>CM062819.1:314245329-314845329 GCA_031772625.1 Pinus tabuliformis | reverse complement strand
TCCAATTCATTTCAACTCTTGAATTTGTGCTCTCCAGATCTCCGCCGTTGATCTGTCTAGCTTGATCCAACATCTATCATGAATTCTTCCACCTAATTTATGCACTCCAAATCTCCACCATTGATCTGCCGCGCTGTTGATCCAACAACTATCGCGTCACCCAATCACCAACTATCTTGGCTGATCTCCACCATTGATCAACCCCGCCTAATCCAACAGCTATCATGAAATCTCGCGTGGATTCTTGCATGGCCAATATCCACCTGAGAGCACGTGAGAAAAGTGGTTTTCTCATGCTACGTGTTACCCAGTTAGGCTAATTGTGCAAGATTTTGGAATTCTTCTTACAACCTTGAGGGTGCGCAAGAAACTCTTTACTACCGATAGAAACCCACTCCATCATTCCACATGTTTTTTTTACCCTTCTGTTGCCACGTGACTTGATGTGATCCATCCATCTCCTCACCTCATTTCTGTGATAAGATCTCAGCCATTCATCTCCCGTTAAACCAAGTTTGTCCATCCATTCGCTTAACCTACGCGATAAGATCTCTGTCGCTCATCTTCCATTAGTCCTATTCGTTCATCTATTCACTAAATAGGCCACGATAGGATCTCTTCCGCTCATCTTTCATTAACCCTGTTCGTTCATCTATTCACTAAATCACTCGTGATAAGATCTATGTCATTCATATTCCGATTAGTCTTGTTTGTCCATCTCTTGACTTAACCTCCCACGATAAGATCTCTACCATTCATCTTCTGATTAGTCTTATTCGTCCATCTATTCATGTAATCTTCTGCGATAAGATCTTCACCGCTCATATCCCATTAATATTGTTCCCGATCGATCCAATGGTTCTGATGCACTTCTACTTCGGTATGTCCTCCTTTCACTAATTTCAATCTTCACTTGCTCTTCCACTTAACTCCTTGCATGCTTGATTTTACCAAAAACACAAAAACAACTTTCATTTAGTTTCTTTGCTTATTCATTAGTTTAGTTTGATTCTCTTCACTTCTGTAACTTAGATAGTAGCATTAGGTTAGTGTTGATTTAGAAATTCTACTTAGTTTAGCTATTTAAATGGCTAATTAGGATATGGTGTGATTTAGCATTACATTTTGTTTTCTTCATTACTGTAGTAGAGTAGCTCTCTTAGAATAGATTTGCTCTTCTTCCATCAAAGAATCAAGATTCTTTTGACTCTATAGAATTCTGGCTTGGAAGCCAAAGGGTCTCTTGCCAAATGAACAAGTGACAACAGGCATGAACTTCACTTCTACCTGTACATATTACACTATCACCTCCATGTTTATACGAACCCCGAGTTTATAAGTAAAGATAGTAGCCCAGGAGTTGCAGCATCCTTGCTGCAATATTGTCGCTTATCAATAGTGTATTTTCCTCCTAAAGGTAATTTAGGATGCAGAATAACTTAATCCCAATAAATAAAATATGATCTAATGAAGTTATGAACATACAACTCTTGGGTGTGGAGCTTGATTATCTTCTTTATTCAGAGGTATCGCCACATTCCCATTTCATAATGCGGCGGGGTTGAGGAGGGTCGAGGGAGGCTGTTCATTAGGAAAAAATTTAACGGTAGAAGTTATGTTTAATTTAGGGTTTTTTTTCCCTAGAAGGGAACCCCTCCTATATATGAGGGAATTGTATTGCATCTATGTAGATTTGTATTCTGAACGAGAAAGAGAGAGGATATTCTATGAGAGTGAAGAGGTAATTACAATAGATCTGTTGTAGGTTGTATCTCTTCATTTTGTTGGATAATATAAAAGGAAAGACTGGCTGTTTCTACTTGGATGTAGCCCAAATTGGGTGAACCACGTATATTTGTGTCTCTCTTGTTTTATGTGTTTTCTGCATTTATATTTTTGGAATATTTTATGTGTTCCATTACTCTATAATATATAATTTTCTAACAACTGGTATTGGAGCTGAAGTTCTATTTGGCTAAAAAACTCAAAGTAGAGAAGGGTTCCTGGTTCAAGTGGGAGCAATGGTAGAAGATGGTAGGTTTAGGGTCAAAAAATTTACTGGCCAAAACTATCAGCTATGGAAGATGAAGATGGAAGATTATCTATATTAGAAAGATCTATACTTGTCATTGAGCAGAAATACAAAGAAGCTGACGAGTATGATAGACACAAAATGGGATATTCTTGATAAAAAGGAAGTTGGAACAATACACCTGTGCCTAGTGACGTCAGTAGTGTTTAATATTTCAAAGGAAATGGTAACAGAGGGCTTAATGTCAGCATTGGTCAAACAATATGAAAAACCCTCAGCCTCAAATAAGGTATTTATTATGAGGCGTTTATTCAATATGAAGATGTCAGAAGGTGGATCTGTTGCTAATCATTTAAAGGAATTTAATACAGTTACAAGTCAATTAATTTATGTAGGGGTTGATTTTGATGATGAAGTTACTGCTCTTTTATTTCTATTCTCATTGCTAGAAAGTTGGAATCGTCTAGTTATGCCCATTAGTAACTCTGTCTTTGGATCTAGTACTTTAAAGTTGGATGATGTTTTCGATGCAATCCTTAGCAAGGAAATGAAACTTAAAAGCTTTGGTGAGACATCAGGTAATGCTTTGACTGCAGAGACTAAGGGAAGAAAAATGGAAAGAGGAAAGAGCCCAGGATATCATAGTAAGTCAAGGAAAGGAAAATCCAAGTCCAAATCAGGGATAGTGTGCTGGAAATGCGAGAAGAAAGGACATGTGAGGAAGACTAAAAATATATGAAGGGAAAAGGAGACGCACATCAATAAAACAATCATGAAGCAAATTTGACAGGTGATGTGTTGCAAGATGCTTGGATTCTTTCATTATAAAATATTATTCATGCCTGGGTGGTAGATTTAGGGGCTTCATTCCATGCCACAGTTGATACGAAACATTTTCATCATTATGTTCAAGGTGATTTTGGACAAGTTTGATTGGGTGATGATAAACCCTGTAAAATCATTGGAATGGGTACAGTTTTCATAAAACAACAGAATGGAAATCAATGGTTGTTGAAGGAGGTAAGGCATGTTCCAGATCTGAAGAAAAATCTGATTTCAATAGGACAATTGGGAGGTGAAGGTTGTGTAACTAATTTTACAGATAAAACCTAGAATGTCACTGAAGGAGCCTTGGTAATAGAAAAAGGAGAAAAGGTTGGTACATTGTATTTATGCAATGGTATATCTAATTCTGTTAATGCTTTAACCTCTACAGGAGCAGATACAACATTGTGGCATCATAGGCTAGAGCATATGAGTGAGATGGGGATGCAGATTCTTCACTCAAGCAATTTGTTGCCAGGCTTGAAGCATGTTTATTTGGAATTATATGAGAATTGTGTTTATGCAAAACATAAGAGATTCAAATTCCTCAGAGTTGGGAAATAAAAGAAGAGCGAAAAATTAGAGCTTGTGCATATAGATGTATAGGGACCTTCTGAGGTATCATCTCTCGGTGGCTCTCATTATTATGTTACTTTTATTGATGATGCAACCAGAAAAAGCTTGATCTATTGTATTCCAAATAAATCTGATGTATTTGATACTTTCAAGAAATGGAAAGCTTTGGTTGAAAATGAGACAGGTAAAAGGTTGAAGTGTCTCAGATCGGAAAATGGAGCCGAATATTACAACAAAGAGTTTGATAGGTACTACTCATAGAATGGAATTCAAAGAGATAAGACAGTTCCAGGAACACGACAAGAAAATGGTGTGTTAGAAAGGATGAACATGACCATCATGGAGCGTGCAAGGTGCATGAGATTGCATGCAGGATTTCCTTTACAATTTTGGGTAGATGATGTAGATATTTTTATTTATCTAATAAATAGAGGGCCTTCAAGTTCCTTGGATGGTGGTACTCCAGAGGAGGCATGGGTAGGTAAAAAGTTACTACTCATTTTTAAAAACTTTTTGTTGTGAAGCCTTTGTCCACATTAATAAATAAAAATAGAACAAAGCTTGAGGAAAAATCAATGAAATGTACCTTTATTGGATATGGTGTTAATGATTTTGATTATCACTTTTATGATTATGAAAAACACAAAATCATTAGGAGCAAACATGTCATATTCAATGAAAAGGTTTTGTATAAGGATCAAATGCAGGAAATGAAACAACAAAAAGAAAGTAAACAATACACAGTTCTTAATGAGATCACAAAAAAAGTGAAGGTGCCTGAAAATAATAATGATCAACAGCCAGAACAACAATAGAAACAACAATAGCAGCAAGCACCTCAAACACCTGAAAGTGGTATTAGAAGATCCAACAGGATAAGTAGACCCTGTGAATGATACTCTCCTTCATTATACTATGTATTATTGACTGATTTTGGTGAACCACAATATTACGAAGAAGTAGTGCAGGTAGAAACCAAAAATAAGTTGGAGCAAGCCATGAAAGAAGAGATGGACTCCTTAGCACATAACCCGACTTGGGACTTAGTTAGGCTGCCTGTAGGTAAAACAACATTGCCGAATAAATGGGTTTATAGGTTGAAGGAAGAAGATGGATGTAGAAAAAGGTATAAAGCTATACTTGTGGTGAAGGGGTTCGCATAGAAAAAGGGTATACACTTTGGTGAGATATTTTCTCCTATTGTTAAAATGAGTTCAATTAGAACTATGTTAAGTCTAGTAGTAGCTGAAGATTTTCATCTTGAGCAGTTAGATGTAAAGACAACCTTTCTCCATGGGGATTTGGAGGAAGAAATATATATGCAGCAACCACATGGATACGAGGTAAAAGAGAAGGAGAAACTAGTGTGCAGGTTGAAGAAGAGCTTTTATGGCTTAAAACAGGCTCTAAGGTAGTGGTGTCTAAAATTTGATAGGTTTATGTCTGAACAAGGTTATACTAGATGTCACTCTAATCATTGTGTTTATCTCAAAAGGAAAAATGATGGCAGCTATATTATATTGTTATTGTATGTAGATGACATTCTTTTTGTAGGTTCTAACATGTAGGAAATAAATGTGCTCAAAAGAAAATTGGCAAACTCATTTGCAATGAAGGATTTGGGTGATGCAAAACAAATCCTTGCTATGAGAATAACAAGAGACAGGAAGAATAAAAAATTAACATTGTCTTAGAGTGAGTACATAGAAAAGGTGTTGAAAAGATTTAATATGCAGAATGAAAAACCTGTTAGTATACCTTTGGCTAGCCATTTCAAACTAAGTAAGGAGGTGTGTCCCAAGGCTCAGGAAGAAATGGCTTATATGTCTAAAGTTCCATATGCATCAACAGTTGGTAGCTTAATTTATGCAATGGTCTGCACAAGGCATGATATTGCACATGCAGTGGGATTTGTAAGCAGGTACATGAACAATCCAGGAAAAGAGCATTGGATGGTGGTGAAGTGGATTCTCAGGTATTTGAAAGGTACCACAAATCAAGCATTATGCTTTGATGTTTTAAACATTGCTCTACATGGATATGTTGATGTAGATATGGCAGCTGATAGAGATAACAGGAGGAGCACCATAGGGCATTTTTTTACTATAGGTGGAATAATCGTCAGTTGGTTTTCAAAACTGAAAAGTGTTATTGCACTCTCAAAGATGGAAGTAGAGTATGTTGCCCCTACAGAGGCTAGTAAAGAAATTATTTCGTTACAAATGTTTCTGGATGAATTGGGTAAGAAGCAGGAATTAGACAGGTTATATAGTGACAGCCAGAGTGCCATACGCCTTGAAAATAAATTTGCATTTCATTCCAAGACTAAACATATACATTTCAAGTACCATTTCATATGATCAGTGTTGGAAGATGGACAGTTGAAGCTGGAAAAGATACACACTAGCGAGAATCCTACAAATATGTTAACAAAATTTGTAACTAGGGAGAAACTAATATTATGCTCGGTTTCAATTGGTCTTCAATTATGATGATGAAGATGAGAAATAGCCAGGTCCAAAGTGGATTCATTGTCCAGCAAATGAAGCAGCGGTGGAGTTTCTATAATCAGTCTCCAAGTGGGAGATTGTTGGGTGTCGAGCCTAATTATCTTATTTATTCGTAGGTACCACCGCATTGGACCCCATTTCGTAATGTGATGGCAACACTGCCAGGGGGGTCAAGGGGGGTGACGACAATGCCCCCAAAGCTAAAAGTAGATGTAAAATTTCCTTGTAAAATGTTGTAATTTCATAGTCAATCTGGGTCATTCATTAGGTGGAGATTTGATGGTAGAAGTTACATTTAACTTAGGTTTTTTTGCTCTAGAATGAAACCCCTTGCTATATATGAGGGAATTATATTGTGTCTATGTAGATCTGTATTCTAAGTGAGAAAGAGAGAGGAGATTGTGTGAGAGCGAAGAGGGAATTACAACGGATCTTTTGTAGGTTGTATCTCTTCATTTTGCTAGATAATATAAGAGGAAGGACTGCCTATTTCTCCGTGGATGTAACCCAAATTAGGTGAACCACGTATATCTGTGTATCTCTTGTTTTATGCATTTTCTATGTTTATATTTTTGCAATATTTTATGTGTTCCATTGCTCTATAATATATAATTTCTAACAACAAAATATAGAGAGGGAAACCAAATTTATATTATATATAAAGTATCACTCCAATTGTAGAAATATACCTCTTGTTGTAGATTTATTTCCTCTCATCCCTTGACCTTTATCCTCCTTTGGATTCCTTATAGATTTGGCTCATTCACGAAGAATGAAAATAATTGACGGTGGTAATTCCTTAGCATAATAGGTTATTCTAATTAACTTATCTTTTTCCATCCCTAAGAAGGTCTCATTTAATATAAGTCATTCCTTGGTTTGGGGGGATGTATCTAGGAATTTAGGGCTAAGTGATGTTAGTAAACTTCCTTTTCTATTGACTCTAAGCCAACTCATGATACCCTAGGTCAATTTGGTCCACTTGAGAAGGATAATATTTGGAAACATTGAGCTCCATCACTCCCTAAAAGAATGCATGATTTGCATTTTTAGCTATAGGTGATAATATGTACACTAACACTGAGCAATGGCATACAAGATGACAACTTTGTGGGAGAGATGAGATAGCTAATTAGGCATATGTAAGAGTGAACAAGGGTGCATTCAAACTAGTAACTAAGGGGATTTGAGCTATGGTTCCTCTTAGTAAAGTGGAGTGGCATATAGGGTTACAAAATTTGGAAATTCTATTTGCCTAAAATTTACACAAGACAAAGGCACTATCATCCCATAGATCCCACCTTAAGATCTTCTAAATAGTGGATAAAACAAAAAATCAAGGCCCCCACACCTTATGCAAGCTACCCCTTTCATTAAATGGATATGGAAGAGATGATGGGAATCCTTATTACCCTCACATGTTGATGTAGGTTATAGGTCCACTCTAGTAGCTGAAAATATCACTCCTCTTAAGAGATCCCACTTTAGCTCCCTAATCCAAACACATAACACATTTAAAAATTAACAAGGACAATGTCTTTTCCTTCAAGAAAATAATGTTAGGATGAAAAATAATCTAATCACAATAAACACATTATGATCGCATGAACATACATCATATAGAGAGGGAAACTATATTTAAATGTTATATAAAGTAATAATACAATAACGGAATTATACCTCTTCGTCTATATTACTCTCCTTTGATCACTTGAACGTTGTCCTCTCTTATATTATTTACAAACTATGCTCATTTCTAAAGCTTGAGAAGAATTTATGGTGGTAATTTTTTAGCATAATAGCATATTCTAATTAGATTCTCATTTTCCACCATTGAGAGGGTCTCATTATATAAACCATTCCCAGATTTGGGGAATGTATCTCGACACTTAGGGCCAAGAGAATTTAGGGAGATTTCTAAATTATTAACTCTAATCCAACTCATGAAATCCAAGGTCGAGTTGATCCTATTGGGAAGGCCAATATTTGGAAACTATGAACTTCAACAATCCCTGAAAGGGTACATGTTGTGTACTTTTAGGTATGGGTCACAAGATTGTTGGCATTATGACGTAGGTTTGGCGCTATGACATAGTGTTGTCCTTGATGGCAACTCACTCAAATGACAAATCACATATTCAATCTCTCAAAATGAAGGAAAAAGAGGTGTACGCAGCTTTCCCTTGACCAAGCCACGTATACACACGGGTTCGCCGACCAAAAGGTGCGTATGCGTATACACACACTTTCATGCAAGGAAAGGTGCGTACATGTTGAAAACTTGGTTTTGGTCCATGATATTTGGTCCCTGGTATTTTGACCCGTTGTATTGATCCAAGGTATCTTGATCGAAGTATTGACCCTAGGTATTTGGTCTAAGGTATTGCTTCTAAGTGGTTGTGGACCATGGTATAGGGTAAGGCCTAAGTCTATAAAAGGAGGAGGAGATCATTAGACAAAGGCACTCAAGAATTGAATATCTAATGAAGAGAAAGATCTAGAATACTGGTCATTGGGTTATGATGCATAGCTGGATCTGAATCAAGGAGGAATCTGAGCACTTGAAGAAGGATAAGTTCTATTGATGGGTCAAGATCTTAAGGTTTGAAGAGAAGTATCTTTATGTGATTTTTATCTTTTACCTGAATACTTAGTGCATGTTGTAATCTGTAAATCTGATGATATAGGTATAATTGATGTTTGAATAGTTGTAAAGGTTAAATCATCTTTTATAGATCTGTACACAGGTTCATTACAGCAAGGGCACGTATACATGCTGGTTCAGCATTTCAAAACAACATATACGCATGTTTTTCCTGAGAAAAGTGCGTATGAATCTAGGTTCAACACATTGAAGTAGAGTACACCTCGTAAAATATGTTTTAGCTACTTCTGTCTGCTGTTGCAGTGTTCTGGGTTTTGGCTTAGGTTCTGGTTACTGTTACTATGTTCTAGTTACAGCTTTCAGAAAAATGATTGTTTGATTCATTTTTGGTTGGTACAAAGGAGATTGGTTGATGTAGATATATTTGATGTTTGATTGATGTTATTGATGGATCCAATCTGAAAATTTATGAAATGCGGTCCTTGGAAGAAAAGAGAAGGTTGTAGCCTTATGTAGGTCAGCACCTACATACTAGTACATCAGCTAGTACAAGAGCTAAGGGGGTTGTAGCTCCCTTCCAAGAGAAGCTAGAGAACGAGAGAAGGTTGTAGCCTTCTGCAGGTAGAATCCTGCGTACTGGTATAAGACTGCACCAGTACAGAAATATTGTAAAAAGAAGTTTCTTATTAAAAGAAGATAGAGACGAATTGCGATAGGTGGTTTTTACTCACATTGGGTTTCCACCTTATATCTTGTGTTCTTGTGTGTGATTTTCTGCTCTATTTTTACTGTACCTAGTTACTGTTATATGGTTCTGATACACAGATTAAAGATCAACATCTGATGAATTAACTAAATTATAAGTCTGCAGGATGTACTGTAGTTTTCTTAACAACATTTGTGTATATACACAAGTTTCATTAACTGAAGTAGCGTATACAAATCTAATTGTGAAAAGCAATATTATTGACTTGTTAATATTGATTCACCCCCCCCCTCTCAGTATTATTTCCAACAATTTGTATCAGAGCAGGTCCTTCAGAAGAAGCTTGATTGTTTGAAGGAAGATCTACCATCATGAGCAACTACGAAAGAGAGGCATCCATTAGGCCACCAATCTTTGATGGGAGCAACTTCTTCTATTGGAAGGTAAGAACCACTGCCTATCTTAAATCTCTTGGAACAGAAGTTTGGGATATCATGGAAGGAGGATACACATTTCCATCAGAAACTCCTACAGATATGACAGGTAAAAATCAGTATGGAACAAATGCAAAGGTTGTCAATACTCTATTGGGGAGTTTGTCACAATCAAAATTCGCTAAGGTTATGCAGCTCAAAACCGCCAAAGAAATATGGGACAAGATCATTCTAAGCTATGAAGGAGATGATCAGGTAAAACGTGCAAAACTACAATCTCTCAGAATTCAATATGAAACTCTCAGAATGCACAATGATGAAAGTGTAGCTAATTATTTCTTACATATAGATGAGATTGTTAATCACATGAAAAACTTGGGTGAAGATATAAAAGAAGTTGCTTTAGTTGAAAAGGTTCTAAGATCCTTGTCTTCTAAATTTGAATCAAAAGTTTCTTCCATAGAGGAAAAGCAGGATCTTCAGAGTATTACTATGTCATAGCTGCACGGAATCCTAACTACTTTCGAAATGAGAAAAGGGGGTCCATCAAATATGAGAGAAGTCACATTGAAAGCTTCAAGAAAAGGAGAATTCAATGAGTCAGGACATACTTCAGAAGGAGATGAGGAATCAAACTTTGTCAAGAACCTTCAACGGGGTTCTGGAAGATTCAAAGGTAAACTACCTTTCAAATGTTTTGCTTGTGGAAGAGTAGGTCATTATGCTGCCAAATGTCCTCACAAAGGTAAGCTTGATAAAGGTAAGGAATCAACAAATTGGAATAGAAAACAAATTGTAAACAAGAAGAGCTACTATACACATGAAGATAGTGATGGTTTATCAAATAGTGATGAAGATTAAAATAGTAATGAATTATAGACTTATGATGGCTTTTGAAGATGATGATTTCTTGGATGCTTTAGATGAAGATGGTCTCTATGAAGAAATTTTTAAACTTAAAATATATTTAGAAGAAAAGAGTATGATTATAGATACTCTTACATTCCAACTTGCTAAAAGGGAAAAACACAATGAAATGTTAGAATGTGAAATTGTGAGTCTAAGAAAAGAAATTGAGAAAACAAAAGCTCTCAATCTTAAGTTTGCTAAAGGATCAGAAACTTTAGATGAAATTATCAAAGTGCAGCATTCTCCTCTGTTAAAGATAGGTCTTGGATATACTAAAGAACCATCTCAAGCACAGAAGCCATCAACCTCCAAAAACTATCTTGATGCAGCAAGGAGAAATGAATAGGTTGACAATCGTTAGCGGAGGCTTAAAGCAGATCACCAAGTAAATGGAGTTCAATCTACTTCAAGGATGAACAGAAGCTATAACCAACCATAGGTAAATCATTCTTAATTTTCTTCAAGAATGGATGTCAATGGAAACTACAATCATCAGGTCAGTAGATTTGATAATCATAGGAATTTCTTTAATGGCCAATTTTTTTCATGTCATAACTTTGGACACAAAGCTGCTCAATGTGTTGCTTACAAGACCATCATGACTAGAGAAGCACAAAATCAAAGGAATGTGACTGGGATCATGAAAAGGACCTACAATAGCTTTTCTGCTCTTGAAAATGAAATAGAATGCTCTATCTGTAACAACTTTTGCCATGAAGACTCTGAATTCAGGAGTAAATTTTGGCAAACACCACAGAAGGAGCAAGCCTCATTGGTTCCTAATACATGGAAAAAGAAAGAACCACAAACCCAAAGATGTGGTATAGCCTTATATGTAGAAGGACAAGAAAATCAATGGTACATCGACAATGGATGCTCGAAACACATGACAGGTGATAAAGAAAAACTTCAGTCATATAGTGCCTTAGAAAAGGAAAGGAAGGTATCATTTGGAAATGACAACCCTGTAGTCATAAAAGGTAAAGGATCTGCTCTCTTAAAATAAAAGGTCAAAGCTAGGAATGTTATGTATGTTGATGGTTTAAAGCATAGTCTATTGAGTGTTAGTCAAATGTGTGATCAAGGAAATGAGGTAGTATTTCGATCAAATGGATGTGTTGTTCATGAGCTTGATATAGGAGAAACAGTGATAAAAGGCATAAGAACTCCAAATAATTTATACATACTTAAGGGAGGACAACAACAATGCTATCTAAGTAAAAATAATGAACACTGGCTATGGCACAGAATATTGGGGCATCTAAGCTTCCCTCAAATAAGGAAAGCATGCAAGTTCCAGGTTGTTCGCGATCTTCCTGACATTATAATTCTAGAAAATACAATATGCAAATCATGTCAATTTGGTAAGCAAACTAGAACACATTTCCCTGAGAAGGAAGGATCAGCTAGTAAGCTGCTTGAACTTGTCCATACTGATTTATGTGGTCCATCAAGGAAAAAGTCACCTCGTGGAGAAGAATACTTTATATTGTTCGTTGACGACTTTTCCAAAATGTGTTGGATAGGACTTCTAAAGCATAAAGACGAAGCATTTGAAAAGTTCAAAGCATTCAAAGCTTTGGTTGAAAATGAATCCGATCACAAAATCAAATGCCTTAGATCTGATCGAGGAGGGGAATTTACCGTGGATGAATTCTTCGACTTCTATGAAGAACATGGAATAAGAAGGGAATTCTCTACCGCAAAGACTCCTTAGCAAAATGGAGTGGTAGAAATGATGAACAGAATTGCTCAACAAATGGCTCATGCTATGCTAGATGAGTCTGGAACTCCTACAACCTTCTGGGGTGAAGCTGCATTTACTGCCATCACTATTCTCAACAAAACAAATGTTCGGGTAAACAGCACTCAAACTCCTCATGAACTTTGGTATGGTAAGACTCCTACTGTAAAATACTTCAAAGTTTTTGGAAGCAAATGTTACATCAAAAGGACTAATGAAAAACTTGGAAAGTTTGAACCTAGAGCAGATGAAGGAATTCTCCTCGGTTACTCTTCCCGAAGTAAAGGATACAAGTGTTATAATAAAAGACTAGGAAATTTTTTTGAATGTATTGATGTTGTGGTTGATGAAGCAGACGAAAATCCAAAGCAGGTAAAAACTGAAGAGTGGGAAGATGATGAGGATTATCCTTCCACATCAAATTAGACTAATGCAGAAGAAGAAGAAACCAATGAATCACCAGAAGAGCAGATAATGACAGAAGAAAAGAATCCATCCAAATATGTTCAAAAAAATCATCCAGAGACTCAAATTTTGGGACAGAAAGAGGCAGGTGTGCAGACAAGAAGAACTATTACAGAAGCTTCAAGCTATCTAGCATTGCTTTCTACCATTGAACTACAAAATGTACATGAAGCATGCAAAGATGAATGTTGGGTCAAGGCCATGAATGAAGAGCTTGATCCAATTGAAAAGAATAATACTTGGGAATTAGTTCCTAGACCTCATGATAAGAATTTCATAGGAACCAAATGGATATTCAAAAACAAGCTGAATGAAAATGGAGAAGTTATTAGAAATAAGGCCATACTTGTTTGTAAAGGGTATGCTCAACAAGAAGGTATAGACTTTGAAGAAACTTTTACACCTGTCATTGGACTTGAAGCCATAAGAATGTTCCTTGCTCTTTCTAGCTTTCAGAAGTTCAAAGTATATCAAATGGATGTGAAATTTGCCTTTCTTAATGGAGACCTAGAAGAAGAAGTATATATTGAGAAACTAGACAGATTCATCCTTGGAAATGATCCAAAACATGTATGCAGAATCAGAAAGGCTCTCTATGGTATAAAACAAGCTCCAAGGGCCTTGTATTATCGTCTTGACAAATACCTTCATCAATAAGGTTTTTCAAAAGGATCAGCTGATAGCAATCTATATATAAAAATTGACAATGATAAATTGATAATACTTGTTGTGTATGTTGATGATATCATTTTTGGGAGTAATGAAGAAGCCACGAGTCAAAACTTTGCTTTGGTAATGCAAAAAGAATTTGAAATGTCCCTTCTTGGTGAGCTCACATATTTTCTTGGTTTACAAGTTCAACAAAATAAAGATGGTATTTTTCTATCACAAACCAAGTACCTCAAGCAGATCTTGAAGAAATATGGAATGGAATATTCTAAACCAGTATGTACTCCTATAGTAACTGGATGCAGCCTCAGTGAAAATGATGAATCAACAGCAGTACATCAACCAACCTACAGATCCATGATTGGTAGTTTGCTCTATCTAACAGGTACTCGACTAGACATCATGCATGCAGTGGGAATAGTTGGAAGATTCCAAGAAAATCCAAAGGAAGCACACCTTCAAGTAGTCAAAATGATTTTTAATTATATTCAAGGGACACAAAACTTTGGTTTATGCTATCCCAGAGATATAGATCTTACACTTCATGCATATAAAGATGCAGATTGGGCAGGAACCATGGATGACAAAAAAAGCACTAGTGGTGGTGCATTCTATATGGGTTCTAGATTGGTGTCTTGGTTCAGCAAGAAAAAAAGTTCAATTGCATTATCTACAGCTGAATAAGAATATGTAGCTGCTGCATCTTGTTGCACATAACTCCTTTGGATGATGCAAACATTGCAAGACATTCAGATCACATGTACTCCAACCATCTCCATTCTGTGTGATAATACAAGTGCAATCAGTATTTCAAATAATCGAGGCATGCATTCCAAGACCAAGCACATACCTATCAAATATCATTTTCTCCGGGAACAAGTGCTTGAACACAAGGTAAAATTGGAGTATGTTCCCTCCAAGGAACGAGTTTCTGATATATTCACCAAACTACTGCCCAGAGAGAGATTTGAATACCTCAGACAGAAGCTGGGAGTAGTTGATGCATCATCTTGCTGTTGAAACTTATCTACTTTAGAGAACAATGGTTGTACACGAGTTTCATGAAGCGTATCCGCATACATACCCTGATTATTGTAGATACAACCGTGTATATGTTGGTGGTGGGCTCCAGTATTGTAGCAATAATGCTACAACTCCTGGAACTCCCTTCTTTAATTTTATCAACCCGGTAGTTCGTAACAAACTTGGAAGCGACGGTGCTGTATGCACAAGTACTAGCTCTTGCCGTAACTGTCACTTGGTCAGCTAGCACAAGTCCACTAGGAGCTTAAGCCAACTTCTATGAGCTCTTAGAAGAAGCTTTTTAATTGATGGATGAAAGCTAACTTGAAGGAAGCTAATCTAATTGCAAAAAGAAACTGAAAGCCAAAAAGAAACGCAAACCCTAGCAAACCCTAATTCTACCAGCTAGTCCTACTGACGCAAAGGAGAGCATGCAAACTACTGAAAGAGATGCCATTACTTCTATGAAGGTAAAATACATGTGTCTAGACTACCTATATCTGAAGAAAACATCTTTTTGTATTTTTGTTTAAGTTGTTGGAATTATCATGCATGTGCTTCTAACTATTTTTGACTGTGCAGAGGTGGATTAGGGAGGAGAAATGCCTGGGAAAGGTTGGGAAGGTTCAGAGAGGGTCTAAGGGGTCCCTAACACCCTTCCAGAGAGTCTCACAAAGTTTGGCTGCCAAGAAACCGTGTTTATGAGCTTCTACAGGAAGTCTGCAGGGGTTCTACAGGATGTTCAGGATTTCTACAGGATGTTCTGTAATTCTTCTACAGGATGTTTCGAAATGGGATTTTGGAGCATGGATGGAGGGAAAAAGATGGAGGAATGAGTATGGAGTTGAAATAGGGGTGTGAAGAGGTCTAGGACTTGGTGGATGAGGCTAAGGAGTGGTTGGATTTGCTCAAGGATGGAGGAAGCGATGATGCACAAGAATGTAGGAATTAGGGCAAGGTGGGGAAAGTATGGCAAATGAAGGGTACGAATCATGGACTAAGGGGTGGAGCAGATTATATGATGGATTATGGGTAGATAGAGAAGGATAATAGGTGCTCTGCAAGTTATGTTTCCAACTGAACCAACAAAGACATGCAAGAAACAAAGATCTAGTTATGCTACCCTAATATGATCTAGCTAACAGTAACAAGAATGGACAACAACTTTATTTGCAAGGAAACCATGTATATTAACTGTGAAATGAAGCATTCAAAGATCTGAACATGTAACCAACTTCTACAAATGAAAACCAAACACTAATGATTGCATGGCAAAGCAAAGTCAGTGCTTTTGTGGGCAGCAAAGTCATCCTAGTCACAGCTCCTGATCCCACTAAGGGAGAGGTGAAACCACAGATGTTTGTTGGCCCTTTTCTTGAAGATTTTTCTGTTAACAACCTATCAACTAAATCTGAGCATGAAAAGCTATTTTACACGTAAAAAACAAACTAAATAACAAAACAAGAGTTAGATCTAAATAGCAGATTTTATTCTAAGAATGCAGCAAAAAAACATAAAGATAATCAAAGGAGGTATTGGGCGCTTGAGATGGGCCCAACCCCAAGAGCTACAGCCTCCTAAGAGAGATTTAGAGCTGGTGCAAAGCTGGATTCATCTTTATTGATCAAGAAATGAAGAGTTACATCAAAACTGTCCACAAGGAGAACTTGAAAATGAGCTGATAGCAAAACTAATCTATTGCCTAGAAATCGAACTACAAAATGACTACAACAAGACTATGAAATGACTAACTACCAGCTACAAAATGACTAACCACTAGCTAACCAAAATGAGGCCCTAAGCCTTCTTATTTATACAATTTGAGGACCCAACAGTCCTCCTAAAATTTAGGGACTTGGCTGCCCAAGACTTGTAGTTAACAACAGTCCTACTTGACTTGCTTGGCTGCCCTTGTGCTCATTGATTTGGTGGCCTTTGAACTCCGAGCTGATGGTGGAGAATTCGAGGTAAGGGCCCATAAATGAAGGGGACACCTTCCTACAAATCCTCTAGCTTGTTCTCCCACGAATTTGGCTGCCAAGTGCTCATTAAGACCTTCAATTTTGTCTCCAAGTGGACCAAAAAGGCTACACAAAGCACCCATTAGACTTGTTGGCATAATGACTAACCAAATTCACTCTATTAACATAAAAATAATCAAAAAAATGCAATAAATCAATGAGAATGATGGATTAAGTCAACTTAGGAGGTTGAATGAGCCCAAATAATTGTCCATTTTTGGGGCTCATCATCACCCCCCTACTGAAAGTGTTGCTCATCCTCTGAGCAACCAATCTCTCTCCTCGTCTTTGATGGCCCTGGTGGCTTCTTTGGCTAACATCTCGGCTGATTTCTCCTTTGGCTTCCCTATTTTCAAACTTCCTGTAGAAACAGTTCTCTGTCTTCCTGTAGAAACAGTCTGCTAACAGTTCTCTGTCTTCCTGTAGAAACAGTCTGCTAACAGTTCTCTGTCTTCCTGTAGAAACAGTCTTTGAGTCCTGTAGAACTGTCTTTGAGTCCATCATCTTGATTTGCTCTCTCTAAGTGAAGGTTTTTAGCTTCCTCATTCACAAATGATGGATCTCTTTGAAGGAGACTCTTCCTTTTATTTAGTTGTGGTGTCCTCAATTGTAATTGGCTCCTCTGACTGTGGCTAGGGTCTGCCAGCTTTTATCCGCATGCTCCTTCTTGCCTTAAAGTACATGGAAGGCTCCCTTTTTTGCTTCCCTTTTTGCTTTGGAGATGTGCTTAGGGCATCTAGCACTGCTACCGCCTACCTGGCCAAAATATCAGGCGATTTCTCCCTTTGCTCCTCCGTTTCCAGACTTCTTGTAGAAAGTCCTGTGTCAATTGTTTTCTGGCTTCCTGTAGAAAGTGTCTTCACTGTTTTGGTCTGCGTGGCTGGGGGTGTCTTCCCTTTTAATTTTGGTGTGGTTGCCTTGGTTTTGTCTTCACTTGTTTGGACTTTTTCAGTCCTCTCTACCCTGCTTTGCAATTGTTTCTTCTGGGGTGTTTGTGTCTTTATTTCACCCGCAGCTTTGGTCTCAACAGCTGGTCCTTTTTCTTGCTTTTTCTGTGGCTTCTCCTGTGATTTTTCATGTGATGGTCTGCCCTGGGTTTCCTTACCCTTATCTTTCTTCCCCTCTATTTTCCTCTCTGCCTCGATGTGCTCCTTGTCCTCGCTGTTGGATGAGGTGAATTCTTTGGCCAGAGACTGGATGTCATCACCCTTGGACATATTGTGGAAAACCTCCCAAGAAATAGGGACAGTATAAGTATGGAGGGCATCTTCTACAAGGATCTTGATAAGCCCATGATGGGCCAACTGGTCTGGTGCTCCCTCCTTCAATTTCGTGCTACACTCAACTAATGACTATAGGAGGAAGTATGGAATGCTCAATTTTATTTTATTTTTTGTTTTGAGGGCAAATACATCGTGTGCCTGAGCTCTGTTAACAAGCGGAAGTGATAACCATACACAATGCTAAATCGCCCATCACAGGTAATATAATTCATAATTTGAAGGCTAACCTTGCTACAAAAAGGATGTAAGCTGGTTGGTCTGGTTTGGTGAGAGTGCCCTATTTCAATGCTCTGAGCAGAAAGGGACTGCTTTTTTATGCTTTCCTCTTTTGATCCTCAGGACAAGATTTTTCGGGTGTTTGTATTTCAACTTTGCACCAATTCCCTGGTTATAATGCTTTTGTTGCCCAAACCCGACTGTCAAAAGGAAATCAGGGTCCCACAGACAAAGTGTAGAGCTTCATCCTCAGCATGCATACAATCACATAAAATTCATATTCTTCATGCATAGGTTAACCCTCATAGTGGTTTATCATTTCTAGCAGAGGAATTTCTTAACATGAACTGTGGAAGAGAATTTGACGCAGAACCAACTAAAACATTCCATGTAACACACAGGAAAACTACTATTCTGGATTCACAAGCAGACTTGTTTCATACATTCTTATTCAAAACAGTTTAATTCACCACCTTTCAAAATATCATGCATGGGAATGGTGTTTTCCAGCCTACCTTTCTTCAATCTCCAAACTGGATGAAGAAAAACTCGGGATTTTCTGCTCTGGACGACTTTGCTATACTTTCCTATAGGACGTCTTCCTGTAGAAATGCCTGTAGAGTGCCCCTGCGCCTCTGAGTGAGCCCGATACGCTGGAGAATTGTGAACCAGGCCACAAATCGCAATGGAGGACGATGGGTTAATCATTTTGTGGAAGCAGAGGATGCATACTTCAGTTGAAAATGTTGCAAGTGCAAGTTAACAGTAGTCTGTGAGTTTCAGCTGAGCGTTCGTTAATTGCTGCGTGATTCACGTGGGAGAGTGAAGTGGCCAAGTGTACGTGGCCACATGCAACTGGAAGTGTTGTTCCCGAACTGCATGTTTTACCCCTGTAATCACTGTCATGAATTGAACTGAAGTTTAAATGGCCAACACTCCTGGTTGCTTTAATTTTCACGTAAGTCAGTTGTCCATGTGTACTGCGTGACTTCCAGCTGAGTGCTAGAGAAGGAAATTGACTTAACCTTGCTATATTCGTGGCTTAATCCCACCATTCCATTAATTCATGCAGTTCTTAAATTAAATTTATGCAATAGAAGAATGAGGTTCAGTCACATACCTCAAAGTTGAATGGCTGTCGTGAGCTGCTGTGGCCTGTCATTGCTGCATGCATTGGTTTTTCTGATTGCATGTGGCTTGGCTGCTAATATTTGATTGTTTTTTTCCTTATGTAGGTGTCCTTTGGCCAGATCTGAGCTGCATGCAATTGTTTCCACGTTCATATCTGCACCTTCAAGCTGCTGCTGCTGCAATGTCACAGAACCAGAACTTGTTTTCGCCATTGCTCTCAAACGGTAAACCGGATTGATCTGAAACTCAGTGAGCATGTTCCTATCATCATTATGCATCTCCCATAGCAAAATCGTGATCAATGGATGCACGGATTTCGAGAAAAATGGAAAATGGATGAAGATTTCAGAGCTCGATTTCTCGGAAACCGTGCATCGGAATCGGCTGAAACTGCTTGGATAGGTTACCATCTCTCACATGCATATACCCATGAAACAGGTTTTGAAACAGATGCACGGTTATGGAGAAAATGCAAAAATGGCTGATGGTGATGGAGGCTGATTTCGTGGAAACCGTGCACCGGAACGGCATGAAATTGCTCAGGCATGTTGTCATAACCCTTGTACAATTCCCCATAAAACAGTTTTTCAAATGGATGCATGGTTTTCAAGTTATGGCAAAAACAAATTTTGCTCTATGGATTTTTGCCTCAAGGCTTTTTGCAAATGTTTGCATGGAAGGAAAAACTAAGCTTGGGCTGTGATGCAGGTATGGAGATGATGGAGGAGGAGTTGGAAGATTGCATGAGGACTTCTGAACCCTTGAGGAAGCTACCATGTTCGCCAAACCACTTTTTGAAATCCATGTCTAGTTTCCCACAATTTCTACAGGAAGTTCCTGTAGAAGCACAATGAGAAGCACAAGGAGGTGGAAAAAATGATGGATAAAGGCAAGGGATGGACACACAAGTGCTTGTAGGCCTAATCAACATATTCCCACCATTAGATTCACTTTTGAAATTGGATTTGGCTCGTCCAAAGGTTCTAGAGGATGTTTCCTGTAGAAATACAGAGCTTCCTATAGAAGGCAAAAAAATTCCTTTGACCTTGATTTGAGTGCTCCTCCTGTCATGAAACGTCCTTCTTGCAACCTGCGATGTCATTGCTGCAACATGAAATTATTCAATGGAGATTAGCTTTATTTTTCTTTTTCTTTTTCTCTTTTTTTTTTTTTTTTTGAAAAACAACTAGGGCGCCTCATGGAGGTTTTCACCCTAATTGCCTGCCTTGGGCGCCTCCAAGGGAGGTTTTCACCCAAAGATCTTATTCTCTTTTCTCTTTTTTCCAACCCATTGACTGCCTCATGGAGGTTTTCAATCAATGAGCCAATCTAAGGCGCCTCTGAGGAGGTTTTCACCTTAGATTTCTATTTTCCTCTTTTTTCATTTTTTTTTCTTTTTCTTTTTTCTCTTTTTTTCTTTTTTTCTTTTTTTCTACCCTACCCTACTTGAAAAACAAAATTGTTCTCAAGTATAAGAATACTTCCAATGGAGCCATGTGCACATCGAGATTAGAGAAAAGATGATGTGGAGGCTCGAAATGCATGCTTGGATAGGTATCCAGACCTCAGAGACCAAATGATCTGACCTTGAAGGGATCAAACATAGCTGAGGAAGAGAGTACTGCTGCAACTTAGTGACTGTCTGGAACCATGTCTCAATATAGCTTTGATATCCTTGGTCCTTTTGCTGATCCGGATCATTCTTCATGTCACCTTCTATCATGACTTTCTCATCTTCCTCCTTTTGCTGATCTGGATCATTCTTCATGTCACTTTCTATCATGACTTTCTCATCTTCCTCCTTTTGCTGATCTTTCTGTTGAATACATGGAAGATTTGATGGTAACCATGAGGAAGCTTTCTCGATCTTTGATTCTAATCTCTTCTCTTCATCAAGTGCATCCCATGGTTCTTTGATCTCCTCTTTTGAATCTTCTTTTGCTAGATGTGATCCTTCAATGCTTTCAAGATGATCTCTTTTTTGCAATTCTTTTCCTGAGCCATGGTGAAGATCATTGAGCTCAAAAGGAGTCATTTGCACATGTTGTGCGTCAGCTTTGCAATTGGGTTGAGCTGCTCCATGGTATGGTTTTGGAAATGGTGGTACGGGTAGCTGAGTGGAGGTGTGTATTTGAGATGGATGCGGATGGGGTTGTGGTTGGGTAGGCATTTGGGGTTGCCTTGGTGGAGGAGGAGGCAATGGATGTGGATGAGTAGGTGGTGGAGGAAAATGAGCGGGACGAGAGTTGTACTGGGGCCTCCACTCCTGATAAGGTCCATTCCACTGGGGCTATGGCTGAGCATAAGAGTGAAATGAATGGGCAACTGGTTGGGCATAATATGGATCTGTGAAGGAACAAGGAGAATATGACAAAGGAGGAGGTGTAGACCAGGAAGGATGAGCAGGGGGACCCCAAGAAGGCATGAAAGTGGCTTGATATGGGTCATAATAGGTCTCGGATGTCCCTTGCACTTCCTGCTGATAAGATCTAGGTTCATGTGGCCTCCTTTGGTTCATATAATAGAGTGGTTCAGTGGCTCCTTTGGCTCTCTGATATGCAACTTTAAGTCCAGGCAAGGAAGGGCACTGATTTGTAGGATGGTATTCTTCACAGATGAAACACACTTCTAGGGAGTGCATTGGACATTCGTTCCTAGGATGCTTTCTAGTGCACCTAGGACAAAAAATGGCCAAAGCCCTCTTGGCTTCTTCTTGCTTCTTTTGGATCCACAAGGAATCCAGTTGCATGGCAAGAAACTGTCTCATATCACTCTTGAAATCTTCGATCTGATTTGCAAATTCGTGTTGGGACAAGGTACTACTCCCAACATTTCTATTTGCAGCGATTTGCTCCAGAGGAATGTTTTCTTCTTCTTCTCCCCTAGAGGTTCTTTAAATATGTCTCGATGTCCACCCAGGGGTTCTTTAATCACAGCCATCGAAGAAGAGAGAATGTTGGCTGTGTGAAGCAGTGGGGGTGTTGTGCAATCATTTTTCTAACTTATCTCTACTCCTACAAGGCATGAAATGAAATCTTTTTGGTTGATTTTTGCTTTTTTCTACTTCTACTTGCAAAACTGAAATAGATTGAACTGCAACTAACTATCTTGCTAAAATGAAAATGTGGAATTGAAATGAAAGCAGTAAAGGACTAATCTATTTTGCACAAATGAAATTGCAGGAATGAAATGCTAGTCTACGCTTGCGGAATTGAAATGCTAATCTACGCTTGCAGAAATGAAATTGCGGAATTGAAATGCTAATCTATGAAAGCGGGAAATGCTAATCTACTTTTGCATAAACGAAATTGCATAATGGAAATGAAATAAACTACTTAGCAGAAGATTGTAGTGGAAAATAGAAGAAAAGCGACAATCACCAATACTCTGACACTTCCCCGGCAACGGCACCAAAAAGATGGTGGGCTCCAGTATTGTAGCAATAATGCTACAACTCCTGGAACTCCCTTCTTTAATTTTATCAACCCGGTAGTTCGTAACAAACTTGGAAGCGACGGTGTTGTATGCACAAGTACTAGCTCTTGCCGCAGCTGTCACTTGGTCAGCTGGCACAAGTCCACTAGGAGCTTAAGCCAACTTCTATGAGCTCTTAGAAGAATCTTTTTAATTGATGGATGAAAGCTAACTCGAAGGAAGCTAATCTAATTGCAAAAAGAAACTGAAAGCCAAAAAGAAACGCAAACCCTAGCAAACCCTAATTCTACCAGCTAGTCCTACTGACGCAAAGGAGAGCATGCAAACCACTGAAAGAGATGCCATTACTTCTAAGAAGGTAAAATACATGTGCCTAGACTACCTATATCTGAAGAAAACATCTTTTTGTATTTTTTTTTAAGTTGTTGGAATTATCATGCATGTGCTTCTAACTATTTTTGACTGTGCAGAGGTGGATCAGGGAGGAGAAATGCTTGGGAAAGGTTGGGAAGGTTCAGAGAGGGTCTAAGGGGTCCCTAACACCCTTCCAGAGAGTCTCACAAAGTTTGGCTGCCAAGAAACCGTGTTTATGAGCTTCTACATGAAGTCTGCAGGGGTTCTACAGGATGTTCTGTAATTCTTCTACAGGATGTTTCGAAATGGGATTTTGGAGCATGGATGGAGGAAAAAAGATGGAGGAATGAGTATGGATGTGAAATAGGGGTGTGAAGAGGTCTAGGACTTGGTGGATGAGGCTAAGGAGTGGTTCGATTTGTTCAAGGATGGAGGAAGCGATGATGCACAAGAATGTAGGAATTAGGGCAAGGTGGGGAAAGTATGGCAAATGAAGGGTACGAATCATGGACTAAGGGGTGGATCAGATTATCTGATGGATTATGGGTAGATAGAGAAGGATAACAGGTGCTCTGCAAGTTATGTTTCCAACTGAACCAACAAAGACATGCAAGAAACAAAGATCTAGTTATGCTACCCTAATATGATCTAGCTAACAGTAACAAGAATGGACAACAGCTTTATTTGCAAGGAAACCATGTATATTAACTGTGCAATGAAGCATTCAAAGATCTGAACATGTAACCAACTTCTGCAAATGAAAACCAAACACTAATGACTGCATGGCAAAGAAAAGTCAGTGCTTTTGTGGGCAGCAAAGTCATCCTAGTCACAACTCCTGATCCCACTAAGGGAGAGGTGAAACCACAGATGTTTGTTGGCCCTTTTCTTGAATTTTTTTCTGTTAACAACCTATCAACTAAATCTGAGCATGAAAAGCTATTTTACACGTAAAAAACAAACTAAATAACAAAACAAGAGTTAGATATAAATAGCAGATTTTATTCTAAGAATGCAGCAAAAAAACATAAAGATAATCAAAGGAGGTATTGGGCGCTTGAGATGGGCCCAACCCGAAGAGCTACAGCCTCCTAAGAGAGATTTAGAGCTGGTGCAAAGCTGGATTCATCTTTATTGATCAAGAAATGAAGAGTTACATCAAAACTGTCCACAAGGAGAACTTGAAAATGAGCTGATAGCAAAACTAATCTATTGCCTAGAAATCGAACTACAAAATGACTACAACAAGACTATGAAATGACTAACTACCAGCTACAAAATGACTAACCACTAGCTAACCAAAATGAGGCCCTAAGCCTTCTTATTTATACAATTTGAGGACCCAACAGTCCTCCTAAAATTTAGGGACTTGGCTACCCAAGACTTGTAGTTAACAACAATCCTACTTGACTTGCTTGGCTACCCTTGTGCTCATTGATTTGGTGGCCTTTGAACTCTGAGCTGATGGTGGAGAATTCGAGGTAAGGGCCCATAAATGAGGGGGACACCTTCCTACAAATCCTCTATCTTGTTCTCCCACGAATTTGGTTGCCAAGTGCTCATTAAGACCTTCAATTTTGTCTCCAAGTGGACCAAAAAGGCTACACAAAGCACCCATTAGACTTGTTGGCATAATGACTAACCAAATTCACTCTATTAACATAAAAATAATCAAAAACATGCAATAAATCAATGAGAATGATGGATTAAGTCAACTTAGGAGGTTGAATGAGCCCAAATAATTGTCCATTTTTGGGGCTCATCAGTTGGTTTGAAGAATATCAGTGGGCCAGACTCAGGATGAAAAGAGTTTGATATGGGTCTAACAGTGATCGTCTGGCATAGGTTCAGGGGGAGCATATACTTCTAATAATGCATTTTTGGCATTATCTTAGAAGATCTTAGTATAATTTCACAATTTTTTTTATTCAAGTGCAAAGGGAGATCATGGTTGCTAGTCTAGATGGTGATTGCCAGATGCTGCTGATGATATTCGCTGATGACTATCATAGTCTTGTTTTAGATATTTTGTCTCTATGTTATGTATATCTTTTATTATCAAGGTCGTGTAACGACCTATTTTGTTTCCCCACTATGCCTGGGATGGATGATGTAATGTTCTTGTTTTATCATGTATAAACTTTTGGGGTATCCCCACTTGGTTGGATGGATGTGTCAATCTCGGTATATCCCCACTTTGTTGGGAGATGGATGCATGTATGAGTCTTTGGCGATAGGAAGGTCATTCATGATGTATAGAGTCATGTTATTCTTGTAGAACATCTTTCTGCAGACCTTGCTTACAATCAGGGGGAGCATGATCAACACACTTCAGCATATCAGAGAATTCAGCATGTACTCAGGGGGAGCATAACCCTTTGCCCTTGATGACGAAGGGGGAGTGTGACTTGGGGTTGCCATCAAGTCCAAAGGGGGATATTGTTGGCATTATGAAACATGTTTGGCACTATGACAGAGTGTTGTCCTTGACGGCAACTCACTCAGATGATAGATCACAGATTCAGGCTCTCAAAATGAAGGAAAAAGAGGTATACGCAGGTTTCCCTTGACCAAGCCGTGTATACATGTGGGTTCGCCGACCAAAAGGCGCGTATTCGTATACACGCACTTTCATGCAAGGAAAGGCGCATACATGTTGAAAACTTGGTTTTGGTCCATGGTATTTGGTCCCTAGTATTTTGACCCATGGTATTGATCTAAGGTATCTTGACCGAAGTATTGTCCCCAAGTATTTGGTCCAAGGTATTGCTTCTAAGTGGTTTTGGACCATGGTATTGAGTAAGGCCTAAGACTATAAAAGGAGGAGGATATCATTAAACAAAGGCACTCAAGAATTGAATATCTAATGAAGAGCAAGATCTAGAATACTGGTCATTGGGTTATGATGCATAGCTGGATCTGAATCAAGGAGGAATTTGAGCACTTGAAGAAGGATAAGTTCTATTGACGGGTCAAGATCTTAAGGCTTGAAGAGAAGTATCTTTATGTGGTTTTGATATTTTATCTGAATAGTTGGCGCATGTTGTAATCTGTAAATTTGATGATCTAGGTATAACTAATGTCTGAATAGTTGTAAAGGTTAAATCATCTTTTACAGATCTGTACGCATGTTCATTATAGCAATGGCGCATATACACACTGGTTTAGCATTTCAAAACAGTGTATACGCAGGTTTTTCTTGAACAAAGTGTGTATGCACACAGGTTCAACACATTAAAGTAGCATACACCTCATAAAATATGTTTTAGCTACTTTTGTCTATTGTTGCAGTGTTCTAGGTTCTGACCTGGGTTCTGGTTACTGTTACCTTGTTCTGGTTACAAATTTTAGAAAAGTGATTGCTTGATTCATTTTTGGTTGGTACAAAGGAGATTGGTTGATACATATATATTTGATGTTTGATTGATGTTATTGATGGATCTAGTCTGAAAATTTATGAAACATGGTCCCTGGAAGAAAAGAGAAGGTTGTAACCTTCTGTAGGTCAACACCTACACACTAGTACATCAGCTAGTACAAGAGCTAAGGGGGTTGTAGCTCCCTTCCAGGGGAAGCTGGAGAACGAGATAAGGTTGTAGCCTTCTACAGGTAGAAGCCTGCATATTGGTATAAGACTTCACCAATACAAAAATATTGTAAAAAGAAGTTTCTTAATAAAAGAAGATAGAGACGAATTGCAGCAGGTGGTTTTCACCCACATTGGGTTTCCACCTTATATATTTTGTTCTTTTGTGTGATTTTATGCTCTATTTTTACTGTACCTGGTTACTGTTATATGGTTATGATACATAGATTAAAGATCAACATATGATGAATTAACTAAATTATAAGTCTGCAGGATATACGCTAGTTTTCTTAACAATAGTTGCGTATATATGCAATTTTCATTAACTGAAGTAGCGTATACAAATATGATTGTGAAAAGAAATATTATTGACTTGTTAATACTAATTCACCCCCCCCCCTCTTAGTATTATTTCCAACAAAGATGTACACTAGCATGGAGTGATGGTCTATGACGTGAGAGTGTTGTGGGAGTGATGGTATGCCTAAATAGGTATATAGAAGGGCGAAAAAGGGTTCATACAAGCCAACAACTAAAGGGTAGTTGAGGTATAGTTCTTCTTACTAAGGTGGAGTGGAAACTAGGGTTTTAACAAATGCCTCATAATGCATGAGCTTAGAAGCTAAATTGATGGAAGAAATTCATTACATTTAGTTATCAAAATGAAAGGAATGAGTTAGGATCAAAGGAATATATTAGATAAACCTTGAAAACCAAGTTTAATCATAAAAAAATAATCCATGGTGTAGGAATACCCATGCTCAACATAAATAATAACTGAACATCGTCACCAAAGCGATACACTAATGATACATGAAATAAAATTTTGGCCCATAGCCATGAAGAAATACACAGTCAATCCTTGCAATAAACAAGGATATCATAGACACCAACAAATATAATGTGGATCTATTTCACAATATCCATCGATTTTATTATGGATGCATCCCTTAAACATATAGTGGCACAATGCAAAACTAACTTGGGAGAATTGGCTAATGAAAAACACATGCTAACTTGCAATAAGGTAGGAGGAATCGAAGCATGCTCCATAATGGTCGAAAGAGTAATTATCTAAAGGATTAAAATACTTATATGTGTGGTATGCCTCTAAGGTAAGTTGAAACCATATATAAGATATGAACAGAAGCATGTGTAATGTTCAATGGAACCATTATTTATGCTATCATTTGAATGATAGATTATAAAAAAAATCACTCCCTCTCCTCTGTTCCTTTTTTTTTGGTATCTCCTTCATAGTTTAATGAGCATTAAAGAGAAGAAACGTAAGATTGATAGAATTTTATTTATTTTTTAGTTTTAATGAGCCTAAAAAGGATATAAAAGGATACTCTATAACGTTTATTCTTCATGTTTTATTGAGCTCAAAGAAGATGTAGTATAATGGTTGATACAAGGTGTCCTTTCATGAGGTTTTAGCGAGACCAAAAGAGAGATGAAAGGATGTCTGATACCCTTCAATGTGTAATGAGAACAAGAAACATACAATGGAAGATCATCTCTAAGAAACAAGCGGTATAGAAGGTAGAACCTTGTTTCAAGATGATGGAACTATCGTAGTCAAAGTGAAGTAGATAAGATGATAAAAAAAGCTACTCATCATGATGGTCGCTCCACGAAGGTTAAAGGAACCAAGTGAAAAACATGAATGGGTCCAAGGGAAATGTGATTGTAATGATAAGAATAGAGGACAATGAAGATTGACATGCATAAGTGAGTAAGTTAATGCATAACAAATTGCAAGGGTGACTCCTTTTTGGAATCCTATTAGTGTGTGATCAAAATATGATTGAGAAGAGAAAATGAGACTCAGATTCAATATTATGGAGTGTCTAAAAAAGGGATTTTGAGCCTATAGAAGACACATCATGGACACCAAAATTCAAAGAAGGTGTTAAACTAGGGCATCCATATAAAGGAAGCCTTTATTGCATAAGTCATGATGTGCAAATAAACGATATTTAATGTCACAACTTAGTAGGATCAAACCATAGGCTAAACGAAGAAGAACATGAAGGCTAATAATGCATCAAATATGAGATGGAGACACCCACCCTACATGCAAATGTGAATAAAAACACATCTATGCTCCAATGGATGA
Source organism: Pinus tabuliformis (assembly GCA_031772625.1). NCBI lineage: Eukaryota > Viridiplantae > Streptophyta > Pinopsida > Pinales > Pinaceae > Pinus > Pinus tabuliformis. The sequence continues at coordinate 314,816,683 of CM062819.1, read as the reverse complement.
AAAATTGAAATGTCATCCAATCTTGTAGAAAACATACATAAACACTAGACACATGGTTAAAACATATAGTGAAAGTAATAAAATATGGATCAAGTAAAAGAATGACCATATACCTTTTATGTGTGGATTTTTATAATTTTTTGGGATTTTTGGCCTGTATGATGTGTTATATATTTTTAGTTAAAATGTTAGTTATGACTTTGAATGATGTAATTCAAATCCATTTTTTTTGTTTGATATGTATGCATATATAAATCCGTAATTATTGTGATAAATGTAAACATTTCTAGATGACAAATGTATGTAACACATTGGTCTCATCATGGATGTTCCTAAAGAAACACAAAAGTGTGTGTGACAAATACAAATAAATCACCAAGCACAATAAGCATTGAACTAAAAAATACACGCGCAAAAATAAAAATTTCTCACATTACACTACAAAACAGGAAAACATTTTGTTGGCCCTAATATCACATTAGTGGGGGGGGTGAATTAGTGTGAGGTCAATTTCAAAATTTATCAATCTTTCTTCATAGTTCATCCATATAACAGTGAACCATAAACATTATGTCATTAGCTATATCTGTGCATCATCATATCAGTAACATAACAAGAAGCATTCAAAAACATAAGAGAGTCACATCATAAGGAGGCACAAGTTTTTTTAGGTGGAAGCCCAAATAGGAGAAAACCACTAATTATTCTTCTTCTTAGTTTTCAATACTTTTACATCAATATGTAGGCCTCAATCTATGGGAGTAAACCCCTCCCAAAGAAATAAGAAGGCTACCACTTGCAGTACGCTACGAATTGATTGAGGTTTCAACCTCAAAGATGCAAGTGACTACTCATTGTAGGATACAACCTGGTTGAGGCTTCAACCTCAACAAATGAGTAGGCTCCAACTTGCTCTAGGCTCCAACCTTTGCTTGTATCCAACCTCAGCAAATGAGTAGGTTTTAACATGTTTCAGGCTCCAAACTTAGTTAATGAGTATGCTCCAACCTACTATAGGTTCTAGCCTCCTTTCTTTGCTTATTTTTGGACCTTTATTTCATCACATTTTCAAACTATATCCACTATCATATCACTAAATCATGATAAATTATATAATTTGTAATCAATACATATAGTCACTACCACTGTCTCTTCCATTGCAACAACCTGTAACCATTACACTGTCATTCAACCTACAACCACTTCCATACAATCTGTAACCACTCATTGCAAACAATGCAACCATTTTCATTATAGAATATTTTGCAATGGATATCACAAAATTTATTTCACTCTATGGTGTAGGTTGTCATATTATTTTCCCAAAAATCTTCTCCAACTGTAACTAAAATAAGTTCATTCAAACACTTCCCCTTCATTGATTTACATCATGTATCAAAAACACTTTCAACATGCTCATACCTTTTCCAAACACATGCAAGATATTTTTTCATAAAAAATGAGTCAAAATGTTGTCAAAGCCCTATGAATGCATCCATCTTTGAGTCCTGATCACTCATCTTCTTTCAAATTTCAATTTGGATTAATAATTACTTCAATAACCATAAAATACCATAAAATACTATATAAAGGGTTAGATATTTGACAAACTGCCCCTTTCTAGGCACCCTACAATGGACCACTGAATTCGTGTGTTAGTCACCAAAACCTAATAATTATTCAACAAATTTGTAGTGAACAAAAACAAAATAATTGAACATGTCCTTCAATAGAATTGAACTTGCGACCACAAATACACCGCACGCATATGCTACCAATCAAGCTACACTATGTTTCTTATAGATCTATCCGTCTGACTTATACTAGTTATGTATCCATCGATAAGGATTTAAAAACATGGAATAGGATGCACTAGGTCAGCACCTCAATGTGTCCAAATGAAGAATAAACATCTAATATCAATTATATATTTTCATGGCTCAGTTTCCTGAACAAGACTTCATGGGTCAGGGTATTGTTGGCATAACATAAGTTGACATCGATAACAATTATACACATCATAATATAGCCAATCAAGCTTGATGGATCAACCAATTTGGAATTGTTTATCTAACTTGGTTCAACACTTGTCCTCCGAAACTTTGACTTTGGACTTTTGCTAAATTTAGAAGCCCTACCATGTCGACCTCGACACGTATACACCGGTGTGTGTAATAACTGTACATGGCTTGTTACAAATCATTTCCGCCAATAAAAATGAACACAAAATCAAACCATATTACACACATATCCAAACAAGATAATAAGACCATATCATAATATGATCTTAACCAAACCAAGATGACACCAAACTAACCAATTGAACTAGAATAGTATGAAACATTTTGTAGCAAAAAAAAAATGGAAACCATTTAATATATATAGTAAGCTAAACAAAAAAAACTTCATGGAAAATCAGATCAGTTGTAACCAAGAAAGAACTGCAAACTAAACCATTGATTTAAAACTCTTATGATCACATTAAAACTATGTCACTCAATTAATAGATATTTCGCACTATTACCCTTTATCATGTTGTCTATATATGTTTTTGGTTGTCCCATTATGACCATATCACTAGTACCAAAATATATAGAGCTCACATGTTAATAACCATTCGACCTTTCTAGAAACATTAAGACCTCACCATATGAAAAACCCATGTGACCTATACCTAGGAGTCATTATGTGTCCATATGTTGAAATCATCCATGATGTCACAATTTCCATGTGCCACACCTAAGTGGGCCATGTGTGTTTGCATAAAATTCCGCTTGCAAGACCCAGGGTTCAACCACTAGTTGCCAACAAAATTCTTTATTGTAGTCTAGTGAAACACCAACCCTTTCATTTCTCCACAAGGGAGAAACGTCTCACCCGAGGCATGCTGAGACATATAGGGATAGGAGGGACTGATAAATAATGTTAATGATGGACTAGTGGAGGATTTATTCATAACTTGAATGATTATGTAGCATTCACTCAATTATCCACAAACCTTCATGTATTTAAGACTAACACACAAAAATAAGCAATTACCTATAACACATCGAAATAATGTACCAACATTTTTTTTTGAAGTTATGATTAAATCATAATCGGTCCATATAGACACAGGATGGATTCCCATAATGGTTTCTTTTATTGATAAGAACAAACCAGTACATTTCATATCTACGAGGATGCACAAGATCCTTTAGACTTATACCAGAGAACATTAAAATAGAATTCAGTTACAATAAAATGATGGATAGAGAGGTTCAGACTTCATTCCAAAAGCATGTTTCCATAGGTTGCTTTTTCTCGCTCTTTCAACTAGTTTCCTGCAACATTTTGAACATTTTTCGCTCCAATCCAGCTTGATTGATTCGGTCCACTTTGATCAATTTGATCTCACTTGCTTGATTCGGTCCAATTTGAAAAAATCCAGTGCTTTGGTTCATATCTCCTAGATTATTTCAAAATTGGCACTTCGGTCCTTTTTCCATGGCTTTGTCAAATTCCAAGGTAACCACTTCCTTCTTATGATCACTGCTCTCTCTTTTTTGCTCTCATTTTCTAGCTTCTGTGATTATTTTAATTTTATTCTCATGTTGATAATTTCCATTGCCTTTTCGTGATCAAAACTTAACCAAAATTGAGAAAAATCAAAAGACCCAACAATGTTTCATAAAACCTTGAGCCCATTACACAACCGAAAATGTCATTTCCTCTTACCATGTGAAAGCCTCTAATGAGCCCCAGAAATGGGTAACTATATGGGCTCATTTTGCCTATTATTTCCATTTAATCCACCATTCTCAATAGTTTTGTGCATGTTTTTGAATGTATTTATGTGAATAGAGTGAATGGGGATAGTCACTTTGCCACATAGTCTAATGAGTGTTTATTGCAGATTTTTTGACATTTTTGGACAAGGACCAGACATTTATGAGCAAATTGGCAGCCAAACTCGAGGAAACGGGGCTGAGGATTTATAGGAGAGGTGTCTCCTTCATTAATGACCCCTTCCTCAAGTTCTCCATCAGCAGCTCAGAGTAACAAAGGCCCACAATGATGATTCCAAGGGGCAGCCAAGCAAGTCTAGTAGAGCTGCTGTTATCTTCAATTTTAGGCAGCCGAGTTCCTTAAGTTTAGGAGGATTGTTGGGAGTCCCCACTTGTATAAATAAGAAGGCTTCAAGCCTCATTAGGTTAGCCATTTCATAGTATATTTTTGCACTGTTGTGCAGCCTTGTACTCAACTCATTTTCGAGCTCTTGTTGAAGACAGTTTTTGTGATGTAATTGCTACTTTTTGATAAATGAAGATGAATCTAGTTTTGAGCCAGCACTGATCTTTCCTAGAGGGATGATTCTCTTGGGTTAGGGCCCAACCCAAGTTGCCCAGCACCTCTTTTGTGTATTTATATGCTTTTTCTTGCATTCATGTGATAATTTCTGTTGTTTAGGTTAAATCTTGCTTTGTTAATTAGCTTACTTGTGATGGTTAGAATAGATGTTCTTGCTTCAAGTTGATTAGATAGTTTGTTGCAGTAACAAAAAAAGATCCAAAAAGAGGCTACCAACAGGTCTTGATCTCCTTTCTCCCTCCTTGGGACCATGATTTGGGATCAAGGCACTATGGCTGCCACCAAAAATATTGTTTTTGCTTTTCCAATGCAATTGCTAGTGTGAGATTTTGAGTTGGAGAAGATGATATTGGTTTGGATTCACATGCTTAGGTCATTTCATGTTCATTTACCATATTTTTCTCACATAATCTTATGTTCATAAAGTTCTGTTAAGCATTCCTTTGGTTTTAGGTCAGAATTTAGATTAAAATAGACAACGCTATGTTTTTCGGTTCTTGCTTAGGTCAGTTTTGAGAAGTAAGAGTGCACCTCTCTTGTAGAAAATTCCAGTTTATAATTCCTCCAAAACATAGCCTGTACCAGTGCATATCTCACTATTTCCCCACTCATTTTCCACACTTCGCCAGTGTGCCCTAATTTCTGAATTTTTCCACAAAGTTGCTTTCTTGCCATTTGAACAAATCCAACCATCTCCTTCATTTTTTATCTTCATTGACAAAGTTCTATACCCCTCAACACCTCCATATAGCCTTCATTTCCATTTTCCCATCATTTTCCCACCTTCAAACCTCCAAAAACCACTCTCTGCCTCCTCTTGTAGATCCTCCTGTAGAACCTCCTGTAGATCCCCTGCAGCCTCTTGTAGAAGTCCATGCGAGTGATTTTTCAAAGTCTGATCACAATGGAAGTCTCCAGAAGGGTACTAGGGAATTCTTAGGACCCTCTACACCTTCTTCACCTCCTGCAAAAGCCAACTCCATCTCCCTTCGCCACCAAACCTCTGCACAGTCACAACTAGTTAAAACACAAGCATAATAATTCCACATAAAAATGCTCAAAAGTACAAAAAGATGATTTCTTCTCATTTCTCTTCAGAAGTATCTTGAATAAATGCAATTTACCTTTTCAGTAGTCAATGGCACTCATTTCATCAGTTTTGATCTCTTTTCCTGCAACAGTAGGGTTAGTAGGTAGACTAGGGTTTGCTAGGGTTTGCTAGTGTTTGCGTTTCATTTCAGTTTTCATTCTCTTTCTGCAAGTAGAATAGCCTCTTTCGAGTTAGCTTTCTTCCATCACAGTTAAAAGCTTCTTTTGAGAATTCATAGAAGTTGGCTTAAGCTCCTAGCGAACATGTGCCAGCTGATCAAGTGACAGCCTGCAGTAAGAGCTAGTACTTGTGCATACAGCACCGTAGCTTCCAAGTTTTTTATGAACTACTGGGTTGATAAAAGTAAAGTAGCGAGCCCTAGGAGTTGTAGCATTATTGCTGCAATACTAGAGCTCACCACCTTTTTGGCACCGTTGCTGGGGAAGAATCAAATTATTTTGTGATTATTGCTTTTCTTCTATTTTTCTACTGCAACATTCTGCTAAATAGTTTATTTCAGCAAGAGTAGAGTAAGTGTTTCATTTCAATTCTGCAATTTCATTTTTGCAAAACTAGATTAGACATTTCCTACTTTCATTTCAATTCTGCAATTTCATTTCAGCAAGCGTAAATTAGGCATTTCCTACTTTCATTTCAATTCTGTAATTTCATTTCAGCTAGGTTTATTTTAGTTAGTTGCAATTTTTTGTTCAATCCATTTCAGTGTTTGCAGGTACAAGAAGAAAAAGAAACACAAAAATCACCCAAAAAGAGATTTCCTTTCATGCCTCGTAGGAACAGAGACAATTCAAGAAAATTCCTACCCAACGCCCCCACCACGTCACTAAGTCACCCTTCTCTCTTCTTTGGTGGCGGTGATCCAGAAGAACCTATAGGTGAACCTCCAGAGATATACGGAGATCCTATAATAGAAGAAGAGCAAGAAACCATTCCTCCTGAGACCATGGCTGGAAACAAAAATGTTAGAGGAAATGGGGAAAGAATAGAAGGTGTATTTCCTATCCGAGAGACCAATGGGGACACAAAGATGAAAAACATAAGTCCCTCAGCCTTACCTCACTTCCATGGATTGACTATCGAAGACCCTGATACCTTCTTGTTTGAGTTTTTTGTTCTCTTTCGAACCTATGACTATGTAGAAGATGAGCATAAGTTGAAATTCTTTCCCTCTACCCTCAAGGATGCAGCATTACGCTGGTTCATGGGGTCACCTGGAAACAGTATCACAACTTGGGCTCAGATGCAGCAAGCCTTTAACAACAAATACCGGGAGTACTGTAGGTCAAAGGATACCAATGAATAAATCTTCCGAATGACCATGGGAAGTGATGAATCTTTAGAAGACTATGAAGAGAAGTTTCAACTCAGTTATAAAAGGGCCAGGTGCACACTTGACCCCGAACCTCTGAAGTTGGTTCTGCTCAAAGGAGTCCCCGAAGACCTTCTTGATACCCTCCATTTACTGGCTGGGGGAGACATCTACCAACTGCCTTATGATGACATAAAGACTGTGTTTAGAAACCATTCTAGGGCAGCCAGAAAGAGAATTAGGGCAAGTTAACCTCTAGCCAATACCCCCTTATCTAGTTCATCCCTTAAAAACGAACTTGAGAATCAAGTGGAAGTTTTCAAGAGCGAGATGAGGTAGACTCTTGCCATGCAAATGGATACCTTGCGGATCCAAAGGAAGAAACAGGAAGTCGAGAGGGCTTTGGCCATCTTTTGTCCCAGGTGCACTAGAAAGCATCCTAGGAACAAATGTCCATTGCACTCCGTAGAAGTGTGTTTTGTCTGTGAAGAAGACCATCCTACAAATCAGTGCCCTTCCTTACTCGGATTCAAAGCTATGTACCAAGGGGCTGAAGGAGCCACTGAACCACTCTATTTCATGAACCAAAGGAGGCCACATGGACCCAGACCTTACCAGCAGGGAATGCAAGGGACATCCCAGACTCATTACAACCCCAATCAAGCCACTTCCATGCCTTATTATGTCCCCCTGCTCATCCTTCCGGGTCCACACCTCCTCCTTGGTCATATCCATCTCAATATCATACTCAACCAGCTGCTCATTCATTTCACTCTTATGCTAAGCCAAAACCTCAGTGGAATGCACCTCATCAGGGGTGGAGGCCCCAATACAACTCTCCTCTCTCTCTTTTGCCTCCACCACCTCCCCGACCACAACCATTACCTCCTGCTCCTCCAAGACAACCCCAAATATCTGCTCAACCGAACCTGAACCCCAATAACAGACAGGCCCAACAGGTATATACTGGAGAAACAACATGCCCAACTTATGCTGTGGAGATTCAAGAGATTAACCTACAATCTAGGAAGGTTCTCCCAGATAGCTAACCTCCTCCTAAGGAGGATGAGGAAGAAAAACATGAAAGTGAACCAAAAACCATTCCACCCTTTCCTGAGAGACTAACTGGAACCACACAACCAACCCCAGAAGAAACTGAACTTCTGGGAGAACTAAAACAGTTATGTGTAAAAATACTTCTTCTCCAAGACATAAAAGATGTACCAATCTACAACAAGTTGATCAAGGGAAAGTGCTTCAGGCACCTAGGCAGGCGCAAGAGAGATGCCCCAACTATCAATTTCATAGGACAACTATCCGGCCTGATGTTGGGGTAGGTGATCTGTCCGAAATATCTGGACCCTGGCAGTCCTGTAGTCGATGTCCACCTAAATGGCACCATAATCCCCGATACCTTGATTGATCTAGGGGCTACCATTAACGTGATGACTGTGGAGTACTAAAAAGGTATGTTTTTGATGATCATTTAAATGGCTTTTCAGTGGAACTTGTGAACCTTTTTACATCATGAACGTGGAAAACAATAAAGAATTATAACAAAACATGTGGGATTAGTATGCAAGACTTAACCGCTGATAGTTGTCATTCTCCTGTGTAGGAAGGGGTAAAAATGAGGAGTTGCTGTTCCAAAGAAAAAGACAAGAATAGGGTAACTGCTATCCCTCTGACGAAGGACCGAGTGCAAATGAGGCTAAGTAGGTTGAAGCAAACCGGTCCGGAAAAGGAGGGGAAGGCACTAGCTCGGCGAACGAGAAAAGAAGTGATTAAGGATTAACAGTTTGGCAAATCCCTCAGGATATTTGATTCTGAGGGATCGATGCTTTATTTATCTTATTGCTTAGACATCCCCGCCATCACCCTTATATAAAGGGATGACATTGTTAGCTTTGGGGATGATGCTTTTATGTAAATTTTTGTTAAAGATCGAACTTTGATCATCGAGTCTCGTTGAACTTGGCTCATTGTACTTTTTGTTTTATGCATTAATATAAACTTGGTAATTATCTTATCTCTGCATCTGGATTAACTTAAAGCGGTGTACCCTTGAGGCTAAGGGCCCGGCCCCGGAGGACACTTGCTTCTGTATCACTAAGATTTGATTTCTGCGTGGTTTTCTTATTGTCATTATTTGGTAATCTGATATGCTTTATAAGCTTACATCATATGCTCTGTTAAGATTCATTCATTAAGGTTTTTATAGACAAGAACTGTTGTATTGACTCTGCATTATATCACCAATCCTTTCAGAGTTGATTGAATATTATTAGTCTGGACTGAACATTGTTACTATTCTGTTACAGAGCTCTTATGATGTACATTCGTGTTATGGAATTTATCTGAAAGTTGTATTCTTTACGATTCAGGAGTAATGTTGTTCCATTTTAAAAGATAGTCGTATTCCTATTGATGACGATTGATGCTAGATTAGATTACTCTTCAAGTGTGTTGTGTGTGTGTATGATTTCCAAACGTTGTTCCATTAGTGTGTTCTGCTTGATTTTCCTGGAGAATGAAAGATTACTGTCTAATTACAATGAGTGCATTTGAGTTAGTAGGATAAAGCTTAATTACTGCTCGCGAGAATTAGTTGTTCGATTGTTGTTCCATTTTAGCATCAATGTTCCATTCCAGATTTGTTGTTCGATTCCTTATTTGTTCTTCCATTTTTCTACCTGCCATTTCATTTACTCACATTTGTTATTTTGGTGTGAGAGATGATATGTGGCTATAGTGAGCCTCGACATTTACTGTCTAGCTCCCAGACCCGTGGTCCATGCTCTAATTTCCTTTCCATCAGTTTCCAAAGGGATGGGCTATTGCTGTCGAACCCTTGACTGATAAGTTGCCTAGTTTTAGAGTGTGTGATTTATTCATTTGAAGTAACTTAGTTATAGACAAGCATACGTTTACTCTTTTATTTTTGTTAAATGTTGTACTACTAGCATTACTCTGACAAGTGATAGGCTCAGACTGAGTCACTCTTTCAAATAACAAAATGCTCCCGGATTGACATATTAATGTGAGGTAATTAGAGGTGAAAGAGACCCTTTTTATAGCTCTACATTTTGGCGCCGTTGCCGGGGAAAGAGTGTAGCCATTTATCTTTTTCAGAGTAGTGTACGAACCTGCTAGGGAAGAGTTGGATCTTAAAAACGGAAGGTAAGAACCTGCATACGGAGCATGTAAAAGCCCTGCTCCACTGTCTGCTTTCCTAAAAGATTTGTTGTTGCTTTGTTTGAATAGAATTTAGTAGTTCATGTGAGTGCATGACTAAGCAGAAAAAACCAAAAAAGAATATTAAGCTCCCATCCAAACCTGAAAAAGCTAAGGGGCCGGTGACCCTTGGCCGAACGACCTTCATAGACAAAATCTATAAGAAAACAGAATCTCAGCCATCAGTAGGTCCCAGGAAAATCATTTCTAAACAACCTACTAGTTCCCTTCAGGCCACAGGATCACCATCTGTAGCCTTTGCTGAGGTGCATAGTCAAACTGAAGAGCAGGAATTTCAAGAAATTGAAACTTCTACTCCAGAACTATTGCAGGAAGGGAATTTCAGCAACTTTTGTGAAGGAGAAGGAGAAACAGGGGAAACCGAGGAACCAAAATCTCCCATTTTAACAGATCAGACATTAAACAGCCCAGATAAGGGGAGTGCTGCGAAAATCATTGTTGAAGGAGTCCAATCTCCTCAGACAATAGGTATTCCCCTTATCCCAGATAAAGGAAGTGCCATTAAAACTATCCCTGCCAAAACCGTTCCCTCTCAACCTAGGAATACCCTCCTAGATATCCCATATGGTTATTGGCATATATTCGATCCTATGGCTCAGAACCAGCCAAATACTCCAACCTCTACATTACAATATCCTATAGTGGATTCTGCAACAAATGCGCCCATGAAAGCTATCCCTCTTCAACATATCCCTACATTTCACGATCTCACATCAGAAGATCTGAATGCATTTTTATTCGAATTCGATGTGTTGTGTAGGGGATATGATTACACCATCGATCCCCAGAAATTGAAATTATTCCCCTCTACATTAAAAAGGGCTACTTTAAGATGGTTTATGGGACTAGGTGGTGGGGTCATCAACAATTGCGATCAAATAAAAGAATCCTTCTTAAAAAAAATCAGGATTATTGTAGGTCTAGAGAATTGAAAGACGAAATATTCCAAATGACAGCGAAACCGAATGAAATATTAGAAGAGTATGTGGAATGTTTTCAGTACAATTTACAAAGATCTCCTTATGCATCACTACCTTTACCTGATAATTTGTTAAAAACTGCATTGATAAGGGGCATGAAGGAACAGTGGATTGAAACATTAAACATCATGGGAAAAGGGGATATTTATCAAGAGAATTTTGCTGACATCATTGATTTATGTATCAGGAGTTCGAAAGGCAGCACAAGAATAAAACTGGCAGAATATGACCGGTTTGCAAGAGACAACAAAATATCAACAGAAGGAGTAACACGTGTAGAGATTGGAAATTTATTAGAAAATTTTAAAACTGATATTCTAGGGACACTAACTACACAACTTGATATTATGCAGGCCAAACAGAAGCAGATGGAGGCAGAACAGAATTTGGAAATCTTGTGCCCTCGATGCAGGAAAAAGCATAGTCACAAGGAGTGTCCACTGGACACAGTCCAAACATGTGCCATCTGTACAAAAGATCATCTTACGGAAAGCTGCCCCTCACTTCCTGGATTAAAAGTAGTATATAAGGAAGTAGAGGAAGAACCAAAATCTGTGTACTTGATCAACCAGCACGGCTAGTGGCAGCCGAGACAATCTGGTATGTTTCCAGACCCAACCTCTTCTTTTCAACCTCCACAATATAATGCTCAACAATATAGTATGTGGCAAAGTCAGTCCCAACCCCCATTTTCAAATTGGTCACCACCGTCATTTCCTTCTTCAAACCCGTGGCTGAATAAGGCAAGCCAATCAGGTTGGCCGAATTTCCCTTACACTTCACCATATTGGCAAAATAGCCCATATCCTCCACAATGGACTCCTCCTACTTCACAAAGTTCACCCTGGTAGACAAACTGGCAAAGACCGATGCACCAGCCACTAGGAACTATTCCGCTCCCTCAACCTACTCTGCCAGCTTTACAACAAAATCCCCAGTCTAATCTGAGACCACAACTCCCAGCCCAACCCAACCCCAATCCAAATAACAGACCGGTCCAATCTCTTCAAATCATAGAATCACCAGAAATAGGACCTGACCTGAGGGAGTGTAACGATCTTTAGTTACGATCTGGACGTATCATTGAAACTGAGGGAGATAAAACAGTTCATATTGAACATCAATTATCAAGAGAACATTAGTTGCAACAAGAGGATGTAAATAAGCATCAGACTCATAATCAAGCAACCACATCGTCTCCTCCGTTCCCAGAATGATTAGTCATACCTCGACCTTTGCAATATCCTGACTTCGAAATTATGGGAGAATTACAAAATCTGTACATAAAAATCCCATTCCTCCAAGCCATTCAAGACATTCCTATATACGCAAAAACTATCAAATAATTGTGCATAAGGAAACCAAGGATGAATATAACAACTAACCCAAGAGTCCAAGTAGTCGGTACTTTATCTGATTTATTATCCAGGAAAGAAACACCCATTAAATATGAAGACCCAGGAAATCCAATTGTAATTGTTCAAATTTATGGTCAGACCCTGTCTAATGCCTTAGTTGATCTAGGAGCTGCAATCAATATGTTAACAACCACTACCTGTCAAAAGCTCACCATTACATCTGTAGAACCCACCTCGACTTTGTTAGAATTGGATGACTGATCTGTGGTCAGACTAGAGGGTACTCTACATGATGTCATGGTCTCTGTAGATTCCTGGGAATATCCAACCGATTTCCTGATAATTAATCCAAAAACCCGACTTGATGGACACCTGCTAATCCTAGGTAGACCTTGGCTTGCCATTGCCGATGCTTACATTGGTTGCTGGAAAGGAAATATGACCATAACCAAAGGACCTGATATCAAGAATTTAGTTCTATACCCTCCAGCGCAGCCAAGTGTCACAATAATTAAAACTAACAAGCACCCTGTATCATACCTTACTGATAACATTAGATCTCCATTGACTATACAAGAGGCACTTGATTTTAAAGATCAAACAAAAGATGATGCCATTAACAACTTCATTAGTCAAACTGAATTTGGATCCTGCACACAGTGTCACATGATAGAAGCAGCATTTGATAATGAATTAGAAGAAGATCCTCTGAAAGATACACATGATCAAACAATACCTGTTACTTCTGTCGCAAATAATAAAATTGTGGAAATTGAACCGGGAAAAACTTTAAATATCAATGCTAACCTCACACCTGAACAAGAAACGAAGCTCATCCATCTGTTAAGAAAATATCAGGAAACATTTGCATGGGATTACCCTGATATGAAAGGAATCGATCCACAATTGTTTACACACCACATTTATATAGAAAAAGATGCTAGACCTGTTCGTCAACCACAAAGAAGACTTAATCCTCATCTAAAGGATGTGGTAAAAGCTGAACTTCAGAAACTTTTCGATGTCAATTTTATTTATCTTATTTCTAACAGTAAATGGGTCTCTCCGCTTGTGGTGGTACCAAAAAAGAACAGGAAATGGAGAATTTGTGTGGATTATAGGGAACTCAATAAAGCAACACAAAAAGACCACTTTCCTCTCCCGTTCATAGACCAAGTGATAGATACTTTGGCAGGAAAGAAATTCTTTTCTTTCCTGGATGGCTTCAGTGGATACAATCAGATTCAAATTGCCCCTGAAGACCAAGACAAAACTACTTTTACATGTCCTTGGGGAACATTTTCCTACCGAGTTCTACCTTTTGGCCTATGTAATGCTCCTGCCACATTCCAAAGGGCTATCCTTAGCATTTTTGTCGATTTAATAAATGATGGACTTGAAGTATATATGGATGACTTTACACCATATGGAGATGATTTTGATCTAGCACTAGACACCCTAGAAAAAATCCTACAACGCTGCATAGCTACCAGGCTTTGCTTAAGCCACAAAAAATGTTACATGATGATGACTGAAGGACTTATTCTAGGACACTATGTTTCAGCAGCCGGCATTGAGGTAGACCCGGCCAAAATCCAAATACTTTTACTTATCCCCACTCGTACTACTCAAACAGAGGTACGCAACTTTCTTGGATTTTCTGGCTATTATAGACGATTTATAGAACATTATTCACACATTGCTGCACCTTTATATGCACTAACTGGTAACGTTGATTTTCTTTGGACAGAAAAATGTGAACGTTCTTTCAAGGATTTAAAGAAGCTCGTATCCACAGCCCCAGTCCTTTGAGGACCAAACTGGGATTTGCCATTTCAAATATCATCTGATGCCTCAGATACAGCCATTGGCGCAGTCCTTGGGCAGGAAGAGGATAAAAAACCATACGCTATCTATTACATCAGCATAAATTTATCGCCTGCTGAATTAAATTACACTGTTACTAAAAAGGAATTCCTAGCTGTAATACATGCTGTCAATAAATTTAGACATTATATTACAGGCTATCCTGTTATTTTGTATACAGATCATTCCGCCATAAAATATTTAGCAAATAAGCCTGTCACAAATGCCAGAATAACTAGATGGTTGATTTTATCACAGGAATTTGATATCACAATCAAGGATCGGCCTGGCAAAGAAAACCCTGTAGCCGATTTTCTCACAAGAATGCCAAAGCCAATTGATGCAGCAACAATTGAAGATCAATTTCCGGATGAACATCTGTTTGCTGTTGTCGTTCAAACACCCTGGTATGTTGATGTTGACAATTACCTTGCAGTAGGTAAACTACCAAAACACCTAATCCCTAATGAACGAAAACAGATTGTTCAGAAGAGTACTCGATTCTCCTGGATTAGGGGCTATTTGTTTCACACAGGGGCAGACATGCATATAAGGAGATGTGTTCGAGAAGATGAAATCTTTGACATCCTAAAAGCCTGTCATGACGGACCATGTGGGGGACACTTCACTGAGCGTAGAAATGGACATAAAGTATTACAGACAGGATATTATTGGCCCACGATTTTTAGAGATGCAAAGAAATTTTTCCAAGCCTGTGACAGCCGCCAGCGAGCAGGACGTCCTGGTCAAGCTGACGAGATGCCTCTGAAAGCACAGTTAGTCATCGAACCATTTGAGCGATGGGCTCTTGATTTCATTGGACCCATCAACCCCTCATCAAATCAGAAAACATATATCTTGGTGGCAACAGAATATGTCACCAAATGGGTTGAAGCAGAAGCATTGCCAAGAGCCACAGAGGACTCTGTCATACAGTTCATGTTCCATATATTTGTACATTATGGCCTTCCAAGGGAAATAATTACAGACGGAGGACCACAATTTGCTGGGAATAGATTAGCTGCAACACTTAATAATTATCATGTCCAGCATAAAATCACTACTCCATATCACCCACAGGCGAATGGACAAGTAGAAAGCAGCAATAAGGTAATAGAATCAATCCTAACAAAAACCATTGCATCACATAGGTGTGATTGGGTTGCCCGACTACCTGAAGCACTCTAGGCCTATAGAAAAACATGGAGAAGCACCACTGGTTACTCACCTTATCAATTAGTGTTTGGAAAACAACCTATTTTTCCGATAGAATTCGAAATCCAAACATTACGAACAGCACAGGAAGTTGGCTTAGATCTAAGCGAGGCACATACTAATCAACTATAGCAAATCAATGAATTGAACGAAATTAGGCTCTCTGCACTACAAAATACAACACTGATTCAACAGCAATGAGCTAAATGGAAAGATGCGCTCATCAAAAACAAAGTCTTCCACAAGGGAGACTCGGCTCTGTTGTATGACTCTTGGTTTCAGGACTTCCCTGGGAAACTCCAGACTCGTTGGTTGGGACCATACGAAATCCATAAGGTACATGATAATGGGACCCTCACTTTAATCGCCATTGATGGTTCTGGATATGCCTTCAAAGTAAATGGCCACCGCGTTCGTCTCTATCATAAATCACTCACTCGGGAATCCTTCTACCAGCAGCTACGCCGAGACACTGATATGGAGATTTTAGGAGAGGAAGAGAAGTCTTCCTCACCTGTAATTCATTAAGGAATTCATTTCTTTTTACAATTTGTACATAAGTTTTTTTTCTTTAAGTCGTTCTTGTACATATGCTTGAATTAAATGTTTTCTTGTCATTTTTTTTGCTGCTCCTTTTCTTCCTCAAGATTTCGATTTTTGTCGTTCCGTTTCTAAAAGAATGGCATTTGCGTGTTTCTGTTGTTCCTTTTCAAAAGGAACAACATTCTTGATTTTTCTGTTGTTCCTTTTCAAGAGGAACAACACTCTTTATTTTTGTTGTTCCTTTTTCAAAGGAATGGCACTGTAGTGTGTTTGCCATACCTTTTTCAAAGGCCCAACACATTTTTGATTTCTGTTGTTCCTTTTTCATGGTTGTTGTTCCTTTTTCAAAAGGAACGTCATTTCGAGTGTTTTGCTATCCTTTTCTTCAAGAAAGATAGCATTTTTTTTTTGTTGTTCCTTTTTCAAAAGGAACAGCATTGGTGTGTTCTGCTGTCCCTTTTTCAAAAGGAATGGCATTTGCACTTTTGAGAACTATGCTCCTCTGTTGTTCCTCTTCCCAAAAGGAACACTTCTAGCATACTTCTTCTCTCCTTTTGAAACATCTTATCCTTTTTGCTGATCTAAATTGAGGATGCTTCTTGCTCCTGTTCTTTCAAAGTCTTTTAGAGACAGCTATGCACTTATGCAATGAACACAAAATCACAACATACTGATATCAGAAAATTATAAATCGCTATCTTTATAAGGCTCTGTATCGGTAAGATGAAAAAGGAAGGACATACTTATTCATCATCTTTTGTTGTCATTGTCTTACTAATTTTGCCTTGATTGGTTATCTTTATCATGACATTCTCTTTAATCCTCTTCGATTATTGTTTAGAAATAAGAGCAAAGGGTTTATATCGTCCTATTGAGATGATAAGACTTCTTCCACCATTCCTACTCTTAAGGAGTGTTGAACTACCCTTTGTGTATAAATAAGGAAAAGTGCTTTATGAAAAAGAAGAAAGTAAAAATATGAATTATAAGTTGTCAAATGCAGGATAGGGGGTCTCATCAAGGGACAGCCTACCATGATCATGAGGATGGAAGTGAAGTGGCATTCCCACTATGGCCACCACACCAGGGATATGGTCCAAAAGGTATATCAAATGAACAAACCTTGGAACAGGAGGTCTCATCACGAGCCGGCCTGCCCACTCTTCGCTCCCTCCTCGTGAATGGCATTATGGCTAATTGGTTACCAAGCCAGCATAATGGCCTACACTTTGACATTACATTCCTTAATATGCACATAAAGGATCATCGTTCCAGGGGTGAAATAAACAACTCTGCCAAGGTTATGGACACCTGTCGGCAGCAGAGCACTGTTAATGGTATTGAAGTCACATTTATTACACCAATAGGTAAGATACTAATACTCTTTTGTTTCTTATATCCTAGGCACTAATCATACATTCTTTCCTGACTTATATATCGAATGAACATTTATTACCACCAATCATGGCAAAGGAGGTGACAATGACCACTTGAGATTTGGCAAGTACGACAGACGTCCTATCCCCTAGCCTCGCATCATATCACAACAGCCTCTTACGTAATACATGATCCAACTTTATGCCTCGATTTCGGTAATTCGTTGTTTTTCTAAACATGGCATATTTTCATACGATGTTCCTTTATTGTTGTGGGGAAAAGTATCCGACTCAGATGACCCTATCCCTACTCTAAGGGTGACAGTCCTTAGCAACAACTGAAAGTAAAGCTTTGATATTTTCCTTTATGAAAGTACAGAGAAGGAAGAAAAGATTGACCAACCGGTGTCTTTCGCTTTTGTCGATCCTGTCCTCTCTCTTTGTTTCTTGTTCTCAGCTCCTTGCTCCCTTTGCCGGTCCAGCTACACCAAGATCCTGCACAAACAAGAGAAGGAAAACTACAAGAAACATGTACTCATAACTGATGCATGGATTAGAGTGAATCAGATATACAAGTAAATACAATACATCAATGCAATACAAGTATATAGGAGAACATTCAAAGCTTTATTGATAGAAGTAAAAGGGTTCTGAGAAGGTTACAACCATCAATGGCTCCAATCTAGCAGCACCTCCCCAGCAGCAAGAAATCTCCTCTTCACCTCTATAAAAGCAATCACCCAATAGCTCTAACTGTAAACCAACAGCACTTCCTTGCTTTGCACAAAATTCCAGCCTCCTTAGACCTCATAGAAGAGCTCTATATATAGGATAGAAGAAGAAAGGATGAGTCAGCTTGAGACTGACATAAAGCTACCTTGTGTCCTCTCCCTCTTCAGTTAAACTTCAGTTCTTGAGTCCACTTGGAGATCCTTGCTTACACATGGAGATCAAGTACCTCTTACTCATCACAGGGCGAATCCCTTGAACCAAGTGTCAGTTTGGAAGCTTCCTGGGCAATTGACACCTTGCAGAATGACTGTGCCACTTGGCCAATCTCGCCCAGCGTAGGTAGCCTTCATTAGATTTGACTTTCAGCGCAGGTACAAGGAGGAGCAGTTGCATTCCAGCGCAGATGCTCAGTGGAGCAGCTGACATGATCCAAAAATAGCCTGTTTTTGAGTGTTTTCAGGTGGAGAACTGATGGGAAGTGCTGTGGTTTGCTGACCTTGTTCTTCTAGGGGTAAGAACAACATGTTTAGGGACTGAGGATCCCTGTAATTATTGACATTTCATGCTCCATGTTGCGAGGCACAAAAATGTCTATAACAGTTGCCCCCTAAAGTATGAGGCCGTTCATCGGGTGAAATGCTTTATCTAGAGGGTCCGAAGTTCATTCCAGTGCTGAGGAGGTGCCCTGTAATACAATACAATACAATACATTATTTTTCATTCTATTTTCATGATCTAGCTGAGGCGGGCATTCCCATGCTCAGCTTTATAAATGCATTTTGGTACATAGAACAGACGATCGTCTGATGGTAGACTGATAATTCTCTGCTGAAATTATCATCCTTTGAGTAGGATGATCATCTGCTGCAATGATGTACATGGCAAATGCTTTTATATTTCCTGAATATGTATCGCAGCCCGGATGGATGAAACTAGATCCGGGGTCTTCAAACTCGTTCGATCTTCACTCTAAGTACAAGTCGATCCATGTGAGAATTTCGCTGAAGTCGAACATGGAAAGACATCGCTTGATTACCGGTCAATGATGAAAACCGTTAACAAGCGCGAGAGGAATCACCGATAATGATAATGACCCTCAAGGTACTGCAGTACAATTCACGTGGCGTGAATAAAGGACTTGGCGTCGAACGCCACGCAAAATCTCCTGGTCGAAGGTCATTGATGTATACCTGTCGCCGGAAGTGAGAAACTTGCCATTAAGGCATGCAAGCTTCAAAGTACTGATGGGGTTGTTCCTAGATCAACTTCTTGGATAATGAGCTGAAGTCGACAAGAAGTGATCCGTCAAAGGAGGGCCTTAATGAATCCCACATCAATGACACGGAACGGAGCTAATGATTTTAGTGGAGGTGAAAACAAACTGTGATATATGATTCAGGGTGGCGATCATGAATGGATGAAGGATAATGTATGGTAGTGGATGGGACACGGTTGACACTTTCAGAATGACCTCTCTTGAACATATAACGACACTGATGCGATGGATCGGTAGCATTACCCCAAAATGTGGATGGTTTGGCGAAGACCATGGTGATGAGACCGGTGAATGAAACAACCCAACCCGATGTGGAACGGAGGAAAAGTGTCATGTTCAAGAGTGACTTGCTACCATTAAGCTTTGATGTTCTCCCAATTTTTCCCCAGTCATTTCTGACCAGTACCTCTTTATTTTTGTCAAGCTTGAGGAGGATAACATATGCTTGTTCTATAACCTGCCCTTCGGGCAAGCCCATCGCTATGTTTTAACGAGCTTAGCGATAGGGAAACTCGTTCTCGTCTAAAGACAAGTTTGTCGCTATTTAATCATTTTAATGAGTCTAACGACAAGGAAAACTCGGTCCTTTTCATTTTTAGAGAGTCCGAAAAGGTACAGAAAGTTAACTCCATAATTCCTTTTTCGTCATCTAATCCCTTAAGTCCGAAAAAGTATAAAACAATACAGAAGGGATGGGTGTTCGGTACTTTTAACGAGCCGAACAAGACAAGCGCTCGATCTTTTTGTGTAATAATCCCTCAGGTCCAAAAAGATTAAAGTCTAAAAGAGGGATAGCTCTTCCGGTCCCTTTAACGAGCTGGAAGGCCAGAACTCGACAAACTTTTCATATTTTACGAGTCAGTGAAAAGAGCTCAAAGAAGACTCGTCTTTTGAGGAACGAGTGATAAACAGGGATAGCAGCAGATTCCAGGTACAGTTTGGAATTTTCCAATCACGGCAGTGTCACAAGGATGGCTAAGTGAAATCACTCTTCGCAGCTGTTCCTCAAAATAGGTAAACACACAAATGGAAGTGAATGATCGGCCAAATGACGGTGGAGGTGACGGTGCACAAACACGACCAAGGCTTTTATGGCTGATGAATTTATGATCTCAAAAGGTTATTTACCGGTTCATTTTTTCTGAATGAGCTTGAACTCTGAAGGGAAGCCTGCTCATAAACTTATGTTTATTTTTTAACGAGCATGAACTATGCGCTAAAACTGCTCGGATCTTGCATTTATTTTTTAACGAGCATGAACTATGTGCTAAAACTGCTCGATATACCAGTCATAGAATAAGAACGCCTCCTGTGAGATAGCTATTTTTTAAGGAGCTTTATCTCACGAAGCTATGCTCCAACTTTGGCAAGTTTTACCTTTGCCCCACAGACTTTCTTCATGCAAGGTCAGAAACGGCTAATCCTACGAGTTTAAAGGGTTAGACCTACAGGTTTAAAGGGAGGACCTAAAAATTTAAAAAAATAAATAGTCGTCCCTTGCTTACATTCCAAAAGTTTGCATGCCCCCAGGCATAGGACAGAATTTCGAGGCTGCCCCTCCTCTCCCCTACTTCTGCTTTTCTTTGGGTGTTCACAGCTACTTGTCATCTTGCCAATCTAATGTTAACGATACTAGTCTTCTCGTTATTTCAGGGGGTCTTATGCGGTACTCAGGCTTCCCGTCGGCCCAACTTTTAACGAACAGCTATTTGTGACAAGAGAAGAACACTACTCAAAGACAAAACATTGGTATTATTGAGGGAGGCTTGCCCCTTTCTTATTATCCGAAGAGGGTTCTATTTGCTGCCGCAAATCAATCTCTTTCTTTGGCGATGTCTATTATCAGGTTACTAAAGATGGCGACCACCTGTTGCAGCAATAGAATCTCTTTCTTTGGAGGCTGCCCCTACTTATCCTTCAAAACATATGTTTTAATGGGTGAGGCTTGTCTTCAAAGATGGTTACTACTTGCTACCGCAAATGGTCCCCTTCCTCGGTATCCTGATTATTTAGACAAGGGGAGCGAGAAGCTGATTATCTCACTCACATAACTTTGACAAAAGAATATTGTTCTAGAACAACCCCTCTTCCACCGCCGGACGGGGTACGGACTAGTCTATTCTTCTGCGGAAATTCTACCTTACACCCAGGGTTTCTTCTGCCCGAAGCAGACCAGGGCGCATGCCCCCTGGGTTCCAGTCTTTCTTTCCGAATCACTCGCACTCATCAGGAAGGAGGACCGGGGGTGGAGGCGAATCTTGAGTGAACAGACCATTTAGGAATGGTATTTGACTATTTGCGATGCGAGATCCCGGAAACGAAAGTTGGTCTACGAGCTTGACCACCCTTCCTTCGTGTGGAAAACACATTACTCTAAAGAGTGAGGAGACTATCGCTCCCATGCAATAAATATAGTCGCGTCCAAGGAGTAGGTTATAATCCAAGGGTCCTTGGATGACCATCACGTTCAAATTAACGGTCTTCCCTTTCAACGTGACAGGCACATTGGGGAGGATTCCTAATGGTCGACTGGTTCCTTTATCAAAACCTGAGAGATTTCTTAACTCAGGTAAAAGCGCCGGGGAACCCAGTGCTTTCCAAGCAACAGAGGAAAGGATACTCACAGACGCCCCTTCATCAATGATAGTACCAGCCATGATCATTCTATAGATCTGGACAATGATTCTAAATGGTACACTGGCTGGTAACCGGGGTCTGCCTAGTTGATTCCAATCAAAGGATACAACCAGGTTGCTTGGTGGTGGGACCGAATATAGGGCCGGATATGACCCTGATGATGTTCCTTCCTGCGATAAAGGAATGGGCGCATTGCCTTGACGCTCATCAGAGTCGGTGCTGATGAAAAGAACCTGGATGGTGTCATCCTTATTCTCTTCAGTGAGGGTGTCGCATGAAGATGACTCTTCGGCGACGATGTCATTTGAAGATGAAACTTCTGAAGGTAGAACCGGGTCAACTGCCGTATCGACCTTTGGACTTTCGTCCGGTCTGGATTCAGTAGGTTCATTTTCAGTGACTGACGCTTCAGCTGACCACTTGAGCGGGCCAGCTGGATTTTCAACTATCGAGGGATTAGGCACGAGTTTTTGGTATCCAGGAGGAAGTCGTAACGGTGATACCGGACGATCTTCCAAAACTCTCTTCGCCTCATCTAAGAATGGACATCGGTGAATGGCGTGATCGCCTTCACACAACATACAGGGTGATCTTGGTCTCCCTTTTCGTCCTTCACTCTCGCTGGTTGATGGACTACAATCAACATGACTACCAGAGGTTGATGCTACCGGATTGTGCAACCTGGGGGACCAGTCCCTTAGTATCCGGGGAATACAAGGACAATCACGATGGAAGTGGGTCCCTTTGCAAAAGACACATGGCGATTTAGGCCCGGTCGGTGCAGTGTGTGGGTTTTTGTCAGCTGCCTTTTGCTTGCCCCCAGTCGCCTTCGCCATAGGCCCCTTCTGCTTCTTTTCTCTCTTCTTCTTTTCCTTCTTCTCCTTGGGAGGCTGACTTTTGCCAGCTCCACCTTGCGAAGAGGAAGGATCAGAGGAAGTATTGTAAGAAGTGGAAGGCTGGTGGGTAGTTCTAGACTGTTCTGACTGTTGATTCGACTGCTCAGGATTAGTGGCGATCTGGACTACATTAGTTGAAAAGAGCCATACAGGGAGGCCGATTGTCAATCCTGGAAGTGACAATGTTGCCATATGAGGCGCACCAACATCTCCCCAAGAGGAGAAGGGATTTGGACTTCCGCCAAGGTTGCTTCCTTGGTTGGTGGGCTCCATACTTTTCAACTGAAAGATCAACGTGGGAATAACAGGTGATTATGTTCCGCTTAAAATAAATTTTATTAACGACGCTTTTAGACACAAACTTGCTTTTTCATGTTTTAAGAGTCGAGAAAAAGCTAAAGATGACTCTAGTCGCCTTATATGTTTTAACGAGCCCGAAGTGACAAATGCTCGGTTGGACTTTTTCAGTTATAGAGTTTGAAAAAGGCCAAAAGAAACTGCTCTGGAGATCTAGGCAGAGGGTGTGCCAAACCTTTCGCGAAACCACAGAATACGTTTTACGGTACGGGTGGTTGATCTTCGTGAATGCTGTGTTCACTGCATCGCGATCAGTAGGGCGGCCGACACGGCTTCCTAAGGATAAAGGATAAATGCCTATAGGGGTCTCCCAATATACGCGACGGTACGCGGGAGCACAAGTCCGTATTAGTGCCACCGACTCTCAGGAGGAATCACCCACCTTCGTAGAGATCGACAGTCACTATGTTTAACGACGCTGGAACACGTCTCTACCTAGACCTCTAGATGTTTGCGTTATGTTACAAAGCGTTGTTATGTAAATTGGGTTTATTTTAATGTTGATCTTGCTTAGCAGTTTGCCTTTAAGGATCACCACGAGATGTATATATACAACTTCCTAAATGCAATCTAAGATGAGAAGCAAAACTTTTCAATCTTTCAACTTTGAAAACCTTAATCTACTGAGGAAAAGAAAGACACAACTTTTCGCACAGATCATAGAACACACACTAAAATGAAAATTTTCCTAAATCGTCAAGCACACAGTCAAATGCAAAATGCACAATGCAGATATTTCTTTTCGTTATCCTTAATGTTGATGTAAGACAAAAAGGAAACTGTTGTATAACTTTGAATCTAATTTCGAGCGAAAGTAAACAAGCTTGTCCAAAATCAAAAGACACCTTAAGATCGACTTGCTTAGACACTGGAAATATATAGATTCAAACCATAAAATGAAAAGCAAACAAACTCAAACAGCCATGAACAGTAATAAAACTAGCTCTTAAGATCACAAAGACACTTTTACAGTTCAGGATCTAAGAGGTCACAGCTATACTGGTTCGCTTTTCTCAATGGGAAACTGTAACTGAAGCAAGAAATACTGAAAGAACAATCACAGTTTCATCACACAACTGAGGCGGAATAATGTCAAGGAAAGTTGGTTTACAGCAAGTACAATGACAAGCAATCAGCAGCAAAATAACAGTGAAAACAGGGCTAAGACTCAGTGGGAAACCTCAGGAGGACATAGCCTAACTGTATCAGCGCAGGCTCTGGTCTGTCAAATTGACTCTCAGCGCAGTTCCCGAAGGGAGTACCTGTGCTGGAATGCAGACTGCCTGTGGACAGCCTGCACTGAGACACGAGAGTTGCGTTTACAAGGATTTCCGGGTCATAAAAAGCTCAAAAATGCACTGTTTTTGCTGAAATAAAAAGCTATAGGTCAAGTACAAGCTAAGGGATGATCAAGAGGATGAAAAGCTATCACAAAGAGTACAAGAGTCTTTTGTAGATCAGCTCTTCAAATCATGAATCTGCTCAGTAAATGAGCAAGAGTAGCAGTCCCTCTACTTCGCTTTTGATATAGTCAAAAGCTTTTCGATTTGGTACTCTTTGGTTCAGGAAATGAATAGCAAAGATACTACAAACACCAACAAGATACTAGGGTCCCCAGCGGAGTCGCCAGTTTGTTGTGGGGAAAAGTATCCGACTCGGATGACCCTATCCCTACTCTAAGGGTGACAGTCCTTAGCAACAACTGAAAGTAAAGCTTTGATATTTTCCTTTATGAAAGTACAGAGAAGGAAGAAAAGATTGACCAACCGGTGTCTTTCGCTTTTGTCGATCCTGTCCTCTCTCTTTGTTTCTTGTTCTCAGCTCCTTGCTCCCTTTGCCGGTCCAGCTACACCAAGATCCTGCACAAACAAGAGAAGGAAAACTACAAGAAGCATGTACTCATAACTGATGCATGGATTAGAGTGAATCAGATATACAAGTAAATACAATACATCAATGCAATACAAGTATATAGGAGAACATTCAAAGCTTTATTGATAGAAGTAAAAGGGTTCTGAGAAGGTTACAACCATCAATGGCTCCAATCCAGCAGCACCTCCCCAGCAGCAAGAAATCTCCTCTTCACCTCTATAAAAGCAATCACCCAATAGCTCTAACTGTAAACCAACAGCACTTCCTTGCTTTGCACAAAATTCCAGCCTCCTTAGACCTCATAGAAGAGCTCTATATATAGGATAGAAGAAGAAAGGATGAGTCAGCTTGAGACTGACATAAAGCTACCTTGTGTCCTCTCCCTCTTCAGTTAAACTTCAGTTCTTGAGTCCACTTGGAGATCCTTGCTTACACATGGAGATCAAGTACCTCTTACTCATCACAGGGAGAATCCCTTGAACCAAGTGTCAGTTTGGAAGCTTCCTGGGCAATTGACACCTTGCAGAATGACTGTGCCACTTGGCCAATCTCGCCCAGCGCAGGTAGCCTTCATTAGATTTGACTTTCAGCACAGGTACAAGGAGGAGCAGTTGCATTCCAGCGCAGATGCTCAGTGGAGCAGCTGACATGATCCAAAAATAGCCTGTTTTTGAGTGTTTTCAGGTGGAGAACTGATGGGAAGTGCTGTGGTTTGCTGACCTTGTTCTTCTAGGGGTAAGAACAACATGTTTAGGGACTGAGGATCCCTGTAATTATTGACATTTCATGCTCCATGTTGCGAGGCACAAAAATGTCTATAACATTTATGACTTGGTTGCAGATCAGGTGCTGCTCCTTTGACGGCTGGGATAGCTTATCACATTGTGGGGGGGGAGGTTAACCTCATTATTCCCCGGGTTATGTGTCAGCTCACTATTCGGGAAAGATAGTGTACTAGGGAATGGCATGGCTTAACGGCATGATATTTCTATTTTTTTACAAGTTTCTGTTCATAATCCATTTCTGTTGCATACTCTGTGTTTTTTCGAAATCTTGCGATTATTACCCTCTCTGTGTTTCAAGCAGCAAGCAGTTGCTGTTCCATTAAGAATCGACAGTGAAACCATGGGAGACAGGGCAATTCAAAGGGAACCTCAGGAGTTGACAATCTCCGCTGCTGCTTGGGAGATCCAAGAAAGAGCAGGGTGGCTGACTTATCTCAATCGCTTGTAGAAGTCTAATGAAACAGTGGCGATTGAATTCTTGCAGAATCTGCAGGAGGATCACTCCATAGTAAGGGGGAAACAGAGAGCGGTCACCGACGATATAATTGCAGAAGTCTCGGGACTACCAGCCACTGGACCTGTATGGACACTAAAGAAGGAAAAATTAAAGAAGATCATGGAAATCTTCCAGGACGAAGGCTAGAGCTTGACGATTAAGGGGAAGGGAGTTCTGCCAGCAATGCTAGGAGAGCCCTGGGTAGAATTAGCAAGAACTGTGCAAAGCTACATCACCTGCGAGGGGAGAAAAGATGTGGTAAGACCATGACATCTTAAACTCTTAGCTGTTCTAAAGCAGAAATGCTCTATAAATCTGCCTGCACTTTTGAATTCATTACTTCATGACGTTGCACGAAGCCTAAAAAGGCACAGCATGTAGAGTCAGTTGTCAGCCACCATGGGTTAATTCGATTAATATTTAGTCATAGCCTCACCCAGTAGCAAAGCAGCTGGGAAGAGCTAATTAAAATAATTGAGGGGAGGGCGACAACACCATCCGCAAAACGTAAACATACTACAAGCACACCAGAACGTCCGGAAAAACGCAGAGAATTAGTAAAACAAAAACATGTTGCGAGCACATCTGAACGACCAGAAACATGCCAGGAATCAGCAAAGCATAAGCATGACACTGGTACACCCGAATAGCCAGAGAAACATTGAAAATCAGTCCGGTTAGCTCGGATAAGAGGAAGGTTGGAAAAGCTCCAGGAAAGCACTAGCCAGCCAGTGGTAATTGAGGACGAGCAATCCTCACAACCAGAAGTAGAAGAAGAACAAGCTGAAGGAGAAAAGAAAGGAGAGGATGAGGATGCCAAGCAATCCGAAGAGGAAGATGAGGAAGAAGCTGAGCATTCTGAAATAGAAGCTGAGCATTCTGAGGCAGAAGTTGGACAATCTAAGCAGGAGGAGGAAATGGGACAGCAGGTAGGTAGCCCACCACAGGACCCAGTGGGAGAAGATGGATTGGCCGCAGTCTTGGCCAATATGGGTGAGTATGGCCAACTTTCCACTCCATTAGGCCTCCACGGTAAACCCCAAGAAGAAGATGCATCTGAAAAACCACATGCACAAGAGGCAGAAAAAGGAAATCCGCCTATTCATGATGAAGAGGAGATAAGAGACACTGAATGCGAACAATCTGTTCCCAAGGCACCAGAGGAAATTCTGGAGGAAGTAGGAATAGAAAAAGAAGTCGCCCAAGAAGTGATGGAACCAATTAGGGTTCCTACCCTAGAACAGCCAGAACAGAACAACGAAGAAGCACCCCAGGAGAAAGATCCAGGGACTAGTCACAACCCAAAATGCAGTAGAAAGCCTGTTGTTCCTTCTAATAAAACTTTGGAAATTAGGGAATTACGGAAGGAACAACGGAGATTATTGAGCATAATAGCCCAGCTCCACCAGTAGATCAGGACACTAAAAGTGAGGCAGAGGGTAAGGAAGACCGCAGGGAAGAAAAATATGACCACTGCAGTAAAAACCCGCAAGATAAAAAGGCGAAGGACCAAAAATCGCCCTGTTGTTCAAACCCCTGCTGAAGATCCAGTTGCTATTCCAAATGACACTGAGGAACAGACTATTGTGCCATTTGAAAAGGAACAATAGCAAGCTGATATTCATGTTAGAAAAGAAACGGACAATAAGAAAATTCAGACAGAGGCACCACCCTCAGGGATGATAAGGGTTCTGAACTCGAAACAATGCAATAAGAAAGTTCAGGTAAAACTCCTGGCCTCCACTGCTGCAT
The DNA here is from genome assembly GCA_031772625.1 of Pinus tabuliformis. Classification (NCBI taxonomy): domain Eukaryota; kingdom Viridiplantae; phylum Streptophyta; class Pinopsida; order Pinales; family Pinaceae; genus Pinus; species Pinus tabuliformis. Next base: position 314,788,517 of record CM062819.1, on the reverse strand, counting down.
GGAGAAGAGATCCAAAGACAATGACCTTGCGCAAGGGATTGAAACAGGCTCAGGAATAAGCAGAAAGGCTTAGAGAGCAAATGGTCCCTCACGATAAGTATGAAGAACTACAATAGCAACTAAGGAACGTCAATCAATCCGAAAGCCAGGCCTTTGAAGGGTGGCAAAAGGAACAAGAGAAAGTTGCAAAGGTAACTCGTAGGCTAGATACTGTTATCAAGCAAATGGATACCTTGTGTTATTTATATAATGACCTTTTAGCATGTAGGGCCACTGCCAAAAACTATGCTCTGTTTTTACTGGAACGGTACTTACAATTAAAAATAAAAGTTGTTAAAGCAGGCACCCCTATACAAATTAACACTGTCAATGACTTTATAGACTGTTGTAAACATTATGGGGTGAAGGTCCAGAGATTGTTGTGTGAATTCTATTTGCATAACCTCATGCTAGATCAGGAGACTGAACTAAACCCTGGCCCTTTTGTTGGAGACATCCAATTGCAAGCATTCATCTCATTCGGGGTTAATCAAATTAAATGGCTCAAAGCCTATAATACTTTCCAGAGGCAGGAAAATAGCCTAGACTTGTGGGTAAGGGCTGAGCTTAGGGACCCAGTACAGTTGTGGAAAGCACATAGAAACCTCATGAGAACTCCGGGTGTCATTGAAACATTAGGACCCATGCACGAGGCACTCATTCGACAAATTTTAGAATATTTTCTTTCCATCAAAGACCTCTCCATTGATGCAGCCAAATTTTGGTACCGAATCTCTAATCCAAACATCCAGCTCAGGGATCCATTTAAGTATGAGAATTTTCAATTAGCTACCAACTGTTTGAACCTCTATGGCAAAAGCATTTTGAGGGCAGGGCCATCCTGGTTAGGATATAGATTCCACAGTCCAATTATCTGGCACCCTGCACCCGGATATCAAGCCCTATATGAGATGCCTAAGGGTCAAACAACCCAGTTCTTTGACTACCTAGTCACTCACCACAGCTGTAGACCTCCGCATGATATTCCTTCTCCAGCCTATTCTCTCACTGCTTTGCATGTGAACTACAATGTTTTCATGAGGGCATGAAACAGGGTAAGCAGGGGGGTGTGTGGAGTACTAAAAAGGTATGTTTTTTATGATCATTTCAGTGGCTTTTCAGTGGAACTTGTGAACCTTTTTACATCATGAATGTGGAAAACAATAAAGAATTATAACAAAACATGTGGGATTAGTATGCAAGACTTAATCGCTGATAATTGTCATTCTCCTGTGCAGGAAGGGGTAAAAATGTGGAGCTGCTGTTCCAAAGAAAAAGACAAGAACAGGGTAACTGTTGTCCCTTTGACGAAGGACTGAGTGCAAACGAGGCTAAGTAGCTTGAAGCAAACCGGTCCGAAAAAGGAGGAGAAGACACCAGCTCGGTGGAGGAGAAAAGAAGTGATTAAGGATTAACAGTTTGGCGAGTCCCTCAGGATATTTGATCCTGAGGGATCGCTGCTTTCTTTATCTTATTTCTTAGACATCTCCATCGTCACCTTTATATAAAGGGACGACACTGTTAGCTTTGGGGATGATGCTTTTATGTGACTTTCTTTTAAAGATCGAACTTTGATCATCGAGTCTCGTTGAACTTGGCTCATTGTACTTTTTGTTTTATGCATTAATATAAACTTGGTGATTATCTTATCTTTGCGTCTGGATTAACTTAAAGTGGTGTACCCTTGAGGCTAAGGGCTCAGCCCCAGAGGACACTTGCTTCTGTATCACTAAGATTTGATTTCTGCATGGTTTGCTTATCGTCATTATTTGGTAATCTGATATGCTTTATAAGTTTACATCCTATGCTCTGTTAAGATTCATTCATTAAGGTTTTTACAGACAAGAACTATTGTATTGACTCTGCATTATATCACCAATCCTTTCAGAGTTGATTAGATATTATTAGTCTGGACTGAACATTGTTACTATTCTGTTACAGAGCTCTTATGTTGTACATTCGTGTTATGGAATTTATCTGAAAGTTGTGTTCTTTACGATTCAGGAGTAATGTTGTTCCATTTTGAAACGCAGTTGTATTCCTGTTAATGACGATTGATGCTAGATCAGATTACTCTTCAAGTGTGTTGTGTGTGTGTATGATTTCCAAACGTTGTTCCATAACTTATTAGTAATTAATGTTGTTCCATTAGTGCGTGCTGCTTGATTTGCCTGGAGAATGAAAGATTGTTGTTTGATTACAACGAGTGCATTTGAGTTAGTAGGATAAAGCTTGATTACTGCTCGCGAGACTTAGTTGTTCGATTGTTGTTCCATTTCAGAATTGCTGTTCCATTTTAGCATTGCTGTTCCATTCCAGATTTGCTGTTCGATTTCTTATTTGTTGTTCCATTTTTCTACCTGCCGTTTCATTTACTCGCATTTGTTATTTTGGTGTGAGAGACGATCTGTGGCTGTAGTGAGCCTCGGAATTTACTTTCTAGCTCCCAGACCCATGGTCCATGCTCTAATTTCCTTTCCATTAGTTTCCAAAGGGATGGGCTATTTTTGTTGAACCCTTGACTGATAAGTTGCCTAGTTTTAGAGTGTGTGATTTATTCATTTGAAGTAACTTAGTTATAGACAAGCATCCGTTTACTCTTGTATTTTTGTTAAACGATGTACTACAAGCATTACTCTGACAAGTGATAGCCTCAGACTAAGTCACTCTTTGAAATAACAAAACGCTCCCGGATTGACATATTAATGTGAGGTAATTAGAGGTGAAAGAGACCCTTTTTATAGCTCTACAATGACCAGGGACACTATGCTCAAACTCAACCTTCAGGGTTCCCTAAGAAAATCCTCAACAGTACTAAGTTGGTAGACCACTCCACTATGACCCTTGAGGGATTGTGGAAGATGTGATGGTATCTATTGATTCCTGGGAGTACCCTACTGATTTCCTGGTTCTTCAGCCAAAGGAAAAACTCAATGGGTATCCTCTCATCTTGGGAAGGCCTTGGTTGGCCACTGCAGATGTAAACATCAATTGTCGAGCTGGGAGCATGACCATCAAGAATGGGCATATGTCCAAACAGCTAGTCCTATATCTTCTTTCCCAACCTCTGCTAGAACATGACTTACCTCTCTGGTTGGAGGAGGAAGATGAGGATTAAGTCTACTCTGCACCATTGTGCACAATGGAAGCTACCTTGGGGGGTACACAAACTGAGGATGATCTTATTGAGAACTTGATTCAGAATCCACACCCCAGTGTGTTTCCATTAGAAGAGTTGGTGGAAGAAACCCAAGCCAATACTTTAGTTGATCTCCGAGTTAAGAATGGTGAATTCGGCCCAGAAAGAACTTTGAAGATCAAATCATCCCTATCCACCTCTCAGGAGAAAGAACTGTGTAGCTTATTGAAAAATTTCACTTGGATGCTTTTGCTTGGATCTATAAGGAGATGAAGGGAGTCCACCCTTCAGTTTTTACTCACCACATTTACATCAAAGAAGATTGTAAATGAGTAAGGCAGCCTCAAAGGAGGATGAATCCAGCCCTTAAGGACATTGTCAAAGAGGAACTGCAAAAGTTGTTGGATATAGGATTCATCTACCCCATCTCTGACAGCGAATGGGTTTCTCCTTTGGTGCTAGTGCTGAAGCAAAATGAGAAGAATCTATGTAGATTATCGGGAACTAAACAAGGCCACCAAGAAGAATCATTAACCTTTGCCTTTCATAGATCAAGTTTTAGATGGCCTGGTAGGGAAGAAGTTATTTTCCTTCATAGATGGGTTTAGCGGGTACAAGCAGATCCAAATCAGCCCAAAAGACCAAGATAAGACCACTTTCACTTGTCCATGGGGTACTTTTTCCTACCAGGTCCTTCCCTTTGGGTTGTGCAATGCTCCTGCCACTTTTTAGAGAGCAATATTGAGCATATTTGCTGAACTGGTTCATGAATTAGTGGAAATATATATGGATGACTTTACCCCTTATGGTGCTAACTTCCAAGAAGCTTTCACTAACTTGGGAAAAGTTTTAGCCAAGTGTATTGAAATGAACCCATCCCTCAGTCCTAAAAAATGTGAATTCCTGATGACTGAAGGGACCGTGCTAGGTCATACAATTTCTCAGCAAGGATTACAGGTGGATCCCAACAAGATTGCTATGATCCAAAGGGTCCTACCTCCTCAAAAGGTAAGAGATGTCCGGAGTTTTCTCAGCTTAGCAGGGTATTATAGAAGATTCATTAAGGATTTTAGTAAGCTAGCCTCTCCATTATTTGGTCTTTTGGGAAAAGATGTTGAGTTCATATGGTCTGACAACTGTTAAGAGGCTCTGGAAGCCTTTAAAGGTAAGTTGGTAACTTCCCCAATCTTGAAAGGTCCAAACTGGGCCCTACCTTTCCACATTCACACAGATGCCTCGAATAAAGTTATAGGAGCAGCCTTCGGGAAAGTTTTGCCAGTAAAAACCTGTCCAAGGCAGAATTAAACTACATTGTAACCGAAAAGGAGCTCCTAGTTGTAGTCCATTCCCTAAACAAGTTCAGACACTACCTCACTGGCTATCAAACATTTGTACAAACTGATCATGTTGAAATTAGGTATTTGATGAATAAACCTGATGTAAATGCTCGTATCATTAGATGGTTACTTTTATTGCCGCAATTTGATTTGACCATTGTTGATAGGCTAGGTAAGGAAAATGTTGTTGCTGATTTTCTGTCTAGACTAGATCTGGCTGCAGGTGAAGAAGGAATGGTGGATGACCAAATGCCAGATGAACACCTATTTGCTATTTCAGTACTCTCTCCATGGTTTGCTAATATAGAAAACTATTTAGTTTCAGCACAATTTCCGCCACACCTATCCTCAAAAGAGAAGAGAAAGATTGTGAGGAAAAGTGCCCCATTCACTTGGATTGGGGGCAGTCTTTTTAAACTTGGTATAGATCAAATTTTGAGGCGATGTTTCAGGGAGGAGGAATTTTTTGACATCCTCCTAACCTGTCATGATGGGCCCTGTGGGGGCCACTTTACAGAAAAGAGGATTGCCTTCAAAATTCTGCAAGTAGGTTACTATTGGCCCACTCTTCATCAAGATGTCAGAAGGTATATCAGCCAATGTGACTGGTGTCAAAGGATAGGGAAACCTACTCCAAGGGATGAGATGCCCCTGCAACCTCAAGTGACTTTCGAGCCATTTGAGAAGTGGGGCATGGACTTTGTGGGTCCTATCAACCCTCCTTCAAAATAGAAATCTTACATCATTGTGTGTACGGATTACCTGACAAAATGGGCAGAACAAAGGCGATCAAGGCAGCAACAGAAGAAAAAGTAGTTGAGTTTTTAAGGGAAAATATCTTATACAAGTTTGGCTATCCAAGAGAATTACTCAGAGATCAAGGAAGTCAGTTTACCTCCAATCTGATTGAAGACCTGCTCACACATCACAAGATTTAGCACAAAACTTCCACCCCTTATCATCCACAAGCAAATCGACAGGTGGAAGTCACTAACAGAGCTTTGGAAGGGATTTTGACTAAAGTAGTGAGAAGCAGTAGAAAAGATTGAGCAAATCAATTTATTGAGGCCACTTGGGCCTATAACACTACATGGAAAACCACCACAGGTTTCACACCCTATGAGCTGGTCTATGGGAAGAAGTCTTTATTGTCCATAGAATTTGAATATAACACATTAAGGATGGTAGCTCGGCTGGACCTAGATCTCAGCCATGCACAAAAGGAAATATTGCTTCAGCTAAATGGATTGGATGAACAAAGATTGTAGGCCCTTCTCCACTCAGAGGTAGTCCAACTTCAAAGGAAAGGATGGCATGACAGACACCTCAAAGAAAAACAATTCCAGCAAGGAGATTGGGCGTTGCTATATGACTCAAGATATAAATATTTCAAGGGAAAACTGAGGACAAAATGGTTGGGACCGTACACAGAAGAAAAATGCAATGGCAATGATTCAGTCCTTATCCAAACCATAGACGATGAAGCCATCCTCATGCTTGTCAATGGGCATATATTGAAGATCTATATGAAGCCCCTTTCCAAGCAAGAGTTCATTGAGAATCTGGGTAAATCAGTGTTGGTAGTGGAGCAGGTCGTTGTCTCCACTCTACCCACACCCTGAGCAAACAACAAAAAAAAAAAACAGAGAAAAAAACAGGAAAAGGAATAAAAGATCCCTGGATGAAAACCACTTGGAGGTGCCCAGGCTAGGAAGTGAGGTTGAAAACCTCTTAGAGGCACCCCAATTGTCTCAAAAGAAAAGAGAGAGAAAGAAAAAGAAAAAAAAAAAAGAAAAAATCTAACTTCTTTTGAATAAATTGCAGGTTGCAGGAGGGTCACACAAGAAAAAAGACATGGCCAAGCTGCATACACCCTTCATAGTCCATCCCTCCATCGTCGTTATCCTTTCCCAAGCCTTGGTCTCATTTGTTCTGAAAATTTCACATCCTACAAGAAACTCTGTGTATTCTACAGGAGGCTCCTGTAGAAATCTCAAAGAGGACAAAACCAAGTTCAGGAAAGAACTTGAGGACTGGAAATTTGTCTAGAAGGCCTATCCATTTCCCTGCCACCACCCATCCTCCTATTTCTCCACTCCATCCCTACACACCCACATTTCCACTCGTTTTTTCTTTCCCTGCATAAACAAATACAGAAATTATGTTTCTTTCATTCTGTAAACACAAGAAAAGGGTGACAAATAAAGTAGCAGTGTTCTTTGCTTATTCCTACCTGATACCTTCCAGCTGCTATTTCTTTTCATTCGAGACCTTCTTCAGCAGTATTTTAGCCCCTACTCAAGCATCAGCCTGAATTTCAGAAGGAGAAGCAGCTACAGGAAATCCTACAGGATTCCTACAGTAGCTGATCCCTTTGAAAAACAAACTCTAGAGATAGGGTCAGCGCAGTAGGATGTATGAAGCATGCGAGGAGTAGAGTTTGAATGAGAAATCATCAGCATAAGCCAAGGGCCGAGCATGTAGAGCACTAGCAGCAACAAAAACGAGGAAATAAAAGTGCCAAAGTCGAAAGCATGTAGAACATAGCAGCGATTAGCAGGTAAGTGGCTAAACCTATTCCTCGATTGTATGAATATTATTTACGAACTGCATGAACTATGGGAATGGTCACGATTAAATGGAATCAATGGCCAGCTAACTGGCCACCTTAGTTTAGTTCACACACCCTTGTGGAGTTCAAATGAGCCTCGTCCAATTCAAACACTAGATCAGATATGCAGTCAGCACGTGTGGCCCGTCAACTCGGAAAGAAAAAAACTCATAACTAGTAATGGTGGCGGCATATAATGGGAATGAGGGAGGTGATGGCGGTCAGGCGGCATGCAAAACCATAATGACACTGACGTAGGACCAATGGTCGGGATGGGGATAACATACCCATCCGGCCACCTCACCTCCTCACTGCAGATTACGCCATTAGTTAAGTACAGTGCGGTCTAAGCCTCCACCACCCTTTGTTTCATTTTCATTTACAACGTTCTCGACTACAGTACTCACCTATCACCTTCAAAACAGTGAACCAGTCATTTTCTACCAGTTTTTGCTAGTCTTTCAAAACCCTCCCGCCTATCAGGCTCTACAGGAACACTACTGCATTCTATAGGAGTAAGGACACTGTCTACAAGAGACTTTCTACAGGAAGGGCAGAGAGCAGCTCTGCAAAAGAAAAATCTGAGATTTTTGTCAAATTCGAGCTTGAAAAGAGGTAGGCTCAGGAAACGGCTTTGCATATGATATATTTGTATAAGGTGGTGGATTAAAAATACAGTATTGGGTTGAAAGAGAAAGGAAAGTGAAGCTTGAAAGTCTGCCTATATTTTTCTGAGTTCTACACAGTCTCTCTGTTTTCTTCTCTACATTCAAAGTCTATCTTTTTCTTCCTCACATTCTTCTGTAAAGAAAAAAGGGGATGCAACCATAGAAACCAACCTGTGAAAAAATCAAATTTGCAAGTCTATCTACTCTCTGAAGAAAAAGACACTTTGTTATATATTCTCTGTTTTGTCAAAGTATTGATTTTTTCCAAAAACCGAGAAGCAAATTCAGGTTAAAAATAGTGTGAATAAAGGGAAAAATTGCAAATTGACATTGTGAAGAAAAAGCACACAGGAAAATTCCCTCTTTGGTCAGAAAAAGACAAAACTCAGCTATCCCTTTGTTCCTAGTTTTGGAAATTATTCCCTCCTTCCTCACCTAAGCATTTTTAGAAACCACTAAAAACACCATGCCAGGAGGTTTTATGAGAAAGGAGCCTTTGAACTCCAACAAATTGCATGAGCACCCTGAGCTGGTAGCCCTCTTCACCAAGGCAAACTGGATGTCTTTCTTTGAGAGAATTCATGGACATGATGAGGAGGTGACTGAATAATTTTTTATGTCTTTAAGACCCCATTTGAAAACACACGCTACAGTGAGTTTTAGGGGTCTGACCTTAGAGCTTACACCAGATTTTATCAGTAGAATCATAGGACTTCCACATGGGTTCCTTGGAGCAAAGAGGAAAAACCATTGGGACAGGTTGCTAAAAAGGCATTCTTTCACCCTGATGAACATCCTATAGAGTATAAAAATGGGGTCAGAAGGACAAGCTTACCTCCTCCATGGAGTGAAGTCAGCTACCAGATCATGAAATACATCACTTGTGAAGGCAGATTCAATATAGTTTATGGTTATCACTTCAGGTTATTGCATGAGTTGAGATATGGGATGGACCTACCTGCAGCTAGAAAACTCAGTCTCCCATATTTCATCCTCCAATTTGATAGAATGTGGCACCAAGTTAAATGCAGGGGTTCTAGACCAGCTGGCCCAACATGGGCTCATCAAACTATTGGTAGAAGATGCCCTACACCCATACACCATCCCCATAGCATGGGAAATTTTCAAGAATATGATAGAGGAGAAGACATCACATCAGATGCTTGGGATGTCAGGGAATCTGTTAAAGCTATTAAAGATGAAGAACTGGATTAGTTGCTCAAAGGATGAGCAACCCATTCAGCATGGGGATGATGATGAGCCCCAGAAATGGGTAACTATATGGGCTCATTCTACCTATTATTTCCATTTAATCCACCATTCTCAATAGTTTTGTGCATGCTTTTGAATATATTTATGTCAATAGAGTGAATGGGGATAGTCACTTTGCCACGTACTCTAATGAGTGTTTATTGTAGATTTTTGGACATTTTTGGACAAGGACCAGGCATTTATGAGCAGATTGGCAGCCAAATTGGAGGAAATATGGCTAAGGACTTATAAGAGAGGTTTCTCCTTCATTAATGACCCCTTCCTCGAGTTCTCCATTAGCAGCTCGAAGTAACAAAGGTCCACAATGATGATTCCAAGGGGCAGCCGAGCAAGTCTAGTAGAGTTTTTGTTATCTTCAATTTTAGGCAGCCGAGTTCCTTAAGTTTAGGAGGACTTTTGGGAGTCCCCACTTGTATAAATAAGAAGGCTTCAAGCCTTAGTAGGTTAGCCATTTCATAGTATACTTTCGCACTTCTGTGCAGCCTTCTACCTAGCTCATTTTCGAGCTCTTATTGAAGACAGTTTTGTGATGTAACTACTACTTTTTGATAAATGAAGATAAATCTAGTTTTGAGCTAGCACTGATCTTTCCTAGAGGGTTGAAGCTCTTGGGTTAGGGCCCAACCCCTCCTTTTTGTATTTATATGCTTTTTCTTACATTCATGAGATAATTTCTATTGTTTAGGTTAAATCTTGCTTTGTTAATTAGGTTGCTTTTGATGGTTAGAATAGTTGTTCTTGCTTCAAGTTGATTAGATAGTTTGCTGCAGTAACAGAAAAAGATCCAAAAAGAGGCTACCAGTAGGTCTTGATCTCCTTTCTCCCTCCTTGGGACCATGATTTGAGATCAAGGCACTATTGCTGCCACCAAAAATATTGTTTTTGCTTTTCCAATGCAATTGTTAGTGTGGGATTTCGAGTTGGAGAAGCTGATATTGGTTTGGATTCACATGCTTAGGTAATTTCATGTTCATTTACCATATTTTTCTCACATATTATTCTTTTCATAAAGTTCTATTTAGCATTCCTTTGGTTTTAGGTCAGAATTTAGATTAAAATAGACAATGCTCTGTTTTTCGGTTCTTACTTAGGACAGTTTTGAGAAGTAAGTGTGCAGCTCTCTTGTAGAACATTCTAGCTTATCATTCCTCCATAACATAGCCTGTACCAATGCATCTCTCACTATTTCCCCACTCATTTGCCACACTTCGCCAGTCTACCCTAATTTTTGCATTTTTCCACAAAGTTGCTTTCTTACCCTTTAAACAAATCCAACCATCTCCTTCGTTTCTGATCTTCATTGACAGATTTATAGACCCCTAAACACCTCCATCCAGCCTTCATTTCCCTTTTCCCATCATTTTTCCACCTTCAAACCTCCAAAAAGCACTTTCGGCCTCCTCTTGTAGATCCTCCTGTAGAACCTCCTGTAGATCCCCTACAGCCTCCTGTAGAAGTCCATGCGAGTGATTTTATGAAGTCTGATCGCAATGGAAGTCTCCAGAAGGGTACTAGGGACTTATTATGACCCCTCCACACCTCCTTCACCTCCTGAAAATCCAACTCCATCTCCCTTCGCCACCAAACCTCTGCACAATCACAACTAGTTAAAACATAAGCAGAATAATTCCACATAAAAATGCTCAAAAGTACAAAAATATGTTTTCTTATCATTTCTCTTTAGAAGTAGCTTGAATAAATTCAATTTACCTTTTCAATAGTTAATGGCACTCATTCCACCAGTTTTGATCTCTTTTCCTGCAACAGTAGGGTTAGTAGGTAGACTAGGGTTTGTTAGGGTTTGCTAGGGTTTGCATTTCATTTCAGTTTTCATTCTCTCTCTGCAAGTAGAATAGCCTCTTTCGAGTTAGCTTCCTTTCATCATAGTTAAAAGCTTCTTTTGAGAATTCATAGAAGTTGGCTTAAGCTCCTAGCGAACTTGCACCAGCTGATCAAGTGGCAGCATGCAGTAAGAGCTAGTACTTGTGCATACAACATCATCGCTTCCAAGTTTGTTACGAACTACCGGGTTGATAAAATTAAACTAGGGAGCCCCAGGAGTTGCAAAATTATTGCTGCAATACTGGAGCTCACCAGCCTCCGGAGGTGCCACATCAACATGTTGAAATCGGCATAATTCATGTCATCTCACAATGAAATCATGCCACGTGTTGGTATTTGATTGGTCATCAGGTTGCAGTTAAAATTTGTGCAACCTTGTGCACATTCGTCTGTTAACCTATTGGAGGTGCCATAGATCAAACTGAAACATACACGTTATTTAATTGGGTTAATTAGTGTGCCTCTTCATGCTCCTAACACCGTTAATCTATCCTGTCAACGATGGATTTGTCCCAAACTTGCAAACTATCTAACAAATCAATATTTTTGATTTGGCCCTATAGTATGGCTTTTTAATTTTTTCCCCAATTAGTACTAATTTTCAAAAGGACATAACATCTCATCTGTGAGGATTTTTTGTGACGAAAATATAGTATTGTAAAGGTATTGACAAGAACTAGAAACCCACATTATTTATAAGATATTTTGAGTATCTTAACTTCATCAAAAACTAAAATAAATTCAAGTAACCATATACTCATGTAATGATCCCTTGTGAAAGGTCGAGATGCAATACTACTTGATGAAGAGTCCTTTTCCTTCTTTGATCATCAAGGATGGTCTTCTTGTCATTTTCCACAAATCCCATTTAACATTAATGGAATCTTGGTTTTATCAATGACAACACTATGTGTAGTAATCCCACCCTTTGTAATTGATGGAAATACCCCTATACATTAATGGTCATTGGATGTCAAAGAAAATCAAAAGCTCCAAGTAATGTGCAACATTATCTCCCTGCTACAAGAATAAGTGGATTTCCTTCCATATCTCTAGGTGTTATCAATGTTTGCAATCTATCCCCCTTTGAAATCAAAGGAAAAGGGTCACATATATCTGTAGAAAGTTATCATGTAGATGAACCAATAAGATTGCATGTTCTTGAATGATCCTATGGACCTATTGTGAACCATGTTCCTTGATTAATGTGAAGTCTTCCCCCAAGACCATGCTTTCGCTTCTTTCTAGTAAGTGTTCTTGTTATCACTTTAAGAACATACTCCATTATTGAATTATAGGTACTTGGTATCTACCTGTATCACCCAAACTTAATAAGGAATACATGTCATAATCTTCAAACAATAAACTTTTTCCTTTATCTATTATATCCATGTATTCTTTTTACATCTGAGATATCACCATCAAAACATGGTCCATAATCTTCCTTCATAATTTCTTCTTCAATTTTTGATATGAAAATTTATGATTCTTGAAGAAGTTATCTCCAAAAGACTATATTTGAGGGTTCATACCTAATCAAGGTCCTCCTTGACCTCTTCTCAATCTCCAACATTAAAATGAAATATTTATTTGTTGAACCATCTAGAGTTAAGTCTGAAATCTCAACTAATGTGATCTTCATTGTGACGAATATGACATTCAACATTGGTCTTAAATATTTCTTGATAAGGTTGAGCCATTCTATTTATTTGGTCAACATGTCTCCTTTTAGGTATCCGATTATATCCTTTATAACTAACCATGTCAATGTTCCAACAAACTTGCGCTTTATGTCCAAACTCAGTACACGAGTAACAATAACAAAAATTCTTACTTTGACATCTAGGGAAAGAATGATATATTGATCTTTTAAGGATTCCTTTTGGAGGAGTCATGGTTCCTTTTTATCCAACCTGAGCATGAACCATATTCATTTTTTGATTCCTAATACTTGTCCCATTATTACTTCTATATTCTTGGTGAATTATTCTTATTGTCTTCCTTTCATCATTTTTGTTTGTGAATCCTTATACTCTCTAGCTTCTCACATTCTTCTCTCTACTATAATTTCTTTGAGACCCAATAAAGTGAGCCTACTTGGCTTGATAAGTTTTTTTCTTTGGATCTTCAATTGAGTTTCTACTTGATTTTACAAAATTCTAATCAATCTTTTTGGAATGCCTTCCATTTGATGAGGGATCACTTCTCTTAGATTTTCCACCTTCTTGATAGCCAATACTTCTCTTAATAAGTATAGATATTTGTATGCTAAGAATCTGATCTAGATATTTAGTTCCTTTATTGAAATTTTAAATGAGCTACTCCAATATTTCTCTTAAGAGGGAAACTTCCTCCTCCAATGTCTCACATATTTGTTCCTTTTAATTTATCTATTATGCTAGAAATTATTTTACCGTAACCTTCTTTTAGTTCAACTTCGAGAGCAACAATTATTTCTTCATTTATATTTTCTCTTTTCCTAAGAGTTATGATTTCCTCCAAATAACTTATAAGTTCCACCTTAAGATCCACTTTTTCTTAGGGTTCCTCAACCTTAGCTATGAATAATATTTTCTTTTGTTATTCATCAATCACACTTGGATTGCTTTCACTATCACTTTATTCCTTTCAATAACAATTATTTTTCTTTCATGTTTGCTTCTTCTTTTCATGCTTGGGTTTGAATTTCAATTCATCATCACTTTCATTCATCTTAGCAGAAGGACATTTAGATACATAATGACCAATCCTTCCACGTTTGAAAGGAATTTATGGGTTCCTCTCTTGAGATTTCAAACAAACTTGGCTTCTTCTTCATAAGAATTTGAATATTCTTAATCCTTTTTCCTTTTATCTTGTTTTACTGCCTTAAAAGTTGCTTCCTTGATTCTCAACTCATATGCAGAAATAGTTCCATGAAGTTGATCTATTGTCATCTTGTCAACTGCTGCTAGTTCACCAAGGCCTAATACTTTGTGGTTGAATCTTGATGGAACTGATCTTAATATTTTATGAAAAACGAAGATATATTTGAATTCTTCACTAATACGTACAATGGGTTTAACAATGTTGCCTACTCCAAGAATGTATGAAGCAGAATCCTCATCATCTTCAATCTTCAAACTTTCAAATTTTCCTCTGGGAGATTGTAGCCTAACTTCTTTAACTTTCATATCTCCTCCATAATAAGTTTGAAGCTTATTCCATACCTCATGAAGCAACTTGCACTACATTACTTTGACAAATTATGATTCTACCAAGCCTATTAAGATAGCATGCTTAGCTTGTGGATTATATGTTTAAATTTCATTCTCTATTTCATCTGTTTGAATAGAATTGGGGAATTTATATTATGTTTTCACAATTTCCCAAACGTCTCCCAAAGATATGACATATGAATCCATATTTATCTTCTATAAACGATAATTGGTTCCATCAAACATGGGGGGCTTCCCAACTACTATGGTAAATTCCATTTCTTCTTGACCTTCTAACTTTTAGTAGTTAGTTGTTCCTGAACAAACCTTCTCTAATACCACTTATTGGCCTAAATATCACACTGAGAGGGGGGGTCAATCGATGTCAAGTCAATTTCACAATTTATCAATATTTCTTAATTATTCATCCAATAATAGTGAGCCATAAACATTACGTCATCAGACATATATATATACATCATCATATTAGTAACATGACAAGAAACAACCAACAACACAGGAGTGCATCACATCACAAGGAGCCACAATTTTTTTTAGCTGCAAAACCAAATGGAGGAAAACCTAAATTCTTATCCTTCTCAATTTTTTATTCTCTTACATCCATTTGCAAGCCCCTACTTATAGGAGACAACTATCCCCAATAAAATAAGTAAATTGACACTTGTGGTAGGCTAAAACTTGATTGAACTTCGAGCTCAAAGATGCAAGAAGATGGTCATTGGAGGCTACAACTCGATTGAGGCTCCAACATAAAAAAATGAGTAGGCTCCAACCTACTCTAGGCTCCAACCTCATTTAGGCTCCAACCTCAATAGATGAGTAGGCTCCAAACTTCTCTAGGCTCCAAACTCAACAAATGGGCAGGCTGCAACCTACTCTAGGCTCCAACCTGATCTAGGCTCCAACAAGATTGAGGCTCCAACTTTAGAAAATGATTATGCTCCAACCTACTCTATGCTCTGACCTGATTGAGTCTCCAACTGCCTTTGTCTTTTTCCTTGTGTACCTATGTTTCATTACATTTTCAAAGTAGATCCAAAATCATAATATATCACTAAATCATGAAACTTTGTCGAATTTGTAATCAATGCATACAATTACTGCCAATTTCTTTGCCACAACAACGCCCTACAACCATTACACTATCATGCAACCTGCAACCATTTCCATTAAACCTGTAACCAATCTCCTTGCAAACATTGCAACCATTGTCATTGTATAATATACTATAATTATTATCAAAAAATTCATATCATTCTTTGTTGGCAGATTCTATATTGTTTTCCGAAAACTTTTCTCCAATCATAACTACAATATGGTCATTCAAACACTTACCCTTTAATAGTTTATGTCATGTATCAAAAACACTTGCAACATACTCATAAATTTTCCAAACACATAAAATAGCTTTTAGTCATAAAAAATGGTTAGAATACTAGAAAACTAGTTTGAATGCGTCCATTTCTAATTCCTTATCATTTAACTTATTTAAAATTTAAATTTGGATTAATAATGACTTCAATAACCCATAAATACCATAATAAACTACATAAAGTCTTAAATCTTCGACAAACAACCCCTTTCCGAGAACCCTAGAGTGGACCAACCAAATGCTGGCATCGGTCCTTTGAATCTGCTAATTATTCGACAAATTAGTAAATAAAATGGTATAAAATTAAACAAGAACCCAAAAAATATAGATATAACCATAAATACATAGATTCTGCAGAAATAACACTTCATTTCGTTAATGTCAAAGAAATCAATATTCTTACAAACATAATGGAAATAAACTAGCTCGGGCAATGGTAGTTTATCTTTGAGAAGCGATGTGGCAGCTGCATGCCTCTAAACTGTGTTAAAATGAGGCTCAAAGGCCTATTTATTATTGATAAATAATGGAAAACCCTAAAACATCTAGAAACCTAACCCTAGCAGATGAAGCACCAAAACTATGGGCCCTGTTTGGGTAAATTGGTACATCAACTTCCCAGGGTCATAACATTGGTATATGATCTATGTTTGACACGCACAATAGCTCGTTAGAAACATATATCCGATGACTACAAATCTCGACTAAATTCATCAATGAAAAAGTAATGTATTCCCATTTTCCAAAAAAAAACGTTGTTTAGGGCCTTAAAACAGCTCTAGAAGTCCAAGACCCAAAAAAATGCCAAAAAACGTAAACTATGCTACAATTAAGGAAACTGAAAAACTGAAAGAAACAGTGATGGGGATCAAAGTAGAATAATTTTTTGGCCACCAACATCCACTTGGATCATTCCTCCCCCCTTAGGAAGCAATGGTCCCCATTGCATTGAGTGCCTTCATGAGATGGGGAAACTTCTGTTGGACTTGGTCCCTAGTGAGCCACTTATCTTGGTGAAAAATTTGTCCAGTTCTGACAACATGAAATAGTTGGATATTATATTGGTGACTTTTATTAATTTGTCAATCCATGATCTGATTAGTTTTGGCTTGTTCCATGTAGTCTAGGTTTAACTCTGTTAGTGAGATTTTTCTGCAATTTCTGATGTCTCCAGTAATGGTGGAAAGTATGGTCGAAGCTGATCCACATTGAACACTGGGTGTAGGCCAAGGAATGGTGGAATGTTTATCTCGAAAGAATTGTTCCCTATAGACTTAGTGATTGTGTAAGGCCCATATTGGAGCAGGTGAATCTTGTGGTGGGGCCTAGTGAGGCGCTTCTTCTGCAAATGTAACCAAACTTTGTCACCCACTTGGAACTTATGTGGCACCTGATGTTAATCATGATGTTGCTTGTACTTAGCAATGGATTTTTCCAATATGAAATGGACCTATTGGTAGATGTACTGGATGTGTTTAATGAAGTTTTTATCCCTGTAAGCTTTGGACTGGACATGGGCTGAACCTACCTTAGTCACTGCAAATGGTATAGCTACATCAATGGGACATAACAACTGGAATCCTAACCCTAGGTGAAAGGGGCTTTGGCCATTTGATCTATGGGGAGATTTTGTGTAGCTATGATGGACATAGGGGAGGATTTCATCCCATGTGCATTGATGCTTCAAGTTGTACATGCTCATAATGTGTACGATCATCCTGTTGATGACCTATTTTTGGCCATCAGTTTCGGGGTGGAACCACATGGACTTAGTGAGCTTGGTATCTAGGATGGACTAGAGACTTGGGAAAAGTGTACTTAGGAACCTGTTGTCCCAATCTGAGATAATGGATTGTGGGATCCCAAACATTACCCATACTCATTCAAAGAAGAGCTTAGCAGTGGCTTCTACTATGATACTTTTGCTGCAGGATGCCAGAATGGTCATCTTAGAGATCCTGTCGATGACCACGAAAACATAGTCCTTGCCATGCTTAGTATAAGGGAGGCCCGACATGTAATCCATGGAGATGGATTCTCAAGGTCGACTAGGAGTAGGAAGAGGACTATGTAGGCCTTACTTCTTGATGGTCATTTGGGAAATGGCATAGGTAGTGTAGGATCTTATGCACTTCCCAACATCATGTTGAAGGTTCGGCCAATAAAAATAATTTTGTTGCACTACCACTGTTTTCTCTACTTTGAAGTGTCCAATGACCTGAATTTAGTGTGCCTCCCAAATCATATTAACACGCTGACTTGAAGAAACACAGAGGTTTCCTAGGTGAAATAACAGTCTATCTTAGTGTTTTGGGAAGTTTTAGTGTCTACAGATAAACACTTAAACCCCTAGACTAGTAGTTAAGTCTAGAACAACAATGTAAAGAATTCTTTACTTTTTCTATGACCAATAGATTAAATAAGAGGTAAAGAAGCCTACCTATAGCTTTCTATTACTCCTTATCTCTGTTGACCAATTCTGTCGCTCCTTTCCGTACTTAATCCGCTTGAAAATAACCTGCACATAGACAGAAGACAAAAACCGATCAAAGCATATGATAATGATCTATTGATTAAAAATAGCATGGAATCAAGTACATAGTATACATATGAAAGCATCAATGAATAACACAAGCATATGGAAAAATATGTGAACACTTTATTAGTAAAAAGAAGAGTTATAACCCAATTTGCTTGATTCAGTATCGCTCCTCTAGTTCAATCCCATCCTCTCCTCATAACAAGCAAGAAATTTTCACATCATTACATTACTTGAAATCAACTCAAGTCTCATACTAACAGCATCTCCCTATAATTCAATGATTTACAGCCCCTGATCACTTAGATGAGTGGTCTTTTTATAGGTGAATGAAGGATGTTATGCCATAAATGGTGATACTGAATGCCCTCCCAAACTTAGGATTTAGTTCCATGGAGGAAGGGATAAAGGGATTGACATTCCTTAACTCCTTACGTCATCCAAAATGAGCTCAAAGGAGTAGATAAACTTGGGAAACTTCTAGATGCATCCAATGGATAAGAATATTCCCAAACCCCAAAGCAATTTCGCAAAAATTTTCCCAGCACAGGCCAAAGAGGGCTCAAGTGCACTGCTTAGCACCCTACCAGTGTATGGACTACACTGCAACGCACCTTAATGAAGGCCTGCTTGCGCTAATCTTTTTAGAGGTAGTTTTTGGATGATTTCATTCATGGAACTTCTTAGGAAGCTAGGAATTCTAATGGTTGACTTCTTTAGGGCATGTAACAACTGAATTAGGGTTTTATGGGCCCTAAAGCACTGATCTATAAGATGAGAGTGATGTGCCCAAATGGATCTGTAACACTTTCCCCCTAAAGCATGAAGTCGAAAATATATATGTCGAGTGAAATGCTTTACTATGTGGAGACAAGGTTTTGAAGTAGAAGCTGACTTGCATCAATTACAATACATATATCATGATAATTTGATTTTTTCTCATGAACTCGCTGAGGGAAGGCATACCCATGCTCAGCTTATAAAATTTCATTACATGTACAAATATAGTCATCTACAGATATAGACCCATGAATGGATGACCATGAATGTAAGGCCATTGTACATTTGATTTAGTACTCCTGAAAATATCACAACCCGGATGGATGAAACTAGATCCAGGGTCTTCATTCTCGTTTACTATTTTGCTCAAGTACAAGTCTAACCATGTGAATAGATGATCTGAAGTCAAACATGGGAAGACATCATCTGATTACCATCCAATGATGTAAGCCATTAACAGACGCGAGACGAATCACCGATAATGATGATGACCCTCAAGGTACTACATTACATTTTTCATGGTGTGAATAAATGATTTGGTGTCGAATGCCATACAAAGTCTTTCGATTGAAGGCCAGTGATGTCAACCAATTGTTGGAAGAAAGAAACCTGCTATTGATGTATGCAAGCCTCAAGGTACTTAAGGGGTGTTTCTAAGTCAACTTCTTGGATAATGTATTGATTTCGACAAGAAGCGACTCGTCACAGGAGGGCCTTGATGTATCCCACATCAACGACGCGAAACGAGGTAAATGATTTTGGAGATGAAAATCGACTGACGACAGAAGGTTCAGGAATGACGATCATGAAAATGAAGATTTACGATATTGTAAAGGATGAAGTTTGAACTGAATGACTTCTCTTGAACATTTCAGCAACACTGAATGAATTGGCAGCATTGACCCAATACCAATGTAATGGATGGTGTCATAGACCATAGGTATGATAACCATCAAGCAAATAACCCAACCCAAATAGTTTGAATCAATTGGAAGCATTGACCCAAAACAAAAGTCATGGATGGTGTGATAGACCATGAGTGTGATAACCATCAAGCAAATAACCCAACCCAAATAGTCACAGAGATGAAGTGAAAGTGTCATATTCAAGAGTGACTTGCTACCATAAAATGTTCTCCCTCTTTTCCCATTTTCCCTAGTCATTGCTGACAAGTACCTCTTTAGTTTTTATCAAGCTTGAGGAGGATAACATATGCTTGTTGTATAATTTCACCCTTCATGTGAATCCATCACTATTTTATGCTTTAACGAGTCTAGCAAAGGTGAAACTCGGTCTTGTCTAGATGGACAAGTTTGTCTCTATTTGATGTTTTTAACAAGTTTAACGACAAAGATAACTCGGTCTTTTTCATGTTTAGAGAGTTTGAAAAGGGATGAAAATGAAACTCCAAAAGTTCTTTTTCATAAATTAATATCTCAAGTCCGAAAAAGAGTAAAATAATACAAGAGAGATATCTTTTCCAATCCGTTAACGAGCTGGAAAGGACAAGTGCTCGACAATCTTTTCATATTTAGAGAGTCTGAAAAGAGCTTAAAGAGGACTTCATTTTGAGGAACGAGTGGTGTCTAGGATAGCAACTAGTCCTCATGATTTTGGAACTTCTCAAAACATGTTGATTTATGTGAAGAGGTTGGCTAGTAAGACCACTCATTGCAGTTGTTCCTCAAAAAGGGTAAAACAACCAAGTGAAATCATATGATCGGCCAAAGAGATGGTGGTGATGGAATGAAACAACCAAGGCTCATCTGATATAAAAGCTTGATATAATGGCAATCACAAGGGTTAAAATGGAAATGGGTTCATTTTTACACAAGCTTGAACCATAGGGAACTATGCTTGGATTTAGTTTCATGTTACACAAGCTTGAAACGAAAAACTATGCTTGAATTCAGTTTCATTTTTACACAAGCTTGAAACAAAGAACTATGCTTGAGATTGGTTTACATGCCCCCATCATGATGAAAAGGAGAGTCTCCTTTAACCAGATGGAAGTCGCTGCGCTAAAGCAGGACGGTTATCCAACACCTTTTTGGCTTTGTCCAGATAGGGACAAAGGTGAATGGGGTGATTCCCTTCACATAACCTATAGGGAAACTTAAATTTACCACTAGGTGCATGCCCCACAAGATTCATTACATTCACCTAAGTAGACTACTCATGGCTATCAAATGGATGGAATGAAGGTTCATATACGAGATTAAGTGAAAGACTCGAATATGATTTCACGAGATCTAATCAAAGACTTGGCTTGGAACTTTGCTCCAGGGGACTTTGTTTCATTTTTTAATGATCTTGACACAAGAAAAGGAACTATGCTCATATTCCTTGTTTCATTTTTTAACGAGGTTAACATAAGACCAGGAACTATCCTCATATTCTTTGTTTCATTTTTTAATGAGGTTGACACAAGACAAAGAACTATCCTCATATCCTTTGTTTCATTTTTTAACGAGGTTGACACAAGACAAGAAACTATCCTCATAGCATGTTTCATTTTTTAATGAGGTTGACACAGTAAAAGAACTATCCTCATAGACCCTTGTTTCATTTTTTAACAAGGTTGACACAAGACCAGGAACTATCCTCATGGGTCCTTGTTTCATTTTTTAACGAGGTTGACACAAGACTAGGAACTATCCTCATATTCCTTATTTCATTTTTTAATGAGGTTGACACAAGACCAAGAACTATCCTCATATACTTTGTTTCATTTTTTAATGAGGTTGAAATAAGACAAGGAACTATACTCATAGTCCTTGGTTTCACGACCTATACGAGGTCATGAAGGAGAGATCTGGTTCCAATGCCCCTAATACATGATGTACAACATCACTAAATTGATCATCAATTGATGTAGGTATGGAACAAGTTGCCACATAATTAACCCATGGCGGGGATGATACCATTAGTACAAAATAACCATTTATGGAAGATGGTTGACTGAGAGCCATATTTGGACCGGGAAATGAAAGCTGGTCAATGGTGAAAATTCTACCTTCATGCGAGAAACAAATCACTCGAAAGAATGTTGAAATAATAGCTCCCATGTCATAAACATAGTCGCACCCCAGAAATAAGTTGTAATCTAAAGGGCCTGGGACTACCATCACGTTCATATACACGATTTTTCCTCCCAAAGTAATAGGTAACTGAGGGAGGATCCCTAATGGTTGACTGGTTCCTCTGTTAAAACCCAATAGATTCTGGGTAACAGGCACAAGTGGTGGTGAACCAAGCGCTTGCCAGGTAGTTGAGGAAAGGATGCTCACTGATGCACCTTCATCTATAATAGTGTCAGATAAAATCACATTAAAAACTTGTACTATGATCTGGAAAGGCACATAAGAAGGAAGACAGAATCCATCTAGTTGATTCCAATCAAAGGAAGTGACCAGACTACTTGGAGAGGGTACCATAGAAACAAAAGAATTAACCACTTGAGTTACGAGAGTGGGAGGATTGTCCTCCTGTCTTGATGGAATAGGAGGACTACCCCTAAGCTCATTAGAATCTGAAGATACAAAAATAACTTGAGTGGTATCATATTCACTCTCTTCGGGAAAGGTATGATTAGCTGGAGGTGAAATCGGGTCAACTATTACCTTGACCTATTGATTTGGGTTGGGTATAGACTCATAGGATTCACTTTCAGAGAGAGTGGGTTTGACTGACAGTTGATTTTGGTCAGTCAATTCATCAACTAGTGAAGGATTTAGGGAGAGTTTCTTGTAACCAAATGGAAGTTGCTGCGGTGAAGTAGGATGGTTATCCAACACTTTTTTGGCTTCATCCAGATAGGGAATAAGGTGAATGGGGTTATTCCATTCACATAACCTACAGGGAAGCTTGATTTTACCCTTCTTTCCATGAAATTTACAACCACTAGCTGATGGTGTGTCACCAACATGATCGCGAGAAGTTGATGACACAGGATGATGTGAATGAGAAGACCATTCTTCTAAGATCTAAGGAATATCAGGACAATTTCGAAGAATATGGTCTTCCGCACAAAGTTTGCATGGATATCGAACTTTATGAGGCTTGATGGAAAGTTTCTCATCTAATGTTGCATTCAAAGAAATGGTTGCTTGGTTGCCCCTCTGCTAAATTAGCTTCTTCTTCTTCATATTCCCTTTCTTCTTCTTCTTAGCCACCTAGTTACTAGTACCAACACTTTCACCAGGTGAAGAGGAAGAAGGGGAGGAAGAAACAATCGAGGAAGAAGGCAAAGGGTCAACTTTAGGATCAACTAGAGGTTGATTTTTTCCAGTTGGAGGAATACTTGATTGCGAAGAAATCACGAAATTTTGAACCAAGGAGGTTGAAAACAATCACACTAGCAAGCCAATGGTAAATCCCGGAAGGGAAAATGTAGCCATATAAGTAGCACCAATAGTTATGAAAGGAGGAAAAGGACTAGGATTCCCATCAAAATGAATTCCTTGATCAGTGGACTCCGAATTTGTCACCATATGTTTCAACCTAAGATCAACTAAGGAGCAAGCGTGGAGGATGTTATCCACGGTCAATTAAATTTATTTTAATCAAAGTAACATAACAAAACAAAAGAGGAATAATATAGGCAAAAGGTTTACCAAGCAACTGTGAACTACATAATACCTCCCAGTGAACTGAGAAGTATGAGCAGGCAATCTCCGCGAATGCTGTGTTCGGTGTATCACAGTGTACAAGGTGGCCAACTCAGCTACCTAAGGATGGATAGCAACGTAAAGTTTTCCTCCCATATATACCCGAAGGTACGTGGAGGCCCAGCCCGTATAAGCACTATGTAATGCAAAACCGCACAATGAGAGCATTCCCATATACTTTGCGTATTGTAACACCGCCCTATATACCCAAAGGTACGTGGAAGAACTACGATATACTCACGTATGTAGAATGAGGTATCACACTCGGGATGTATTGCATACAAGTTAGCAACATCTGCTTTGTTTTACAACGTGGGAACATGTCTCTAGCCTAGACCTCTAAATGTTTTTCGTTAGGTGACAATGCTCCATTAAGTGAATTCAAATAAATTTTAAGTTGATATTCTTTAGAATTTTCCTTTCAAGGTTCACCACATGATGTATGTTTGAAATTCATAAAATGCAAGTAATATGATAAACAATCTTTTGATTTGGTTTGAACGATGAAAACCTTAGCTAGTAAGGGATAGAGCAATCAAATCTTTGACAAAAAGAAAAGAGCATATATAATGCAATTTCCCTAGCTATTCCTATTAATCATTCAAAAAATTTAATATGCACAATGCATGTATTTCTTTTCGATTTCCCTTAATGTGAATGAAAAAAAAGGAAAACTAATGCACAATCGATCAATAAACTCTTTTCATAAAAATGACGATTTTGCGACAATTCCTTTTCAAGGAAAGGAAGACTTTATGACACTTTCGTTTTCAAAGAAATGAGGAATTATGACACTTTCAATGAAAGGACTAATCATATGCATACATTAATCAATCGATCTTTCATGAATGAGGACTTTACGACAATTCAATTTTTTAAGGAAAAGACAATTTTACGACACTTTCTTTCGACAAAGATCAATCAACCACAAAGCTATCTTTCGACTATAGATCGAAAATGACAAAGCAAATACATAAGAAACGTTTACCAATCCTAGTCTAAGTAGGGCGAAGT
Source organism: Pinus tabuliformis (assembly GCA_031772625.1). NCBI lineage: Eukaryota > Viridiplantae > Streptophyta > Pinopsida > Pinales > Pinaceae > Pinus > Pinus tabuliformis. The sequence goes on along the minus strand of CM062819.1, from coordinate 314,764,016 downwards.
AAGGATATGAAAAAACTATTTTCAGACACAAGACATCATTGACATTCAACAAATCATTCAAACAGGAGATAATTGGCAAAAAACTTTAGCTCCTAAATGGGAAACTAACCCTCAAGGGATCAGCGCAAGCAGAAGTGAGAGACAGTGTGCTGAAGCACACTAGATCTACACAGGAAGTGCATTGCAGTGCACTCTATCCTTCATTTGGTTGCGTTGGTGACAGTAAGCCATTTTGAAGGCAATTTGGCATAGTTTTAACTCAATTTTCAATGAAAGAAGATTGAAATTCAATCAATGACCACAAGTATAGTATGTAGAAATGTCTTAAGAGGCTGATAAGCTACTAAGATGGATGATCGCTCCCCAGTGGAGTCGCTAATTTTTTTTTGGAAGTTTTAGAGTCTACAGATAAACCCTTAAACCCCTAGACTAGTATCTAAGTCTAGAACAACAGTGCAAAGCAATCTCTACTTTTTCTATGACCAATAGATAAATAAGAGGTAAAGAAGCCTACCTGTAGCTTTCACTTACTCCTTATCTCCCTTGACCAATTATATCACTCCTTTCTATACTTAATCCACTTAAAAAGTACCTACACACAGATAGAAGACAAAAACCGATCAAATCATATGATAATGATCTATTGATTAAACATAGCATGGAATCAAGTACATAGTACACATATGAAAGCATCAATGAATAACACAAGCATATGGAAAAAGCTTTGAACATTTTATTAGTAAAAGGAAGAGCTACAACCCAATTTTCTTGATTCAGTATCACTCCTCCAGTTCAATCCCATCCTCTCCTCATAACAAGCAAGACATTTTGACATCATTACAATACTTGAAATCAGCTCAAGTCTCATACTAACAGAATCTCCCTATAATTCAATGATTTCCAGCCCCTGATCACTTATATGAATGGTATTTTTATAGGTAAATGAAGGAATTTATTCCATAAATGGTGATAATGAATGCCCTCCCAAACTTAGGATTTAGTTCCATGGAGGAAGGGATAAAGGGATTAGTGTTCCTTAACTGCCTACCTCATCCAAATTCGAGCTCAAAGGAGTAGATAAACTTGGGAAACTTCTAGATGCATCCAATGGATAAGAATATTCCCAAACCCCAATGCAATTTCACTCAAATTCGCCCAACACAGGCCAAAGAGGGCTCAAGTGCGCTGCATAGCACCCTATCAATGTATGGACTGCACTGCAACGCACCCTAATGAAGGCCTGCCTACACTGATCTTCTTAGAGGTAGTTTTTGGATGATTTCAGTCATGGAACTTCTTGGGAAGATAGGCATTCTAATGGTTGACTTATTTAGGGCATGTAACAACTGAATTAGGGTTCGATGGGCCCTAAAGCATTGATCTATAATATGGGAGTGATGTGCCCAAATGGATCTGTAACACTTAGAGGTGAAAATTTGGATCTTTCTTTCCTTCTAGGAGCGTGTGGTATCAGTTGTCGAATTCTGGATCACTCTTGTACATATGCTTCCACCACGAAGTCTCGTTTCCACAGGAGTCAAGCACAGTGATTAGCGCCATAACCAGTGGTTGGATGAGGCAATCTACAAAATTATTGGTGTTTCCATTCTTGTACTTAATTTTCAAATGGAATTGTTGCAAGTATGTGAACCATTTCTGAAGGTGATCATTCTGCAATTTCCCTTGTGTCAGTAGGAACTGCAGGGGTCGGTGGTCTGTGTGGACGACCATTTCCTTCCCCATAATGTAATTCTTCCATTGTCGGCAGGCGTACACAATGGAATACATCTCTTTGTCATAGGTTGGATACTTTTGAACTGTGGTTGATATTGTTTCATTGTGATATGTCATTGGATGCCCCTGCTGAGTAAGAACTGCACCAATGCATGGTTAGAGGCATATGTCTCAATCTTAAATGGTTGTTGTAGTTTTCGTAATGTGAGCACTGGTGCAAAGTAGAGGCAATGCTTCAACTCAGAAAATGCCTTTTGTTGGGATTCAAACCAGAATAATTTTTCTTTTTCTCTGCCCTTCGTGACATGAATAAAAGGCCAAGTAATATGAGAAAACCCCAACACGAACCTACAGTAGAAATTGGCAAGACCCATAAATTTGTGGTTCTCCATTAGAGTGCTTGCGGCTGGCCAATCCCAAATGAATTGTATCTTGGTTTGGTCCATATGCACACCCCTCTCATCAATGATGCACCCAAAATATTGAACATGGGTCATACCAAAAGTGCATTTCTCCAAATTGGCATGCATCTTGTGTTGTCATAGAGTTTGGAGGACCTATCGAATATGGGGGAGGTACTCTTCCCAACTCTCATTGAAGATCAAGGTGTCATCTAAATACACCACAACAAATAAGTTGGTGAAGGATCACAAGATGTTGTCCATTAGCCTCATGAAGGTTGTGGGGGCATTTATTAACCTTAAATGCATGACCATCCATGATTCGAATAGAAAATGGCATTAGCCTGTGGTATTCATCCACCCATATTATTCATCCACCCATGGAATTTACCCATGATATTGTAAGTGACATCGACCCATGGTATTCATTCACCCATGGTATTTTCCCATGGTATTGTGACATCCACCCATGGTATTCATTCACCCATGGAATTTACCTGTGGTATTGTAACTGAAAAAGACTATAAGTAACAAGTCACATATTGTAAAAGGACACATGGTCCGCCATAATGTAGCCTTAATAGTTATTCTCCATTTTAATAAAAAGTTTCTTTGTGGTTTTATTTACTGTGAAAGGTTAAGATGTTGTATTGCTTTAATAAGAGACTTGTTACTTATTTGATCATCAAGGATGGTCCTATTGTTACTATGCACACATCCCCTTTGACACCAGTGACATCTTGTTGACATCAATGACAACACTATGTGCAACAATTTTAAGGATGGAAATTTATCTTAAAGTTTAGAAACCTTGGAAAACATTACTAGTCCCTAATATGTAAATTGTAAAATATTTGGCAATATTTTTTTGTAAAAATATTAAAATTTATAAATATTTTATCTATGAAATTTTTACATATTTTAAGGTAAGAAAATTTAAACTAAAAAATTTAGGTGAATCATTTTTAGAAAAAAATAAAAAATTTCAATTTTGTTTTGGAAAGGCATGGAAAATTAACTGACATGTGAATATTAGTGCTTAGAATTTTCCCCACACCAAATCAAAACTAAAATACATATGTAAAAGTGCAATGAAATATACTATGTTACATCATGTAGTGCCCACCACCAGGCATAAGTCAAGGATTCCTATGGATGTTTATGAACTCATGGGCCATCTTTTGAATCACATGGCACACCATGTTGGGGCTATGCCATATAAATTTGAATATCCACTTTCCTAAATGTTGATGATTCTAGTGAAATCTTAAAATCATTTCATTATTAGGAGGTACATGAGCACGTAAAAAGTGAGTGGTATCATGATCTTGTACAACTCCTTGACAATGGTTATTGAGAAATAATGGAGATAAATGACAATCCCTAATGAGGGATTTTAGATTGGACAATTCAATGGCATGTTCGGTATTATGAATCCAAGACTTGAAATGGTCAAAAAGTGGGACTTCATTGGATGACTCAAGAAATTCTCCCTATCCCAATGTAGTATTTTTTTACCAAGATCTACCATTTTCATATTTGGGAGAATGGAAGAATAATGATGCATATCCTCCCTTGGATTATCTATTACATCCATGACCTCCAACATGGCCTACTATGAAGGGAAAGTGACATCGATGGAGTCTTCTGCAATAGGTGGGAGTGATGACAAATGTGGGAAAATAACCTTTATCATATTCCATATTGGTAAAGGGTCTTTTATTAGCATCATCAAGTGCTAATGAGACCACCAAAGAGGCAATATCATCTACTAGAAGTGGTATGTGCTCATTATACAAGTCTACTTTCGAATGAGATGGCACCACCGAGGGCTCATGTGACTAATGGGATCCACTAGTGATGGAAGGGATCATATGTGTGGGATAAATGGTAGTAGTTGGAAAATTTGGTAAGGGCATCTAAAAAACTCCCATTAACGATGAGCTCCTGAATAAACCTACACCAATATTTTTAGATCCAAAATGGTTATCCCAAACTCATGATATTGTGGTTCCCATGTGTTATAGACATTTTTGTGCCTTACAAATCCAAGCATGAAATGTCCATAAACCAAGGGCTCCTAAGTCCCTAAAAGTGTTGTTCTAACCCCTAAAGGAACAAGGTCAACAAATTACAGCTTCTCCCAGAAGTTCTCCACAAGAAACTGCTCAGAATAAGTCAAAACAGGATCATTTCAGCTGCTCCACTCGCTAGGTACGTTGCATTGCACCTAAATACACTGGCTAGGTGCGTTGCAATGCACCTAAATGCACTATCAGGATGTGTTGGGCGAGAAATGACAAATGGCAGTATCATTCCGCGAGGTGGAGAGACAATGGAAGCTTCCAGAATCTTCTCCTATGACACTTGCCTCACTGAATTCGACCAAGGATGAGTAAGAGGCCTTCAGTCTCCAAGTGGAAGCAAGAACTGATAGAGAGAAGACACTAATCAAATCACAAGCTGACTCATCCTCCTTACACATATCTATATATGGATCCCTCATCCCAGAGATCCAGAGGGCTGGAATTTTGCACATTGTAAGGAATTGACGTTGGTTTTGAGACAAACATCAGAGTATTGGGTGATCTATGCTTTTTTGGAGGTGAAGAGGGGCTTCTTTGCTGGAAGGTTGATGCTGGGTCAAGAATCATCGGTTGTAACTCCTCCTGGATCTTTTCTTGTTTATCGATAAAAACTATTTGAGTTTTTCCTCCATGCTTTTGTATCATTGATGCTTGTTACATTTGTATGGTTAACTTAAATCTGATCCTAAGTTGTTTATGAATATAGATCCATGTCTTTGTATACTGTTCTTCTTCTGTGATCTTACAGGTACTTGGTGAAGCTGGGCAAGTAACGGAGCAGGTAGCTGGAAGCTATCAAAGAAGAGAGAGATTTGATCAAAGGATTAGCGCAAGACACATGTTGGTTCTTCCTATTCCTCTCTATCTATAGTTCATAAAGGAAATACAAAAGTAGTTTTTCTCTGTTTGTTTCTAAGGCAGTTGTCACACCTTAGTGGGATAGAGCAGTTCTAAATAGACACTTTTCCCGGTAACAAAATGGCGACTCCGCTGGGGAGAATGTCTAATTAGTTTGTTTGTGTATCTCTTTGTTGTTTGTTTCATAAACTCATAAGTAGCATTCGAACTGCATTTGCCATAACAAATGCAAAGTAGATATCTGCTGCTTCAATCCATTCACTGGATTTGTTTATGATTTGAACAACTGATACACAAACTATCTGATTGCCCTTGTGGTAGCTCTTAGACCCTCCTTAGATCTACCCCTGATTGTACATTACTGATTGCTTTTACTCGGCCAAAAACGAAAGACTGAACTGCAAACTGTGACCCAGAACCCGGACAGATTCTCATTTCTGGCCCAACGCAGGTACTGTTAAGAGATCCTGCATTTCAACGCACTTCTCGAAAGGGCAACTTGCGCTCCAATGCAGTTTCTCTGTGTTACAGGTGCGCTGATCAGACTAGCCCTGTGTAGCTAAGGTTCTTGTGCTTCATTCTCTCTAGTTCTATCTCTGAATTTTGCTGCCTGTGATCAGTATATGCCTGTTGAAAACCCCTTTTCCTTCCTATTATTCCGCCTCCTTTGTACAAAAGAACTGTAGATGTTTTTGTGTGTTTGTTGAGTCGTTTACAGTTTTCCATTGCAAAAGTAGAATAGTCGTACTTTCGTCCCTTGATTTAGATCTGTCGCAAGTGTCGATTTCGATCATAGGAGGAAGTTTGAATGTTGTTGATGGTCGATTATACTTTTACTATTGCCTTTGGTCTGAATTTGTGTTTTTCTAGTGTCAAAAACTAGTATTCATTTCAAAATCATAAGGTGTCGTAATCATCTTTATCTTTTGATTTCGAAAAGAAGCTTGTTTGTGTTTGTCACTTGAAATCAAATTCAGATTTGTACATCAACTTTCTTTTTAGCATCAATACTAAGAAAGTCGAAAACAAATACATGCATGTGCATTTGCATATAGACAGTATGTTTGGCTTGATTTAGGAAAGTGCATTTACAATGTGCTCTTTGCTCTTTGTGAAAAGATTGTGTCTTTCTTTTCCTCTAGTAGCTAGGATTTTCATTGCACAAGAGAGATAAAAGTTTGTTTATCATCTTTAAATTGCATTTTAGGAATTACATCTACATCTCATGGTGAACCAAAAAGGAAAACTTCATAAGCAAGATCAACTTAAAATAAATTCAATGAATCTAACAACGCTTTGGAACTTAACGCACAACATTTAGAGGTGTAGGCTAGAGACGTATTCCGGCGTCGTAAATCCTGGTAACTGTTGTCCTCAGTGATGGTTGGGTGATTCCTCCACTTTGAAACGATAAGTGCCAGTACGGACTTGTGCTCCCACGTACCGTCGAGTATATTTTGAGAGACCCCTATAGGCTTAAATCCTTTATCCATAGGAAGCCGTGTCTGCCGCCATATCGATCGCAATGCATTGAACACAGCATTCGGGAAGATTGACTGTCGTACCATAAAAAGTATTCTGCATTTTTGCGATTGGTTTGGTACTCCCTCTACCTATACCTCCAAAGTAGTCCCTTTCGTTCCTTTTCAGACTCCTTAACGGAAAAGGTCCATCTAAGCACTTGTCACTTCAGGCTCATTAAAAATCGAAGGAGACTAGAGTCATCTTTTTTTTTTTCTCGACTCTTAAAAACTGAAAAAACAAGTTGTGTCAAAGCGTATAAAATTTATTTTAAACGGAATATTCATTACCCTTTCCTACGTTGATCTTGGGTTGAGAAAATGGAGTCTACCAACCAAGGAATTCCCCTTGGAGGAAATCCTAGTCCCTTCTCCTCTTGGGGAGATGTTGGTGCGCCCCATATGGCCACATTGTCGCTTCCAGGGCTGACAATTGGTTTGCTTGTTTGGCTCTTCTCAACCTCTGTCGTTCAGAACACCACTATTCCTGAACAATCGAATCAGCAATTAGATGAGTCCAGAGTTGCCCACCAGCCTTCTACTTCCTCTAATTCTTCCTCTCCTCCTTCCTCTTCAATTGATGGGGCTGGTAAAGCCAAAAGTCAAGTTCCTAAGGAGAAGAAGGAAAAGAAGAAGAAAGAGAAGAAGAAGAAGAAGCCAAAGGCGAATGGGGGAAAAGGAGTGTAGTCTAACGAAAATCCACACACTGCACCGACCAGGCCTAAATCGCCATGTGTCATTTGCAAAGGAGACCACTTTCACAGAGATTGTCCTTGCATCCCTCGGATATTCAGGGACTGGTCTCCTCGTTTGCACATCCCTGTGTCGTCAACCTCTGATGATCATGTTGAAAACACACCGTCGACTAGTGAAAGTGAAGCCCCAAGACAAAAAGGAAAATATAGATTTCCTTGTAAATTGTGTGAAGGTGATCATGCTGTTCACCGTTGTACCTTCTTAGACGAAGCTAAAAGAGTTTTGGATGATCGTCCGGTTTCACTGTTACGACTTCCTCCTGGATATATAAAACTCTTGCCGAGTCTGTCACTAGTCGAAAATCCGGCTGACCCGCTCAGGTGGTTGGCCGAAGCATCTGTCATTGAAGATGAACCATCTGAATCCACACCAGACGAAAGTCAAAAGGTCGAGGCGGCAGTTGACCCGATTTTTCCTTCAGAAGTTCCATCTTCAGATGATACAATCACTGAAGAGAACAAGGATGACACCGTCCAAATTCTTTTCATAAGCACAGACTCCAACAAACATGGGGGCAATTTACCCGTTCCTTTACCGCAGGAAGGAAGTTAGTCAGAGTCGTACCCGGCTGTCTATTCAGTCCCACCTCCAAGCAACCTAGTTGTCTCCTTCGACTGGAATCAACTAGGCAGACCCCGTTTACCAGCTAGTGTACCATTCCGAATTATTGTTCAAATATATAGAATGGTTATGGCTGGTACCATCATAGATGAAGGGGCTTATGTGAGTATCCTTTCCTCAACTGCTTGGAAAGCACTTGGTTCGCCATCGCTTTTGCCTGTGATGAGAAATCTGACAGGCTTTGATAAAGGAACCAATTGACCTTTAGGGATCCTTCCAGATGTGCCCATAACATTAAGAAGGAAAACAGTTCGCATGAACATAATGGTAGTTCAAGGACCCCTCGATTACAATCTACTCCTTGGACGAGACTATATTTATTGCATGGGAGCAATTGTCTCCTCACTCTTTAGAGTAATGTGTTTTCCGCACGAAGGAAGAGTGGTCAAGCTTGTGGACCAGCTTTCATTTCCCGGATCATACAGAGTAAATAGTCATATACCATCCCTGAATGGTCTTTTCACGCAAAAAATGTCTCAATCTCCAGTCCATCCTCCCGATGAGCGCGAGTAATTCGGACGGATATGACTGAAACCTAGGGGGCATGCACCCTGGTCTGCTTCGGCAGGAAAACTTCGAGTATAGGGTAGGTTTCCGCGGGAGAATATGACTAGTCTGTACCCCGTCCGTGACTGGAAGAGGGGGTTATTCTAGAACAAGATTCTCTTGTCAAAGTTATGTGATTTGGCGAGAGTTGCCACTCACCTTTGTTTATCTCGGTAGGCATCGCCGAAGAAGTGTTTTGTTTTCGCCGTAAATAGAACAATCTTTGGGTAACTTGTAAGAGGTAGGCCTCTCTCGGTAAAACAAATGTTTTAGCGGAAAGAAGTAGGGGTAACCTTGAAACTCTATTTTATACCTGGGGGCATGCAAACCTTTTGGAGTGCAAGCAAAGAGCGATTATTTATCTGTTTTTTGGATTAGTCGTTTCCTAACTTGCATAAAGAAAGGATGTGGGGAAAAACTCTAAGAGTTTCCGTTTTATATGAGACATTCTTATCACACGACTGGATTAATTGAGCAGTGTTACCGCAAGGTTCAAGCTCGTTAAAAAATAAACCCACACAGAGCAAATGTTTCCACCCGCGTTTAAGCTCGTTAAAAAATGAACTTTTCCCCGGTAAATAACCACCGTGAATGTAGTACTTCAGCCATTAAAGCCTTGGTCGTGTTTGCACCATCGCCTCCACTTTTTCATTGGCCGATCATTCACCTCCACTTGATTGTTTACCCATTTTGAGGAACAGCTGCGAAGAGTGATTTCACTAGCCATCCTTGTGACACTGTCGTGATTGGAAAATTCCAAAACTTACCTGGAATCAGCTGCTACCCATTTTATCACTCGTTCCTCAAAAGACGAGTCTTCTTTAAGCTCTTTTCAACTAACTCATAAAATATGAAAATATTGCCGAGTCCTTGGCCTTCCAGCTCGTTAAAGGGATAGGAAGTGTTATCCCTCATCTAGATTTTAATCTTTTTGGACCTGAGGGATTATTGCACTGTTACACTAAAAAATGTCACCATGGCTATTTACAGTCGGTATGGCTCAATCAACAGTCATACTACCCTCTTGAGCAAGTCTTATACCTCTGCTATTCATGTCAAACTCCAAGAAAGAGAGAAAGTCTTTATAAACATGTTTATCTCTGGGTACGCAGGTTTTCTCAAGCCTTGCCTGCGGGTACGCACCTTTTGTTCATAAGGTCTGCGTCCAAGGATGCTCTATATCTAAAGGGGCAGGTGCGTCCCTCTGAAAAGGTTAAAATGCGCAAGTTTTATCTTCAAAAACTTACTTGTGGTCATTTCTAGAGCATTCTAGAAGGTTGTCTGATGTGTATTGAGCGCCTCCAGATGGTTCATGCACTCCTATCAAAGAGGAACTTATCCCATCAATAAGGGAGTGATCCCATCCAAAGAGGGGACTATCCCATTGATGGTGGACCTGATTAACTTCCTCTTGAGCACTATAAAAAGAGGCATTGGGCCAGAAGGAAGGAGGTTGAAAGCTATAGATTTCTAAGGGTAAATGCTGCAGGAATTAGGACTCCCATTTAGAAGCTTGTGAGGAGAGATTTTCATCTTTACTTGTTCTATTTGGAAGTTGGTGAGCTTTGTCAAAGTAGAGGAAGACTCTTGTGGACCTTGGAAGGAGCTTGCACAACACCAAGGCTCAGGTTGTAATGGTTCCTTTTGATTACCTTTAATGCAAATTGGTCCATTCTTCTCAATAACTTGTTGTTAATGGGTTATTTCATGTACTCCTTGGTCTATGTGTTGAATATGCTTTGTTTTATGTTATAATCAGGTGCTATTTAATTGTTTGACTGTTGGTGATTGCAGGTTTTGGAGAAAGGGAGGAGCTCATCCAGATCAACAAAGCTTGGACTTCTACAACAGCGTTTGGACAAAGGTAAGAACGAAACACTTGATTTCTCATATCATAATGTATGTTTAGAGAAGGATAGCTCCAGTTTGTTTTGTTTGTCATTAGAATGTCTTAGACTTCTAGGAAGGTCAGTTGTGTCCGCACCCTTGATTGATTCCGTGTGACAAATTGGCGACTCCACTGGGGATAGATTCCATTGATGAAAAGAGTTTTTTCTTTTGTGTGAACTTTGCTTTGAGAAAATTGGTTTATTTTTCTGGTTTTGGCTCTGTGATCTTGTCTCTGGGTGGGTTAGCTTAGGATTAGTTTTATTTTGGGTTTTCTTGAGTTTTTCAGTAGGACGCACCCTCTGAGTGCTACACAGTGCGTCCCTAGACGCACTTTTGCTGTGTGCACAGAGCGGGCCCGCACCTGTGCTAACGGGTTGCCTGCGTCCCCTGCCAAAATTTGAGAAAAATCCACTTTTTGCCTTTTTTGCTCTTAGATTTTGTTTTTTCTTAGTTTCTTCTGCCCAGATTCATCAGTCCCTTGTCCAGAATCTTCACCCGAACTGGTTTCATTAGCATTGAGTGTTTTAGTGGATTTCGTCGAAGTGTAAGCCCTAGGGTTTGATTTTTGAGTAGGTCTTGTAGCGACTTTAGCGGTAGGAGTTGTCAAGCCTTAGATATCTCTGGTTTTGTCAACAATCTAAGAAGTCAGACCTGTTATAAAGTCTATCTGTAGGAGCAACTTACCATCAAGTTGTCTTTTGGGCCAATTTCGAAGTGCTTGTTGTTTAAGTCTTGAATTCCATTTTACGAAAAGAACAAAAAGATTTGAGTTTTGTTTTGACTAGCCTTTTGATTCTGCATTAGCTGGTCCTTGATTTGATTTTGATCAAGTAAAACATCCTAGAATCGTCTTTGTGAGCTTTTGCCTTGTTAGATTTGCTTAGAGTAATCTCTCTTTTGGTTTGCTTGTGAGTCAAGTTTTCATAGTTTTGTAGCTTTTGAGATTGTTTTTTGTTAAAGATAGGTTTACATGCTTTATTAAAAAGAGAAAATACAAAAATATCTCCTTTGAAAAGTTTTGTTTCAAGTAGCTTTGAAAGTTTTGAAAGAAAAAGAGTTTTTCGTGCAAATAAAGAGTGGTTATGTTTGTGTGCTTGAAAAGAAAAAGAGAATTGTTTCTTTGATTGTCTTTTCTAAGGAAGTTGTTTTCTTTAAAAATTGCATTCTCTCAACTCTCTTAGTTAAAGAATTTCATTGAAAAAGCAAAGTAGCATAGATCATCTTAGGTGCATCTTTGTAGTGGTTGGAGTCGAGTCTACACACCATTGGTTTCACTTCCATCACCTTGTGACTTTAAAGAACAACCTTAAAAGTAACGCTTAAAGTAAAATTGAACTAGTAACTTTTATTTTCTAGGGCTCTGAAGCATCAATTTAGATCAGGCTAGTGTCTTGGAGTAGGTGAGTACTTAACTCTCCAAGACAGTAAAACCAAACAAGTAGTCGATCTTGTGATAGAATCAAATCCAATTGTTACATTTACACTCTGGGAAAGCTCCTCTTAAAGGAGAAGCACGAGCTCGTTTCCGAACCAGTGAGGGGATCATTCCCCCCTCGTTGGGAACGACGCCAGACAGTACGTATTACAAACGGTAAACCTCAGATTAACCATTGTCGAGGAGCCAGGGGTCACTTATCGGTAAACCTTGGATTACTGTCAAGGAGCCGGTAAGGGGATTGAGCTTGCTACTCTGCCCTTGCGTGCTGTCGGAGTTTAGACTGTTCCCCCAGGTGTACTTGTGGCCGTTGGTAACCTTAGTGACCATAATCTCTAGGATTCTACCCAAGGTGACGGTGGAGGGAAGGTCCCACTGTACCTGGAGCAGACGTCGGCTATACTCACTTGGATTTTCTGGGGGGTTCACTTCACTCGAGACGGTTAAAGTGGAGGAACTTGGTCCAGTCTATTCATTAAGCAGGTTGTCGGCGTAACTGTTCCACCCGCCATTTCTGTACTGAATCCAGCGAGGTTGGGCCTAATCACCAACTAGCGTTTTTGGTCCGGAAGAATACTGTTTGTGTTTGGTTTGACGCCCTAGATTCTTTAGGCGTGTGATTCACATTTGTTTGGTTCTTTAGAGACTTTAGGTGGTTTGATTTGAAATTTTATTTTGTTTTCGTGTGTAGTAGTTAAAAGTTTTTAGCTGTGGCGGAATTACCGAGACAGTCCCGTAGACTTCGGGGCCAGTCTCCTGAAGTTGTATCTGTGGCCGAATTGTTGAGAAGATCCCGTAGACTTAGGGGTGAACCTCCTCAAGACGAGTCCAGTCATTTAGAAGGTTTAAAGGTCCTTGTAACTCCTCCTAGTGGTAGTAGAGTAGGTTCACCTGAAGAAGGAGAATCTTCCTTGGTAGTCCATCCAGATTACCAAAGCTTAGAGACAGGTTATAATCCCGAAGCTGTTACAGTTTCTGAGCTTGTTGGTAGTTTTTCGTCTGCTAGTGATACAGGCGAAGAACCAGAAATATCCGAACCTGTTACTCCGACTCCTAGTGTTCCTGATTCACCGAGAATAGAAAGAATTATCACCGAAAATCTTCCTGTTGGTTTGATTGCTATCGAAGAACTTGTTCCAGAGGAAGAAATAGGCGTCTCTGATCCTGAAGATCAAATTACCCTTGATCTAAGGGAGCGTGAATCCATCTTTTACAGTCCTCCTAGAAGTACTACTTGGTACCTTTCGTTAACCAATTATTTAGACAACTTTGGGCTAGGTTTTTCTACACCTCGTACTCCTTTTCCACCCGGAGGTATTCATACTCCTGTAAATATGTCTGGTCAGTCATCTGTGTTTACACAAAGTCCTGAATCTTTTTTACATGGCGGTCCTTCTGTTCCTACTGGGTATCAATCTCTTTCTGGTACCTTTGCGGGAGCGTCTCCTCAACCCGTTGATCATGGGTTATTAGTTGGAAACAGTGGTAATGTACCATTGGGTGTAGGAGACATTTACATGATGTCAGGTTCAGTTCCCGTTACCCAACCTCAAGGTGGCCAATTACCGCCTGGGGGGCAGCCTTCGTTAATGCCTGGGGGGCAACCTCAAGGTACTTCATTCGTGTCTGGGGGGCAACCTCAAGGTCAGTACGCTCCTATGGGGCAATACATACCTCAAGGTCAACCCCAGCCTCAATATGTACCCCAAGGTCAACCTCAGTATCAATATCAACCTCAAGGATGGCAACCTCAAGGATGGCAACCCCAAGGGTATCAACCCCAAGGGTATCAACCTCAAGGATACCAACCTCAAGGTCAAGGTCAACCCCAGTACCCGTATTTACCTCAAGGTTATCAACCTCAAGGTCAATACTCAGGTCAAGGTTATCAACCACCTCAAGGTCAATCATATGGTCAAAATATGGGGACTGCACCTTACAACTATCAATCCTATCCTCAATCCGGCTATGGATCTCAGTATCCTCAACCTGTTATGGGTCAATACCCTGGAATGTTAGTGTGGGATCCGTCACAGGGTCAACAGATGTTGCAGCCAAGTATACAGTTGGTACCTCAAGCAGGACAACCTGTAGTTCCTGGTCCACCCCAGCAACCGCAACCTGTCCAGTCAAGTGTTCAGACCTCTGTAACTTCGGTAGTTACTCAGCCGCCAATTGCACCTAGTACTCCATCTCAAACGGCTGCTGCAACTACCGCCACATCTACCATACTTACTTCTGGAGTATCGACGGCTCCGGTTTCTACTGTCTCTGTAACCACTCCTCAGACATCTGTACCGTTGTCTGGATCTACGATTCAAACCACAGTCCAGATGCCTGTAGGCCAACCTGGTATAAGTACGGTTGTTACTACTCAACCTCAATTTGTTCAACCTCCGTACCAGGGACAGTATCAACCTGGGCAAGCTGTCCAACAACCGGTTTACCAGTATCAACCGTATCCTGGGTACACTTATCAACAACCTCAGCAACCCCAGTACGGTCCGGTTAATCCTGGTTTTCCAGGAGGATATAATATCCCAAATGCGACTCCTGTTCCTAGTTATCCTGGATATCCTCCTCCTGGGGCCGGTATTGTGACCCAGAGTTTTAGAGATCCTAACCGGCAGTTACCGTTTATCGCAACTTTGGATTTACCAGACTTGACGCGCCTAACGAACGATCCAATTCAATATCTTCCGTTCTGGCCGCCAATGCCAAATAAGTTGCCCAGCGATATACCCAAGTTCGAAGGTAAGTCTGGAGAGGATCCGTCCAATCACGTGATGACTTACCACCTCTGGTGTGCTTCAAATTCCATCTCGGATGATTCGATCCGCTTACGTCTTTTCCAGCGTACACTCATTGGTCTCGCGGCCAAGTGGTACATTGAGTTACCACGGGCCTCTTTTTACAATTTTAGCCAGTTAGCTACCTCGTTCTTAACTCACTTTCAGTTACCGGTCAGATACGATAACGGTACGGAGTTATTAACTTCACTAAAACAATCAACCTCCACGTATATTTCAGATCACATTCATGAGTGGAGACGTCGAAGAAGGCTAGTGAAAGTTTTTATCCCGGACCAAATCTTAGCTGAATGGTTTGTTAAATCATTATTACCAAGGATTACTGAAGATGTAGCTAAGGCCGGAGTAGTTACTGAGGAGCAAGTCATTGCTCAGGCACAATACCTTGACTTAGTTTACACGCAGTCGGGTACATTACACGAGAAGATTCCGGATCTTCCAAAGTCGAACCAAATCGCTGCTGCTCCTTCGGGATCTCATGCCGCTGATGGTATGATTGGTATCGTGAATACAAAGAGCAAGAAGAAGTCTTCCAAGGCTTCAACTACTCCTATTATCACTTTGCCCGATTCCCCGACAGGAGAGTCTTCTCCTGAACTTACCGCCGATATTCACGCTGTAGAGTCATCTACGGCCAAATCAAAAAACGGTGGAAAGAAGAAAGGAAAGAAGAAGGCTAAAGCAGACAAGGCTCCGAAGGAGAAAACTGAAAAGTCGGAAACCAATGACGAAAAGCGCAAACCTCGATATCCTTGTCTTATTTGTGAAGAGGATCATTTTACGAGAGATTGCCCTCATCGGGCCGAGGTAGTGAAAATAGTCAAAGGTTCTCCCACTCCTGCTGTGTTAAAAAATCCATTTCCGGAGCAGGAGAATAAGATGATAGGTTCTTCCTCGAATGCCAGTGAAGAACCCATTTTGATGATGTCTCATGTGAGGATTGCGACTCGATCGCAAGATTATGGTAGTAAGAATCCTGTTGATGGTAAAGAAGCAGAATCTTCTCACTCTAACCCATCAACCTCAGCTCCTGGTTCCGATCCACTACAGATCGAGAAACCTAACCCAGACTTAGTAATTAAACCGCCCGCCAAGGGTGTACTTCGAAGGTCTGCTTTCAATCCACATGCGAGAGCGGCCCAGAATTACAACATTGTTGAGGACTTAGCTGTTTCACCTTCAGCAATGTCGGCGTTAGAAGTGCTGCAATCATGCCCAGCACAACGAAAATTGCTTTTGTCGGCTATAGGAGCTGTTGACGTTCAGGATCCGAATCTAATGATCTTCGATCTAGAAAATAGTACACCACGACTCCCCCATCAAATGGCTTTCCAAATTCCAGTGATAGTCAAAAACAGGCCTATTCATCGCACTGTGATTGATGAGGGAGCTTCTACGTGTATTATGTCCATTCAATGTTGGAGATCCCTTGGTTCTCCTTCGTTGAACCAATCCCCCACCATCCTTAAGGCCTTTGATGGCCGTGGGTTCCGTCCGTTTGGTATTCTACAGGAATTGCCTATAGGGGTAGAAGGTAAAACCGTTAGTCTGGATGTGGAAGTGGTTGATGCCCCTCTAGACTACAACCTTCTTTTGGGTCGAAGTTGGTCATATGCTATGACAGCGGTCGTTTCATCGGTCTTCAGAGTAATTAAGTTTCCACATAACGGTAAGATCGTGACTATTGATCAGCTGACATACTTTTCATCCGACCCAGCCTCTTCAGAGAGTATCCAGCATGTCGGTAAGACGACAATCCCTTATAGGGACGTTGGTGTAGGTTTAGTTAAGGATTCCGGTTTACTGGGAACTTTTCCTCTCCCTCCACTCAGCGTAGAACCTTCGTTTGCAACAATTCATATGATTACATCAGAAAACATTATTTATGATGATCCTTGGTATGTCCCATCTGACTCTGAGATAGACTCATTCGGTAATGCTATGCCTTTGAGTCCATATGAAATTGCTTATGAAGCTCTCATGTCTTTTACCGACTTTCATTCAACCGAAGTCGACCAAATGAATGTGGTCAGTGAAGAATCACTTTTCACCTCAACCTTAGAACGGATAGCGTTTCCCGAAGTCGTGTCATCTGACGAACAACTTCGCGAAATCCTAAGTGTAGACGATCTACCATGGGAAGATCTCCATCACAGATCTTCGTTTTTACCTAAGGATGATGCATTTGAAAATGATTTTTCATCTATCTTTACCGCTGAATATGTCAAAGACGCTCAGGATCCAACGAAACATTCTGATTCAGAGTTGAATTTAGGGAATATTTCTCGTACTATTCCCATTGATATTTCAGTGAAGCCCGGAATTGAGGAGAACATTCATATAGGTGCCGCATGTACAGAAGAAGAAATCCAAACTTACAAGGCCCTATTCCAAGAATTCCGCGATGTGTTTGCATGGTCTTACGAGGAAATGCCGGGAATCGATCCTGCCATTGTTGTTCATGAAATCAAAACCTACCCGGATGCTAAACCCATCCGGCAACGGTTGCGTCAGATTCACCCTCGAAAAGCGGCTGCGATTAAAGCAGAAGTCGAAAAGCTGTTGAAAGCAGGTTTCATTTATCCGATCCCGTTAACGGATTGGGTATCGAATATTGTTCCGGTCAACAAGAAACAAGGAACAATAAGAATCTGTATCGACTATAGGGATATCAATCGAGCTTGTCCAAAAGACAACTATCCTACGCCTTATATCGATCAAATTATTGATGATTGTGCCGGAAGTGAAATGTTTTCCTTCATGGATGGTTTTTCGGGCTATAATCAAATCAATATTCTACCTGCCGACCAACCAAAAACGGCATTCATTTGTCCATGGGGGACATTTGCTTATTGCAAATTACCTTTTGGGCTTAAGAATGCCGGGGCCACTTTTCAACGGGCGATGTCTTACGCATTTCACGACATCAAGCACATTGTGCAACCGTATCTCGATGATTTGCCTGCTCATTCTTTACATCGAGCTGATCACCTTGACCACCTACGAGCAATCTTTATGAGGTGTAGGCATTATCGAATTCGGTTGAATCCCCACAAGTGTGTTTTCTGTATAGAAACAGGTCGATTGCTGGGATTTGTTGTTTCAAAAGCCGGCATTCGCGTCGATCCCTCGAAAGTCGAGGCGATCATCAAATTGCCTCCTCCTTCGAGTTTGCGCCAACTCCAAAGTTTGCAAGGGAAAGCGAACTTTTTACGTTGATTCATCCCAAACTACGCCGAGGTCACTAAAGGTTTTACACGGTTGTTGAAACAGAACGTTCAATTCTTTTGGGACGAGATTGCCCAACAATCTTTTGATGCACTTAAACACGCGTTGACCCATGCACCGTTGTTGCATCCTCCCAACTACAACCAGGACTACTTCTTATACCTCGCAGCTTCACATTCCACCATTGGATGGTGTTAGTTCAAGAAGATGAATTCGGAGCGGAACATGTGATATATTATCTCAGTCAAACCTTAAATCCCACTGAGTTAAAATATTCGCATGTGGAGAAATTGGCCCTGGCAGCCGTTCAAGCTGTCCAGCGTTTTCGTCACTACATTCTTCTCCGTAAAACTACAGTTATTTCGGATTGCAACCCTATGATTTACATTTTGACAAAACAATTGCTAGGGGGCAAGTACTCTAAATGGATCGTTATCCTGCAAGAGTTCGACTTGGAGTTCGAGAAGTCCAAGTCTAAGAAATCCTTAGTTTTTGCGGAATTGATGTGTGATTTCCCGCGTACTGACACAGAGACTGTGGCAGAAGAGTCCATTGCGGACGAATCTTTGTTTCTTATCAGTACTTTAGATCCGTGGTTCGGGGATATAATCATCTATCTCCAAACCCAAACCTTTCGGCCTGAAGCTTCAAAAGTGGAACGTCGAAAAATTAGGTTTCAATCCCAGCAATACAAAATTATTGGAGATACACTTTATCGCCGGGGGGCAGACTTAGTTTTTCGACGTTGTCTAACTCACGAAGAGGCTGAGAGAGTTTTGAATGATTGTCACTCTGGAGCATGTGGCGGTCATATGTCTGGGTATGCCACAGCTCAGAAGGTGTTGCGCGCTGGTTACTTCTGGCCATCTATGTTTAAAGATTGTATCATTGCAGTCCGGAAGTGCCACAACTGCCAAGTGTTTGATCGAAAGATGCGCGCACCACCTGCTCCTCTCCACCCTATAATTGCCGTTGGTCCATTCGCCAAATGGGGTATCGACTTTATTACTTGTAACCCTCACTCGGCCGGGGGGCATGCGTATATCATCCTCGCGGTTGATTATTTCACTAAATGGGCCGAGGCGATGCCTACATTCGACGCAAGCGGCAAAACAGCTGCAGTTTTCATATTCAATCATATAATAACTAGGTTTGGTGTCCCACAAGCAATTATTACTGACCATGGAAGCCATTTTCGAAACACCATGATGACTGAACTTACAAGCCAGCTTGGTTTGCGCCATGACAGCTCTACTCCTTATTATCCGCAAGCCAACGGTTTGGTTGAGTCTATCAACAAAGTTCTGGTTATCATGATCCGACGAACCATTGGTATTCATCGGTCGAATTGGCACAACATGTTATTTTCGGCGCTATGGGCATACCGAACCTCAGTGAAAACCTCAACAGGGTTCACTCCTTTCCAGCTAGTTTATGGCTTAGAAGCAGTGTTACCCATTGAATGTGAAATCCCATCACTTCAAATGGCTGTCGAATTACTTCCAGCTACTTCCGAAGAGGAGAAACGTTTATTGTACTTAGCTAAATTAGATGAGACTCGACGTGACGCTGCATTGGCAATCGAGACTCACGCGAAGCGAATGAAAGCTCAGTATGATAGAAATGTGACCCCTCGAAGTTTTTCGGAGGGAGACCTAGTGCTCTTATATGATCAAGCTAACGATAAGCTAGGTGCTGGAAAATTCGTTCCTATGTGGCATGGACCCTATATTGTAAAGCGAAAGCTAGCAAAAGGGGCTTATGAGCTAGTAGATTTTGATGGGGACTCTTTGGATAAACCCAGAAATGGACTTTACCTAAAGAGGTATTATGCTTAAATGGTGGGTATGGAGAATTTTTAGTTAGGTTAGGTTTTCTTTCTAGCTAGTATGATTGTTAGTTAGTCAGTGTGCTTAGCTTAGTGAGTGTGTTTTTCGTCGTTATTCTGGCTTATCTTGGTTTTGCTCTTGATATTGTAGATGTCGACGCCCCTCCAAACATACATTGGATTTGCTGATGGTGCTTGTCGTAGTACACGGAATATCTCTTCCGCAGCTTGGGTTATCTATTCACCCTCTGACGAGTTAGTTTCTATGCATGGGGTAAGCCTCGGTCAAACAACGAATAACATTGCAGAATACAGTGCAGTGGTTGAATTATTATCCGAATCTATTTCATTTGGAATTCGACGTTTGATAGTGAGGTTAGATTCTGAACTTGTTGTATTACAGCTTAATAGAGTTTATGCCATTAGAAATCCTGTGTTATTAAGGTTGTTTTTGAGAGTGCGTCTCTTGGAACGTGAATTTGATTACATTGAATATCAGCATATTCCAAGGTCCTTAAATACATTAGCAGATGCAATTGCTTCTCGAGTGTTGGACAGACATTTACGATAATCATGCAAGTAAATTTAAAAAAAATTTCATCATACATGTTAAACAAGATAAGCCGGTAATAGTGATATATATATAGATAGGAGTGTGTCAAAAAATATACATCGTCTTCGATCATAGGTTGAAAAACACCTTATGATCGGCAAAATGATAAGTACAAAAAGTCAAAATGTCACATGTGTCTACAAAGTGACTAGCCAATCACTGGTGGTGCTCCCTATACGACACCACTGCACGGGCTACCTTGCGCAAAAATCTCCTCAACGGTCCAGGGACCGCGACTACGTAGCGCTGAAGTCTGATAGGAATATCATCCATAGAAGTCTCTGGTATATCCGCCGTCAGACGCTGTAGATCATGCTCCAACTCAGTCAGTACCTCTGCAGCCGCCGCATCCTGTGGGGCCGGTAGCGGTGCAACTGGATGTCGCCTCTCGAAAGGCCGGAGGTTGGCTGGACGCTGTGGACCAACATCTGCATTTTGAAAATTTTACTGTTAGTTTTGAGACGATATATATAAAAAACAAAAAAAAATACATAATTTGAAAACTCGTGAAAAATAAAGTACCTCTGTCATCCCATTGTTCTCCCTGTGGAAGAACCATGTCCGGATCACCTCGAAAATCTATTCCGGCATACGGAAAGTCCTGAATCGCGAACACCTGGTCCTCTAACCAGTGAAAATAACTGTCAGTGAATCGAACAACTGCCGCACCCTCGTCCGGATGCCGGGCCATCACCGCAACCCATCGTACTAGCTTTGGCTCCTGAGGACCCGAAATATCAACAGTGAGATGCTGAGGGATCAGCATTGGAATCCTCTCTAAGGCAAAGCTCACGACTATAGGCCCATATCCAAAGGTCTTTAGTCTCCCGGTCTTTGCCTTGGTCAGTTGGGCTTTCAAGTTAGCCAACAGTGCATCACACCAGTTGAAAATGGTGCCTTGGAGACAATCAATTGCCATCCGAAATTGAGACCCAGTAGCAATATGTAAAGTGGCTGAGCCACAAATCCTGGTCACAGTGAAAGCTAAGACCATGAGTTCACGTTGAGAGACATATTTGATCTCTATGCCTTTCTTATGCTCTCGATTAGGTAGGCACCAATCTGCTCGGAGACTATCAAGGGATTGGCCACCCGGCCTAGTCCCAGCCAGATTGAGTTGCTCACCTCTGTTCGGCAAGCCAGTGAGAAAGTAAATGTCAGCAGGCTCTATCTCGAGTTGTTGCCCGCCGATATAAAAGCATTTTTCTTGAATGTTCCATCTCTCGACCAGCCACTCCAAGAACCTTACCTGAGCTCTCATACTGGGTATGGCCCAGTATTTGTATAATCCACATCCTCTTAGGGCATCGAGGGAAGGTTGATGATTGATTGCAGCTTCATCAACCTCCTCATGCTCTCTTTCTCTCCAATCCAGCATGATAAGTGCCCTACACATGAACAAACAGGCATTAAAATTAGTTTTGGGAAATTTCAATGGTCAAATTGGGAGTTTGGGGTTTCAAAACCCGCGTTTTGCGGAGGACGCACCCCGCGTTTGGCGCACAGTGCGCCGGGACGCAGGTGGCCTGAAGGTAACCTGCGTCCCCCGACCTTTTCCCTGTGTAGGAAAAAGTCGGGGGACGCAGGCCAGCCTTTAGGAAACCTGCGTCCCCCGCAGGGCGGTTTCCAAAACCTAAAACCCCCCAAAAATAAAAAATGAAACCTAAAACAAAATTCTAAATGGATGAAATTGACAAGGAGGATGTTGTGAAATACCTGGAAGAGACGGCGTTCGATTCTAACGGTCGGATTTTCCGCAGCGACCACGGGAAGTTTCTTGTCAAAAGCTCTTTTGTCAACCTCAACAGTCAAATGGTAAAAATGACATGGTAAAAAGTCTTTTTATAGGTTTTTTGGATGAATTTGTTCATTTTTCACCATGGAAAGATGTTTTTCGATGAATTTTTGCCTATCTTAAACAGGTATGAGTAATGTGTCGCTTTTGTGCAGGACAAAGGGACTTAGAGGGAAAATTGTAATTTTTTCACAAACAAAATATCAGAGTCATCTTTTAAGCCCTTTTCTGACTCCTAAAACATGAAAAGATTGCCGAGCGTTTCTTTTACACTCGTTAAAACAGAAATAAAAGACGGTCCCCTTATAGCTCTTTTCTGACCGTAAAATCAGGAAAAGATTGCCGTGTTTTTGTCGTTTCAAACTCGATACGGAAATAAAACGACGTGTCTTTGATCGCTTTTTACTTTTCAGGTCAGTGACACTAATTATGAAAGTACTCCTTGGTCGCAAGATCAAGCGGTTCCCCCAGGTATTATTTTATACTTTTTCGGGCTTGAGGGACACAAATTTACGAAAAAGTTCAACTTGGAGTTTCCTTAAGTTTTTCAGACTCTCTAAAATTGAAAAACGCCGAGTTTCTCCTATACTGGGCTCGTTAAACATTTCACAGTAAAGGACCTGTTCAATTACAAACAGGAACGAACCACTCCTTCCTAGGGTTCGAATCAAAACTGGGTTGGACTCATCCGAAGGATGAGCTTATAATCAAGCATATGTTATCCTCCTCAAGCTTGTTAAAAAATAAAGAGGTACTTGCCAGAAATGGTGGGGGAAAAGAGAGAAGAATGAGCCTATTTGTTACCTTTTGTCTCAGAAGAAACTTTATTACCACTCTTGGACACGACACTTTTCATTCACCTGGGTTGGGAAATCTTTTACCTCACAGTCAATCAAACCACTTTTGAAAGTCTTCAACCGGGTTCCGGGGATTAACTTTGAGTTATTCAGCACCAAACCATCTGTCGTGTCGTTATGTGTCCAAGAGGTCTGCAAACAAAACTTTCATCTGCAAAATACTTGTCATCCATTTGACCATCCCTGAGTCAGTCCTTACAGCAATATTTCTTCAACTTGAACAATGATTTCGTGTTGTGGGCTTGCCCGCAACGGGTCACTTTCTATCGACATCAGCACATTATCTAGAGAGATGACTTAGAAATCGTCAGTGCCTTGAAGTCTGCATGCATCAATGGCAGGTTTCTCGCCTTTGACGTCAGTTTACATCATTGACTTTCGATCGAAGGATTCCGTGAAATGTTCGACATCAACTCATTCATTCACATCTCATGGATTGTACTGGGTACTTTGAGAACCATTGACATTACTGGTGGTTTCTCTCATGCTTGTTAACAGTTCACATCATTGACTGGTAATCAAGTGGTTTCTACCATGTTCGACATCGACTCATTTATTCGCATGGCTAGAATCGTACCAATTCGAGAAGTAGGAATGAAGACCCTGGATCAAATCTTTACCATTCAGGCTGCGAGGAGTTTTGTATTCATTATCTAAGTAGACTAATCATAAACAGATGGCTGCGTCCATACTGTGTCTACAAAAGTCTATGATTATGATGTACTGCAAAATCATTCCTGTATCAGAGTAGTTAGTCTGTTAGTTAAAGTTTTTATCTGAGTATGGGAATGCCTACCTCAGTGATGATATAATCTTATCCATGTATTTTGTGTTGAAAATTGCAGGTTCTGACCAGGTTCTCCATGAGATAATCCTCGAAATGATAAAGCGCTTCACCCTTCCTAGATAATACAAAACCCTAATCTATTCCAGGCTTCGCACTTTAGGGGGCAATCTGTTACACTAAAAAATGTCACCATGGCTATTTACAGTCGGTATGGCTCAATCAACAGTCATACTACCCTCTTGAGCAAGTCTTATACCTCTGCTATTCATGTCAAACTCCAAGAAAGAGAGAAAGTCTTTATAAACATGTTTATCTCTGGGTACGCAGGTTCTCTCAAGCCTTGCCTGCGGGTACGCACCTTTTGTTCATAAGGTCTGCGTCCAAGGACGCTCTGTATCTAAAGGGGCAGGTGCGTCCCTCTGAAAAGGTTAAAATGCGCAAGTTTTATCTTCAAAAACTTACTTGTGGTCATTTCTAGAGCATTCTAGAAGGTTGTCTGATGTGTATTGAGCGCCTCCAGATGGTTCATGCACTCCTATCAAAGAGGAACTTATCCCATCAATAAGGGAGTGATCCCATCCAAAGAGGGGACTATCCCATTGATGGTGGACCTGATTAACTTCCTCTTGAGCACTATAAAAAGAGGCATTGAGCCAGAAGGAAGGAGGTTGAAAGCTATAGATTTCTAAGGGTAAATGTTGCAGGAATTAGGACTCCCATTTAGAAGCTTGTGAGGAGAGATTGTCATCTTTACTTGTTCTATTTGGAAGTGGGTGAGCTTTGTCAAAGTAGAGGAAGACTCTTGTGGACCCTGGAAGGAGCTTGCACAACACCAAGGCTCAGGTTGTAATGGTTCCTTTTGATTACCTTTAATGCAAATTGGTCCATTCTTCTCAATAACTTGTTGTTAATGGGTTATTTCATGTACTCCTTGGTCTATGTGTTGAATATGATTTGTTTTATGTTATAATCAGGTGCTATTTAATTGTTTGACTGTTGGTGATTGCAGGTTTTGGAGAAAGGGAGGAGCTCATCCAGATCAACAAAGCTTGGACTTCTACAACAGCGTTTGGACAAAGGTAAGAACGAAAAACTTGATTTCTCATATCATAATGTATGTTTAGAGAAGGATAGCTCCAATTTGTTTTGTTTGTCATTAGAATGTCTTAGACTTCTAGGAAGGTCAGTTGTGTCCGCACCCTTGACTGATTCCGTGTGACATGCACAAAAAGATCGAGCGCTTGTTTTGTTCGGCTCGTTAAAACTATCGAAAATTCATCCCTTCTGTATTGTTTTATACTTTTTCGGACTTAAGGGATTATATGACGAAAAAGGAATTTTGGAGTTACCTTTACGTACCTTTTTAGACTCTCTAAAATTGAAAAGGATCGAGTTATCTTTGTCGTTAAACTCGTTAAAAAGATTAATAGCGACAAACTTGTCTTTAGACGAGAATGAATTTCACTATCGTTAGGCTCGTTAAAACATAACGATGGGTTTGCCCGAAGGGAAAATTATAGAACAAGCATATGTTATCCTCCTCAAGCTTGACAAAAATAAAGAGGTACTGGTCAGCAATGACTGGGGAAAAATTGGGAAGAAAACTCAAAGAATCTTTATTGGTAGCAAGTCACTCTTGAACATGACATTTCCACTCTGTGTCTGAGTCGGGTTGGGTTGTTTCATTCACCGGTCACATCGCGATGGTCACACCATACCATCCACATTTGGGGTTAATGCTACCAATCCATCACATCAGTGTCGCCGACATGTTCAAGAGAAGTCATCCAGAGAAGCCACATGTGTCCCACCCACTACCATACATTATACTCCATTTTTCATGACCGCCACCCTGAACCGTATATCATCAAATCGTTTTCACCTCCATCAAAATCGTTTGCTCCGTTCCATGTCATTGATGTGGGATTCATTAAGGCCCTCCTGTGACGGATCACTTCTTGTCGACATTAGCTCATTATCCAAGAATTTGGTCTAGGAACACCCCATTCAGTACTTTGAAGCTTGCATGCCTCAATGGCAAGTTTCTCACTTTCGGCGACAGGTTTACATCAAAGACCTTCGACCGAAAGATTTTGCATGGTGTTCAATGCCAAGTCCTTTATTCACACCACCTGAATTGTACTGCAGTACCTTGAGGATCATTATCATTATCGGTGATTCCTCTCGCGCTTGTTAATAGTTTACATCATTGACTGGTAATCAAGCGATGTCTTTCCATGTTCGACTTCAGAACATTTCTCACATTGATTGACTTGTACTTCGAGTGAAGATCGGAAGAGATTGAAGACCCTGGATCTAGTTTCATCCATCCGAGCTACGATATATATCTAGGGAAATAAAGACATTAAATGTACAACATTGCAGCACAGATAATCATCCTACCAAAAGGATGATGGCTCTATCAGAATCATCAGTCTACAATCAGACGATTGTCTGTCCTATGTACATGAAAATGAATTTATAAAGTTGAGGATGGGAATGCTCGCCTCAGCTAGATCATGAAAAATAGTATGAAGATAATTTATTGTATTGTATCTTATTACAGGTCTCCTCCCAACATTGAAAGAACTTCGGATCCTCATAATAAGCATTTCACCCGACACGAAAAGGTTAACGGCCTCATACTTTACGGGGCAACTGTTATAGACATTTTTGTGCCTTACAAATCCAAGCATGAAATCTCCATAAACCAAGGGCTCCTAAGTCCCTAAAAGTGTTGTTCTAACCGCTAAAGGAACAAGGTCAACAAATTACAGCTTCTCCCAGAAGTTCTCCACAAGAAACTGCTCAGAATAAGTCAAAACATGATCATTTCAGCTGCTCCACTGGCTAGGTACGTTTCATTGCACCTAAATACACTGGCTAGGTGCATTGCAACGCACCTAAATGCACTATGAGGGTGCGTTGGGTGAGAAATGACAAATGGCAGTGTCATTCCGCGAGGTGGAGAGACAATGGAAGCTTCCAGAATCTTCTCCTATGACACTTGCCTCACTGAATTAGACCAAGGATGAGTAAGAGGCCTTCAGTCTCCAAGTGGAAGCAAGAACTGACAGAGAGAAGACACTAATCAAATCACAAGCTGACTCATCCTCCTTACACATATCTATATATGGATCCCTCATCCCAGAGATCCAGAGGGCTGGAATTTTGCACATTGTAAGAAATTGCTGTTGGTTTTGAGACAAACATCAGAGTATTGGGTGATCTATGCTTTGTTGGATGTGAAGAGGGGCTTCTTTGCTGGGAGGTTGATGTTGGGTCAGGAACCATCGGTTGTAACTCCTCTTGGATATTTTCTTGTTTATCAATAAAAACTATTTGAGTTTTTCCTCCATGCTTTTGTATCATTGATGCTTGTTACATTTGTATGGTTAACTTAAATCTGATCCTAAGTTGTTTATGAATATAGATCCATGTCTTTGTATAGTGTTCTTCTTCTGTGATCTTATAGGTACTTGGTGAAGCTGGGAAAGTAAGGGAGGAGGTAGCTGGAAGCTGTCAAAGAAGAGAGAGATTGGATCAAAGGATTAGCGCAAGACACAGGTTGGTTCTTCCTATTCCTCTCTATCTATAGTTCATAAAGGAAATACAAAAGTAGTTTTTCTTTGTTTGTTTCTAAGGCAGCTGTCACACCTTAGTGGGATAGAGCAGTTCTAAATAGACACTTTTCCCGGTAACACCATGGCAGTCAATTTGGACATAGGAATATAATACTATAGTTGATAAATGGTAAGTATATTTCCTTCATGGGGAATGTCAACAACAAAACTATTAACAAGACCACAACAATCATAGTCTAAAAGTAGCTATTTCCATGATGAAAATTATATTCAAGAGGGGTGACAAAAGATTCTACATCAACGATAATGGTTTTCACCCTAGATTGATGGAAAATGCTTGTTGAACTCCTTGAGGTAAACAAGTGTTTCCATAAACTACCTATAGGGTGGTATATAATTTAATAAGTGTTTGAGAACTAAGAGATTTCTAGCATGATCAAGCGACCATACAAGTGGATGATCCCTTATCTATAAGAGTGAGGAAAAGAATTTTGTTACATATATGCATCAAGATCTTAAAATAATCCTGATGGGATAACTTATATTGACTTGCATCACTCTAATATTAGCTAACAATTATATGTGTTGCATAGGACAACTCTACAAAACTATTGTGGGGCTTAACAAAGAAGCAAAATATTGTGATTGTGTGTTGATCGACATATAAAACGCTTAGTTGGATGAACCACTATCTCTAAGGGATTATATAGCATGAGATATCAATTGGAATGAGTGGGTATGATTAGGTGCTTAGATGAAAAATCAGTCTCAAGAGTCTCATAAGTTCTTGCTCTCGTATACAAGTTCACTTGCTCATTCACATAAGCATATGTGCGAATCCTCCATAAAATATGTGTCTTCACATGTCTCTAGGAAGAGGAGGAGGATTTGTTCCAACCATTTTTTCTTTTCGTTGGGAAAGGAATGGATAGTTTAAGATGATGGTTCTTACATAACCAGTTGTGTGAGAAGATGGTGAATCTCATCTATCTGTGGGCAGTCATGAGTTAGATGGTCACCCTAAAAAATATTTCAAGGAAACTTGACTTTACATCATCATTCATTTGTTCCCCCGCTCATGTTGGTTTGGGTTTGTTGTGTCTCTTGAGAATTTTTAGAACTAATCTTTTTTCTTATTCTTCTTTCAATTATCACAAGATTACTGAGAAATGTTTCATTATGTGGATTGCACCATATGAATCTAGAAGATCTATGTAGGAGACATTTCTTGTTTAGAATTAGGAACAAATGCAGGGACTTGTAATGTAATAATCAATTTCCTTAGTTGATAAGCCAACTAGATCATAGCATCAGTGGAGACAAAACTAATTACACCATTAAAATGTGGTTTTGATTTCAAGCATTCTAAATTAGCTGATGAGCATGGAGAATTAGGAATGATATCATATAGTTTACTTGACTCTGAATAAACCAAGTTCAGATGTTGTGGCATGCTCCTCTGTAGGTATCCCAACCATAGATACATCCTTGGAAATCTCAAGGAGAAAGGATTTTATGAATCAATCATTGGGAAATTGATCAGGAATCCAAGGGGTTGTCTCTATGTCAAATGAATCTTTAACAAGAGGGTATTTCCTAAGCTTCTTATTGGATTCTCATGGAAGAGGGTAATTAAATTTGTTTTTATTATTGAGTGATATGTTCATATGCACATGTTGATGGGGCTAAATCCCATAAGCTATAGCTCTCTGCTAGCATTGTTTCCAAGTTTGTATCTAGTCTTGTGGATTCCAATGGTGCAAAGGAATTGGGGGATACAAATATTATGCATATTGATGAGAAAAATTTCATGGTGTTTCCTATGTCATGCTAGGGAATCAAGGCATCCAAGGTCATTTTGAGCTATAAAACAAAGCTGTTCAATTTTCTCATTAGTTCTTTGGTATATTTCCTTGAATGTAGGTAGGGAAGCTAAAGCTTTAGTGGGATGATTTTATTCACACATGCCACATGTTTCTATACTATCAAGGGGGATTTCTCATAACAGATGTTTCTTCTTGAACTTTGACTAATACATGGCCAAAGCCAAAACTTCCTCCTCTTTTTCTCTTTTTTCCTCAAAATTATAAAATTGCGAGCTCAAGGAGTTGAGAATATCATGTTTGAATGTATCCAAGAAATTTTCAATTTCATCTCAGGTAATCCCTCCATTATTTAATTTAGTTTCCCTTGTAAGTATGTCTCTAGGTCCTTTACATATCCTAGTACTACCTCTAGAATATCTCCTACCAAGCTCACAAATTTCCTCATAATTCAATTGGGAAATACCCCCACCCCTTGTGATATTCAAAAGATCTATTAAATCGTCCTTGATTCCTCAAAGGTGGATAATATGCAAGGTTTAAATATTCAATGAATTATATTTAGTTATTTGTAGGTTATATTGAAGCCTCTCAATATAGTCCTAAAGAGTTTCCTCTTCCTTTTGAGTCATTTTGAAAATTTCTTCCCTTATGTCTTTTACCTTCTAGTAATATTGATACCTTTTCAAGAAATTATTCGTCATTTCCTCGAGTGTCTTAAGAGAATTCCCACCATGCCCCATAAACCAATGAATTGTCACAAC
Organism: Pinus tabuliformis; assembly: GCA_031772625.1. Lineage (NCBI taxonomy): Eukaryota > Viridiplantae > Streptophyta > Pinopsida > Pinales > Pinaceae > Pinus > Pinus tabuliformis. The sequence goes on along the minus strand of CM062819.1, from coordinate 314,734,079 downwards.
CTTCAAAGTGGCAGGAAATAAATTTCATTTCTAAGCATCTGAGGAATTGTTGTAGATTTGACATAAGACATCAAATTTGGATCCTCACTAGCTAACCCATGAAAATTAGGTCGAGTTGATGGGGGATTTTTTTTTCATTTGGATACAACCCTCAGAATATTTGAGAAGAAACTCAAATTTAACTATCGCCTTTCAACCTTTTTCATCTACTTCTTCCCCCATATCAAAAAATAGTTCCCTCCAAAACTTAGATTCTTGTGACTCTATTATGGCCCTAGGTCCCCTAATAGGATTTTCTTGATTTTTCTCACACTGGATTTTAGAAGGAGAAGAGTCTAGGATTTAAAAGTATAGGATGGCATGATTTTTATGTTCACCATTAACATGATACTTTATATCAATGGATGTTATTTGTTTAATTTCTATTTAAATGGGTGGTGATAAAGGGTTATCCTTTTTCTTTTCCCTACCTACTTTTAAGTTAGTAATAGAATTAGTGCCCTTAGAACCTCTAGTATGTCCTCTATGATTTACTTGTGTTTTTGTTGTTAGAACAAACACCAGAAGGAACACAATTATGTCCTTGAGAGTTCCTAACTACCTGACTCATTAATCCTAAATAAGCCTAAGTGTTCTAGAAGTGAATAATCTACTTGGTTCAAGTATATTTTCTAGTATAAAACAATAAATTTCAATAACTTTCAGTTCCTCCCAATCAACGACCCTGAAAATGGAAGCTCTTATTCATGAAATACCATGATGAGTCTTTCACACTTACTTATCAACCAAGGTTACTACTCATTTCTTGAGACACTCACACTATTTGTGCAAGAGATTGAGCTCTCCTATTGACTATCAAGGATATATTTTTTCTAGTTTCACATTCACTATCTAAAAGCTTAGAACTTTAATAAAATAACTAGAATTTTATAGGAATTATCAAATCAATAATCATGAGACTTGGAATGCTTAGAAGAAACTGAGCTTCAAATTCTCAAATCAACAAATGGCCCCTTGTTTGATAAAATAACACAATGATAACTCATGTAAGAAACTCACCATGTAATAATATTTCTATGGGTTGTTTTATCATTCTATTCTAAAAGGAGTGTAAACATTTTTTGCACTATCCTTATAACTGCAATTGCAATTTGACTTCAATGATGTGATGACGAGCTTTGTGATCCTAAAATTATAATCTTATTCTAATATCAAGGGGAAAAATGATGAAAATAAATAATTAATGGCGCTTATGTCTTTGATGCTACAATTCTTTGCATGTGGTGTATGCACAACACATTTAGCCTATATCCTTATTCATGCAAAATAGAGAATATTGTGTAAGTCTATCGGATTACCAGTTCTAACAACTATAAATAAAACCATACATTAGTAATATTGACCACAAAATAGTAATATGATTCTACATGAATACAATTATTAAAAGATATAAATGGAAATGCACTAAAACATTCAAAACAATCATATTTAAAATGGAATATGTAGATACATAGTTATGGAAAGAGCCATTTTAAGGAAATTTCAGCCTAAAACTACCCATGAAATTTTCATGTACATAATATGTAAACCAATCAAAAGCATTTAAATTTAAAAAAGGCACAAGTAAATATTTTGGAGGGGAAAAAATCTATTTTTCTAGTTGTATTCTTGGCTTATCCCTTTATATGGTTACTCAAATTTAAAGTGTATACACATCTTGAATGCAAAATTATAATCCACATCTAACGAGTACCCATTATGCATACTTTTGAGAAAACCCACATTGATAAAATATACATTAAAAAGTGTGTTCATTGCTTTTTTAAATATATCTTCAATTTTTATCAATGTGGATTTTCGTAGAAGTATGCATAATGGGTACTCATTGTATGTGGAATTTAATTGTGTATACAACGAATGTCTACACTTGAAATCTGAGTAAATCTATAAGGATATAAGAAAAAAGTACAATTAAAAAAAAAGTAATTTTCTTCTTTTCCCTCCAAAATCATAACTTTATTTTATTATTCTTATATTGTTTTATTATTTTTCCTAAGGAGGCCACTTTTAGGTTGAACATGAGTGGGACTGCTGCAAATTGATTCCAAACACCAAAACTCCGCAAGCCGGAGATGGTGATGAGACTTGCATTTATTTTTCTTCTTTCCTCCTACACTATGGACATATGGGTGACGCCTCGAGAGATTTGAACATGGGTTGAAATTTCCTCTAAAACAACTTTCTCTCTTTAGAGCAATGACCCACTTTTTTTGTTTTGATAACTAAAAATCCCTCAAATTAATCTCACCAACGTAAGGGTTGGGTTCCTCCTCGTGTTATCTGGTAGGATAAATTCTAACTGTTGTATTTCACACAGAAGGGCTTTGTCATTTTGAAAGGTAGTGGAACATGATTCTAGAAACTCATCCTCAGTGACTATCTTGAAATATTTCCTTCGAGGTATATTTTGAATTCTAAACTGAATCCACCTTTCGTGCAAGAAGACCTTGTAAATTCTAAAGGGAGGTCTACACACAAGCCCTGGAAGTGCAAATTGATATGTCTATTGAAGTTGACTTTGAAAGTCAATCAAGTCTTGTTTGTGATACTTTTTTTTTGTTTTTCCACTTGGTCCCCTATAAAAAGTACATTTTAACCCAGTTTCCCGTTAGTTTCTAAATGACTTGTTGGTGGCTATATTTTTCAATAACACCATGATGGAAGAGCTCATATTTACTTTCCCAACTAGGAAAACCAAGCTTCAATTTTAAAAAAATCATGCATTTGTCACCATATCATCTAAGATTGGATTAGTAAACTTGTGAGCAAAGGCAATAATATTATTAGTCTTAGGAGTAGGGATGTCTCTTGCCTCCATATTTGGCTTTGGACTAATTCCTGTGAAGGTTCCTTAAGTTCTCCTTTAGGGTTGTTATCTTCCTCATCCATTTTCTCTTGATATTGGTTTTCGTCACAGTTAGATTCATCTGTTGTCATCTGATCCTCAAATTCAAGATTTAGTTCTTGATATGGTTATGTTATAAGCTATTCTAAGTCAACGATCTACTTCCTAAACTTTTTGAGTTTATTTTAAGCCTAAAATTCATAGCCTTGAGCTCTTTCATAATATTTATCAACTTAGAGTATTTAGACATGTGATGAAATTGAAATTTAGATGGGACACAATCCATTTTGTCTTTTAGAAGGAGAACCTTTGAGACACATTCCTTGTGTTTGTCTGTGTGTTCTTGGCCCCAAGGTTCATAACACATTCATTCTCATTTTCGACCATGCTAACATGTGTACTCTTGGAAGACGATGTAGTACCTACTTTTTATTTTCCCAACTTGTTTTAATACACTCACATGTCTTAGCTACTGCAATGGTCCCTACTTGATGTCGTTGAGATCAAAGCCTATGTTTAACTTTCATTGTATTATGCAGGGTTGAGTTTGAGGGTTCAATCATTGCTGTTAAAATTGTATAAACAAAGGTTGAAACCCTTGCTCATGGCTTCCAAATCGATACTTTCTCAGACATAAGCAACTCCCATTCCATCATTCCACCATCACAAGAATTTTAATCCATTGTTGATAATACTGATTGATCGATGTACACTATTTTTTAATAAGCTTTTGAAGAAGTAGAATGACAAGTTGATGGGCTAATCACACTACATATGCATCATCAATTAGATATAGAATATGGTATATATAAGATATTAGATAACCCCACGGACCATAACCCTAAACGCTTATAACAAAAAGACAAAATGATACACGAGGATATAAATCGTTCAAAACGTGATTTACACTAGCTCATAAATTCTAGCACGACGTTGAAACATATTGCTAGTTGAATGGTCTCTATCATCTCCAATAACCATGCCCCCTCTTACTATGCCATGGTTAGAAATCTGAAGAGCTAATTAATAATATATAATGCTTCACTCTCACTAAGATACTAATTAAAAAACCAAAATCTAAGAATCTAATTAAGAATCAAGAACCTAATTGATAAGTTGGAAACACTTCATACAAATCCGGTCCTTTGAGGATCTACATCTCAATTTTTATCCAACCAGCATTCATTTGAGGATCTACGTCTCAATTTTTATCCAACCACGTGGAAACACAGTCCGCGGAAGAGAAGCCTTGACTTGGCTCAAGAATTTTCCATCCAATGGATTCCCCTAGATATTTCCATATGGCCTACCCACCCTTATATATACATCACAACTAACCCTGGAATCCCAGAACAGATCAATAGTGGCTATTCTTCTCCATTAATTAGTTATTTCATTTGTTCATTATATTCTTGTGCTCCAAGTCCATATAAATTGGGTTCGTTCTCATTATTATATTCTGATCATGGCCGCTGTGAATGCATCAATGATGGCGATGAATGGAGCATCGCTCCTGCAATGGAGGCTAGTGGAGAGGTCAACAACCAGTAGGCAGATTTTTATCCAACTACGTCGAAACATAGTCCGAGGAAGAGAAACCTCGACTTGGCTAAGCGTTTACCATTCAATGAATGCCAGTATATTTTTCCATATGGCCTCCACACCCTTATATATATCACAATAACTAGCCATGGAGTCTTATAACAGATCAATAGTGGCTATTCTTCTTTAGTTATTTCATATGTTCATTATCTTCTTGTTCTCAAAGTCCATATAAATTAGATTCGTTCTCATACGCAGTGTTCATTATTACATTGTGATCATGGCCGTTGTAAATGCATCAGTAATGGTGATGAATGGAGCATCTCTCCTGCAATGGAGGCCAGTGGAGAGGTCAACAACCAACAGGCATCTTTGAGTAAAATGCATGGCAGGGTTAGTAATTTTGTCGTTGTTTCTGTATCCATGAATAGAAGGTTTTATGTTATTCTATATATAACTTAATTTGGGTCACGTGGATCCACAACCAAAGGAGTTAAGACAATCACCTTCTACCCCTCCTGAGACGGTAAGCGATTATGCAGTGTTTTGCCCTCATTACAGGAAGGAACATCCCATAGATAGTTGTTCTTCCTTATCTAGGATGGAAGTATCATATCAAAGAGATGAGGAAGCTGCAACAAGGTCAAAACCATGGAAATCATGGCCTATAGGTATGGTTCAGAACACTTCTTCTCCATTCTCTTACTTGCATAATCCATTATGGAATACTAATGTGTTAGGGCAGCCATGTCAATCTCAATATAACCACCACCAATCTTGTCTACAAGTTTGGCATGGTTCATCTTATGATTACATGACTACTCTCCCTCATCTTGCAGCACAAACACATCCTCGATATTCTTCACCAGCTCTTCCACAACATCTTGTTTGCCTATCAAAATCATCCACTCAACCCAATCAACTACATCATCAAAATGCTCCATTCCGTACACAATTTCCTACTCAACTCATTCCACACCCTCACCACAATAAACCAATACATCATGCTTACAGTGTTGAACTACAAAATTTACCCACCTTTCCCACCCATTCTATCTCACATACACCATTTGAAAAAACTTACAATGAGATTCAGAATGTTTCAGATTCAAAAATTGTAGAAGTTATGGAAGAAAATGAGGTTTCTTCTAGTCTGCATCAACAAGCCATTTTAAAAGCTCAAAAACTTCATGATATGATGGATATGGGAAATAAAGAAAGTAAAGAATATATTGAAGATTGGTTTCACTCCATCACTTGTTTGCAAAATCACTCCATACTTCAACAATTTTTGACACCATCTTTTCAAGGGAAGTTGGCTTCTCATACTCTAATATTCATTAATATGCATTTTTCAAATTTGGGTATGTACATGTTTGAAGCCTTATTTCGAAAATGGTTGCACTGGAAGTACTCTTATACGTAATCATATTCATTTATCAAATCAAAATAGGTTAGTGTAGAAAATAAAATTAAAAAAGGAAATAAAATAAACACATTTTTTTAATGTAAAAATAGTTGTTCTTGTTGCAACACGCTGTGGAAATCAACATCAGTGATAAATGTTTTAATTCATTTGTGTATGTAGATAAATTATAATGGAAATAATAGCTATACAAACACTCATATTCATTTTTATCACCAATTTGGAAAAAATTCTTGAATATCATATTTTTTGGCTTGTGGGCTTGATGAAATTTCTGAAAACACAGTCGGGACAGTCATGTTTTGAGGGGCCAAAATGGAATATTTTAAAAAAATATTTCTATCCTAAGTAGCCCTTGATGTATACTTTCCAACCCAATTTTAATTACTCAATTTGGATTTGAAACGAAAAAGGTATAACCAAAACATTGACAGGGTGTCTAGTGGGCACCTCAGGAACAGAGTTGGGATAGTTGGTTTTTGGAGGCCTAAATGACCATATTTTGAAAACATGCTTCTATGGTATATTACCCTATGAATTTAGTTTAAAAATTAAGTTGAATCACTCATTTTTGATATCGTATGAGGAATTTATGATCCAAATACTGACTGTCTATCGTAAATCAACACTCTTAAAACTCTATTTTTCCAGTTGTTCCTTAGAGTATTTGACCTATCAATTATTCTTTTATTCAAAACCTGTTTCTATTGGAGATAAATAAATGAATCTACTTTCATTTTCAATTTTAATCATTTGAATCCGACATCAAACAAAGAATCTATGCTTAAAATATCCATTGTTGTTCTAAGTGGGGTAATCGAAAATGACTCTGTTATGCAGGTTGTTCTAAGTAAAATTGACATATCATATCATTGAATTTTTAAAACCTATTTCTATTGGAGATATATCTTTGAATTAGCTCTCATATGGCTTTGGAATCACTCAATTTGGATGAAAAACAAAGAAGTTGTGATTAAAACACTGCTAGTTAGTATGGTCGACCACTGCTCTCCCGCAGGTGACAAATAAATTTTACTTTGTTATTTTCTCAGTGGATTTGTTATACAGAGTAACTACTTGTTTTTGTTTTTTCATAATTCTTGGATTAGGAGAGCCAAATCACCTCTCTTTCTCCATGATTTAATGTTTTTTTGTAGGTAGACACTCGTTTTTTGCAGGTCCTAGGAGAATAAAGAAGGTCAATTTATGGACGAGCAATTCTTGAAAGAAATTTTAATGAAACAAGAAATTTTCATCCAACTCATTACCCAACGGATTCATAACAGAAGAAATGATGAATTGATTCAATTTGAAGATTCATGTCATGTCTCTGCTGCCAAAACATTTTTCAAAGAGATCATTTTTTTCCTTGCCTTAAGAAATAACATCATAGCTATTGTATCTTAATTTATTTATTTACATACTGTTTTTAAATAAAATGTTGTTTCTTTTCTAACTTATCTTATATTTTTGTGTTTCAGGTGTTGCTTCCTTCAAATTGTAACCGATCCTCAGCATCAATGCAGTGAACGACTAATTCGTTTTCTGCATGCCTGCATTTATTGTGTTGTTCCTCCTAAGGGACAACTACTGTTCCTCTAAAGGAACAGCAGCCGTCCCTCTTTAGGAATAGCAGTTTTGCTAACTTTATATTTTTGTTGTTCCTTTTCGTATGGTTTTTCATTTTTGTTGTTCCTTTCATAGGAACAACACTTCCACATTTCTGTTATTCCTTTCAAAGGAACAACACTTTCGTATGATTGTGCATTTTTGATGTTCCTTTCAAAGGAACAACACTCAACACTTTCACATTTCTGTTGTTCCTTTCAAAGGAACAACATTTGCACATTTCTGTTGTTCCTTTCAAAGGAACAACATTTGCGCGCATTTTTGTTGTTCCTTCAAATTGTAACCCATCCTCAGCATCAATGCAGTGAACAACTAATTCGTTTTTTGCGTGCCTGCATTTGTTTTGTTGTTTCTCCTAAGGAACAGCTGATGTTCCTCTAAAGGAATAGCAGTCGTTCCTCTTTAGGAACAACAGTTTTGCGCACTTTATATTTTTGTTGTTGCTTTCAAAGGAACAGTGCTTTTGTATGATTGTGCATTTTTGTAGTTCCTTTCAAAGGAACAACTCTTTCGCATTTCTGTTGTTCCTTTCAAAGGAACAACATTTTCGCATTTTTGTTGTTCCTTTCCAAAGGAACAACAATTTCTCATTTTTGTTGTTCCTTTTCAAAGGAACAACACTTTTGCATTTTTGTTGTTCCTTTCTAAAGGAACAAAAATTTCGTATTTTTGTTGTTCCTTTTCAAAGGAACAACACTTCCGCATTTTGTTGTTCCTTTTTAAATGAACAGCACTTTCGCATTTTGTTGTTCCTTTTCAAAGGAACAACACTTTCACATTTTTGTTGTTCCTTTTCAAAGGAACAACACTTCCGTATTTTTGTTGTTCCTTTTCAAAGGAATAATACTTCTGCATTTTAAAGGAACAACACTTCTGCATTTTTCCTGTTCCTTTTCAAAAGGAACAGAACTTTTTTTGGGGTGTATTTTTTGTTGTTCCTTTTAAGGAACAACACTTTTTTTGGGTGTTTTTTTTTGTTGTTCCCTACAGGGAACAACACCTTTTCATGTGCATTTTTCACTGTTCCCTATATGGAACACCACTTTTTCGTGTGTATTTTCATTGTTGGCATGCATCTCCTTTGTTGTTCCCTACACGGAACAATTTTTTTTAGTGTTTTTGTTGTTCCTTCAAGGGAGCAACACTTTGGGAGTATTTTCAAGAACAACCCTTCCTTTCTTTTGTGGGATTATTCCTAGTTCATCTCAACCACATTTTACTGATTCCCTTTCAAGGCATGAAGTACACTACTTTGATGAGGACAAGAATTATGGATTCTATTGAAGCGAGTTAATATCATTCACGTTATGATCTTTAACAGGACAACTCTTTGATGATAGATTATTCTCAAAAGGGACGCAATTATTCATATACTACTTTACTGCATTGTTTTCTGTTGTACATGATACTGATTGATCATCTTAATACCATGCTGGTTCCTCCCTTCCTGGTTATAATCTTCTTTGCCTGTAATAAATGAGATTATGGGTATATTTTTTTTTCTATTGACATGTTCAACTTCTTCCACCATCCCTACTCTTAAGGAGTATTGAGCCTCCCTCTTTTTATTATAAAAATGTGTAATAACAACAATTTTTTTTTTTGCAGATGGAGGATAAGGGGTCTCATTACGAGCTAGCATACCATGTTCATAAGGCTGTAGCGAAGTGACGTTCCCATTATGGCCACCACACTAGGGTTATGATCCATTGAATAGCCAAATTATCCTTAGAACAGGAGGTCTCATCACAAGCCAGCCTAATCACTTTGCTACATACCTATGATTGGCAGTGTGGTTATCTAGTTACCACACCAGCACACTGATCTCTTCTGTAGAACAACACTAGAACTCTCCATTTATAAATTGAAGATCTTGGCTCATACGGGTTAAAAAGCAACCCTGCTGAGGCTATGGACGCCTACTCGCAGCAGAGGCTCTGCTTATGGTATTGAAGTTATATCTTATCGTCAATTATTACTATAATACCCTTTTCTTATTCTCTATTTTTATCGGAGAAGTTATTTCCTTAATTTTACCTATTTTGAACCTTTACGCAGGAGAAATTGTTTTCAGATCAATCGCATCATTTTCAGCTAGAATACCGTTAGCAAAGGATCTTTTTGGCATATTGTTGTCCTTTTTTTTTCCCATAACTTATCATCAATCGAAAGCGTCCTACCTCTTATTCATGACTATCTTTACACACTCTGTTCTCATTATAACTATAACTCTCGCCGTCATATCATTAATATGTCTACTCTACTTCATTTACTGTTGTATTATTCATTCCCTTGCCTTGCCATCAACGGAACACCTTTCATAGGCTTTATAGCCATAGGAATCCCTTTTTGAATTGGACGGGGGAATGTATGCATTATGGGATAGCATGCGATATGATCACTGCACTCCGCCATAACTTGTTGATTTGACAAATATTAGTATTGCATGTATACAAAAGTTTTTATGATTGAAATTTTTGCATGCATCTTATCTGTTACTATTCAAAACATACACTGTGGATTAAAGAACATTGTATTCAAAATAGTGATTTGTTTACAGGGGAACAACAAGTATGGGGGGGAACTCTATTCGCAGCATGACCACACTATTGCAACTAACAGAAGAGGCTTGAGCAACTCATGAACGTGAAAAATTGTTTATACATGATGTGCTTGCCTGGATTCCACCTTTTTGCATCACTTTCATCATCCACTCTGCCTATATCAATTTCAACAAATGCCAGTCCATATATGTCATTCCACATTTTTCTTTTTGGAGGTAAAATAGCATAATTTTCTGATTTATTACGAATTTAGGAGAATTTCATGAAAATCCATTTTGAGCATTATTTATCATCATTCATTTCACATCTTTACCATTTTTCAATGACATATCATCCTTCAGTTTGGGGGAGTGTTGCTTTCATTCATTTCCTTCTTATGACCATGTCATTAATATTCTTTATCATCCATTGATATTCTTATTCAGTCTCAACACCTCCCTTATTCCATGTTTCTTTACACCAAGCATAGAATTCAATAGCTAGTAGCAACCACCTCAATTTTTTTTCTAGCATTGCATGAGGGCATGTTAATTCTTCAGTTTGGGGGAGGAATTGCTATGCATGATGGATGTTTTCTACTTTCTTTCTCATTTAAGGCATACAATTTCATTTTTATACAGTGCAGAAATTGATTTCCATATATTTTTAAAACTATCAACTCAATTCTTGTGATTTCTGGAAAACACAGATGTATCATTAAAATACAGAAACCCAAATAATTTCAAGTAAATTAGTTCATAAAATTTCCGAAATCATGCACTATCACATACAGCCATTTTGTTTATATATCATGATTCGTGCATCAAAACAATCTGCTTTTTGGATCATAGAAGAATTCATATATTATAAATCTACTTGCAAAATTTCCACAAAATCTGGTTTGTAGCCTCGATTTCAGTAATCCGCTGCTTTTTGTAATCATGTCATAAATATATACGTCGTTCTTTTCTTTTTACTGTACGACTGCAGTCCATCACGCTGCTCCTTCAGTTGTCGGTCGAGGACGACCTATCACATTTTAGAGGGGCGTGCGTGACCTCCAAAATACATCGGCATACGTGTCAACTCCCTATTTGGAGGTACTATGACTCCATCAGAACTCAGAAATAGCAATTTTAACAGTATTGATATTTCCCAATATGCATAGCTTGTTGTTCCATTGTCATTTTTGTGTTTTTGCTTTGTAAAAATTAACATTGTGCTAAGCTTGAACAAAATGGGAGGCAGATCAATACGTAGCGAACCGCAGGTGTTAATAATCTCTGACACTGCACGCGAAATTCTAGTGAGAGCAAGATGGATTGCCTACCTTAACCAACTACAACAATCTCATGAAATGGTAGTTATCGAATTTCTACAGAATTTGTAGGAAGATCGTTCCATGGTGAGGGGGAGGAAAATAACAGTAACAGATGCGGTAATTTCTGAAGTATCGGGACTACCAGTTGTTGGACCAGTATGGACCCAGAAAAAGTGAGACTTTGAGATGCCATATCCATCTTCCAGGACAAAGGATATAACCTTACTATCAAAGGAAAAGGAGTCATTCCTGCAACCCTAGGAGAACCATGGGCAGAATTAGCCAGAATTGTGCAAATCTACATCACATGCGATGGGAGAAAGGATGTGGTAAGACCATGCCATCTCAAATTATTAGTAGTATTAAAACAACAATGTGTTGTAAATTTTCCCACATATTTAAATTTTTTATTGCATGATGCTGCTCAAAGCATAAGGAAATCTCGTCATACAGAGATGGTAGTAAGTCATCACGGCTTAATTTGGCTAATAGTCAGTTATAGTCTCGCTCAATAGTAGATTAGTTGGGAAGAATTGGTATTCTCAATAGATGGGGGATTGGCCTTACTAGCCCTGAAACGAAAAAGAACTGCTAGCACATCAATTAGACCACAGAAACGTAGGCAGTCCTCTAGATTGAGGAGAAGCAGGGGAACGTTTGGAAGTCTCCAAGATAACAATAGCCAACCCTTAGAGATATATGGCTCAGAAGATGAGCAACCCCCACAATTTTAAGGAGGGGAAAATGAAGAAGAATTACAAGAAAATATAGAAGAGGAATAGAAAGAGGAAACTGAGCACTCCGGTGAGGAAGAAGGGGAGGAAGCAGAGACATCAGGTGGAAGCCCATTACAAAACCCTCTGAAAGAAGAGAAATTAGCCCAAATTTTGGCCAATATGGGTGAGTATATCCAGCCCCACAACCCACTCAACCTCGATATTGAAACAAGACAATCACAGGAACGCTCTTCTCATAGCAAGAGTGCATCTGAGGAGAAGAATGACGAAGTAGAAGAAGAAGCCACCCAGAAAATAACAGATCAAACTAGGGTTACCTCCCCTGAGAAACCTAATCAGGAGGATGAGAACACTGAAGAAGTGTTCCAAACAGAAAATATGGAAATAAGCCACAGTGAGGGTACAATCCTTGAAGAACAAAACCCAGGCCCAAGAAAAGAAATAGTTGTTCCTTCGAAGAAGAAGATGAATGAAATCAAAAGGCTGCAAAAGGAAAAACAAAGGCTACTAAATGTGGTAAAAAAAATTAGACAACAAATAAGGGTCCTAAAAATGGCAAGAATCTCAAAAAGAACCCCAGGAACAAGGGGTGCAGCAACCCAGATGAAACCCTATAAAATAAAGGCCAAGGGGACTCAAACCAAGCCCATATCCATTAGGGACAGCAAGGGACAGTATGCGGCTGTTACAAACACAGAGGCCCAAATAGAAGACACACCAGTCCATAATAAGGATGTCCAGACAGAGGAATTGTCCTCTAGCGTCACGACCAATCAGACAGTTCATGACAAAGCAACACAGACTGAGGAAACCATATGCCACAATAAGAAGATCCAGGTAGATCTTCAACCTAAAAGTGTTTTGACGGACAGTGACAATAGGGTAGTAAAACTCTAAGAGGATCTGGCATAGGCCCAACAGACTATAGAAAATCTCACCGAAGAAACTGTTCCTGAGGAGAAATATCAAAAGCTACAGCAACAAATAAAGAACATCAATGCATCGGAGAACAAGGCCTTCGATAGATGTCAGAAGGCAGAGGAAAAAGTTGAAAAAGTAACCAATATACTAGACATAGTCATAAGTCAAATGGATACTCTTTCTTCCCTATATACTGATGTTCTAGCATGTAGAGCACCTGCCAAAAATTATGCTTTTTTTTATGGAAAGGTATTTAAAGTTAAAAATTAAGGCTGTCAAGGCAGGGGTGCCTATAGATTTAAAAACTATTGATGATTTAATAAACTGTTGTAAACATTATGGGGTGAAAGTCCAGCGATTGCTATGTGATTTTTATTTGCATAATTTTGTGTTGGAATATGAAATGGAAAAGAATCCCAGTCCTTTCATGGGTGATATCCAGCTTCAGGCATTCATCTCTTTTGATGTTAACTAGTTAAAGTGGCTCAAGGCCTATAACACATTTCAGAGACAAGAAAATGGGTTAGACCTTTGGGTAAGGGGTGGACCGAAAAACCCATTACAACTGTGGGATAAGCATATAATCTTAATGAGAAAGAAGGGTGTGATCCAGACATTGGGACCCATTCACAAAGAAGTTGTCCAGCAAGGGGTAGGATACTTCCTATCCATCAAAGACCTTTCCATAGTAGCAGCTAAAATCTGATCGAACACTTCCAATCAGAATGTTCAGGACAAAGATCCATTCAATTATGAAAATTTAAAGTTAGTTGTTGATCGCCTAGTTACCTATAGTAACCTCATCTTGAGAGAAGGCCCATATTGGCTAGGTTGTAGGTTTCGAAGTCCAATTATCTGGTATGTTGCAACAGAGTATAAGGCCCTATATGAATTGCTTGAAGGCCAGACCGGGCGTATTTTTGAATTTTTAGCTACACATCATGGTTTTAGACCTCTTCATGAAAATCCCTCTCCAGCCTATTCCCTAACTGCCTTGAATGTAAATTACACGGTTTTCAGGAGGGCATGAAAAAGGGTAAGCAGGGGGGTGTGTTGAGTGATGGAAAAGGTATGTATTTACCATTTATTTCTTTATCTTTTCCTTTGAATCATAACTCCTTTACATTCTAAGATGGTAATATGTTAGAGAATTATGATAGAATTAAAGAGATTTGTGAGTGATACAAAATAACTAATGATTGTCTTTTCTATACAGAAAGTGAAGGAAATAGAAAATCACTATTCAGGAGGAAAAGACAAAGTAGAAGAAACTGTTGTCCCTTCGACCAGAAGCCGTATCCAAACAAGGAGATTAAGATCGGAGCGCATGGTCCAGGAAAAGGAAGAGAAAATGAGGCATCAGCACAAGAAGACAAAATGATAAACTGGAGATCAAAGTTATAGCAAATCCTTCAGGATCCTTTGATCCTGAGGGATCGCTGCTCAAGACTTATCTATATTCTTGATACTTCTTCCTGACCATTATAAAAAGAGACAGCGCTAGTAGCCCAGGGGGCGGATATTTTATCAATTTGTAGAATTTACTGTTGAAATCTTAACTTCTATCATCGACTCTCTTTAAAGAGTGATAGTTGTAACTTTGCCATATATGATTAATATATAACTCAGTTGTTGTTCCATTATCTGATCCTAGAGTAAAAGAAGCAGTGCTTCCCTGGTGGCTAAGGGTCCGACCCTAGTGGATCCACTTACTTCTTGTATCACTACTTTACAATTACAGTTGTGTGTGGTTTGATTTCCTTTGCATTTCCTTAACTTGCTTTATTTGGTACTCTTTTGTTTCTGAACATTTCACTGAATTGCTTTGTTATATCGACATCGTAATTGGATAGCAAGATTATTATTCACAACTTAAAATGTCATGTTGATTCATTCTGAAACAATATTGCACTGTCTAATTTGGATTCTGTTGTTCATTTATAGTTTTGATTGCTATTCATTTCACTACGGTTCACTTACAGTTGCGATTTTTGTTCATTTAACTACGGTTCACTTACAATTTTGATTGTTGTTCATTTAGTTACCATTCAAGTATAACTGCAATTGTCGTTCCTTTATACTTGTGGTTAATGTCTATTATACTAGAATACGATTACTGATTCAATTACTCTATAGTCATTGTGTGTTTACACTTGGTTAGGTTTGTTGTTCCTTTATTAGTTAAAGATTGATGTTCAATTCATTTCGGTTAAGATTGTTGTTCAATTCATTTCTATAGATTAAGCATTGTTGTTCAACCTTTTCAATAGATTTAGTTGTTGTTCCTTTTCTACTAATCGAATTGTTATTTCTAGTATTCGCTTTAGCATGGATAGAGAGATCTACAACTGTAACGAACATTGACTATTGTTTTCTAAGTTCTCAGATCAGAGATCTTGTATTTGATTGATTTTCATTTACATCAGTTTACAAGGGAAGGAGTTATCATTACTAAATCCACAATTGATGGCTGTTGAATAAATGATTTAGTTACAGAGCATTTAAGTTTCTTGCCATTATGATTAGATATTGTTTCTACCATTCATTTACTTTTGCATTTTAATCACTATATTGCAAAACATTACCCTTGATCAAGTGATCACCTCAGACTGAGTACACTCTTGAAATAAAAAATCATTCCTGGGTTGACAATTAATGTGAAGATAATTAGGAGTTAAAAAGGCACCTTTTATCACTCAACACCAAGTTGCGGAGAAGAGGAGAGTATGAGGGATCTTCATTTGGTGAAGTAGGAAATGTCGATGGTAGTTTTTTGGGATGTTTAGTTGGGACTGGTAGACCCCACTCTAAGTAAGAAGGATTTCACAAGCTTGCGTCAGCTCTGCATCTTATTACAATGTGTGGGGAGCATACTCCAATAGATCATGATATTTATTTTATAATGATGTGATTTTTCTTTGAAGATGAGTAAATCGCCATTTGCAACAACCCACAACATAGTACTACAACTCCTCCTCTCCCTAACCTTCCCTTGGTACTGCATCAAAATCTTAGTCAATTTATTTCTAAGTTAACTAAGACTATAATGTTTCAACAAATATATTCTAGATATAGTATTGGTTGTTCTAGTGGAGGAAGTAGTTCCAACAGTGGTGGTCAGTCAAGTTCATTTAATCACTTCCAGCCAAGTTCCAAGGGATTTATAATTGTTCAGTCAAGGAACATAGTCATGGCTGGAAATATGCTCGGATCTCTTACCCAATAGCGAGAATTTTTAGGACAAGGTGGCGAAGATGTTGAGAATCATTGGTACAAGTGTGAAGTTGTTTGAAGGGCTCGACAAATTCCTGATGCCACTAAACTTATTTAATTCCAAACTAATCTAAGGGATAGCACACTTTGATGGTTTATTAAGTGGATTGACGAAAATCTCAATGTCTCTATGGATGTTGTTAAATGGGAATTTCTTCAAGAATTTAAGTTACCTTAGTTGAATCAGCAAGGCTCGGTGGAATTGTTGGACATCCATTAAAGGGAAGGGAAATATTCTTGGAAGTGCATGCAAATATTCGAAGATGCTATGAGAAAAATGTCATACGCTATCGATCCTCATCATCACAGGGATTTTTTATTAAGGCTTTTCTTCCAATGACTAGGATTCCATTGTTTCAATAGAGGATTGACACACTGCAGGATGCATTGTAATAGGAAATGTAGATTGAGGCAATGGTGGGATATCCTCAACATTACAAATTGGGTGCTTCTTCTATTGATCTTGCTATTATGGGACTCCAGAATCATATTTCCATTCTTACTAAGAGGATAAACTATTTCTCTACTACATGATCTATGCAACCTCAAATTTGGTGCACACACTTCCAAGTGGAAGGACATCATGTCACAAAATGTCTATGGCTCAGGGGTCTAGGATCATCTAGTTTTCCAATGGGACCTCCTCTGCTACCACCACATAATCCTAGATTTTCACAAGTTTCATTGGAAATTCCTCTCCAAAGTTCGACTCAATATCATGTGTTCCCTCCACACAAACATATTTTTATGAACAATTTCTATGAAATTTATAGGTGCTTCAACCATTCACCTCATTTGTGCCCTATTTTATAAAAGTATTCTAATGTGCCCAACAATCTATTTTGTGACTTATTTGGGTCTCCCACACATAATACAGATCAATGTCAGTCCTTAGATGCTTTGGATGATCACCTGGATGATACAACTTTTCGAGTCAATAAATCTACTCAAGGGCAAGGAGGAGGAGACCCCACTGGGGGGGGATAGGAAATAGAGGCCCAATCAGATTCTATAACTGTGACCAAGAAGGTCATGTTGCAAGGGAATGTCCAATGCTGAGAAGACCTTGGTGTTCACATTGTCAAGTGAATATGCATGCTACAGAAGATTGTCCAAAGTTTATTACCCACTGGGAAGAGCGTAACCAGATGAAAGAAGGTAATTTTGTTAATGTTGAACCATGAGAACCAGAACCAGTGATGCAGTTGAATATTAATATTGTGACTAGAGGATGAAAAAGAACTAGAGATGATGTTGGAACCTTTGAGAAACCTACTTTCATAAGGCCAGAGTCACCAAAGAAATCTTATGATTCAAACCAACAGAAATAATACTATAGATATGTGGCTGAAGTATTTGGGCAATTAATTTCTTATCAAGGCCCTCGAATTGAGAAGTAAGAACAAGTACAGACTAAAAGTCCCAGACCATCATAGGATATATCTCAACCAATATTAGAATGGTTTAAGCTATTTTAATGAATTATGAATGATGAGAAACTTATTGATCAGTTCCGGAAAGAAAGATTGTTGTCAAGGATGACCCATTTTCAAAAGAATCTATTTCTGCTAATCTTCCTTAAATACATTCTAGGCAAGCTCAGCAAATTAAGAAGAGAATAGGAAGATAATTTTCGGTTGACGCTCAAATTATTGGATACCAGATCAAGGATTCTATGTTAGATCTTAGCTTAGATGTTAATATTTTACCAAGAAAAACTTGGGAGGCGCAAGGGAAACCCAAAATTGTCTTCTCACCCATTCAATTATGCATGGAAAAGTAGTATTTTATTCTCCCCATCAAAAGATTGGAATATGTGAAGGTTTATATCGTAGGTGTTAAGACTTGTAAATATTTTTAAGTAACTAATATTATGGGTGACAAGGACCCATATTCAGCTTTATTGGGCATTGACCGGGATTTTGAAAACTATGCAATACTCAATGAGAGAAACTTTGAGTTAAAAGGCTTAAAACATCAGTGGGACCCAGGGGAAGGATGTCTGAGAGGCCAACCTACCTCCTGGGGGTGTTGTTGTTGATGTGGATGGGTTTGTTTGATGTGTTGCATCGATTCCATTTCCTTAAGGTTACCAAGGATATTGAATCCTTTATAGTGACCTCTCTCATCACATGTTTGCCCCAAATGATTTTTTTCTTGGGTGGACCTGGGAGGAGGGGGCGTTACAAATCAGTATCAAAGTGTGGCTCCACTCTCCTTAGGTGAAGGTGCTTGATCATGCATACATGTCAGTTGCATTTGCATCTCTTACACTTGCATTCCATGTGCTTGTTGCAGTGCATCATGTTGATCATGATTATAGTAAGGTTGTCAAGAGGAACTTGATGTGATTTTCTGGGATGCACCATGAGAAGTATTTGACTGGTTGCATATGTTCATATTTCATTTAAATGTTGATTATATTTTCCTTGAATACATCCATGTATGTCAGGTGCATTCTCAAATGTTTTGATTACATGTATCAGTGTTGTAGGTTAGTTACAAGAATTGATCACTTATGCTTGACTACATGCATTCATATATATGTGTAGTTGATTAGGCTTTGATTAGGCATGTTCATAGTTGCATGTGGCTATGTGTGTAATGGAGTAATGTTTTTTTCATGTACGAGGTCATAGCATGCATTGTTTTTATGGCCTTGCATTAATGACTAGACCCTAGCTGGAATGATGTTTATGCATTGACAAACTTGTTCGATACATGTATATATGTTGTTATAATAATGTTATACATGTATCACATTGACTTCATGATCTTGTAGACAAGGTATCCTCCCCAAATTATGCTAAGGTGCATTTTTTTATTGTGATTTGGTTTAGTTGAGATAGTATGCCTTGCAAGAAAGAGATCAGATGGATAGCAAGGTGGCATATTGCATAAAAGCTCCCTATGCATCGGATGGGAAGCGTGGTGTGGTGAACTCTTCTGATTTGCAAGATACATTGAGAATGAAGAAATAAGGAGTTGCAAAGAAGAAAATGACAAAATCATGCATGCATAAGAGAAACTAGAATAGGTGAATGTGATACTACTTTAGAGTTTCTCATATTTGTGACGACAACGACCACTTCAGATAAGCCAAGGACATGACGAAAAAAATAATGGAGCATATGGGAGTAGATCTCCTAGTAGACACAGGCCAGATAGATCTGACACAATCAAAGATTGAAGATTGTTGGATACTCTAGATAGGAGAGGTGATCGACATAGGGACTATTCCAGTTCCAGTTTTGATAAGCATCATGATCATCATCGTCACCATCCTTATAGGAGGAGAGATAGGAGATACTCGACAGATGATTTTAAGAAGGCAAAGCCATCTACCTTTGATTGAGAATTAAAGAAATAATAGGATGTAGAGGCATGGTTTCTTGGTATGAGGAAATTCTTTAAATTGCATGACTATTCATAAAACATGAAAGCAAAGTTAGACACTTGTTGTAGCGGCTGCAACGCCCTCCAAACTTTTGGCATGCATCCAATTTCAGAGCCTCCCTTGTGTTTTTACTTGATGTTTTCAAGCACTCGGGCTCACCCCGTGAGCTCATGTTGAGTCTTTGCACCCTCCTCGCTTGACCGTTCAAAGGACATCCCTTTTTATGAGCACCAATATTACAGCAAGAATGTTGCAACTGCTGGGGCTACCAACTTTACTTTATCAACCTGAGGTTCATACAAAATTGGAGGTGACAGTGGTGTATACACAAGTAAAAGTGATGGTTCTGCCTTTTGTCACTATTCAGCTAGCGAGAGATCACTAGTGTTTTCAAGCTAGACTTCTATGGATTCAAAAGAAGCTTGATTACTGATGAAATAAAGAGAAATCTACTCTAGAAGAAAGGTTGTTTGCTACAATAAGGAAAAGGACTGAAAACACACCATTTCCTAACTAACTACTGAGAAACTATGCTTTACAAGAATGTCAAGCTAACGTGTATGGAATGCTACTGTCCTAAGCATGGAATTTCAAAACATCAACAAAACTATTGTGCATGTAAAGGGCCAATTTTTTTTTTTTTATTCTTTTTATGGAAAAACAAGTGTGAAAGCTAATCTATTTTGGTGGAGTGGCAAGTGGCTTAGGGATGCTGGTGGATGGTTGGAAGGCTTGGGAGACCCTTAGGTGACCTTGTGTGGCTTCCTAGAGGTTTTCCCTCAATTCGGCCTCAAAACAAGCCACTACAGGAAAACCTACAAGATGTCCTTAAAACCTACAGGATTCCCTGTATTTCTACAGGATACAACCGAGAGAAAAACGATGGATGCTAGAGGTGATCGAAGGCTTAGGGAAGGTGGTTTGTGGATGGAATGGAGTGAGAAAATGCCTATGATCACTCAAAACTCAAAACCAAATTTGGGAGATGGTTGGACTTGCTCAACATGCTTGGAGAAATTTCCATGTAAAATTATGAAATTGGTGAAGGTCTTAGTGAAAGCAAGGAATGATTATGGATGGATGAAGTTGGAAGTAGGTTTCTTGCTATGAAGTCTTTCTCTACTTTTGAAACACCTGCACTGCATCAAACAATGATATTTGCGCAAAAATCATGTAAACAAGAAGAATTTCAATGAGCTAGAAAAACAGAGTTTAATGAGTTAGTTGTCTACTTCATGCATGAGGAAAAGTTGAAGAATAAGATGGAACCATTGATAAAATCTACTGTAAGAATGAAAATGAAAGAAATTGTAATTAAATCCTACACTTTCAAACTGATCAAATGCTGGTTCAAGTAGAGTAAACTCTAAATTCTATGAGAAAGTAGAAATATGTTTTTTTGGGGCTGCATAGGGGTCCTTTCCTCAAATCATGATATTTGAAGGACGAAGTGAGGCCAAGACACCTATTGAAAACGTTTTGGTGCTCCCTTTATCCCCTCTAACCTACTACTGAAGTAAAGCACAAATGGAAGAAAACTAATAAGAAAACTAATCAAATCTACACTACTTCCAATGAAATACTTATAAGGACAATTTAACCATGAAGCTATGAAGCTAATCTAAGCATATAGATACAATAAGAGGAGACTTTTCTGCTAGGGTTGGGCCCTAACCCAAGAAATTCAGCCCTTTGAGTTAACTCAGTACTGGATCATGAAAAAGCTCATTCTCATTATCAAAACAGAAAATTACATAGCAATGTCTTCCACAAGTCTGGAGCTCCAAAATAACTAGTGTTTTTACAACAAAAATTCAAATCTTAATGAGGCTCTAGGCCTTTTATTTTATACAACTGAAGTCTCCAACAGATTCCTTAAATCTAGGGAGGCTCATCTCCCAATGTCAAGATGAACTAACTCTTTGAATATCACTTGCTCGGTTGCCTTTTGATCTTCATGACTTGGCTTCATGTACTCCGAGATAGTGTGATTGATGGAGGAATATTCGAATGAGGAAGGAATAAATGAGGAGGACTTACCTCCTACAATCTCTCCTCCTTGTCCCATTTGAGTTTCAGCCTTTAATCTTGCCCAAATTCCCTGATCTTCTCTCACAAACCTACATTTAATGCACATTAGTCCACTAGGCATAATATCTCACTTTGACTCAACTCATTAAACAAAATATAATCAAAACATGTAATAAATTGTGTGAAGAGTTGATTTGACTAAGCTAGGAGGTGAATTAAGGTCCATATAGTTACGCAATGATGAGGCTCATCATCACCGCCTACTGAAAGTGTTACTCATCCCAAGAGCAACACAATCAATATCCATGTCTTTCATAGCTCTAGTGGCTTCCCTAACATCCCATGCTTTTGCTGTGGGTTCTTCTTCTTGTGCATAAAATCCTACCTGCTTTCTATCTCCTCCCACTGCTTTCTTTATTTCTCTTCAATCCTTCCTTCTAACATCCCCAAGAGTAGTGGTGGACTGAGTCTCAAGCCAATCCAGCTAACTTTGAGCCTTTGGATGATTTTTTTATACTTGGGTGTTCTATTCAATGATTCTCTCATCTTTTGAGGAGAATGGTACTCTCTGATTTTCAAACTGTAATGCAAAGTATTCCATCTCCTTTGGAAATCTTGTATGTTGTTATCCCCTAACAGTCTAAAAATATCCTCAAACTATGTAATTTCTTGCTCTTGGGCAAAAATATACCTAGGTGCAAGTTGAGGATCATTTGCAATTAAATTATGTGTGTTGATGACAACCATTGGATTTGACTGCTCGACTCTTATCATGAGAGTTTATGTTTGTTCCTTTGCCAATATCTTCTTCATTTTTGAAGCCCTTGCTTCCTCGTGGTTCATCCATGATGACAAATCCATCAACTATAAATCCCTTAGATTTGCATTATGGTCCCATACATTCATATCTGTCAAGGCCATGTTATGCAAGTAGAACTTAGACATCTTGGCCTATCTTCCAATGTGCTTTCATCACAAAGATAAATGAACTGTCTATAATCCTAGAATGGCATAATGCCTCTCTGTGCTAGGGTCTTGATTTGGAACTACAACCACTGTTCCTTAAGGTATAATGCATTGGACTTAGTTGGAATCCTGCATTGGATTGCTTCCAAAGATAGAATGGCCATGGATGCCAATTGATTCTCTCTTTCTTGCAGTTGTCCTTTCAACCATGCATTTTCTACCTCCAACTAAGTTTTCATAATGGCCTCTCTGTCCCTCAGGCTACTTAGTTCTCTGCCCATCCCTTTGAGCTTCTCCTCCATGTTACCAATGTCCTCCACTTCCTTGGACTTGGCAATCTGCATCCATCTATGTGTTTTGGCTCTTTCTTTCTCAAGCTCAAAGAATAATGGGATGGCTAATTTTTGTGGAATGACCCTGCCATCTTCAATAAATTTGTAGTAGGAGTCAAGATTAGGTTGAGGACTAGGCTCCCTTAGTTCTGGGTCCACTCTCTTTGTTTCTTGCTCCATACTTCCTTCCTTATCCGATTTATGAGTTTCTTGTAGGTTTAGCAGAGTTTCCTGTAGGACTGCCTCTACTTCCTGTAGGTCCTATTGTGTATCTTGTAGGATGTATTTTCATTTGGATGAGGTAAATCTAGTCACATGGCTTCTCTCATTAGTGATAGGAGACTTAGCAGAGGTTGTACTGAGGATCCTTGTCCTTGATATTTTGTAAGAGGAGTCATCTTCTCTTGTTGTTTAAGTGAGTTCGCGATAAAATTGGTTGGAGTTTGAGGTTTTCCCTGCCTTATCCTTGTACTTTTTCTTTTTCTAAAGTATAAGGGGGTTTTCCTCTGTCTCTTTCCATTTTGTTTGATAGGGGTACTAAGGGAAGTGAGGGAAGATGCTGCCTATTTCTGAGTGGGTTCTGGAGACACCCTAAGTGACGCCTTCTTGTCCTCTACCTCCTCTTTTCCATTTCCCTCTTCACCTTTGTCTTTCGCCTCTTCTTCTCCCTCTATATCCTCATCTTGTTTATCATTTTCGTCATTGATATCTTCCTTTGTTTCTTCATCCCCTTCCTTCTCGTTGTCTTCCTCTTCCTCCTCATATATTTCCTCTTCATCCCTCTCTACTTTTGCTTCATCTATTTTAGTCTCTTCTTCATCCTTTTCACTAACAGTAGGGCTTCTATCATATGTGAGGCCCTTGATATCCACCTGTGTCGACATGTCTCTGAAAATTACCCAAGTGATAGGAATTCTAAGGTTTTGGAGGGAATCTTCTATGATGATTCTAATTAACCCATGGTGGGCTAGATATTGGTAGTTTCCTTCCTGCACCTTCATGCTTGTATCTATTAGTGATTGTAGAAGGAAGTATGGTATGCTGAGCCTGTGGTGAGGAGGTGTTTTTGCTCCAAACCTCAATTCTTCAAGAAGCCTAAAGTGATATCCATATACCACACAATACCTACCTTCACATGATATGTATTTTATAAGATGATAGCTTACCTCATTCCAGGGGTGTGGTAGGCTTGCTATCCTCACTCCATTTTTTTCTTCAATAGGCTTCTCTCCTTCTAGAAAGAATGTTTTCTTTGCAGTTTGGCTATCTCCCTTGTCTTCCTTTCTCCAAGGCACTCCTAAGCGCAGTGTGGTAATTCAGCCTATGAGTTTAGGGGTGATCTCTATGGTGAGGCCTCTCACCATAATAGTGGCATGGGTCCTGGTCAGTGGAATAAGGGAGAGAGAGAAATCTATGGCTACTTCATCATCATACCCCCTCAATTTCTCAAAGTACCCCATCCAATTATGTCGTGTAAATATTTCTAGCACAGGAGGGTGTTAGTGAATCCTTACAGTGTTAATGGGCTCCCTTCTATTAAATCCCCCTGTCATTTTGTCTCATGAATTTGAGGAGCAGAGATACAAAATTTTAATGGAGGAAATGGGACTGAAATTTCTGTGGATACAATTCCCTTATATAGTTATCAATTCATCATACTATGAGAATTTTACGTTCTTTTTAATTGGAAAAATGGAAGGAAATATAGAGCCTACCTCCTCATAGTGCTTGTTGTATCCAACCCCTGTGTTTCCCCCTCTGAAATTTCTCTCTGCCAATCCTGTAGACTGCCTGACTGTATGTTGTAGGATTCCTGTGTGATCCTATAGTATTTCCTATAGGATCTTGTAGGAAGTCTTGTGTAGGAAAAAACAAAGTTTTTCCCTTCTATAGGTTGCTTGGGGACAAGAGTGACTTCGCTAGAGTGAGCCTCGAAAGGATGAATGCATGAGTTCATGGGGATCAAAATTTATTTCCTCTTATGGTCGAGTTGAGGGAGGTGGTGTGCTGGCAGCTGAGGTACAAATTTCTATTTTTGGATTGTTGGTACCCCCTAGCACATCATCATTCCTTTCACCTCATAATCAACTCCCATTTTGGGCATCCGTAATATTAACTAATTTCGACCTCATCCTCCTTTTCTTTGACTTCACTGTTGCCACCTGTGTGAGGACTAACTATTTTCTTTTCGCTGACTGAACGAAGGTGACCAAGTTAACTCGCCACCTTTCACTTATAAACCAACTCACTCACAACCTTTAAATATTTTTATTACATTATGCAAATGAGGTAGTAAAGAGAGATACTTACCTGTGGTAACAATACCTTGCTGCAGTTTGTTGAAGAAATGAGGTTTTTGTTGTATGTTGGTTGCATGTGATCTCTCCTTCTTTTTTTTTATTGTCCTTTGATCATTTATTTGATGTACAGGTACCTGGTGTTGAAGATCATGGTGTTTCCACTGCTCTGGAGCTTCTTCTACCCTTGGTTCTCCATGCTGGAAACTTGTTGCAACTTATGATTTTTATTTTGTGGGAGATGCTGCTACAGGATTTCTTATAGGATGTCCTGTAGTTGCTTCTCCCTTAGAATTTTTAATCATTTATACTGCTGAGACTTGAGGATTATGAACATGGACAGAGAGGAGGTCTAGGGGTGTGTGAATAATTGGAAATAACCCTTCAGGTGTTACTCCCCTTTGCTCTCTGTCTCATTTTTTCTCTGTGTTTTTTTCTTGAAGACTGTAAATTTTTTAAAAACTGGTTTTTTTAATGATGAATGCAGGGGTGATCAAGGTTGAGAGAGGTATGGTAATGAATTGGTGATGTAGGAATTTCATTTTTTGACATGTATTGGTCATTTCCTTTCACTAGGGTTACTTCCTTTAGGATTCACAAGCCACTATAATTCCTACAAGATCATCCTGTAGGTTTTCATGGGATCTTGTAGGTTTGCAAGGAATCCTATAGAAAACGCATTACCCTTGCAAATTGAGGAAAATGAGTGAAAAAAATGACAAGAATGGTTGAACGATGAAGGATAATGGATGGAGAAGTAAAAATATGAGTGGAATAGGTCCCTTTTTTATTCTCCTTTTCTCTCTGGTCGTCCTTCTACTGACCTGCAAACAATTTTTCATGATTTTTTTCTTTTCTCTTCTTTTTTTTTTTTTTCTTTTGAAAACAACTAGCCTGCCTCCAAGAGGTTTTCATCCTAGGTGCTTGCCCTAGGTGCCTCAAGAAAGGTTTTCACCCAGAGATCTTTTTATTTCTCTTTTTTTTTTTGATACATTTGTGCTGCCCCAAGAGGTTTTCAACCCAATAGTGGGACTCAAACGCCTCATGGAGGTTTTCACCTAAGTCTCCTTATTTTTTATTTTGTATTTTTTCTGACTGACTTGATGAGGTAGGAGCTGAGGCTTACTCCACCACCATCTTTTTTTTATTGATAACATCAATGAACTCTTTCTTTGACAATGGTGTTTTGTAAACTTTCAATATGTGCCCATTAACAAGTAAAGGGATGGCCTCTACATCTATGGTTCTAATCTGCACTAAACCATTATCATGCCATCTCTCTATAACATAAGGCCCTAACCATCTTGCCTTTAACTTGCCCTTAAAGTCATTATATCTAGAATCATATAACAAATCCCAATCACCTTCTTGAAATTACTTATCCTTGGTGTTCTTATCATGCTAGATCTTCCTCTGAATTTGAGTTACCTCTGTGTGTAGGAGGGCTTGCATTCTGAACTCATCTAAGCCATTCAATTGGAGCAATCTCTCTTTTTTTGTATTGCTGAGATCTAGATCTAGTTGGGCTGCCATCCTCAATGTATTATACTCAAACTAAATGGACAACAAAGTTTTTTTCCCATAGACCAGCTCATAGGGTGTGAATCCAGTGGTGGTCTTCCAGGTGGTATTATAGGCCCAGGTGGCCTCAACTAATCTATCTGCCCAATATTTCCTGCTGCTACTAACCACTTTGGTCAGGATGCCCTCCAACGCTCTGTTGGTCACCTCCACTTGCCCATTAGCTTATGAGTGATAGGGAGTTGAGGTTCTATGCTTGATCTTGTGCTGGCTTAGCAAGTCTTCAATCATGTTGGAGGTAAATTGGCTACCTTGATTAGTGTCTAGTTCTCTAGGGTACCCAAACTTGTAAACTAAATTTTCCCTTAAGAACTTAACTACCTTCTCCTCTATTGCTACCTTGATTGCGTGGATTTCAGCCCACTTAGTCAAATAGTCAGTGCATACAATGATATACTACTTTTTCTTGGAAGGAGGGTCAATCGGTCCAAAGAAGTCCATGCCCCACTTGTCAAATGGCTCAAAAGTAACTTAAGGTTGCAGAAGCATTTCATCTCTTGGAGTAGGTTTTCCCACCCTTTGGTACTGATCACATTGATTAGTATATCTTTTCACATCCTGATGAAGAGTGGGCCAATAATAACTAGCTTGTAACACTTAAAATGATGTCCTCTTTGCTGCAAAGTAACCTCCACAAGGCCCATCATGACAGGTCAAAATCATGTCAAAGAATTCCTCCTCCCTGACACACCTTCTCATAATTTTTTCTGGGCCTAGTTTGAAGAGGTTGCCCCCAATCCAAGTGAAGGGGATGCTCTTCCTCACAATATTGTTTTTCTCTTTGGAGGAAAAATTCGGTGGGAACTGTGCATATACCAAATAGTTTGCTATGTCAGCAAACCATGGAGAGAGAACTGAAATGGTGAATAGGTGCTCATCTAGTAACTAATCATCAACCATTCCCTCCTCACCTATAGGAAAAGTTAATTTGGACATAAAATCTGCAACAACATTTTCCTTGCCAGACTTATCAACAATAGTTAGATCAAACTATTGTAATAAAAGTAACCATCTAATAATCTGGGCATTCACATCAAGTTTATTCATTAAATATTTGATTACAGCATGGTCAATATGTACAAATGTTTGATAGCCTGTAATATAATTCCTAAATTTGTTCAATGAATGCACAACAACCAGGAGCTCCTTTTCAGTCACTGTGTAGTTCACTTCGGCCTTTGGCAAATTCTTACTGATAAAGTAAATGGCATAAGGTAATTTTCCATGTATTTGGCCTAGGGCTTCTCCTATGGCTTTGTGTGAGGCATAAGCATGTATATGAGAAGGAAGGGCCCAATTTGGGCCTCGGAGAATCGGTGTAGTGGTTAACTTGTCCTTCAGGGTGTCCAAGGCCTCTTCACAGATTTTTGACCATATAAACTCAGAGTCTTTGGCCAACAACCCAAAGAAAGGAGAAGCCAACTTGCTGAAGTCTTTTATAAACCTTCAGTAGTATCCAACTAACCCTAGGAAACTTCTGACATCTCTCTATTTTTGTGGAGGTGGGACCCTTTGGATGATAGCTATTTTGTTTGGGTCCACTTGTAGTCCTTGCTGAGATATTGAATGACCTAGCACAGTCCCTGCAGTCATCAAGAATTCACATTTTTTGGGACTAAGAGATAGGTTCATCTCAATGCATTTGTGCATCATCTTACCCAAGTTGGATAGAGCCTCCTGGAAATCACACCCATAATGTGTAAAATCATCCATATAAATCTCTACCGCATCATGTACTAACTCGGAAAAGATATTTAGGCCTGCTCTATAGAAAGTGGCACAAGAATTGCATAGGCCAAAATGAAGGACCCTATAGGCGAAATTAATCCAAGGACAAGTGAAGGCGGTCTTATCCTGGTCTTTCGGGCTGATCTGGATTTGATTGTACCTGCTGAATCCATCTAGGAAAGAGAACAACTTTTTCCCTGCCAGGCGATCTAGCACTTGGTTGATGAAAGGTAGAGGGAAATGGTCCTTCTTTGTGGATTTTTTTAACTCCCTATAATTGACACAAATCATCCACTTACCATTTTTATTTGGAACCAACACCAAAGGAGAGACCCACTCACTGTCTTACATAGCGTAAATGAATCCTGCATCTAGCATCTTTTGCAATTCTTCTTTGACTATATCTTTAAGAGTTGGATTCATTCTACTTTGGGGTTGTTGGACTGGCTTGCAACCTTCTTCGATATAAATGTGGTGAGTACACATCGAGGGGTGCACTCCCTTCATTTCTTTGTAACTCTAAGCAAAGGCATCCAAATGTTCCTTTAGCAGGTTGCGCAACATTTCTTCTTGGTGAACAAAAAGAGATGGGCTGATTTTCAAAGCTCTCTCGGGGTTGAATTATATGGTTTTGACATGGATAGGGTTGGAATCAGCTAATAATAGATCAATTTGATGGTTTTTTTGGGTTTCCTTTACTACTTATTCTAAGGACAATGTACTGGGAGTTGGACTTTGGATTATGTGTTCAATCAAATCACCTTCTGTTATGCTCTTGACCTGCGAGATAATTCCATAATACCAAATATGTGAAGAAATATACCCAGAACACAGAACAATAAAAAATAACAGCAAGTATTTTATTATTCAGAAAGGAAAGCAATGTTCACTTGCCTCTTTGAGGGTGCAACCTCCAATAGAGCTGGGCTCAATTACAAAATAAGACATGATGCTCCTCGAGGGGAGTCTCTATCCTTTATATAGGATTCATACATGCAATACCATGGGTCAATACCATGGTTCTTATTAATACCATCTATCTAATACCATGGCCCATTTGCAACTAACTGTGGTCCCTTATTTAAATGCAGGTCAACCACTTACAATTATTAATATGGGCTTTATTGACTCTTTACTTAACTATACTATGACTCGAACCTATTACTTAAATAAGGGGGGTTAGGGTTGGACCCTAACATGCTCTCCCCATAAAATTAGCCTTGTCCTCAAGGCTGAAGCTGTGGAAACAGCTAAAGGACTGTGGCGGGTTCCCAGGTCGCATCTTCTGGAGAGGTTTCTTTCCACTTGATGAGGACTTCCTTGATCGTGTAGCCACGTAGGTGTCGTTCTTGCTTGTCAAGAACCTGTGTAGGTTGGAGCAAGATTGAACCTTCTTCATCCAATTCTGGTAGACTGGTTTGAATTTGGCAATGGTTCCCAATCACATTCTTGAGGCATGAGACATGGAAGACTGGATGGATTTTTTCCGTGGGTGGCAAAGCTAGCTTGTAGGCTACTTCTCCGATGCGCTGAAGTACTTGATATGGTCCGTAGAATTTTGGAGATAATTTCTGGCAACCCTTGTCTTTGAGTGACGTTTGGTTATATGGTTATAGCCTCAAAAATACATGATCCCCTTCTTGAAATTTGCTTTCTGAACGATGTTGATCTACCTATTGCTTCATGCGGTTTTGAGCTTGATGGAGATTCTCTCTAAGGTGGGCCAGCATGGTTTTGCGGTTCTGTAGGAGTTGATCCACTGCTTGTACCTTCAAACCTCCCTGGATATAAGAAGTAGGCAAAGGGGGGAGTTCGCCATAAACCGCTTCATATGGATTCATTTTGGTGGTGGCATGATAGTTAGTGTTATACCACCATTCGGCTAGAGGTAACCACTGTACCCATAGATGTTGCTTCTCTGAAGTGAAACACCTAAGGTAGGTCTCCAGACACTTGTTGACTGCTTCAGTTTGACCATCAATTTGGGGATGATAATAAGTACTAAGTTGTAGTTGGGTACCTTGTAGCCTGAAGAGTTCCTGCCAAAAGTTACTGGTTAAGATCGGGTCACAATCAGACACAATGGAAGTGGGCATGCCATGCAATTTGAAGATCTGGTCCATGAAAGATTGAGACACCAAAGCCGGTGTAAAAAGGTGGGGTAGGGCACAAAAATGAGCATACTTAGAAAGTCTGTCCACAACCACCATGATGACTGACTTGTTGCCTGACTTCAAAAGACCCATAATGAAGTCCATAGAAACCTCCATCCAGATTGAGGCTGGGATGGGAAATGGCTGTAATGTGCTTGGGGATTTTACTATTTCTCCTTTGTGGCACTAAAATACGTCACACTCAGCTACAAAAGTAAGAATGTCCTTTTTCATGCCTGTCAAAAAGAATGAACGTCGAGTGTGAGCATAAGTCTTCTGAAATCCTGAATGGCCCGCAGTGGGAGATGAGTGCAACTCTGTCAAAATGCAACTTTTGAGGGTGTATGTTCATGATATAATGACTTTGTCCTTGTAGCGAAGAATCTCATCCTGCCAAGAGTAACCCCCTGTGGAATTTGGGTCCACCTGCAATTTATTAATGAGGGGAGAGCAAAGGATGTGAAAACCATTCCTTGCGAGCCTCTTCAATCCATTTTGGAATAGGAAGGGAGATTACGAGCAGGGTGCTTTCCTCCTCAAATTGGCGTGATAAATCATCTGCTACGACATTTTCACTCCCTTTCTTGTAAATTATCTCATAATCATATCCCAACATTTTGGCGAGCCATTTATTTTGTTGTGGCAAGGATAGGTGTTGCTCCAAAAAATATTTAAGGCTTTGATCTGTGCGGATTTGGAAACGTCGCCCCAATAAGTATGGTCGCCAGGTATCTACTGAACGTAAGATGGCCACCATCTCCTTCTCATAGGTAGATTGTCCCAGATTTTTTCCACTTAGTTGTTGGCTAGTGAAGGCCAAGGGTCGACCTTCCTACATTAAGACTGCCCCAATACCCGTACCTAAAGCATCACATTCAATCACAAAAGATTTGGTGAAGTCAGGTAGTGCTAATACGGGAGTGGAACACATGGCATGTTTGAGAGCCATAAATGCCTGTTGCACTTCATCATTCCAGAGAAATGAATTTTTCTTGAGAAGGTGAGTGAGGGGTCTAGCAATGTGACCATAATTGTGGACAAATTTGCGATAGTAGCTCATGAGACCCAACAATCCTCTCAAGCTCTTCAAGGTCCTTGGTCGAGGCCAATCATGCATTGCTTGGATCTTTTTGGGATACACCCTGACACCTTCACACCCCACAATGTGGCCCAAATACTCAACTTCTTCCATGCCAAAAGAGCACTTGGACATCTTGACAAATAATTTATGCTTCCGGAGCAGTTGCAAGAGCAGATCTACATGCTGAAGATGTGTAGCCCAGGTGCGGTTGTAGATGAGGATGCCATTAAAGAAAACAAGGACAAATTTTCTGAGATATGGTTTGAGCAGGTGGTTCATGAGGCTTTGAAAATTGGATGGGGCATTACAAAGGCCAAATGGCATGACCAAGAATTCATAATGGCCTTCATGAGTTCGGAAAGTAGTCTTTGGAATGTCTACTTCTTTCATGTGAATTTGGTGATAGCCTGAGCAAAGGTCGAGCTTAGTAAAGAATTGAGCCCCATATAGTTCATCCAGCAAATCATCGATAACCAGGATGGGAAATTTATCTTTGACCATCAACTTGTTGAGGGCCCTGAAGTCTGGACACATATGTCATTCCCCATCTTTCTTGAGCACCATGAGCACAGGCAACGAATAAGGAATAATGCTAGGATGAATGATGCCTACTTCCAAGAGTTTGTTGATGATTTTTTCAATTTCATTCTTTTGGGTGAACAAATATCTATATGGGCGCACATTTGGTGGCTGGGCCCCTGGGACCAAAGTAATGTTATGATCATGTTCCCCTCTCGAGGTTGGAAGCTCATGAGGCTTGTCAAAGACTAGCAGATGGTTGTTTAAGATCTGTTACATCTTCTGATGAATATGAAGAGAAGTGGGTTTGAAGGCCTAGATGGCATTAAATTGGGCTATCACTCCATGGTGGCCCTTTTTAAAAAAAAATTCCATCCTATGCGAGCTGATGATAGAGGGAGCACTTACCTGGAGTCCTCGGAGGGTATGTGTCTGGTTGTTCTGCTTAAATCTCATATATAACTCCTAGAAATCCATTGTGATTGGGTCGAGTTTACGGAGCCATTCAACACCTAAGACAATGTCACACCCTCCCATGTGTATAGCAAACATGTGGGTCTTTAGCTGATAATCCCCCATTTGAAGTTTGACATTTTCACAGTAGCCTCAACATTTCATTGTCCCCCCATCAGCAATTTGGACTTGGAAATTAGAGACTGCTCTGGAAAAACAATGCACTACTTCAGTGACTCTTTGATGGATAAAGTTATGCGTACTGCCACTATCAATCAAGACTACTATAGGGCGATGCTTAATAAAACCTCTGATTTTGAGAGTTTGGGGAGAAGAAATCCCTGCCAAAGCATGAAGCGAGATAACTGGTTCTTCAGGTACATTGTCCGGCTGGTTGTCCTCATCTTCCTCCTCTGGTTCCTCAAGTGGTGGGGCTTCCTCTGATGAACTGTGATCAGTAGCATCAATTTGAAAGAATTTGGGCTCCTTGCATTTATGCCCGGGGGAGTATTTCTCATCACAGTAGTAACACAATCCTTGCTTTCTTCTTTCCGCCATTTTCATTGATGACACCTTTTGAACCTTGAGTGTTTTGGTAGTGCTTTGAGCCTGGGTGGGGTGACCCTTGGCTATGAAATTTGGGCGATTGGACTAGGCCGCTAATGCAAATTCTACTTCATGAGCTATCTTGCAAGCATCCAGCCATGAGGTTGGGTGTTACAGTCGGACGTGGGCTTGTATGGCTTATTTGGGACCACTGACAAAACATTCCAAGTAGAACTGATCATGTAGACCTCCTGTGTGGAAGGCCAAGGCTTCAAAGGCTATAATATATTCGTTCATTGTTCCTATCTGTCGGAGCTTAGTAAGATGACCCAAAAAGTTAGATTCATGGGAAAAGCGATCCGTAAGAGCTTTTGAGAATGTGTTCCAAGTCATGGGCCTTCCATAGCAACATTGATGCCACTACCACCATTGCCATCTTTCATTGTCCAAGTACATGCTACTCACACTAAGCTGAGTTGCATCATCTCTTATGTGATTCAGTGTGAAATATTGCTCCATTTGTGCTAGCCATGTGGTCAGATGAGAGCCATCAAGTTTATACATGTCCAGCTTGGGTGGTTGCATCTGGGGTTGTTGGTGGTTGCCAAAGAGGTGAAGAGAATGGCTAGACTCGCCCTCAATGTTTTCATTGAAAGCATATGCCTCTGAGTGTTCCTCCGACTTGCCCTTTGTGAATGTGTCAGCTAAGGTCTTGATCGACGTCAGTACTACGTCCAACTTTTGTTCAAGGGTGTTGATCTTCTCATTGGCCATAGCTTGAGCTCTGGTTTGTATCATGCATTGATCTGGTGCACTTAAAATTTGGGACCACCCAAAATTTTTGACGCTAACAAGTGAATGGTACCACCTTGCTCAGCTCATCGACCTGATTCTTATGGGCTAAGTCTCCTATAAGCGTCCAACCCTAACCCCCCCTTCTACATTTCTTTTTTTCTTTTTTTTTTTACTCTAAAAGGAGTTTTACTCCTCGCTTAGGAATACGGTAGTAGCTGAATCCCAGAAAAGTCAATTCTGCCCAATGTCCTGCGATAATCACGCCCAGCTATAGGGGCCCACACAAATAGTCTGATCTATCGGCTAACCCTCAACTGCAGAGTATGAGTAGGAATGTGGCAGTGATCAAACCCTGCTGCTAGATTGGAATGGTGGATCGGATTGTGGCAACTGCTACAGAACCCAATGGCTAGATCTAAATGGTGGATATAATATATCTAATGGGTGGATCTGATAGATATGAATGGCGGATCTAAGAGATCTAAATGGCAAAACTAATTTTTGCGGCTACAACAGAACCCCACCTGCTAGATCTGATCTGGAAAAGATGATGCGTGATATAGAGAGATACAAGGGAACTATGGTCTCAAGGAGTGTCAGGTGCTACAGATCGCAATATACATAAGGGTCTGACAGTAGTACTCAGCCCAATATTTTAGGGCACTAAACAAGAAGCATCAACCATACCCTTAGCTGTACAACTCGACTACCTTATCTTACACACGAGTAATCTCCCCGAGTGTTGTTCTCAGTGTACTATAGTAGCAAGATGGTAGACAATTTATCTATGGCGAGGTTTCAAGAGAGCCTAGGGGGCTTCTGATATACCCAGAGGCTACTTGGAAGACAGTCCGTGTGCGGTTCTGTCTAATGTGCTACTACTTGAAGGGGTACCCACAAGGGTTGCAAGGGAGTCCACAAGCGTGACCACCTCCTGTATTTCCTGCATGCATGCCTCCCCAAATCCGCAGGTTTATGCGCTCAATGACAGATCCCATGGTTTAAATATGTCGGAACATGTCTCTAGCCAAATTTTTTTTTGCTAAAAATGGAGATCCCACCGGCCCTGGAAAGTGCTCTAATACCACTTGTTATGCTCTTGACCAGTGAGAAGATACCAGAATACCAAATATGTGAAGAAATATACCTAGAACATAGAATAATAAGAAATAATAGCAAGTATTTTATTATTCAGAAAGCAAAGCAATGTTCACATGCCTCTTCGAGGGGACAACCTCCAATAGAGCTGGGCTCAATTACAAAATAAGACACGATGCTCCTCGAGGGGAGTCTCTATCCTTTATATAGGATTCATACATGCAATACCATGGGTCAATACCATGGTTCTTATTAATACCTTCTATTTAATACTATGGCCCATTTGCAACTAACTGTGGTCCCTTCTTTAAATGCGGGTCAACCACTTACAATTATTAATATGGGCTTTATTGACTCTTTACTTAACTATACTATGACTCGACCCTATTAAATAAATAAGGGGGGTTAGGGTTGGACCCTAACACCTTCATCCCGTTGTCCCCCTGCCATGGTTATTTCTAAGGTATAGAGTTTGGCGAAATAAACTTCATCTTCCTCCTCCTCTTCTAGCCACAAAGTTAAGTCATGTTCTAGAGATGGCTGAGAAGGAGGGTATAAGACTAACTACTTGGACATATGCCCATTTTTGATGGTCATATTTCCAGCCCTGTAGCTAATGTAGGCATCAACAGTGGCTAACCAGGGCCTCCCAAGGATGAGAGGGTAACCAGTAAGCTTAGCCTTAGGCTGGAGAACTAGGAAATCTATAGGGTACTCCCAAGAGTTAATGGAGACCATCACATCCTCCACAATCCCCTCAGGGGTCACTGTGGAGCGATCTGCAAGTTGCAAAACTATTGTGCTCTTTCTCAATAAACCTTGGAGCTTGAGCTTGAGCATGGATTCCTCGGTCATCACATTAATGGCAGCCCCAAGATCGATTAAAGTGTGTGGGACAATGGTGCCATTGATGTGCACATCTACTACAGGGCTTCCAGGGTCCACATACTTTCGACAGATTATCTGCCACAACATTAAGTCGGACACTTGTCCAATGACATTAATTGTAGGGGAATCTCTTCTTCACCTCCCTAGATGGTTGAAGCACTTCTCCTTAATCAACTTGTTGTAAATAGGTACATCTTTAATAGCTTGGACAACTAGAATTTTGACACATAGGTTTTCCAATTCTCCTAGAAGTTCAGTCTCTTCTCGGGTAAGATGGAGTGGTTGGGTTAATCTCTCAGGAAATGGTGGTGGATTTACTTTAGGCATTCTTTCCTCTCTTTCCTCGTCAACCTCCCTAGGTGGAGGCAGAGGTTAGCTGTCCGAGAGGACTCTCCTAGATCTTAGGTTGATTTCCTAAATCTCCACAACATAAGCAGGATAGGATATCTCTCCATTGTATACTTGGTGTGCCTGTCTATTGTTCGGGTTTGGATTTGGCTGGGCAGGCATCTGGGGTTGTTTAGGTGGCGCATAATGTAAAAGCTATGGTTGGGCAGGTGGTGAAGGCAATAAAGCTGGAGCATTGTTGTATTGGGGCCTCCACCCCTGGGGCGGTGCATTCCACTGAGGTTGTGCTGGATCATATGGTTGAAATGACTGGCTAGCTGTATGGGAATGATACTGAGGTGCAAAGTACCAAGGAGGAGGTGTAGCCCAGGAAGGATGAGCAAGGGGGCCCCAAGAAGGTATGTATGTGGTATGGTTAGGGTTTTAATATGCATGGGATGACCCTTGCATGCCCTACTGGTATAGCCTAGGCCCATGAGGTCGCCTTTGGTTTATGTAGAATACATGTTCAATTACCCCTTCAACTCCTTGATATACAACTTTTAATCCAAGGAGAGAAGGGAACTTGTCTGTGGAGAATTTCTCTTCATAGACTGAGCAGATTTCAATAGAATTCAATGGACATTCATTCCTAGGGTGCCTCCTGGTGCATCTAGGACAAAAAATTTCTAAGTCTCTCTTTGTTTCCTCCTGTTTTCTCTTAATGTGCATAGTCACCATCTGTAGGACAAGTGTTTGAAACATCTAACTCTTGAAATCCTCCACCATGTTTCCAATTTCACCCTTGATGGATGAATTGGAACAGGATGGACTGACCATAGGTTGACTACCCCTACCCTTTTTCCTAGCTGCCCTAGAATGGTTTCTAAAGACAATATTGATATCCTCATAGGGTAACTAGTAGATATCCCCTCCTGCTAAGAATTTTAGGGTATCCACAAGATATTCCCTTACTCCTCTAAGAAGGATTAGCTTTAGTTACTGAGGGTCAAGTGTGCACCTCGCCCTTTTGTAGCTAAGCTGGTATCTTTCTTCATAATCCTCTAGGGATTCATCATGCCCTAAGGTCATCCTAAAAATTTCCTCTTTAGTGTCTTTAGACATACATTAGTCTCGATACTTCTTGTTAAAGGCTTGCTACATTTGAGCCCAAGTTGTGATGTTATCTCCAAGTAAACCCATGAATCAGTGCAAAGCTGCATCCTTGAGAGTGGATGGAAATAGTTTCAACTTTTTCTCATCATTGGTGTACTCATAGGTTCGGCATATGACAACATGCTTAGATAAGAAAGTATCTCAATCTTTTGAGGTCAAGCCATGGAAATGAGGAAGGGAAGAGGGGCTTATATTTTTCATCTTAGTATCCCCATTGGTTTCCCCGATGGGGAAGGTACCCTCAACTCTTTCTCTATTTCCTCTGTCATTTATGTTTTCAGCCATTAGTTCAGTAGGAATGGGTTCTCCTTCTTCTTCTTCCCCTGTAGGTTCTTCAATTATTTATAATTTCTCACCTAAGGGTTACTCCAGTTCACAACCACTAAAGAAGAGGGAAGGTTTGTTGTTTGAAGTAGTAGGGGTATTTGGCAAAAATTTCCCTAAGTTATCCTTATTCCTACGAGGCATGAAATTATTTTTTTTGTGTTTTGTGTTTTTTCGAACTTTGAGAGTAATTGTACAATTGAAATTGTAGACTGAATGAAAACTACTGACTGAATGAAAAATTACCTGCTTGATTGGAATCTTACTTGCAGAATGGAAAGGAAAGCAAAGAATGCAGAATGGAAAAGGAAGCAAACTAAATTACTTTTGTAGAAATGAAACTACTAGTAGAATATTAGAAATGAGAAATGGAAGAAAGAAAGCAGTAATCACATATTACTCAGACAGCTCCTCAGCAACGGTACCAAAAAGTGATGAGCACCCGTATTGCAGCAAGAATGTTGCAACTCCTCGGGCTACCAGCTTTACTTTATCAACCCGCGGTTCGTACAAACATGGAGGTGACAGTGGTGTATACACAAGTAAAAGTGATGGTTCTGCCTTTTGCCACTGTTTAGCTGGCGAGAGTCCACTAGGGTTTTCAAGCCAGACTTCTATGGATTTAGAAGAAGCTTGATTACTGATGAAAGAAAGAGAAATCTACTCTAGGAGAAAGCTTGTCTACTGCAATAAGGAAAAGGACTGAAATCCAATGCTAAAAACACACCATTTTATAACTAACTACTGAGAAACTATGATTTACAAGAATGCCAAGCTAACATGTATGGAATGCTACTATCATAAGCATGGAAGTTAAAAACATCAAACATCACTACTGTGCATGTAAAGGACTGAAATAAATCTGTTTTTCTTTTATTATTTTTATGGAAAAACAAGTGTGAAAGCTAATCTCTTTTGGTGGTGTGGCAGGTGGCTTAGGGATGCTAGTGGATGGTTGGAAGGATTGGGAGACCCTTAGGTGACTTTGCATGGCTTCGTGGAGATTTTCCCTCAATTCGGCCTAAAAACAAGCCACTATAGGAAAATCTATAGGATGTCCTAAAAACCTACAAGATTCCCTGTATTTCTACAGGATACAACTGAGAAAATAACAATGGGTGCTAGTGGTGATGGAAGGCTTAGGGAAGGTGGTTGGTGGATGGAATGGACTAAAAAAATGCCTAGGATCACTCAGAACTTAAAACCAAAGTTAAGAGATGGTTGGATTTGCTCAACATGCTTGGAGAAGTTTCCATGTAAAATGATGAAATTGGTGAAGGTCTTAGTGAAAGCAAGGAATGATTATGGATTGATGAAGCTGGAAGGAGTTTTCTTTCTATGAAATCTTTCTCTACTCATGAAACACCAGAAGTGCATCAAACATGATATTTTCCCAAAAATCATGTAAACAAGAAGAATTTCAATGAGATAGAAAAATAGAGTTTAATGAGCTAGGTATCTACTTCATGCATGAGGAAAATTTGAAGAATAAGATGGAATCATTGGTGAGATATAATGTAATACTGAAAATGGAGGAAATGGTAATTAAATCCTACACTTTCAAACTAATCAAATTTTGGTTCAAGTACAATAAACTCTAAATTCTATGAGAAAGTAGAAATCTGTCTTTTCCAAGCTGCATAG
Organism: Pinus tabuliformis; assembly: GCA_031772625.1. Taxonomy (NCBI): domain Eukaryota; kingdom Viridiplantae; phylum Streptophyta; class Pinopsida; order Pinales; family Pinaceae; genus Pinus; species Pinus tabuliformis. Next base: position 314,694,446 of record CM062819.1, on the reverse strand, counting down.
GGGTCCTTTCCTCAAATCATGATCCCTGAAGAAAGAAGTGAGGCCAAGACACCTATTGGCAGCTTTTTGGTGCTCCTTTTATCCCCTCTAACCTACTGCTGAAGTAAAGCACAAATGGAAGCAAACTAATAAGAAAACTAATCAAATCTACACTACTTGCAATGAAATACTTCTAAGGACAATTCAACCATGAATCTATGAAACTAATCTAAGATACAAATACAACAAGAGGAGCCTTTTCCACTAAGGTTGGGCCCTAACCCAAGGGCTTCAGTCCTCTGAGTTAACTCAGTACTGGATCATGAAAAATCTCATTCTCATTATTAAAACAGAAAATTACATAGAAATGCCTTCCACAAGTCTGGAGCTCAAAAATAACTAGTGTTTTTACAACAAAAATTCGAATCCTAATGAGGCTCTAGGCCTCTTTATTTATACAATTGAAGTCTCCAATGACTTCCTTAAATCTAGGGAGGCTCAGCTCCCAATGTCGAGATGAACTAACTCTTTGACTATCACTTGCTCGGCTGCCTTTTGATCTTCATGACTTGGCTGCTTGTACTCCGAGCTAGTGTGATTGATGGAGGAATATTCGAATGAGGGAGGAGTAAATGAGGAGGATTTACCTCCTAGAATCTCTCTTCCGTGTCCCATTTGAGTCTCAGCCTTTAATCTTGCCAAAATTCCCTAATTTTCAATCACAAAGCTACATTTAATGCACATTAGTCCACTAGGCATAATATCTCACCTTGACTCATCTCATTAAACAAAATATATTCAAAACATGTAATAAGTTGTGAGAAGAGTTGATTTTACTAATATAGGAGGTGAATTAAGGTCCATATAGTTACCCAATGATGAGGCTCATCACTTTTTCAGGTTGGTCATAATGTCACGCTTGCAGCCATGTTTTGGTCATACACAAGGTCCTGCTTTGTGTGTACAAGTTGTATTCACTATGTAAACATCTGTCGCACTCACACACGAAGTTGTATGCATGGTCGTGGAAGTGTCTTCATGTTCATTCAATGATTTATCACAAGCCTCGTGCTTGTCGCTTTCACTGACGGTCAGTCACACTAAGTATATGTTGTCTTGATGACTTGAGGTGTCTTGTTGTTGAGTCTTGTTGAGTGTGTGTTCGCAAGATCACGTATACACAAGTTCACTCACTCACACACTTAGTTATTTTTCTAAAGTTATGATGACTAGATCACCCTCCAATAGTTGGACCCTCGCTGAGCTAAATTGTGCAGTGTCAGCACTCAGTGAACATGTATTACTGCCCAAAATTTTGTAGAGCTTGAGGCTATCTCCCAAGCAGCCTACACTACGTAATCCTGGAATATACCGAACCGACTGTCAGCCAGAACAATGTAGAAGTTTCTTAGCAAGCCATCTCAATCCATGCTGCCCACAAGTGAATTAACCAACCCTTGTTGGCTACGTGGGGCCTCACCCAGGTTCAGCAGTGAGTTTAGCCAAGAAAATCCCGATACTATTGGCCCTTTCGGCAACGGTCTGTGGAGTGCGAACTGAGGTCTCACCCGAAGTAGTATGGGAGGGTGCTGGAACCAGGTTTCCGCACCCTAGGGATGTCTTGATGAGGGTTCTAGAGATTCGTGATCCTAATCTGTGCATTGTGCTACTCCGCGCAACTTTCTATTCTTCACAACCTGTGCGCACTTTCGTATTATTTTGATTCGATCCTTACTGTGCTATTATATTAGTGCTTAACTTAGTTATTACTTGTTCAACTTTCAAATTAGCGTGCATACTTGAAAATCATATAAATGCATAAAGAATAACCAGAACATAGAAATACAGATCTATAAGCAGAAGCACAATATTCTGAATCAACCTTATCTTTATTAATACTCAACTTCAGTTACAGACCTGACTCTGCCCTGTGCACTCTACTGCAAGGGTCTGCGCACTGAGCTACGGACTCTACTAGGCCTCTGCGCACTAAGCTGCAAAGCCTCTACCTACCACTAGGACCCAAAACACTTCAGATTTCACTTCTATCTTCTAACCATGCCTTCGCATCTATCTGTTTCTTATCAAAACTTAGAATAACTTTAAACTTAGACCCTTGCTCTACTTATAAAACCCCATGGTCTACGGACCATGGGTAGGCTGACATACCATACATTAAATTACATTATCTTAAGGCGGACAACCCTAGACTCTTGCACTCCGCGCCCGCATTTGCTGCCTAACAGGCCCCCAACAAAATCATCGTGACTCGTCCCGAGTCACTCTGCTGGTGCGGCGATCTTTGTGCGAAGTCCATGCAGCAGGTCACACGTAGCTTGGGTGTCCACAACACACTATTCCGCCACCTGTTGTACTTGTTGCATGCGTATCTCTGAACTTTCATGAGCAGGGTCACATTCCTATCCAACCGTATACATTTCTTGCATTTGTGCCAGCTTCCCTTCAATGGTAGCTGTGATTTTGAATGCTTCATCAATCCATGACTAGATTCGTGCTTTAAGTAGGGCTTCCTTTTGATGCGCGACATCTAATCGGTCCTTCAGTGCCCTTGCCTGCATTAGTTTGGCGAGTCTTTGAGTAAGGGCAACCATCTGAACGGTGCTCCAGACACTGTCATACTCCTGCTGCAACTCGCATGCCTCTGCCTCTAGGTGTTGTAGGTTCGGGTCTTCCTAGAGGTGCGTAAGTATGGTGAGTGCTTGCTCCAACATCCCGATGCACCCCTGTGTCGCCTGGCAAATTTGTTCCAACCCCATCTGGATAGCATGGGCGCACTGCTCTCTAACTTCTGGGGGTGTGGAGGGTTGTACCTTCAATCGTAGCTTAGCGATTTACAGGTTCAGCTCCAACTGAACCTTTGTCGTTTCCTCCCGGGCCTCGTGGACTCCGACCACCAATCTATGGACCCACTCTACTGCTGGTAGATCTGCTGGCACGGGAAAATCTGGAACACTCCTGCATGCATCCTTTATTTCCTGCTCCAATCCACTAGCATGTGCCATCAACTCATCCCTCTGGATGCTGAGCTGGTCCATGTTGATTTTCTTCTCATGCAAGACCTGGATCACTCGGCCTTCCCAGGCACGGAGTTCGGCGATGACCCCATCTTGTAGCTGGTACAGTATTTCACGCGGTAGGGTGGCCAAGTTCAAGTTGACACCTTTCATGCTACTCATTATAGCCCGGTCATCCCCACTTGCTGCTGCTAACGTGCCTTCGGGCAAGAGGAAGGTCTTATCCATATGGACGCGCAACGACTATTTGGCCTCATCGGTTCCTGTTGTGACATATTGGGCCATTGTGCCTATTTGGGGTTGTTGTACCTGTAAACCTTGTAGCTATGCACTAAGCGCCCCCAACACAGTGCTATGCTCCATCCACAATCCCTGGAGCGTGTCCTCTGTGACTTCCCAAATTGTCTTGCTAATATCCAATAGATCACCTTCTGTGAGCGTGATCAGGTCGACGAATGTCTTCGTGGCTTTCCCTTTATTCCTAGGGGTTGTTTTCTCTAGGTCGCGCGGGTGCTTGAGTTGTGATAATGTCGTACTCGGATCCACGCGGTCCTCCTCCCTATCCACTTCCCCGGTCTATTGCCCCGAGGACATCTCCTCGCCTTCCCACGCAACAACGCAGCCCCTTATGTGCAACCGTGACCCCTATGACATCCTGATCCTATGCGCAACCTCGGTCTCATGCATATCCCATAGAGACTATTTTATAGTCTCGCGCTCTCTTTCGACTGCTTGGAGCGCTGAGATTGTGCTTCCTATAGATAGTCAGGTGGTCACACCACTGATGCGAGGCTTCAATTTTCCTGCTATCCCAGGCCACGGGCACCCTTGAATTACCCTTGCGTACGTCAGTGCATCACGTTCTTCTTTGTCTAGTGCACTCCCCTGTTTACTTTGTCTAGTAAGGTGTGGTCGCAACCATGGTAGAAGGGACACAACTTCTTCTAATGTAGTAGTATGGCTAGCTAGACCTTGTCCCATCCTGCTTAGTTTTTCACTGGAGCATGCTTGCATGACTTCAGTTTCTAGTTTGTGAATTTCTTCATCCAATTTCATGCTTTTCTTTCTCAACCGTACCCAATCTTTTTCGAGTTTGTCAAGTTTCAAGTTCCCTCGCTGAATGGCTTCATGTAACTGCATAATTCCTTTACCTGGGTCCTCGCATACTGTCCCAACTACGGGAGTTGTTGTATGGGGATTCTTCTCTGCTCTTATGGTTTTGTCTCTTCTCTTTAGTGTTGGGGTCATTTCTATGCTCCAGTTTTTGCTTATGGCCCTACAGGCCCATCGAACCACTGGTACGCGCAGGTCCCAATCAGTTCGTCTCGCCTGGTGAACTCTGTTCACGATTCGACATAGCTTTTTGAATGCTCTGTCATGGAATATTTGTGGTGTGCGTTACTTTTCCTGCTGTCGCATCTGGTTCTGATTTTCGATCCCTAGTCTGGGGTGTGCTTGCACAGCACACGTCTGCACCCATCGACATAGGTGGGCACACAAGTTGCTTTGTCCTAGATGCCCAGCTCTCGTTCAACACTGGGGGTTTCCAAACTGTAAGCACTTCTGTCTTCTACATTCGTGCCAGTTTCCAATGGTCTTTTGATGTGTACTCCACCCTCGTGCAGGTGTTGCGTGCAACGCCCATTCCATTGCACCGTACTGCTACTGTTCTAGTACTGTGCTTTCAAATTTGTCTAGGAATTCATCCACCGTTGTCACCCCGTCATAGGTTGGTAGATCCCTTGCCTTTGTTTTCATGCAACGCAGTGATCTAATCATCATGTTGCAGTTTAGAATTGTCACTTCATGCAGCCGGTTCTGCCAACGTTCTACTTCTTCGTCTGAATCCGAAGTATAGGAGTTGTCATGCTCCCATGAGATTCTCCCATCTACAATCAGGCTCACCCGCTCCTGGTCTTGCGTGGTTATCTGGTAAATATAGTTTAGCTCATCATCCCTTTCATCATCGCGCATTGGTTCATTGTAGCATGCTCCTTCAGCTGGGTCTAGCAGAACTACTACACGTAGGGACTTTTTCTTGAATATCATCTTCCGCTTCTTCAAGTTGATGACTCCATTCATATGAATGGCCCAATGTATTCCTAGCAACACGGGATAAGGATTATCGTCATCCACAATCTCTATTACTTCAAAGTCCGTCTGTCTGGTTGCGCCTTCGATATCAACTATTACCCCTTGCAATCTCCCCATGGGAAAAATCTTCTGTTGGTTCGCCATTCGTAATTGAATAGGGAACCACTGTAGCGCAGGCCCGCCCATACGTTCCCATGTTTTCTTTGGTAATACATTCACATCCAAACCCAGGTCTAATATTACCTGATCCATTTCATACTCGCCAATCTATGCTGTCAATCTCATTTCCCTCCTGGTGCGTAATGCATGCTTTCCCAGTTTCCAGACTATGCGCGGTTCCCCTGACCCTATGCACCTAGTGATCAGCTCGTGTAGCCCCTCAATTCCCTTATTGTCACGCATTAGTTTCATGCATGTCTCTAAAAAGGTAGTAAGAATAGAAGGATCCATCCTTGTCTCTGGTTGATCCTTACTACCTAAAGTGAAGGCTTCCGTGAACCTCTTCTTAGCTTCCATGAATGTCTCCTTTGCGCATTCTAAGTCAAACTCAAGTTCCTTTGTAGGAGCCTTGAAAATCCATGTATCTTCCTTGAACTACTTCCTCTTATCCTCCCTTGTGGTCGCACCACTTCTGGGTACCATATTCACATTTGGGTCTTCTTCGCGCAGTTCAGATCTCATCATTTGGATATTTTGAGTCGGAGGAGGCTGGAGTACCCCTTTCTCATGCATCTGTGAGATCAACGTAGGACAATCTACTGCTTCATGATCGAACTGAGCATAGTATGAATAAGATATTCTCATTGGGTTGGTGTAATCATGGGTGTAGTGCCCTGGGCCTCCACAATTGTAACAAATTAACTGTCTGCGGCCCCTTCCTAGCCCCATTCCTCCTCGTCCTCGACCTCACCCCTGAAATCCAGTGCGCACCATCCCCACAGCTGGGTCGAGGGTTCGCGTTTCTATCTGCATCCGATAGGCTAGGGCTTGGTCCATCATTAACTCATAATTGTGACAAGTGCGCTTGTCGTGGCCTACTGACCTGCAGAAATTACAAAACAACTGCTCGGGAGTCTGCGTATACTTTTGCAACAAATGACAATTATCCATCATGTGGTTTCCCCCTATCTGACAGATCATGCACCATAACATGGGTGTCACACTTAGCCCTACCTGTGCCTACGTTCTCAATGGCATTGGTCCCCCTGCTGCCATCTATTTCGTGAATACTAGACAATGGTCGTTGTCATGGCCCTAGCCTTTGCATTTTACGCACCACACTTCCTCGCGTGACTCTGGCCGTGGTGCCCTATCCTGCTTCAAGCTCTGCATTTCCACACAGAGATTTTGTAGTTGCATGTGGATTTATTTAACTCCCAGCTCCAGATCCTGTATCAGTGTCTCATGCAACCTCATCGCCATTTCCAATGCTTCGGCCTGGGTAGAAAGTTTATGTTGTGACAGCGTCGTCCTCAGGTGCGGTGTTAGAGATTCCACAAACCATGCATGATGTTGCACATCTTTGAGCGTCATATTAGCCTCGCAGATAGTACTCTTCAGCCACTAATCCAGATCCCAAGGGGTCTCACCTGGAAGCATCATGATCTCTTTAAACTCGATGATTGACTGTGTCTCTCATTTTGGCCGGCTAAATTCTCTATTTAGCGCATTTTGGATCTCTTCTATTCCTGCATTTGGGTTATCATTAGAGTGCTTGATATAACATGTCAATGCGTGATCCTGCAGCATGCTCACCAATGTAGCCTTCTTAATGTTGTCATCCATGACCCCTTGCGCTTCCCACACTGCTCTTACCATGAACCGGAACTGGTTTGAATCCTCATTCCCTACTCCTCTGAATACCGATAGCTTGATCATACTCGCCATGCTAAACTACGGGTTTAGTGGAGGTGGAGTGGGTGGAGATGGAGGTGAAGGAGGTGAAGTGGGTGGTGGCATGGGTGGAGGTGGTAACTACAGAATGCGTTGCCTTATCAAACTGACCGCACTTCTCGGAGAGACCCGAGCTAGCTCTTCTTCACTCTCTCACGAAGGTGAAATTAAGGGACTGTTTTCCTAATTCCCCGCTACCTTTGTAGATCTTTCTGCTCTACGTCATTCCAAACATTAATATATTCACATAACCCACTTTTCACATAACAACATCTTAATCCAAGTATTCAAATATTTAATGTACTTACCTTGCGGTCCCTTGAGAAAAATTCATTCTGCTTCACTGTAGCTCATGGTTGTGTCTACCGTGAACTTAGTGATAAATCCCCCTATTATCCAGTCGAACCAATAGTCCACAGCTCGTGTGATATTATCTTCTAATGTCTTTAGTCTGCGCACTAATTTCAGAGTCCACACTATTGGTTGGTCGAGCTTACACCTTCCCTGACTGTCGGCCAACCTCGCAATCCAACCACCTTTTCTCGAATACTTGCGGATTTCTATTTTCCTGTGCCACGAACTCGTGAATCTTCCTGCCCAACCACTCTACAATTTCTTTTTTCGTTGGGTTCCCATGGCACAACATCAGACATCCCTTAGGTAGATCCCAACCCCGGAAACGACACCTTTTGTTGGCTACATGGGGCCTGACCGAGGTTCAGCAGTGAGTTTAGCCAAGCAAATCCCCATGCTACTGGCCCTTTCGGCAATAGTCCGTGGAGCATGGACTGAGGTCTATCCCGAACTAGTATGGGAGGGTGATGGAACCAGGTTTCCGCACCCTAGGGATGTCTTGATGAGGGTTCTGGAGGTTCGTGATCCTAATTTGCGCACTGTGCTGCTCCATGCAACTTTCTATTCTTATGCGCACTTTCATATTATTCCAAGTCGATCCTTATTGTGCTATTATATTAGTGCTTAACTTAGTTTGTGTGGGCCTAATATTCTTATTAATTGTTTAACTTTCAGATTACAGCACGTACTTGAAAATCATATAAATGCATAAAGAATAACCAGAACATAGAAATACAGATCTATAAGAAGATGCATATTATTCTGAATCAATCTTATCTTTATTAATACTCAACTTCAGTTACAGACCCAACTCCACCCTATGCACTCTGCTGTAGGGGTCCACGCACTCAAGTGCGGACTCTACTAGGCCTCTGTGCACTCATCTGCAGAGCCTCTACCTACCACTATGACCCAATACACTTTAGATTTCACTTCTATCTTCTAACCATGCCTTCACATCTATCTATTTCTTATCAAAACATAGACTGACTTTACACTTAGAGCCTCACTCTATTTATACAACCCCATGGTCCATGGACCATGGGTAGGCCGACATACCATTTATTAAATTACATTATCTTAGGGTAGACAACCCTAGACTCTTGCACTCTGCGCCCACATTTCGCGAGGTCTTTACATTACACTTGAGAAAAATTCGACCTTCAAGCCCCAAAAACATGCTATGGGGGCATCTGCTCCCCAACAACCCTCCATCTGGTCAACTGGCGAGTTTGACCGGGCACTGACCCCAAGGCTCACTCCCCCAAAAAATTTTGCAAAAATCTATAGACCTTGCCCACTCCGTTGACTGAAGAAATTGCGCTGACATGCCAGATTGAAAACTTCTGTCTATCCCTCTCTCCCTCAAAAAATTTCTCATTTTTTCCAGCCAGCCACCCAGATAGTTAGTATGCTACTCACCTAGAAAACTGTGCAGCTTTCATGAGCAGTCACCAAGCAGCATAGCATCTAGCTCAACTTAAAAAATGTGATGGGATGTCCAGCAGGCCAGCCTCCCATCATTTGTGCACTTTTCACTAACAGCACTCCTACAGCCCACTGCTAGCCCCCTGAAAGAAATGTGCATTTTTTCCCGGCAAGCCTCCTATAGCCTATTGCCAGCTCACCAGAGGGATTATGTAGTTTTTGCAGCCAAGCACCTCTGTTGCCTGCACTTCTTCCTCCAAAAAATTGCGCAAATCTACCCGCCAACAGAGCCATATCCCGCAGACAGTCACTCTTAATATGGATTGTCCATCTCAATCTCCCAATGACTTCTGTGCAATTTTCATCAGCAGTGCCTGAAGCCCACATCCCAACTTGAAATATGCCTTGCATAGTTTCGTAGGCTTGTCCTCTCTCTTGATCACTTGCATCCAAAAGAGAACGCCAATGCATCATGGTAGACTATGATGTTTATGGATTTGATTTCGTCTCGTCATGAGTGATTGGATATACAAGTACATGGATAAGACATGATGCGACGACAAATGGGATGAACAAGGAGAGCATGTGCAAGGAGACTTCTTCGTAATGGATGAATGAATGATGCATACGAGGAGATTTTCTCACAAACATAGGATGCATGCAAGGAGATTTTATCTCAAAGGGATGATGGATGCGAGGAGATTTTTTTGCGAACAGACGAATATGTGAATCATGCCAAAGCACAAGCAAAGGAGTGAAGTGCACATGCAACATCAAACGAACACCAAGACCAACGAAGACTCTAAACACCTTGCCATAAGGAGGTGAATCTATGACACACCAAGAGGACATCCACCACTCAGCATCATTGTAGCTCGACATGGACACCACTAGAAGCATGAACATCCCAACACTGTCGTGTCGAGTCATGTCATGAGACGTGTCGGCCACATCACTACTGTGGACCATACTATTGTAAATCAATGTAATGTAATGTGGAAGTCCAAGAGACCCAAATGTAATATGAAAATTAATGTAATCTAAAAAGTCATGAAAGTCAAACAGTCATGAGGGAAGTTGAAAAGTCACAAGGGCCAGCTTTACCCTTGGCTATAAATACCCCTCATTTATACATGCAAAATAAATTTTCACCTTGACTCCTCCCACATAGCCTTGAGAATTTGTAGTATTTCCTTTGAGGAGTGAGTAGTGGCTCCAACACCCCTTTCACGGGGTTATTGATGTATGGTGTACCAATGTGTCTTGGAAATTTCACTTAATTCAGAAGCCTGATAACAAACCAGCACGTTTTCACACATGTATTGTAATTATTTGTAAGACTAATCTTGAACACTTTTAATGCATGTTGCTTTAACCTATGTTAAACAATTAAACTCTTTTGGTTTCCCTAATACATATAATTAAGAAAATGTGTTGTATGAGTTGTTAATGCTATCATGCCCATGTGGGTTGCCTCACTGGACATCAAAATTTTTTTCCCATAAACTTGTTATAACGACCGTCAAACTCTCATGGACTGCTCCACTGGGTTTTGTACATGTTATCCTCTATTTTGTGTTGTTACTACCTAATTTGTGTGGAATGCTCCTGCGGAAGCTGTGCATGTCCTATCGTGTTGTGTGTCTATGACAGAGTTGGGACTTTTTCCCTTCCGACTCTAGACTCACATCCATTCTCTCTCTCTGCGGTGGAAGGATGTTGACACAAGTAATGCTAGCACTCACCAAGCAAGTGAACCTCATTGTTCAAAGATGAATTAGACCACCCTCATGTGCTGACAAGCAACAACTAAGGCATATATTTAAGATAATGGAAACTAGGCCATCATACCAGATGGGACTCCTACACCAGATGGTGTGAGGTCTAGTTGGGACTTCATAGTGGGGAGATCCCCTTAATGTCGGTGGGTCCAACATCGTCAACATTTTGGGGCTAGAAGGAGGGCTAGATGACAAGATGAGTCCTCATAATTTGTGTTGAATCTTCGCACATCTATCATGGAGTTTGTTATAGTTCACCCTCTGAAATGTTTTTCCAATGGACATATCTTTCATGTCATGAGGGAGTTCTAGGATGACTTGTCACAAATCATGTATGATGGTGAAGGCGAAGTGGCTTGGCCTGAGAAATTAGATGACTTTCATGTGCTCATGGAGAATGTGGAAGGTTTTAATGAAACAGAGGTCTGTTCGCTGCTCGCACACACACTTCACGACCACCCATTGTGATGGTGTAGCATACTGCCTCATAACTCTGTGCACTCATTCAAGAAATTCAGTGATCTAATTGGATCTATTTTTCAGCATTTTTTCTCCTAAAGAACTTGATAAAAAATTGTTAAAACAGCGGAAGGCCCCACATGAATCACCTATGGATTTTTCACAATGCTTCCATCTATTCATGTTTGAAGGTCTAAAAAGTGACATGAAATTCCAATATCTCATGGATAGATTTGAATATTTCCTTACTAAATCACTCTGTCCCGGGATGAAGTTGAAGTTCAAACCCCGCTCAGCATACTTCGGTGATGGAGTTGTGCAATCACAAGTGGATACAGTCACTGTCACAAGTAACTGTCTGCCTTCCCCTCATCAAACAACTCAATTAGCATAGAGTGATGTGGGAGAACATGTGCACATGTCTGTTCAACTATCACATCCTCCCACCCTCACTACACTCATTATCTGCACAGATTTGGTTGGGAAGCCCATGGGTTGTCATACACACTTGTTACCTCAACGTCCATCTCCACGTTCTGTTGATCCTCCACATTGCACTGTCTTGTGTTCTTCTGTTCCCGACTCTGCACCTGTTGTGAATGAGGATCAAGCCATCCACGGAGTTGATGTTTCACAACCAATCTTCATTTTTATTCATGAAGAGTATGACTGGGCATCTGAGCATGAACCCGTGGTGAAGGATGACCTCCTTCTGTCCGTGCCTCCTCTACTTTTTCTTGACATCGTTGGTGATTTTGTCATCCCTAATTGACTTTTTGTTAATCCACCTACGGATGCAACTGTTTCTGATCATTCGCAGAACACACCTAATGTTAGTCCATCATTTGATAATGGAGAGGATAAATCGTTCATTAAAAATACACTTGATCTTTCATCTTCTTTTTCTATAAATGTAGAGGGTGAACATTCTTGCTTCTCATCTACCCCTCTATATGATTCATCAAATCATGAGGCTGACGACAAACATCCTGAATTTTATGATCATGGTTGTCATGATCTTTGTACTTCTTCATCTAATCACAATGTTGATTCACTCATTCTTAATCTCTATAAGCCACTACTCTCTGATGATTTATCTATTGACGAAGTCAAAACCCCGCAAGTTGTCGAGGCACTTTAGCCTGAGATGATGGTTATGTCAGATGCTTGCTATCCTAAGGTTAGTCTCACTTCTCATCAGAAAATTTGTGAAACACTTGAGGCTCCTCATCATTCATCTATATGCACTGAAGATCAATCCAACACATAGATTTTTCTTCCTCCACTAGAATCACATGATCCTATCACCTATGCACTAGAGAAATCATTTGCAGCAAGCACACTTGTAAGGCATAAGTTGTCTCTTTTTCTCATGTTTTCTTGTCTACCACAGTCAAGAGAGTGCATATGTTTATCATCTGTATGCAGTGTGTCACAGCACCATGGCATGTCCAAAGAGGATTTGTCTTTCACTTTCCCTCTTTTCTTTTCTATGGATGCATTTAAACTCAGAGTCTATTGGTCTTCATTGTTATATCTTTTATGTTTGCTGGTTTGCTTGACTGTGTTTCTCGCGAACCATGCCTTCACCAACATTGCCAAGCTAATGCATTGGTGGCTACATTAGAAATATCACTTCATGTAACTAGGCCCATGCACTGTCAACGTAGGAGTAAGAGTAGTGTTTTTTTTCCTGCTTGTCCTTTTTTTTCTGGTTTTCTTATTTGTTGGCTTGCTGACTTGGTTTGGTTTTTTTGCTTGCTCGCTTTGCTTACTTGTCTTTTTGTTTTCTTTTCTTACTAGTTTTGTTTCATTTTGTTTTGTTTTCTTAGTATTATGCTATTTTTATTTTTGTAAATAAGTGTTTCCCTCTATTGAGTTCTGTATTTTGAATAAATATGTGGTTGGGATCCAAAGAGTCTTGTGATACTACAACACTTGGCCAATCCACTCTATGTCTTCTCTGTGCTTGGTTATAATCTTTGGTCGACGAAGTCTTGACGGAAAATACGAGCAATCTCTAAGGCAATCTTGGGTCCAACCATGAACCTATGTCCACACTGGGAAACCCCATGCCTATACTCAGTCTTCTGCTTTTTGCATTCAATCTCACCGAACTAGTAGAAACGGAGAAGGGAAAAATCTAAATGAGAAAACCTATCTCAGAGTTCTTACATGATTCTCTGAAGGAACAACCTCTTTTTCTCTCAATAATTTAGGATCCCTCTTTCGCCTCAAAAATAAATAAGTGCCTATGCACAATGCTGTTTAAAAAAATATGAAGGTGAATGAAGAGAAAGGCTTCCTGCGAAGAGAGGTGAATCATGCAACCTCACCGGGATATTGACCAGTCTCGTTGGTAGTGGAAAAATGTGTGTGTTCCTACGTGACTCTTCCGAGTTATTTTCCAGGCCTACTGGTAGTGGAGAAACGCCAGAGATGAAAACTTATACTCTGATTTTTTTTTAACTCCCGAGTGAAAATACCCTTCCTAATTTCAAAACACTGCGATCACATTGAGACTTGTTGTTGTGTTTGACTAAATTGGCAAATGGTGAACCATCTTTGTACATGGGGTAAATGGGGAGGCCAAAGTAACCCGCATAGTGATTCAATACTTCCTGAAAGACCAGGGCCCTGTGATGTCAATGGAGCAAAGCAGAGAAGCTGGAGTTCAACCAATGCATCGCCAAGGGTTGTAGCAGCTACAACACCTTCAAAATTTTTGGTCTCTATCCAATTTCGAAGCCTCCCTTGGGTTTTTACTCGATGTTTGCAAGAACTTGGGATCACCCCATGAGCTCGTGTTGAATCTTTGCACCCTCCTCACTTGACCATTCAACAGACATCATTTTTCATGTTGATCACAATGTCATGCTTGGAGCCATGTTCTGGTCATGCACAAGGTCCCACTTCATGTGTACAAGTTTTATTCACTATGTAAACATCCGTTGCACTCACACATGAAGTTGTATGCATTGTTGTGCAAGTGTCGTCCTGGTCATTCAACGATCTATCACAAGCTTCGTGCTTATCACTCGCACTGTCTGTCAGTCACACTAAGTATATTTTTCTTGATGATTTGAGGTGTCTTGCCGTCAAGTCATGTTGAGTGTGTTTTCACAAGATCACGTATGCACAAGTTCACTCACTCACACACTTAGTCATTTTACTGAAGTTCTGACGACCGGATCACACTCCAAAAACCAGACCCTCACTGAGCTGCATTTTGTAGTGTCAGCACTTAGTGAACATGTACTGGTGCCTAGAATTGTGCAGAGCTTGAGGTTATCTCCAAGGCAGCCTGCACTGCACAATCCTAGAATCGACTAAACCGACTATCACTCAGAATAATGCAGAAGTTTCTCAGCAAGCCATCTCAATCTACACTGCCTACAAGCGAATCAACCAACCCTCCCACTGGTAAACCAGAGAGTTTGACCGGGCAGTGACCCCGAGACTCACTCCCCCAAAATTTTGTACAAAATCTGTAGACCTTTTCTGCTCTACTAACTGAAGAAATTGCACTGACATGTCAGACAAACACCTTGTGTCTGTCCCTGTCTACCTCAAAATATTGCACAATTTTTCCATCCAGGCATCGAGATAGTTAGCCTTTTTCTCACTCAAAAAGATGCACAGCTTTCATGAGTAGTCACTCGGCTTCCCAACATCCCGCTCAGCCAAAAAACGTTGATGGGATGTCCAACAGCCCAACATCTCTCTCAACTCAAAAACTGCAATGGGATGTCCAGCAAGCGTGCTTCCCAGCATTTGCGCAATTTTCGCCAGCAAAACTCCTACAACCCACTGCCAGCCCTTAGAAAAAAATGCACATTTTTTCCCGGCAAGCGTCATGCAGCCTGTTGCTAGCTCCCTAGAGGAATTGCATAGTTTTTGCTACCAAGCCCCTCTACTTCCTGCATTTCTTCCTCCAAAAAATTTGCACATATCTACCCACCAATTGAACCAGAACCCGCATACAGTCACTGCTGATTTGGATTGTCCATCTCAGGCTCCCAGTGACATCTGCACAGTTTTCATCGGCAGTGCCCAGATCCTGCATCCCAACTTGAAATTTTTCTTGCGCGATTTTGTAGCCTTGTCCTCTCTCCTGATCACCTGGATTTGAAATCGAATGATAATGCATCATGGTAGACTAGGAGGTTTATGTATTTGATGTCATCTCTTCATGAATGATTGCAGATACAGGTACATGCATAAGACATGATGCGACGACGGATGAGATGAACAAGGAGAGCACATGCAAGGACACTTGTTCATGAGCGGATAAACAAACGATGCATGTGAGGAGATATTCTCACGAACAGATGATGCATGCAAGGAGATTTTCTTGCGAATAGATGATGCATGAAAAGAGATTTTTTTGTGAACAAACGATCATGTGAATCATGCCAAAGCACAAGAAAAGAAGTGACATGCACATGCAACATCAAGCGAACACCAAAACCATCAAAGCCTCTACACACCTTTCCATGTGGAGGTGAAGCTATGATACACCAAGAGGACATCCATCACTCATCAACACTATAGCTCGACATGGACACCACCACCAGCATGAACATACTAGCACTATCATGTCGAGTCGTGTCATGAGTCATGTAAGCCACATCACTACTATGGGCCATATTTTTGTAAATAAATGTAATGTAATGTCGAAGTCCAAGAGACCCACATGTAATCTGAAGAGTTATGTAATCTAAAAAGTCATGAAAGTCAAACAGTCATGAGGGAAGTCGAACAATCACAAAGGTCAGTTTTACCCTTGGCTATAAATACCCCTCATTTGTACATGCAAAAGACATTTTCACCTTGGCTCCTCCCACATAGCCTTGAGAGTTTGTAGTCTTTTCTTTGAGGAGCGAGTAGTGGCTCCAATGCCCCTTTCATGTGGTTAGTGATGTATGGTGTACCAATGTGTCCTGGAACTTTTTCTTAATTCAGAATCCTGATAACATGCCAGCACATTTTCACACATGTATTATATTTACGAAAATGTGTTTTATGAGTTGTTAATGCTACCCTGTCCACGTAAGTTTCCTCACAAGACATTATACATAAACTTTCCCATAAACTTGTTATAACGACCATTGCAATCGCGTGGACTACTCCACTGGGTGTTGTACATGATATCTTCTCTTCTGTGTTATGACTCCCACATCCGTGCGGACTACTCCTTCGGAAGTTGTCCATGTACTGTCATGTTGTTTGTCTCTAACAGAGTTGGGACATTTTCCCTTCCAACTGGAGACTCACTTCCATCCTCTCTCCCCGCGGTGAAAGGACCATGACACAAGTAACACTAGCGCTTACCACTCACGTGAACCTCACTATTAAAAGACGAAGCAAACCACTCTCACGTGCTAAAAAACAAGAGCTAAGGCATATCTTTAGGATAATGGAAACCAAGACATCGTACTGGATGGGACTCCTACACCAAACGGTGTGAGGTCTAGTTGGGACACCATATCAAGGAGATCCCTTGAATGTTGGTGGGTCCAGCATCGTAAAAACCACTTTCAGTCTCAATGGTAAAGCGGATATTTGATAGGAAGACGTGAAGAATGTCAAAAGTATACATGAGGAATATTGACTTGTCATGAGTTTGAGAGGCACTTCAAGAAGAAGTATTTATCAAAAATATACGATGATGACAGAGCTAAGGCATTTTATGGGTTGCAAATGGGTTCTATGGCAGATGATGAGTATACTAGTAGATTTTTGGAGTTCTTGAGATATGTGACTTACCTCAAGGAGGAGAAGGCCAAGGTTTAGAGATTCATTAGTGGACTTCCAGTTGCATACAAAGACTGGATTGAGTTTGATGAACCTAGATCGCTAGAAGAAGACATTCAAAATTTGAAGCATTGTTATGAGCAGTTAAAGCGCAAAGTTGAGCCTAGTCATGACTCGAAAAGAAATGAGAAAGGTAAAGAAAAATGGCCACAAAAGAGAGGAAGACCTCAAGATGCAAGTGAAAAAGAAAATGCAATTCCTTACAAGAGATTCAATACAACTGAGAAAGGATGTGTAGAGCATCATGCTAAAACCAATGGTAGAGAATCATTCCAGTGTTGGATATGTGGTAAGGATCATCATAAGAGGGATTTTCCACAACATTAGAGTGGTGGTAGACCCCATATCTATAGTTCTTAGGAGGCGAACACAGTTGGTGATGTTGGTCATAAGATTCCTTGAATCTGTAGGTTTTAACCCCGTATAGAAATTACCTACATACGAATTCTAAAACACAGAAAATAAACAATGCGAGAGCATAACATATAAAACACATATACACAGAGATTTGCCCCTGGATCCCAAAACTGGGACTACCAGCTTGATTTTTTATTATGTTCCTTTCAATGTTATAATACATATTTATACATGCCGAAGCATCCAATACCATGGACTGAAAACCATCACGTCCAAAACCATGGATAGAAAAACCATCGCATCCAAAAACATGTGTGAAAATCATTCACAAAACCATAGGTGGGTCCGCCCAACCTAACATAGGTTCCAAAACCAAAATTTTCTGGGGCGCTGTCCCGGACCCTACAAAGTGGGGTTACCTGCACCCATCAAACCCCCTATGACTTCCCCCACTACGCAATCGGCGCAACGAAAGGGGGGCTCCACCCCCCTTCTAACCCCCCAATGGAAAGAATATAACACAACCCAACATTCTCCCACTTTTTGTTTTCTTTCGACAGGGGGCCACAAGAGAGCTTAGTCATTTATCCAACCCTGCAAAGCCCATTATTTCTCTACACCAAGGGAACTTCTCAGAGCTCATAGATTCTGTCAATGCATCTGCAGTATTCTTCAAAGTGTCCACCTTTACCAAGAACACCTTTTTGTCTTCTATCATATCCCTCACAAAGTGATACTGAACATCAATGTGCTTTGTCTTTGAATGATATGCAGGGTTCTTTGCCAAGAAAATTTCACTTTGGCTGTCACAGTCTATCCTTATAGCTCCCTATAAAAACCCCATACTTGAACACAATCTCTGCAACCAAACTGCTTCCTTGCTTGCACGAGTGACTGCCATGTATTCTGCCTCTGTAGTTGATAGTGCCATTACATATTGTTTCTTACTCATCCAAATCACTGCACCTCCAAATAGGTTAAACACATACCCACTTGTAGATCTTCTCTGATCCAGATCTCTAGCCGAGTCTGCATCAACAAATCCAAAAATATCCTACACTCTGTCCAATCCTGGTCTTCCTTGGTAGCATAAACCATAATCACTAGTGCCACACAAATACCTGAAAACCCGCTTCACTGTTGTCCAATGCTCCTTCCCTGGTTTTGACATAAACCTACTCAATACTCCCACTGCATGTGCAATGTCTAGTCTAGTATAGACCATCGCATACATCAGGCTATCGACTGCACTTGCATATGGAACACGGGACATGTCCTCTTCCTCTTCTTGTGTCTTGGGACATTGTTCAGCAGATAAATTTACACCTACAGGAATAGGAACCTTCACCAATTTACTATCCTGCATATTAAACCTCTACAGTATTGTCTCAACATACTTCCTCTGGTTTAACCAAAGCTTCCTCTTTGTCCAATCTCTTTTAATTTTCATGCCCAAAATATAGTTTCCAGCACCAAGATCTTTCATGTCATATTTAGAGGACAAATGGGTCTTCAAATCCTGGATAATTTCTTTGTCATTTCCAAGCAACAACATATCATCCACATACAAGACCAAATAAATAACATGGTCACCAATTAATTTAAAATACACACAGTGATATTCTTTGCTTCTGGTGAAGCCAAGTCCCGTATAAATGTATCAAATTTCTGATTCCACATCCTTGGTGACTGTTTTAACCCATACAGAGACTTCTTTAACTTTCATACCAGTTCTTTCTTACCCTTCACGGCAAAGCCTTCAGGTTACTTCATGTAGATTTCCTCTTCCAGATCCCCATGAAGAAAAGTTGTCTTCACATCCATCTGTTCTACCTCAAAATCAAAAGTAGCAGCAACAGATAAAAGTAATCTAATAGAAGTTACCTTGGCAATAGGAGAAAAAATATCACCAAAATAAATTCCCGAAACCTGGGAGTAACCTTTTGCTACCAATCGAGCTTTGTATATCTCCACCTTTCCTTCTACATTTGTCTTCTTCTTTAACACCCATTTACTGCCAATGGGTTTCCTTCCAGCCGGAAACTCCACTAGATCCCAAGCCTCATTTTTGTGCAAAGATGCCATTCCATCACCATGGCCTCCTTCCAGAGTTTTCCATCCTCTGAATCTACTGCTTCCTTCACAGTTCTGGGATCATCATCAATAATAGATAAAGAAAAATTTTAACAGAAAGAAGATGGACTATAGCTTTCTGGCTGCCTTCTTTCTCGAACTGATCTTCTCACACCCATAGTTTTTGGCTCTTCATCTTCTGATTCCTCCTCTGTTGTAGAGTCTGATTCTTCCTCCTTTAGCTCAAACTCCATCTTCTCAGGTTCCTTTGGTTGGACTTCATGTTTAATAACATCTTTCACCTCTCTAAACACCACATCTCATCTGTACACAACCTTCCTTGTTATTGGGTTCCAAAGCTTATAACCCTATAAACCATACTTATACCCAATAAAGATGCACTTTTCATATTTACTATCCAACTTGGTTCATTTCTCCTTTGGAACATGTACATATGCATCACATCCAAATACCCTCAGATGTGAAAGAGAGGGTTTCTTACCAATCCAAACCTCTTGTGGAGTTTTATCCTCCAACGCTGATGAAGGTGATATGTTTACCAGGTAACATGCTATCTCCACCGCCTCTACCTAGAATTCATGTGCTAACCTGGCACCACTGAGCATGCTTCTTGCCCTTTCCATCAACATCTTGTTCATTCTTTCTGCAACTCAACTTTGCGGAGGTGTATACGGAGTAGTCTTCTGTCATGCTATACCACACTTCTTACAGAATTCTTCAAATTCCTTACTGCAAAACTCTCCACTGTTATCTGTCCTCAACACCTTTATTTTCTTCTCTGTCTAGTTTTCCACTAGAGCCTTGAATTCTTTAAACCTGTCAAAGACTTCAAATTTATTCTTAAGGAAATATATCCATGTATTCCTTGCGAAGTCATCTATAAATGATACATAGTACACAGACTTACCCAGTGATGGAACCTTCACAGGTCCAAACACATCACTATGCACAAGCTCTAATATATGTTTCGCCCTCTTACCACCAGAGGGGAAACTCACCCGATTCTACTTCACATATATACAATTTTCACAGAAATCAAAATCCAGAGAGCTATTACTCATACCTTCTACCATACCTTTACCATGAAGTATTCAAAGGCCCTTCTCTCCAATATGTCCAAGCCTTTGATGCCACGGCATGGTCTTCTCTCCAGAGACCACTATATTTTCTGCTCCACTTTCAGGAACCAAAAAACTATTGCACCCATCAACAACCATGCTACCTTGCAGCTTGTACAGAGTTCCAATCTGAACTCCCTAAAACAATACCAGTGCTCCCTGAACCATCTTCCAGGTATCCTTCTCGAACACTGTTTTTACACCTACATCATCCAACTTGCTTACAGAAATCAGATTTCTAGCCAATACAGTAATATGCAGAACACCCGGAAGTGTTCTAACCCTTCCACCTTCCACCTTGCAACTTTAACATTACTTTTCCATGACCAACGATTCTAGCCTTCCTGTCATCCCCTAAGAATACATCACCGCCATCATATTTCTCATACTCGCAGAACCACTCTCTATGGGGAGTGAAGTGAAAGGATGCACCTGAGTCAATCAACCATGCCTAATGATCTACATGTGTACTTGAAGAAGCCAAGTACACATCCCCCCTTCATCTGAGGTGGTTTTCACCTCTGTGGAAGGAGCATCATTAGATCCATTTCCTTTATCAGGAGCTTTAGATTTACTATCCCTTTTGTAGTGTCATTCCTTTCTACATTTCCAACACACCACTTTTACAGGTTTTCTTGGAGATTTAGATCTCCCTCTAGATTTAGATCTCCCACTCGATGACTTATTTTTGTTTCTGTTCTGGGACCATCCTTGTACAGACAATGAATCACCATTCTGGATCTCCATATTTTTTTGTCTCATCTCCTCTATCAGCAAGGATGAGACTATTTCATCAAACTGCAAGGCAGTTTCATTGCTACCTATTGCAATAACCAAACTATCCCACGAATCTGGTAGAGAAAACAACAAACTAATGCACTTATATTCATCTGAAATTTTAATATCAACAGATGCTAACTAACTTACCACAATATTAAATGCGTTTAGATGCTCTGTCACTGAGTCTCCATCTTTCATCCTCACGTTATACAACTTTTTTTGCAAGAACAGTTTATTCACCAGAGACTTAGATTGGTACAAAGTCCCTCACTTTTCCCACAAAGCCTTTGCCGTAGCTTCCCCTGATACATTCAGTAATACTGAATCTGAGACACACAATCATATTGTGCTCTTTGCCTTCCGATCCAACTTCTCCCATTCTTCATCAGACACTCTCGTTGGTTTAGTACCTGGATCTACCATGATCCACTAATCTTTATCCACCAATAGATCCTCCATCTTGAGCTTCCACAACTCAAAAATCTAACCATTAAATTTCTCAATCTCTATCTTTCCACTGCTCACCATCTTCTTTCACCACTAGAATCGATCTTGCAGATATCCCACACAATAGGGTCTACCATAGGCCTGAGCGAAACCCCTCAGCAACAAAGGTGTCTCCTTGAAGCCAAAACTACTTTGATACCAATTGTAGTTTTTAACCCCGTACATATCTTGCATACGAATTCTAAAACATAGAAAATAAACAATGTGAGAGCATAACATATAAAACACATATACACAGAGATTTTCCCCTGGATCCCAAAACTGGGACTACCAGCTTGATTTTTCATTATGTTCCTTTCAATGTTATAATGCATATTTATACATGCTGAAGCATCCAATACCATGGACCAAAAACCATCACGTCCAAAACCATGGACCGAAAAACCATCGTGTCCAAAAACATGTGCGAAAATCATGCACAAAACCATAGGTGGGTCCGCCCAACCTAACATAGGTTCCAAAACCAAAATTTTCTGGGGCACTGCCCTGGACCCCATAGAGTGGGGTTACTTGCACCCCTCAAACCCCCTGTGACTCCCCCCGCTACATAATCAACACAATGAAGGGGGGGCTCCACCCCCCTTCTAACCCCCCAGTGGAAAGAATATAACACAACCCAACAGGACCTCTGGAGTTATGGCGAACAAGAAAGAGGATCATCAGGCATCGATCATTGAGATGGATGGTAAGATTTGTGATCAAGTTATTTCTATTTCGACTGATCCTAGATCTAACTACAGTTATATTAATCCTCACTTGGTGGATAAGTGTGATTTGATAAAATAAGTGCATGCATAATCTTGGTTGGTACATTTAGCTACATGTACAAAGAAGTGAGTTCGCCATTGGGTAAGAGTGTGTGCATTTGAGTTAAATGACATGCCTATGGTAGCACATTTCAATATATTTCCAATGGGATCGTATAGTAAGATTTTGGGTATGTATTGGCTATACCTTCACAAAACCAAAGTGGATTACTTTGACAAGGCCAAAGAGTGTGTGGATGATAGTGGGGAAAAGAGGACTTTGTAGGGAAAGAAGAAGCCTACATCAATGAGGATGGTTACCATTAGGCAGGCTAAGCATAGTTGCATAAAATGTTGTGTGATGCTTGTAATGCACATTTCTAGTGATAAAGGTAAGGAGGTTGAGGATGCAGATGTGTTAAGGATGCGGATGAGGATGCAGATGTTTGACTTGTCTACTAGTAGAGAGATATAGGAACAATCCTTTGGAAATACATTTTTTCCTCTACAACTCATCCATTTTTGTAGGTAGGCAAATAATAGTTTTAATTTTACTTATTGAATTATTTTTCTTCTCATTGAATGTGTTTAATCTACCCTAATTAACTTTTGTGGAATCTATGGTAGTTAAATTGTCATGGGTTTTCTCATGAAACTACAAAGTATGGATCCAAGCATGATAGAAACAATTCCAAGTACTTATTTGGTAGGATTTTCAATGTACCATACCATGAACCCATGTTATTATTTTCAACATATCTAACTCTTTGAGGAAATTAATTTCTAGTAATTTCTTGTTTGTTATGGGTATTTCGTTGTTGTAATTATTGTAGCCTAGTGTGGGGTTAGTTAATTGATCTCTAATTTCGATAATTCAACCATTCTTCTTTGGTTTTTTGTACATGTGGCTTTATGATTTCGATTGCATGATGGATATTTAGTTGATTATAAATGATTGCCAAGCTATTAGGACTTTGACTTATGGGTTTGCTTATTTTTTCATGTGGGTTTATGTAATACCTTAGTTTTGATGCTTGATTGAATAATGCATGTTTTGTACATGATGAAAGGTTGGATATCCTAGAAATGTAATATTTTCTAAATTTTATGAATACAAATACATCATTTACGATAGACATACAAGGGAAGAGTTTTAGGGGGATATGATTGCACGAGATATGGGAAGGTATCTAGAGAGGCTAGAGTAAAGTTATCATATTTTTCTATCTCATATTTTAGTTAATGGAGAAAATGAGTTACAGGAAATTATTGTTTGGGATGACACATAACAAATTGGGAGAATTTATATATT
The DNA here is from genome assembly GCA_031772625.1 of Pinus tabuliformis. Taxonomy (NCBI): domain Eukaryota; kingdom Viridiplantae; phylum Streptophyta; class Pinopsida; order Pinales; family Pinaceae; genus Pinus; species Pinus tabuliformis. The sequence goes on along the minus strand of CM062819.1, from coordinate 314,670,692 downwards.
AACCCTTATTTTGTATGGTCTGTGGGATTCATCATTCATAATTACTCTTATTTCTTGTAGAAATTCCTTGTAGATTCAAACTGCTAATTGTAATTTACTAAAACAATAGACTTGAATCTACTCTACTCATTCGCAAAAACAATTAAATGATCACGAAATCGCAAAACATACAAGAGAAAGAATTCAATCAACACATTAAACAACGATTTCCTAGGGAGAGCCACAACTAAAAACCCTTGTTATCTGTACATTGCATTAATAAAGAAGATTACAATGCTTTGCTCAACCTCGAGCAACCTCTGCACTATCTCTATTTGTATTACTACTTCCTAGACAAGCCCAGGCCAATACTTAACCACTTTTATACTTTCTTAAGTCCCTATTTCCTTGCATTGTTTCCATGGGAATTATCCCCTATTAATTAGGGAAATTCCCCGATTGGAATTTCACAATTCATCATAGGCCTTCCTTTGACTGCATGCACAACTTGTACAATTTGGATGAATATACAACTCATATTACATTGTACCTTAACTCCATTATCAACTCGGTAACTCTCATATTTGACATGCATGAGTTAGTTATGAGTGAATCATCTATTAATTGGTTAAACACATGATGCAACACCCCACTATCTAACCTCCTACTGGTTCCTCCATCAGTTGGAACTAGTTTAACTCACCTTAACTCAGTTAATTTGAATTAATTAATTACAACTCAAAATAAACTCAACTAGGGCAACTATAAAGTAGGAGACACTCTACATGACTCAATTTAGACCTTCAACTTGAATTAACTAAGCCAACTAAGTCAATTTAACTTAGTTAACTCATAGAAGTCATCTTGTGATCTGGAATTACAATTTTATTGCTAATTTGATTCAAGGAAAAAATTAAATTAGGATTTTCTTGTTTCATTTTCAACACTACCTCTCAACAAGAAGGGATTATCATATACCCCAATCCTGCCTCTATGGAACTCGAATTTGCCTCTTGACAGTGACCTAGTCAAGGTGTATGCCTCATGTTCCTGTGTAGGAATGTACTTTAGCAACATGATTCGCCTCTCCACACAATATTATAGATGATGGTACCAAATTTCGATATGCTTGGATCTATCATGAAAAATTGGATTCTTAGAGAGTTTGATGCAAATTTGATTGTCATAGTAAATCAATGTATGATCCATCTATTGACCAAATAACCCAATAAGGATCTTCCTCATCGAGATAGCCTCACAAGTTTCTTAACTTGTAGCCATGTACTCTGCTTCTTTTGAATTGAGTGCAACTTATCTCTACTTCCTCATGTACCAAGAAACTTTTGCTAAACCAATACTGAAGATTCCCCCTAATGTGATCTTCCTGTCAGATGGAATCCCTACCCAATATTCATCTATGAAGCCTTGTAGCATCACTCCCTCTGTCTCTCTATACCAAAGACCAAACTGAATGGTTCCTTTGAGGTATATCAACAGATGTTTAGTTGCCTTACAATAGATTTTGGTTGGATTGACCATTTCTTGACTAAGTTTGTTAACTGCAAAACATATGTTAGGCTGTGTGTTCACCAGATACATAAGTTAACCCACAAGATTCCTGTAAATAGTAGCCTCCGCTACTTCACCTGAAGTAGCATATTCCTTCCTCCATTTCCCTACTATAGGAGCCTCCATGGGTGTGTTGATATCCTTGTGTAACTTCTTCAGTATCCCATTCACATACTTTCTCTATGAGAAAATCTGTTCCTCATCTCCTTGCCATACTTCCATACCAAGTAAATAATGCATGAGCCCCAGGTCCTTCATCTCGAATTCTCTTTCAAGATCCTCTTTGTAATAGTAGACCAACTTCTCATCACCTGTTAGAATTAAATCATCAACATAAAATATTATAATAAAAAATTTACCTCAACCATAATATGGTAAAGGTTTGCATCTGCTTCACTTTTGGCTAAGCCTAACCTGCTGAAATAGTTGTAAATCTTGGTGTACTAAGCATGAGGTGCTTGTTTCAATCCACACAACACTCGCTTGAGTCTACACACATGCAACTCCCTTTTGACAGTCTCAAATCCTTTTGGTTGCTCAATGTACACCTCTTCCTCAATCACTCCATTAAGGAATTTTTTCTTCACATCCATCTAATGTATCTTCGATCCCATCTACACTGAAAGTGCTAGAATAGATTTCATTGAATACTACCTTGTTATTGGAGTAAAGGTCTCAACCTAATCAATTCCATCCACGCGAGAGAACCCTCTGGCCACAAATATGGCCTTGTGTTTCTCAACACTCCCATCAAATGCTTTCTTTACTTTGTAAAGCCATCTAGATCTCACCACTAACATGTCTGTTGGTCTTGGGACCACTTCCCAAAGACTGTTTTTGATAATGGAGTCATACTTCTCTACCATGGCATCAAACCATACTATTTTTTGCATTGCTTACTCAAATGAGGATGAATCAATCTCTACACTCTCACTCATTAGAGCCATGTAGCCAGTGTACCGATCTGGTGACCTCCTCTTCATGTGCTATGATGTGGGTGCTCCCACATTCTCTCTAGCATCATGCATTAATATGTTAGCCTCTCTAGTGCGCTTCCTTCCATATCTAGAAGCATCTACATGAGTGGGTGATTCCACTCTCTGATCCTCTCCATGGCACTGCTCCACATCATCTTGAGGTTCTTCCTTTGGAGCTAAAGGCTCCTCATCTACATGTAACTGAATCTCCATCTTGAGCGAACATATCATGGCCTTCTCTTCATTGAACTTCACATATCTGCGAACCATTGTCATCCTGTGAGATGGCAGGCACACCCAATAGTTGTGAGGTGTATCAGTACACCCAACAAATATGCCCAAATCATTTGTAAGCTCTAGATTTTTCCTTGCATCCTTGGTAACATGACAGTAAACTGATGAACCAAAGATCTTGAAGTGTGCCACATCTGGTTTTGGTTTCTTACTTGAAAAATCTTCTTCTGGTGTACTCATCTCGGGAATCCAATGAGGACTCTTATTTTTCACATGTACAATTGTGTTTTATGCTTAAGCCCACAAGTGCAACGACATGCCCTTATCATGTAACATTGCCCATGAATCTCCCACAATAATTTTGTTATTCCTTTTAGCCACCTCATTATGTTGTGGGTTATAGGGTGCTATTAACTCACGTTGAATCCCTTTTGATGCACAAAATTTATTTAATTCATTTGACACATATTCTCCATCATTATCACTCCTGAGAGCCTTCACTTTCCAACCAACATTTTTCTCAACAAGTGCTTTGAATTCAAAACATTTAGGGAATGTATGATATTTCTTCTACATTAAGAAAGCCAACACTTTCATGAGAAATCATATACAAATATTACATAATACATGTGCTTGGCGATCGAGGCTATAAAGAATGGTCCACACACAATTGAGTGAACTATTTCAAGGATCGCTTGCGCTCAACTATCCTTTTCATGGAAGCTGGCTTTGGTGTACTTCCCCAACGTACACCCTTTGCATGTATCTACTTTCTCTAGTGGACCCTTGGGAAGTCATGTAGAAATATGTTGGATGATCTTCAAAACTGTGTGCTGCAAGTGGCCCAATCTTTTATGCCACAATTTACCAATGTCTCAGCTCTGCACCTTCTCTTCTATTGTGTTGAAAGCATCACAATCTTGTACATCCAATTGTAAAGGTTCTTCACCTAAACCTCGATCCTCTTCACTTGTCTTGTGACTATGTGCCGAAGGAAATCCATTCATTTTCTAAATATCACATCGTATCCACGATCCTCCAAGATAGCAACTGAAACCAAATTCCTTTAGACTCGGAACATACATGACATATTTTAATGTGAGAGGAGAACCAGGCTCCCTCTGAAAAGTAATAGTACCAATAATGGTCGCGTTACACCTTCCATCTTCTCCCATCTAAATATGCATCTAGAGGTCCTTCTCCTCCAAGTCACTAAATAATTATTTGTTGTCAGTCATATGGAATGAGGCTCCACTAGATACGAGACGCTACCCATCATCGCTGTCACCATGCAATAAATGAGGGTGAAATCAAAGTCGAATTGTGATGCAATAGATTCACCTACTGCTACTCCATAGGGCTTATTGCATTCCTTGTTGTGTGGAAAATTCATGACATAGTGTCCTAGCTGATGACAGTGAAAAGTTTTAATCTTTGGCAAGTCCTTCTTCTTGTCACCCTGAGTAGAATTTGGTTTGGAATGGGAGAATTCCATTTCCATTTCTTTTCCTTTCCATCCAAGGAACAGTTCTCCTCATCATCATGCTTGTATGAGGTTTTGTCTTTGGTGTTCTGTCGAATCTATTCTTGTACCAAATCAAACCACAAACACTCCCCCTCTAGTAGCTTCTCCCTTCCATTTACCAAGTCCTGGTAGCCATGCCAGCTCTTCAGAAGACCTAGAAGTGTTGGGATGACAAAATCACCTTTAGGAACTATAACACCAAAAATTCCAAGCTCATCCCGACATTGGGTGAAATTGGTCAAGTACTTTGGTATTATGTCGCCCTTCTCCATCTTGATTTTCCTGAGCTTGTCCTTCAGCTCCAACTTCCTGTGGTCACTGATGTTATGAAATACGTTTTCCAAGGTCATCCACATTGCATATGGAGTATCCCTCCTATTTATGTCTGATACAATATGATATCGAATTCCTTCTAGTATGATCCTTCTCGCCATTGCAACAAATTTCCTCGACTCTGCCAGATCTTTAGCATCAATTGTTGGAGGCTTAGAAATATCTTTGTCTATGAATTCCTTCACCTCGTTGTCTTCGAACGCTACGTCCATCCTATCCTTCCAAGAAATATATTTCAAACTACCCTCAAGGGAATATTCGAGTCTCAATACGTAGAACGACATCCTGCTGGTTGTGAAAAATGATACTGCAAATTCGATTTCACCTGCAAAAGAAAAACTCTTATTCTCCTCTTCTAGAGTGATCTCTACTCTGATACCATGTAGAAATTTTGTCTATATTCAATATGTTAATTTTAATTTATTCAAACAATATACTTGAATCTACTCTACTTAGGAGCGGAAACAATTAAATGATTGCGAAATCATGAAGCATATAAGAGAAAGAATTCAATCAAAACATTACACAATTATTTCCTAGGGAAAGCCATAGCTAAAAAACCCTGTTATCTATATATTTCATTAGTCATAAAATATCAGAAGATTACAATTTTTTTCTCAAGCTCAAGCAACCTCTCCATTATCTTTATCAGTCTCAATGCTTTCTAAACATTGAGCCCATGCCAATACTTAACCAATTTTCTTCTTTCCCAAGTCCCTACTTCCTTGCATTGTGTCCTTGGGAATTAGCCCCTATTAATTAGGGAAATTCCTCAATTGGAATTGTGCAATCCATCATAGGCATTCCTTTGACTTCATGCACCACCTATATAGTTCAGATGATGATACAACTGAGAGTACAGAGTCCCTGAACTCTAATCTCAATTGGGTAACTCTCAGATCTGACATGCATGAGTTATTTATGAGTGAATCATTAGTTAACTGGTTGAACACATGAAGCAACACCCCACTGTCTGACCTCCTACTAGTTCCTCCATCAGTTGGAACTAGTTTAATTGACTTTAACTCAGTTAATCTAAATTAATGAAATACAACTCAAAATACACTCAACTATGGCTCCTTTAAAGTATAAGAGACTCTACATGACTCAAGTTAGACCCTCAACATGAACTAACTTAACCAACTGATTCAATTTAACTTAGTTAACTCGTACAAGTTGTCTTGAGATTTGGAATTACAATTTTATTCCTAATTTAATTCAAGGACAAAATTAAATTACGATTTTCTTCGTTCATTTCCAACATTTCCTAGAGAGAAAATTTATGTCAGAGATGGCCTTTTATATAGTCTAAGTGTTAGGATAAGTTATTGTCTAGCATGTTAGGATGTCTAAATGGGTGGATACATTAGTATTGTTAAGGAAATTGTCCATGAATAAGAATTTATGGAGCTTCCAACATTGATATTTCTTGACCAATTATTTTCCTAAAATCTGTGCAAACAAAATTGAATGTTGTCCCAATAATCTTGCCTGAGGATCTACTAGAACATGGATAGAAAAAAATTCAAGGCTTCCTATACGTAATGAAAGCTACTCCTTTCATTTGATGGAAATAAAAAATATTATGAAATACCTTATTATAATCGCATGTTGATGTAGGTTACAAATCCACTCCAGCATATGAAAAACCCGCTCCTACTCAAATACCTTGCTCCATCTCCCTCATCCAAACACCTACACATATATATAAATAAAGAAGGATAGTGTATTTTCCTCCTAAAGGTAATTTAAGATGCAGAAGAACTTAATACCAATAAATAAATTATGATCTAATGAACATACAACATATACAGAGGGAAACCAAATTGATTTTCTATATAAAGTATCACTCCAATTGTAGGATTATACCTCTTGGTGCAGTTTTATTTCCTCTGATCCCTTGACCTTTGTCCTCCTTTGGATTCCTTATAGATTTGGCTCATTCATGAAGAATGAAAATAATTTATGGTGGTAATTCTTTAGCATAAAAGTTTATTCTAATTAATTTATCCTTGTCCATCTCTAAGAGGGTTTCATTTAATATAAGTCATTCCTAGGTTTGGGGGGATGTATCTAGGAACTTACAGATAAGAGAAGTTAGGAAAATTCTTTTTCTATTGACTCTAAGCTAGCTCATGATAATCTAGGTCAAGTTGATCCACTTGAGAAGGTTAATAGTTGGAACTATTGAGCTCCATAACTCCCTAAAAGAATGCATGATGTGCATTTTTAGCTATAGGTGATAAGATGTACACTAGCACTGATCAATGGTGTACAAGATAATAATTTTATGGGAGAGATGAGATAGCTAAATAGGCATATATAAGAGTGAATAAGGGTGCATTCAAACTAGTAACTAAGGGGAGTTGATCTATGGTTTCTCTTAGTAAAGTGGAGTGGCATATACAGTTATAAAAGTTGGCAATTCTATTTTCCTAAAATTTACACATGACAAAGAAACTATTGTCCCATATATTCCACCTTAAGATCTTCTAAATAGTGAATAAAACAAACAATCAAGGGCCCCCACACCTTATCCAAGCTACCCCTTTCATTAAATGGATATGGAAAAGATGATGAGAGACCTTATTACCCTCACATGTTGATGCAGGTTATAGGTCCACTCTAGTAGCTGAAAATATCACTCCTCCTTAGAGATCCCACTTTAGCTCCCTAATCAAAACACATAAACACATTTAAAAATTAACAAGGACACTGCATTTTCCATCAAGAAAATAAAGTTAGGATGAAAAATAATCTAATCACAATAAACACATTTTGATCGCATGAACATACATCATATAGAGAGGGAAACTAGATTTAAGTTCTATATAAAGTATTAATACAATAACGGAATTATACCTCTTTGTTTAGATTTCTCTCCTTTGATCACTTGAACATTGTCCTCTCTTAGATTATTCACAAACTATGCTCATTCGTGAAGTTTGAGAAGAATTTATGGTGGTAATGTTTTAGCATAATAGCATATTCTAATTAGATTCTCATTTTCCACCATTGAGAGGTTCTCATTATATAAACCATTCCCAGATTTGGGGAATGTATCTCGACACTTAGTGCCAAAAAAATTTAGGGAGCTTTCTCCATTATTAACTCTAATTTGACTCATGAAATCAGAGGTCAAGTTGATCCTCTTGGGAAGGCCAATATCTGGAAACTATGAGCTTTGAAAATCCCTGAAAGAGGACATGTTCTGTACTTTTAGGTAGGGTGATAGGATGTACACTACCATAGAGTGATGGTATATGCTATGAGATTGTTGTGGGATTGATGGTATACCCAAATAGGTATATACAAGGGTGAAAAAGGTTTCATACAAGCCAACAACTAAAGGGAGTTCAGGTATGGTTCTTCTTACTAAGGTGGAGTGGAAACAAGGGTTTTAATGGATGCCTCATAATGCATGAGCTTAGAAGATAAATTGATGGATGAAATTCATTACATTTAGTTATAAAAATGAAAGGAATGAGTTAGGATCAAAGGAATATATTAGATAAACCTTAAAAACCAAGTTTAATCAGAAGAAAATAATCCATGACATAGGCATACCCATGCTCAACATAAATAATCACTGAACATGGTCACCAAAGCCATACACTAATGATCCATGACATAAAATTCTGGCACATGGCCATGAAGAAATACACAGTCAATCCTTGCAATAAATAAGGATATCATAGCCACAAACAAATATAATGTGGATCTATGTCACAATATCCATCGATTTTATTATGGATGCATCCCTTAAACATATAGTGGCAAAATGCAAAACTAACTTAGAAGAATTAACTAATGAGCAACACATGCTAACTTGCAATAAGGTAGGAGGAATCGAAGCATGCTCCATAATGGACGAAAGAGTAATTATATAAAGGAGTAAAATACTTATATATGTGGTATGACTCTGAGGTAAGTTGAAACCATATATAAGATGTGAACATAAGCATGTGGCATGTTCAAGGGAACCATTATTTATGCTATCATTTGAATTATAGATTATCAAAAAAAAATCTCTCCCTCTCCTTTTTTCTATTTTTTTTGGTATCTCCTTCATATTTTAATGAGCATTAAAGAAAAGAAATGTAAGCTTTATAGAATTTTTTTTTTTAGTTTTAATGAGCCTAGAAACGAGATAAAAGCATACTCTATAACGTTTCTTCTTCATGTTTTATTGAGCTCAAAGAAGATGTAGTAGTATGGTTGATACAAGGTTTCCTTTGTGAGGTTTTAACGAGACTAAAAAAGAGATGGAAGGATGTTCGATACCTTTCAATGTGTAATGAGCACAAGAAACATACAATTGAAGCTCGTCTCCATTAAACAAGTGGTATGGAAGGTAGAACCTTGTTTTGAGATGATGGAACTGTCGTAGTCAAAGTAAAGTAGATAAGACGATAAAAAAAACCTACTCATCATGATGGTCTCTCCACAAAGGTTAAAGGAACCAAGTGAAAAAATGAATGGGTCCAAGGGAAATGTGATTGCAATGCTGAAAATAGAGGACAACGAAGATTGACATGCATAAGTGAGCAAGTTAATGCATAAAAAATTGCAAGGGTGACTCCTTTTTGGAATCCTATTAGTGTGTGATCGGAATATGATAGAGAAGAGAAAATGAGGCTCAGATTAAAAGTTATGGAGTGTCTACAAAAGGGATTTTGAGCCTATAAAAGACACATCATGGACAACAAAATTCAAAAAAGGTGTTAAACTAGTGCATCCATATAAAGCAAGCATTTATTCCATAAGTTATGATGTGTAAATAAATAATATTTAATGTCGCAACTTAGTAGGATCAAACCTTAGGTTAAATGAATAAGCACATGAAGGTTAATAATGCATTAAATATGACATGGAGATACCACCCTACATGCAAAAGTGAATAAAAACACATCCATGGTCCAATGGATGTAAAAATAGAAATGTCATCCAATCTTGTAGAAACTGTCACACGGAATGAGTCGATCTTGCGGACAAGATAGACCTTCCTAGAATCTAAAGAAGACCTAATGACAAGCAAACCAACCAGACACTATCTTTCTCTAAATATATTTTGATAAACAATAGAAAACAAGTGTTTTGAGGGCCTACCTTTGGTCCAACGCAAGCTTTTTGATGCCCTTGCTCCTTTGATCCAAATTAGCTCCTTTTCGCGAATCTGCAAACACAAACAAGGCAAAAAAATTAAATGGCACCTGAAAAGCCAATTGCATAAAACATATTTAGCATGAAATTCAAGGAGTTCATGAAACAAATAACATAAGATACTTGTTGAGAAAAATCAGTTTGATTGTATTAATTCAAAAGAAGAAGAACTTTACAACCTTTGCCTTGACGCTGTACAAGCTCCTCCTAGGGTCCAACAAGAAGTCTCCTCTACTTTGACAAGTTTCACTCACTCCCCAATGAAGCCAAAAAGGTATGTGATCTCTCCTCTTAAGCTCAACTAGGAAGTCTTAATTTCACCAGCATTTACCCTCAAAATGTTCAGCTTCTAACCTCTCTAGTCCTCACTCCAATGCCTATATTTATAGTGCAATGGAGGGAAGTTACTAGGTCCTCCTTCAAAGGGATAAAGACCTCCTTCAAAGGGATAGCTCCTTTAGTCAAGGGATTAGATCCTTCTCTTTTGGGATGCATGAACCACCTCAGAGCGAACAATCCACGTCAAAATTCCTTCTAGAAAACTCTAGAATTAACCCAAAGTGAGTTTTTTAAGATAAAACTTACGCCTTTTGACTTTCACAGGGGTCCTCACCTACACCTGTTATAGACATTTTTGTGCCTTATAGCATTGAGCATGAAATGTCCATAATATAAGGAATCCAAAGTCCCTAAACATGTTGTTCCTGCCCCTAGAGGAATAAGGCTAACAAACCACAGCAATTCACAGAAGTTTTCCACCTGAAACTGCTCAAAAACAAGTCAATTCAGGATCATTTCAGTGGCTACACTAGCTGTTTGCGCTGAATGTCAAAGCCAACACTGGCTACCTGCGTTGAATGTCAACTGGAACACTAGCTACCTGCGCTGAACGAGAATGGACAAGTGGCAGGCTCATTTCTCAAGGTGTCAAAACCCAGGAAGCTTCCAAAATGACACTTGCCTCAGGGAATTCGACTGGTGATGAGTAAGAGGTTCCAAATCTCCAAGTGGAAGCAAGAACCTCCAAGTGGACTTAAGAACTGACAGAGGGAGAGGACACTAGTCAGATCTCAGGCTGACTCATCCTCTCTCCAAACATCTATATATGGATCTCTCTCCATGAGATCTAGAGGCTGGAATTTTGTTATTGCAAAGAATTGCTGTTGGTTTGAGACTGGAATCATTGGGTGCTTAATGCTTTGAAGGGGGAAAAGAGAGGAATTCCATTTGCTGGGAAGGAGATGCTAGATTGGAGCCCACTGGGTTGTATCTCTTCCTGAACCTTGATATTCATCAATAAAGCTATCTTGGTTTCTCCTATATGCTGATGTATTTTGATGTATGAATGTATTAGTGTATTTGGTTTATTTCTAATCCTAAACTAGTTATGAATGTGAACATCTGTCTTTGTGTAGTGTTCTTCTCTTGTCTCAAGTAGTTGTTCTCTTGTCGCAAGTAGCTTTTCTCTTGTGATCTTGCAGGAACCCGTTGAAGCTGGACAAGCAAGAAGGCAAGTAGCTGTGAACACCCAAAGGGAAGAGAGACCGGATCGAGGGACAAACGGAAGACACCGGTAAGTCTATTGATCTCTCTTCTTTCACATTTCATAAAGGAAGAAACTAGAATAGTTGTACTCGTTTGTTTCTAAGGCACTGTCACACCTTAGGTGGATAGGATCGTCCTGCATAGGCATTTTTCCCCACAACACATTGGCGACTCCGCTGGGGAGATCTGTTTAGTCATTTTATTTGTGTTTCTATCATTTGTTTGTTTCATAGACTTGACAGCAACAATTGAACTGCATCTTTCCTGGATGCAAAGTAGACAGTTGCTGCTTTGATCCAATTGCTGGACTTGTCTATGATCTGAACAATGGATTCACAAATGATTTGATGATCCTTGTGATAGATCTTAGTAGCTCTTCATAGCATCCCTTTGATTACACCTTGCTTGCTGCTTTTATTTGGCCTAAAAAAGTGAATTAAATAGCAATCTGTGACCCAGAACCTGAGGGAAACGAGAGTTTCTCCTTCAGCGCAGACCCAGTGAAGGGATTCTGCATTTCAACGCAGGTCCCATGAAGGCTACCTGCGCTGAATGTCAAAACCCCTGTGTTGAGGTTGCGCTGAACCAGTTTGTCCTTGTTCAGCTGGGGTTCTCTGCTCTGTTTTGCCTGTTTTTGATCTCTGTTTTTGCAGCCTGTAACCAACATAGGTACCAGTCTGAAAACTCCTTTTCTCTGCTTACATTCCACCTCCTTTTGTACAAAAAGACTGTGAGTGTTTTTATGTGTTTGTGGCATCATTTGCAGTTTTCCTTTGCATGAGTGAAATAGTCATCCTGTAGCCCTTGATTCAGATCTGTTGATTGTGATCTTAGAAGAGAGTTCATTGGCTGTTTGCAGATTGATTATACATTTACTTTTGCTTATTGGTTTGAATTTGTCTCTTTTAAGTGTCAAAACAAGTCTTCATTTCGAAAATCGTTAAGTGTTGTAATCTCTTCTATCTTCTCTGATTTCGAAAAAGTAAACTTGTTTGTATTGATCATTTAAAAGAAAATTCAAAGTTGTACAAAAAGCTTTCTTTGTAGGCATCAATACTAAGAAAGCAAAAAACAAACACCTGCATTGTGCATTTGCATTTGATAGTTTGCATGTTGGATTTAGGAAAAGTGCATTAGAGTGTGCTGATTGCTCTTTGAGAAAAGATGGTGTCTTTCTTTTCCCTTAGTAGCTAGGATTTTCAAAGTTGAAAAGATATAAAGCTTGCTTATCATCTTTAGACTGCATTTAGGAATTTGTATCATACATCTCGTGGTGAACCTTGAAAGGCAAACTTTAAAAAGATCAACCTAAAATAAATTGAATGAACTTAACAACGCTTTGCAACATAACGCACAACATAGAGGTCTAGGCTAGAGACGTGTTCCGGCGTCGTTAAGCTTGGTGACTGTCGATCTCGTGGATGGTGGGTGATTCCTCCTGAGGGACGATAGTGCCAGTACGGATTGTGCTCCCACGTACCGTCGCATATATATTGGGAGACCCCTATAGGCATAAAACCTTTATCCTTAGGAAGCCGTGTCGGCCGCCCTACTGATCACAATGCACTCAACACAGCATTCAGGAAGATCGACCGCCCATACCCTAAAAAGTATTCTGCGGTTTTGCGAAAAGTTTGGCACACCCTCTGCCTAGAACTCCAGAGCAGTTCCTTTTGGCCTTTTTCAGACTCTATAACAGAAAACGTCCATCCGAACATTTGTCACTTCGGGCTCGTTAAAACATCGAATGAGACTAGAGTCATCTTTAGCTTTTTCTTGACTCTTTAAAACTGAAAAAGCAAGTTGTGTCTAAGCGTCATTAAAAATTTATTTTAAACGGAACAATCACCCTTTAATTCCTGCGTTGATCTGTAGGTTGAAAGATGGAGCACACCAACCAAGGAATCCCCCTTGGTGGAAATCCTAGTCCCTTCTCCTCTTGGGGAGATGTTGGTGCGCCCCACATGGCCACATTGTCGCTTCCAGGACTGACAATTGGCCTGCCAGTTTGGCTCTTTTCAACCAATGTCGTTCAGAACACCACCATTCCTGAATAGTCGAGTCAACAGTTGGACCAGACCAGAATTTCCCACCAGCCTTCTACTTCATCTAACTCTTCCTCTCCTCCTTCCTCTTTGCTTGACGGAACTGATAAAGAAAAAAACCAAGTTCCTAAGGAGAAGAAGGAAAAGAAGAAGAAAGAGAAGAAGAAGAAGGAGCCGAAGGCGACTGGGGGAAAACAAGTGTCGTCTGACAAAAATCCACACACAACACTGACAAGGGCTAAATCGTCATGTGTCATATGCAAGGGAGACCATTTCCACAGAGATTGTCCCTGTATCCCTCGAATACTAAGGGACTGGTCTCCCCGTTTGCACAATTCAGTAGCATCAACCTCTGATAGCCATGTTGACTGCTCACCGTCGACTAGTGAAAGTGAAGTCCCAGGACAGAGAGGGAAAGCTAGATTTCCCTGCAAACTGTGTGAAGGCGATCATGCCATCCATCGTTGTCCCTTCTTAGACGAGGCTAAAAGAGTTCTGGAAGATCGCCCAATTCTACGAGCGCAACTTCCTCCTGGATATCAAAAACTCCTGCCAAGTCCTTCACTAGTTGAGAACCCGGCTAGCCCACCCAGGTGGTCAGCCAAAGCACCTATCATTGAAGATGAAACGTCTTGATCCATGCGTGACGAAAGTCAAAAGGTTGATACGGCAGTTGACCCGGTTTTGCCTTCAGAGGCTCTATCTTCGAATGATACCATCACAGAGGAGAATAAAGAGGACATCGTCCAAGTTCTCTTCATCAACACTGACTCTGATGAACAAGGGGGAAATGCCCCCATTCCTTTATCGTAGGAAGGAAGTTCGTCAGAGCGATATCCGGCCGTTTATTCGGTCCCACCACCAAGCAACCTGGTTGTGTCCTTTGACTAGAACCAACTAGGCAGACCCTGGTTGCCAGCAAGCATACCATTCAGAATTATCGTTCAAATATACAGAATGGTAATGGCTGGCACTATCATTGACGAGGGGGCATCTGTGAGTATCCTTTCCTCTATTGCTTGGAAAGCGCTTGATTCGCCAGTGCTTTTGCCTGAAATGAGAAATCTATCAGGTTTTGATAAAGGAACCAGTCGACCTTTAGGGATCCTCCCCAATGTGCCTATAACATTGAAAGGGAAGATCGTTCAAATGAATGTGATGGTCGTTCAAGGACCCTTGGATTATAACCTACTCCTTGGACGAGACTATATATATTGCATGAGAGCTGTAGTCTCCTCACTCTTTAGAGTAATGTGTTTTCCGCATGAAGGAAGAATGGTCAAGCTCGTGGACCAACTTTCATTTCCCGGATCACGCATCGCAAATAGTCACATACCATCCCTAAATGGTCTATTCACGCAAGAAGTGTCTCAACCCACGGTCCGTCCTCCTGATGAGCGCGAGTAATCCGGGAGGATATGACTGCAACCCAGGGGGCATGCGTCCTGGTCTGCTTCGGCAGGGAAACTTTGGGTATAGAGTAGGTTTCTGTGGGAGAATATGACTAGTTTGTACCCCATCCGTCTAGGAAGAGGGTTATTCTAGAATAAGATTCTCCTGTCAAAGTTATGTGAGAGGGCGGGCATTGTCGCTCACCTTTGTCTATTTCGGTAGACATTGCTGAGGAAGTGTTTTGTTTGAAAGGTTAACGAGACAATATTTGGGTAACCTGAAAGAGGTGAAGTCTCTCTCTTTCAAACAATTGTTTTGAAGGAAGAGAAGTAGAGGTAATCTTGAAATCGTACTTTATACCTGGGGGCATGCAAACCTTTTGGAGTGCAAGCAAGGGGCGGCTATTTATTTTTTAAATTTTTAGGACCTCTAACCCTTTAAACTCGTAGGATTAGTCATTTCCAAACTTGCATAAAGAAAGGATCCGGAGCAAAGCTTAGTGAGATGAAGCTCCATAAAAAATAGAATCTTGATGAGACACTCTTATCTTATGACTGGGTATTCGAGCAGTTTTAGCATAAAGTTCATGCTCGTTAAAAAATAAACGCAAGATTCGAGCAGTTTTAGCATAAAGTTCATGCTCGTTAAAAATAAACACAAGATCCGAGCAGTTTTAGAACATAGTTCATGCTCGTTAAAAAATAAACATAAGACCGAGCAAATGTTTCCACCCGCGTTTAAGCTCGTTAAAAAATGAACTATCCCGGTAAATAACCACTGTGAATGTAATATCATCAGCCATTAAAGCCTTGGTCGTGTTTGCACCATCACCTCCACTTTTCATTTGGCCGATCGTTCACCTCCATATGATTTTTTACCCATTTTGAGGAACAGCTGTGAAGAGTGATTTCACCTTGCCATCCTTGTGACACTGCCGTGATTGGAAAATTCCAACCTGTACCTAGAATCAGCTGCTAACCCTGTTTATCACTCGTTCCTCAAAAGACGAGTCTTCTTTAAGCTCTTTTCATCTGACTCGTGAAATATGAAAAGATTGCTGAGTTTTGGCCTTCCAGCTCGTTAAAGCGACCGGAAGAGCTATCCCTCCTCTAGATTTTAATCTTTTTGGACCTGAGGGATTATTGCACAAAAAGATTGAGCGCTTGTTTTATTCGGCTCGTTAAAACTATCGAAAACTCATCCCTTCTGTATTGTTTTATACTTTTTCGGACTTAAGGGATTAGATGATGAAAAAGGAATTTTGGAGTTAACTTTATGTATCTTTTCAGACTCTCTAAAAATGAAAAGAACCAAGTTATCCTTGTCGTTAGACTCGTTAAAATCATTAAATAGCGACAAACTTGTCTTTAGACGAGAACGAGTTTCACTATCGCTAGGCTCGTTAAAATATAGCGATGGGCTTGCCCGAAGGGCAGGTTATAGAACAAGCATATGTTATCCTCCTCAAGCTTGACAAAAATAAAGAGGTACTGGTCAGCAATGACTGGGGAAAAATTGGGAGAAACTAAAGAAAACTTTGATGGTAGCAAGTCGCTCTTGAACATGACACTTTTCCTCCGTACCACAATCGGGTTGGGTTGTTTCATTCACCGGTTACATCCATGGTCTCGCCATACCATCCATATTTGGCGTAATGCTACTAATCCATCGCATCAGTGTCGCCATATGTTTAAGAGAAGTCGTTCAGAAAAGTCAACCGAGTCCCATCCACTGCCATACATTATCCTTCATCCTTTCATGATCGCCACCCTGAATCATATGTCACAGATCATTTTCACCTCCATTAAAATCATTAGCTCCATTCCGTGTCACTGATGTGGGATTCGTTAAGGCCCTCCTGTGACGGATCGCTTCTTGTCGACATCAGCTCATTATCCAAGAAGTTGATCTAGGAACAACCCCTTCAGTACTTTGAAGCTTGCATGCCATAATGGCAAGTTTCTCACTTCCGGCGACAGGTATACATCAATGACCTTCGACCGAAAGATTTTTCGTGGTGTTCGACGCCAAGTCCTTTATTCACACCACGTGAATTGTACTGTAGTACCTTGAGGGTCATTATCATTATCGGTGATTCCTCTCGCGCTTGTTAACAGTTTTCATCATTGACCGGTAATCAAGCGATGTCTTTCCATGTTCGACTTCAGAACATCTCTCACATGGATCGACTTGTACTTAGAGTGAAGATCGAACGAGTTTGAAGACCCCGGATCTAGTTTCATCCATCCGGGCTGCGATATATATTCAGGAAAGATAAAGACATTGACATGTACATCATTGCAGCAGATAATCATCCTACTCAAAGGATGATAATTTCATCAAAATTATCAGTCTACCACCAGACCCTTGTCTATTCTATGTACAGAAAAATGAATTTATAAAGATGAGCATGGGAATGCCCGCCTCAGCTAGATCATGAAAGCAGTATGAAAAATAATGTATTGCATTTTATTTTATTACAGGTCTCCTCCCAGCATTGGATGAACTTCGGATCCCCCTGATAAAGCATTTCGCCCGATAAACAGCCTCATACTTTAGGGGGCAACTGTTATAGACATTTTTGTGCCTTACAGCATTGAGCATGAAATGTCCATAATCTAAGGGATCCAAAGTCCCTAAACATGTTGTTCCTGCCCCTAGAGGAACAAGGCTAACAAACCACAGCAATTCACAGAAGTTCTCCACCTGAAACTGCTCAAAAACAAGTCAATTTAGGATCATTTCAGTGGCTACACTAGTTGTTTGCGCTGAATGTCAAAGCCAACACTGGCTACTTGCGTTGAATGTCAACTGGAACACTAGCTACCTGCGCTGAACGAGAATGGACAAGTGGCAGGCTCATTTCTCAAGGTGTCAAAACCCAGGAAACACTTTTTAAACTAAAACACACCAGCTAGACAGAAAAACTAACCTAACTAAAAAATCTCCATACCCATTCTTTTAAGCATAATACCTCTTCAAGTAAAGACCATTTCTGGGTTTACCTAAAGAGTCCCCGTCAAAGTCTACCAATTCATAGGCCCCTTTTTCTAGCTTTCGCTTGACAATATAGGGACCATGCCACATAGGAACGAATTTTCCAGTGCCTAATTTATCGTTAGCTTGATCATATAATAACACTAGGTCTCCTTCCAAAAAATTTCGAGGGGTCACATTTCGATCATACTGAGCTTTCATATGTTTTGCGTGAGTCTCGATCGCCAATACAGCATCACGTCGATTCTCATCTAATTGAGCTAAGTATAACAAACGCTTTTCCTCTTCGAAAGTGGCTGGAAGTAACTCGATGGCCATTTGCAGTGACGGGATTTCGCATTCAATGGGTAACACAGCTACCAAACCATAGACTAGTTGGAAAGGAGTCAACCCTGTTGATGTTTTTACTGAAGTTTGGTATGCCCAAAGTGCTGAAAATAACATGTTGTGCCAATTCAACCGATGAATCCCAATGATTCGTTGGATCATGATCACTAAAACTTTGTTGATGGATTCAACCAGA
Organism: Pinus tabuliformis; assembly: GCA_031772625.1. Classification (NCBI taxonomy): domain Eukaryota; kingdom Viridiplantae; phylum Streptophyta; class Pinopsida; order Pinales; family Pinaceae; genus Pinus; species Pinus tabuliformis. The sequence goes on along the minus strand of CM062819.1, from coordinate 314,652,410 downwards.
CCATTCGCTTGTGGATAATAAGGGGTTGAACTATCGTGACGTAAACCAAGTTGGCCTGTAAGTTCGGTCATCATAACGTTTCGAAAATGACGCCCATAATCAGTGATTATCGCTTGTGGGACACCAAACCTAGCAATTATATGATTGAACACAAAAATTGTAGCTGTTTTGCCATCTGCCTCAAATGTAGGCATCGCCTCGGCCCACTTAGTAAAATAATCTACCGCAAGGATGATATACGCATGCCCCCCGACCGAGTGAGGGTTACATGTAATAAAATCGATACCCCATTTAGCAAAAGAACCCATGGCAATTATAGGGTGGAGAGGAGCAGGTGGAGCACGCATCTTACGATAAAAAATCTGGTAGTTGTGGCATTTTCGGACTGCCGTAATACAATATTTAAACAAAGACGGCCAGAAGTAGCCAGCACGCAATATCTTTTGGGCTGTGGCATACCCAGACATATGACCGCCACACGCTCCAGAGTGACAGTCATTTAGAACCCTTTTAGCTTCTTTTTGAGTTAAGCAACGTCGAAAAATAGAGTCCGCCCCACGGCGATAAAGAGTATCTCCAATAATTTTGAATTGTTGGGACTGGAATCGAATTTTCCGACGTTCCGACCTTGAAATTTCTGACCGAAAGGATTGGGTCTGGAGATAGACAATGATATCCCCATACCACGGATCTAAAGTGCTGATTAGAAACAAGGATTCGTCCGCAATGGGCTCCTCTGCCATAGTTTCTGTGTCAGCACGCGGGAAGTCACACATTAACTCCGCAAAAACTAAAGATTTCTTAGACTTAGATTTCTCAAACTCCAAGTCAAACTCTTGCAGGATAACGATCCATTTAGAGTACTTGCCCCCTAGCAATTGCTTGGTTAAAATGTAGATCATAGGGTTGCAATCCGAAATTACCGTAGTTTTACGTAGTAAAATGTAGTGACGAAAATGTTGGACAGCTTGAACGGTTGCTAATGCCAACTTCTCAACATGTGAGTATTTTAGCTCAGTTGGATTCAATGTACAACTAAGGTAATATATCACATGTTTCGTTCCGAATTCATCTCCCTGAACTAAGACTATTCCAATGGTGGAATGGGAGGCGGCGAGATACAAGAAGTAATCCTGTTTGTAGTTGGGAGGATGCAAGAACAGTGCATGGGTCAACGCGTGTTTGAGTGCATCAAAAGATTTCTGAGCTATCTCATCCCAATAGAATGGAGTGTTCTGTTTCAACAACCAGGTAAAACCCTTTGTAACCTCGGCGTAGTTAGGAATGAATCGTCGTAAAAAGTTTGCTTTCCCCTGCGAACTTTGGAGTTGGCGAAGACTCGAAGGATGGCTTCGACCTTCGAGGGATCAACACGGATGCCGACTTTCGAAACTACAAATCCCAGCAATCGACCCGTTTCTATACAAAAGACACATTTGTGTGGGTTCAACCGAATACGATAATGCCTACACCTCATAAAGATTGCTCGTAAATGGATGAGGTGATCAGCTCGATGTAATGAATGAGCAGGCAAGTCATCGAGATAGGGTTGCACAATGTGCTTGATGTCATGAAATGCATAAGACATCGCCCTTTGAAAAGTTGCTCCGGCATTCTTAAGCCCAAAAGGTAACTTGCAATAAGCAAATGTCCCCCATGGACAAATGAAAGCCATTTTTGGTTGATTGGCAAGTAGAATATTGATTTGATTGTATCCGGAAAAACTGTCCATAAAGGAAAATATTTCACTGCCGGCACAATCATCAATGATTTGATCGATATAGGGAGTTGGGTAATTGTCCTTTGGATAGGCTCGATTAATGTCCCTATAATCGATGCATATTCTTATTGTTCCCTATTTTTTGTTAACCAGAACAATATTCGATACCCAATCCGTTAATGGGATCGGATAAATGAAACCTACTTTCAACAGTTTTTCAACTTCTGCTTTAATTGCAGCAGCTTTTCGTGGGTGAATCTGACGCAAACGTTGCCGGACGGGTTTAGCGTCCGGGCAAGTCTTGATCTCATGAACAACAATCGTGGAATCAATTCCTGGAATTTCCTCATAGGACCAGGCAAACACGTCGCGGAATTCTTGAAATAGGGTCTTATATAATTGAATTTCGCCATCTGTACACGAGGCACCTATATGAATGTTCTCAACAATTCTGGGCTTAACCGAAATGTCAATAGGAATAGTTCGAGAGATGTTTCCCAAATTTAACTCTGAATCGAGATGTTTCATTGGATTCTGAGGTTCCTTGACATATTCAGTCGTAAAAATTGATGAGAAATCATTTTCAAAATGATCATTCTCGGGTAAAAACGAAGACCTGTGATGGAGATCTTCCCATGGTAAATCATCTACACATAGGATTTCACGAATTTTCTCGTCAGAATGAACAAGTTCAGAAAACGTAGTTAAATCTGAGGTTGATGTGAAAAGTGATTCCTCACAGACCACATTCATTAAGTCATTTTTAGTTGAACACAGGTCGGCAAAATACTGCACAGCTTCATAGGCAATTTCATATGGACTCAAAGGCATGGAATTACCAAATGAGTCTATCTCAGATTCAGAAGGAATGATCCAAGGATTATCATAAACAATGGTGTCTGATGTAATCATATGAATGGTTGCAAATGAAGATGATGCGTTGATTGGAGGAAAAGGAAAAGTTCCCAGTAAACCGGCATCTTTAACTAATCCTACTCCAACATCCTTATATGGGATAGTCGTTTTACCAACATGCTGAATACTCTCTGAAGAGGCTGGGTCAGATGAAAAGTAAGCCAGTTGGTCTATTGTTACGATCTTTCCATTATGTGGAAACTTTATTACTTGAAAGACCGATGAAACGACTGCTGTCATAGCGTAAGACCAACTTCGACCTAAGAGAAGGTTGTAATCTAGAGGGGCATCAACCACCTCCACATCTAGACTAACGGTTTTTCCTTCAACCCCTATAGGCAAATCCTGTAGAATGCCAAAAGGATGAAACGCACGGCCATCAAAGACCTTAAGAATTGTCGGGGATTGATTTAGTGAAGGAGAACCAAGCGATCTCCAACACTGTATCGACATAATGCACGTTGAGGCTCCCTCATCAATTACAGTCCGATGAATAGGCCTGTTTTTGACTATCACTGGGATCTGGAAAGCCAGTTGATGAGGGAGACGCGGTGTACTATTTTCTAGATCGAAAATTATTAGGTTCGGGTCCTGAACGTCAACAGCTCCTATAGTCGACAAAAGTAATTTACGCTGTGCTGGACATGATTACAGCACTTCCAAAGCTGACATTGCTGAGGGTGAAACAGTTAAATCCTCAACAATGTTATAGTTCTGAGCCGCTCTCTCATGTGGATTGAAAGCTGACTTTCGAAGTATACCCTTAGCGGGCGGTTTGATTACTAATTCTGGATTCGGTTTCTCGATCCGTAGTGGATCGGAACCGGGAGCTGAGGTTGATGGATTAGAATGAGAAGATTCTGCTTCTTTTCCATCAACAAGACTTTTACTACCATAATCTTGCGATCGAGTCGCAATCCTAACATGGGACATCATCAATATGGGTTCTTCATTGGCACTCGAGGAATAACCTATCATCTTGTTGTCTTGACTTGGAAATGGATCCTTCAAAACAGCAGGAGTTTGGGAACCTTTGACGATCTTCACAACCTCTGCACGATGAGGGCAGTCTCTTGTAAAATATTCATCGTCACAAATGAGACATGGATAACGAGTTTGCGCTTTTCATCATTAGCTTCCATCTTTTCAGGTTTCTCCTTTGAACTTTTGTCCGTTTTATTCTTCTTCTTTCCTTTCTTCTTCCCACCGGATTTTGATTTAGCTGTAGATGACTCTACAACGTGAATATCGGCGGAAACCTCTGTAGAAGAATCTCCTGTTGGGGAATCAGGCAAGGTTATGATAGGAGAAGAATTCTTGGAAGACTTCTTCTTACTTTTAGTGTTAACCGTACCAATCATACCGTCAGCGGCATGAGATCCCGAAGGAGCTGCAGCGATTTGATTTGACTTGGGAAGATCGGGGATCTTTTCATGTAATGTACCTGACTGAGTATAAACCAAGTCAAGGTACTGTGCTTGAGCAATTACTTGCTCCTCAGTAACAACTCCAGCTTTAGCCACATCTTCAGTGATCTTTGGCAACAAAGATTTTACAAACCACTCTGCCAAAATCTGATCTGGAATAAATACCTTCACTAAACACCGTCGACGTCTCCATTCATGAATATGATCGGAAATATAAGTCGACGTCGATTTCTTTAACGAAGTTAGTAATTCCGTGCCATTGTCATATCTGACTGGCAACTGGAAATGAGTTAAAAACAAGGTAGCTAACTGACTAAAATTATAAAAGGTGCCTTGCGGTAACTCAATGTACCACTTGGCCGCAAGACCAATTAGAGTGCGCTGGAAAAGTCTAAGATGGATCGAGTCATTTGTGATGGAGTTATACGCACACCAGAGGTGGTAAGTCATCACATGGTTCGACGGGTCCTCTCCTGATTTACCTTCGAACTTGGGAATGTCACTGGGCAACTTATTCGGCATTGGCGGCCAAAACAGAAGATAATTAATCGGATCGTTCGTTAGGCGCGACAAGTCAGGCAAGTCCAAAGTTGCGATAAATGGTAACTGCCGATAAGGATCCCTAAAACTCTGGGTCGTGAGACCAACCCCAGGAGGAGGATATCCGGGAAAACTTGGAATAGGAATCGCGTTCGAGATATTGTATCCTCCCGGAAACCAAGGATTAACCGGACCGTACTGGGGTTGTTGAGGTTGTTGATAAGTGTACCCAGGGTACGGTTGATACTGATAGACTAGCTGCTGCACAGCAGGACCGAATTGCTACTGTCCCTGGTACGGTTGATAAGTGAATTGTGGTTGACTTGTGACAACCGTACTTAAACCAGGTTGTCCTACAGGCATCTGAACCGTAGTTTGAATCATGGATCCAGACGGTGGTAAAGATGTCTGAGGAGTAGATACAGGAATAGTAGAAACCGGAGCTGTCGATACTCCAGAAGTAGGTGGGGTAGATTGAACAGATGTTGTGGCAGTTGCAGCAGTCGTTTGAGATGGAGTACGAGGCGCAGTAGGCCCAGACTGAGAAACTATCGAAGGTACAAAAGTTTGAATGTTAGACTGGACTGGTTGCTGGGGTGTACCAGAAACTAAGGGTTGTCCAATTTGAGATGACAACTGTACACTTGGCTGCAACACCTGTTGGGTTTGCGATGGATCCCACACTATGTTCATTCTAGGGTACTGACCCATAACAGGTTGAGAATATTGAGGACCATAACCGGGTTGAGGGTAGGATTGATAATTGAAAGGTACATTTCCCGTTCCTTGAACATAAGATTGACCTTGGGGTGGTTGGAAACCTTGATTCGAGTACTGACCTTGGGGTAGATACCCTTGAGGCACTTACTGATACTGGGGTTGACCTTGAGGGATAAATTGATACTGGGGTTGATGTTGGGGTACATATTGAGTCTGGGGTTGACCTTGAGGAACGTACTGTACCGTAGGTACATACTGTCCTTGAGGTTGCCCCCCAGATGCAAATTGTGTACCTTGAGGCTGCCCCCCAGGCAGTAACTGGCCAACTTGAGGTTGAGAATTGGGAATAGAACCTGACATCATAAGAATGTCTTCTACGCTCAACAGCTTTGTACCATTGCTTCCAGTTAATAACCCTTGCTCAATGGGTTGAGGAGATGCTCCCAAAAAAGTACCAGAAAGTGATTGATACCCAGAGGGAACAGAAGGATCGATGTACAAAAAAGATTCAGGTGATTGAGTAAACATGGACGACTGACCTGACATATTTACGGGAGTATAAAAACCTATAGGATGATAAGGAGCATGAGGTGGTGAAAAACTTAACCCTGGGTTTTCCAAATAATTAGTCAAAGAAAGATACCAAGTAGTACTCCTAGGCGGACTGTAAAAAATTGATTCACGCTCCCTTAGATCAAGAACAGGTTGATTTTCAGGGATAGGTATGCCTACTTCTTCTTCCGGAGCAAGTTCTTCAATAGCAATAAGTCCAGAAGGAAGATCTTGGGTAATTACTCTTTCTACCCTAGGTGAATCAGGACCACTAGAAGTTGGAGAGACAAACCCCGATGTTGGAGTAACAGGTTCAGATATCTCAGGTTCTTCACCTATATCACTAGTAGATGAAAAGCTACCAGCAAGTTCGGAAACTAAAATCGATTGCGGATCGTAACCTGTTACTAGAGTTTGGTAATCAGGATGTACAACCAATGAAGACTCTCCTTCTTTAGGTGACCCAACTTTACTACCACTAGGAGTTACGAGGACTTTCAAGCCTTCAAGCTAGCTCAGGACTCCTTCAGGACATTGGCCCCGAAGTCTACGGGACTTCCTCAATAAATCAGCCACGGTTACAAACTCAGGAGACTGGCCCCGAAGTCTACAGGACTGTCTTGGTAATTTAGCCACAGTTAAAAACTTTTAACTACTTCACACGCAAAAAAAGTAAAATATCAATGAAAAACACCTAAAGCCTCTAAAGAACCAAACAAATTTGAATCACACGCCTAAAGAATCTAGAGATCAAACACACACAAACAGTAACTTTCCGGACCAAAAACACTAGTTGTTGATGAAATCCAACGTCGCAGAATTCAGTACAGAAATGGTGGTTGGAACAGTTACCCCAGCAACCTGCTTAATGAATAGACTGGACCAAGTGCCTCCACTTAACCGTCTCGAGTGAAGTGAACCCCCTAGAAAATCCAAGTGAGTCTAGCCGACGTCTGCTCCAGGTACAGTGGGATCTTCTCACCACTGTCACCTTAGGAAGAATCCTAAAGAATATGGCCACTAAGGTTACCAATTGAGACAAATACACCCGGGGGAATAGTCTATGATCCGATACGCACGCAAGGGCAGAGTAGCAAGCTCAATCCCCTTGAAGGCTCCTTGACATAATCCAAGGTTTACCAACAAGTGACCCCAGGCTCCTCAACAATGGTTAATCCGAGGTTTACCATTTTTAATACGTGAATATCTGGCGTCGTTCCCAATAAGGAAGGATTGATTCCCACACTGGTTCGGACACGATCTCGTGCTTCTCCTTTAAGAGGAGCTTTCCCAGAGCATAAATGCAACAATTGGATTTCTTCCTACCACAAGATACAGCTACTTATTTGTTTTTACTGTCTTGGTGAGTTAATTACTCTCCTACTCCAAGACACTAGCCTAAGCTAAGTTGGTGTATCAGAGCCCTAGAAATAAAATGTTACTATGTGAATTTTACTTTAAGCGTTAATTTTAGTGGTTGTTGTTTAAGCCAAGAGGTGGCGGAGATGAAACGCGTGGTGTAAAGACTCGACTCGAAATCACTAAAAAGATGCACCTAAGATGATTTAAACAATCTTTTCTCTTCGATGAACTTCTAAACTAAGAAAGAGTTTGAGAATGCAAATACTTTGTTAACACAAATCTTTCTCAATTAAACAAATTAAAAGAAGAGATTTTTCCTTTCCAAAGCACTCAAAACGAGACAACTAGTTATTTCACAAAAATTTCCCTTTTCTTTTCAAAGCACTCAACCACTACAAAAACAAACTTTTTCCAAAAGAGATTTTTTTTATATTTTTCATAAGACACTCAAAACTATGAAAATGACTAATATTGAGTTCTACAAACTAGAAAAACCTATTTGAAGTCAAAGCTTACAAAGTGTCTTTTTGAGGATGTTTTACTTAGCTAAATGTGAGCTAAGGACTAATTTATGCAGAATCACAATTAGTCAAAAAACAACCAATCTTTCGTTTTCTTTTTAAAAAATGAAAATCCAAACTTTTAAATACAAGCTTTTCGAAATTTTGAAATGAGAAAACACCAAACGGATTCCTCAACAAGGGGAGATTTCATAAATGGTCAGACTCATAAGAAGGCTAGTAGACACCAAGGTAATCTAAGGTCCCTACAGCTTCTAAGCTCAGAGCCACTACACAACCAAAAATGAAAAACAAGCCCAACAAGAAAAACTCCTAGGAATTCCACCTAAAACCCTAACACTAATGAAATTAAACCAAGGAAAGTTTTTGACAGGGAACAAGCAGGTCTCGGCAATGGCTAAAACCTATAAACAAATTCTAAACTGATAAAAAAGAGAAAAAATTAAAATTTCTCAAATTTTTGACAGGGTACGCACGAAGCCTGTTTACACAGGTGCGTTCATGCTCTATGCACAAAGCAAAAATGTGTACAGGTACGCACTGTGCTTAACTCAGAGGGTGCGTACTTCTCCCAAAACTATGAAAAATAAAAATTGACTTAAAATTAACTAAATTCACCCAATCCCACAATCATCAAGTCAAAAACAGAAACAGAAAATACAGTTTCTCAGGTCAAAGTATAAACAAGGAAAACAATCAATTCCCCAGTGGAGTCGCCATTTTTTCACACGGAATGAGTCGATCTTGCGGACAAGATAGACCTTCCTAGAATCTAAAGAAGACCTAATGACAAGCAAAACAACCAGACGCTATCTTTCTCTAAATATGTTTTGATAAACAATAGCAAACAAGTGTTTTTAGGGCCTACCTTTGGTCCAATGCAAGCTTGTGGATGCCCTTGCTCCTTTGATCCAAATGAGCTCCTTTTCGTGAATCTGCAAACACAAACAAGGCAAACAAATTAAATAGCACCTGAAAAGCCAATTGCATAAAACATATTTAACATGAAAGTCAAGGAGTTCATGAAACAAATAACATAAGATACTTGTTGAGAAAAATGAGTTTGATTATATTAATTCAAAAGAAGAAGAACTTTGCAACCTTTGCCTTGACGCTATACAAGCTCCTCCTAGGGTCCAGCAAGAAGTCTCCTCTACTTTGACAAGTTTCACTCACTCCCCAATGAAGCCAAAAAGGTATGTGATCTCTCCTCTTAAGCTCAACTAGGAAGTCTTCATTTCACCAGCATTTACCCTCAAAATGTTTAGCTTCTTACCTCTCTAGTCCTCACTCCAATGCCTGTATTTATAGTGCAATGGAGGGAAGTTACTAGGTCCTCCGTCAAAGGGATAAAGCCCTCCTTCAAAGGGATAGCTCCTTTAGTCAAGGGATTAGCTCCTTCTCTTTTGGGATGCATGAACCACCTCAGAGCGAACAATCCACGTCAAAATTCCTTCTAGAAAACTCTAGAATTAACCCAAAGTGAGTTTTTTAAGATAAAACTTGCGCCTTTTTACTTTCACAGGGGTCCGCACCTACACCATTAGGGACAAAGTGGGTAGGTACGTAGCTTTTGTACACAGAAGGTGCGGGACCGCAGGTGACCATGAGAGAAAGTGCGGAACCAGAGTTACATTGATTTTAAATGTCTTTCTCCCATTTCCAAAGCTTGATTTGAAGAGATGAGGTCTTAGACTTGCTTAGGAGGACAGTACAAGCGATGATAGACCCATACTGACTGCAAATAATCATGGTGACGATATTTTTTGTGTAACAGAAACCATACATAAACACTAGACGCATGGTTAAAACATATAGTGAAAGTAATAAAATATGGATCAAGTAAAAACATGACCATCTACCTTTTATTTCTGGATTTTTATAAGCTTTTGGGATTTTTTGCCTATATGATGTGTTATATATGTTTAGTTCAAATCTTAGTTATGACCTTCAATGATGTAACTCAAATCTATTTTTTTTGTTTGATATGTATGCTTATATAAATCCATAATTATTGTGACAAATGTAAACATTTCTAGATGACTAACGAATGTAACACATTGGTCTCATCATGGATGTGCCTAAAAAACACAAAAGTGTGTGTGACAAATCCAAATAAATCACCAAGCATGATAATCATTGAACTAAAAAATCGACACGCAAAAATAAAAATTTCTCACATTACACAACAAACCAGGGAAATTTTTTGTGGGCCCTAAGATCACATTAGCGAGAGGGGGTGTGAATCAGTGTGAGGTCAATTTCAAAATTTATCAATATTTCTTCACAGTTCATCTGTATAACAGTGAACCAAAAACATTATGTCATTAGTTATATATGTGATCATCAAATTAGTAACACAACAAGAAGCATTCAAAACATAAGAGAGTCACATCATAAGGAGGCACAAGTTTTTTTCGGTGGAAGCCCAAATGGGAGAAAACTGCTAATTATTCTTCTGCTCAGCTTTCAATACTTTTACATCAATATGTAGGCCTCAACCTGTGGGAGTAAACTACTCCCAAATAAATAAGAAGGCTACCACTTCTGTTACGCTACGAATTGAATGAGGTTTCGACCTTAAAGATGCAAGCGACTACTCATTGTAGGATACAACCTAATTGAGGCTCCAACCTCAACAAATGAGTAGGCTCCAACCTTCTCTTGGATCCAACCTCAGCAAATGAGTAGGCTTTAACCTGATTTAGGCTCCAAACTTGCTAATGAGTATGCTCCAACCTACTATAGGCTCTAACCACCTTTCTTTGCTTATTTTTGGACCTTTATTTCATCACATTTTCAAACTATATCCACTATTGTAATATATCACTAAATCATGATAAATTCTTTAATTTGTAATCAATACATATAGTCACTACCACTATCTCTTCCATTGCAACAACCTGTAACCATTACACTGTCATTAAATGTGTAACCACTTCCATATAACCTATAACCACTCATTACAAACAATGCAACTATTTTCATTATAGAATATATTGCAATGGCTATCGCAAAATTTATGTCACTCTATGGTGTAGGTTGTCATATTGTTGTCCAAAAGATCTTCTCCAACTGTAACTAAAATATGTTCATTCAAACACTTCCCCTTCAATAAGTTACATCATGTACCAAAACCACTTGCAACATGCTCATATCTTTTCCAAACACATGCAAGAGATTTTTTCATAAAAAATGAGTCAAAATATTATCAAAGCCCTCTGAATGTATCCATCTTTGAGTCCTGATCACGCATCTTATGTTGGAAATAATACTGAGAGGGGGGGGTGAATCAGTATTTTCACATTAATAAAACTTTTTCATTTCCATAATTAGATTCATATATGCTACTTCCACAACTTCTTATGATTAAGTTAATTGATCTTCAATGAGTGCATTAGAACATTATCAACCATATTATCAGATAACATATGCAGTAATAGAGAATAGATCATCACACATAAGGCACACACATGAACACCATGATATAAGGTGGAAACCCAATGCGGGAGAAAAACCACCTGCTGCAAGTCATCTCAATCTTCTTCTTAATAAGAAAATCCTTTTACAATATTTGTACTGGTGCAGTCTTATACCAGTACGGGAGCTACAACCCCCTTTGCTCTTGTACTAGCCGATCCATTTACTAGTACGCAGGCTGCTATCTGCTACAATGCTCCAAAGATCTCCCTTAGCTTTTGTACTAAATTAGATACTAGTACATAGGCGTTGGCCTACAATCTTCTCTCCTCCAGGTACCACGTTTCAAATTTTCAGACTGGATACACTGAAGCACAACACATAATCTGAAAGGCCACTTTTCATCCAATTTTCATATTGGACCCAACAACAACATTGAAGCTCATAATCAAACAACCTTCTGAATCACCCAATCACCAGATCCATACATATACAATGATATTATGAGAGTTATCAAACAGATCTATTACATAAAGATAAGTCATTAATCATGTTGTTATCTGAACTCAATACCAGTAACCAAACATCAATTATGCACCCAAAACCCTGCAGAATAGTCAAAGGCAGTTAAAACAAATTTTAAGCAGGGATCGCAACTTCACTGGTATAGATCTGCGGATATCTATACTACCTCCGCACCTGCACCTTCTGTGGTGCCTCCGCACTGCGCCTTCTGTGGCGCCTCCACACTGCGCCTTCTGTGGCGCCTTCACACTGTGCCTTCTGTGGCGCCTCTGTGGCGTCTCCGCACTGCGCCTTCTGTGGTGCCTCTGCACTGCGCCTTCTGTGGCGTCTCCGCACTGCACCTTCTGTGGCGCCTCTGTGGCGTCTCCGCACTGCGCCTTCTGTGGCGCCTCCGCACTGCGCCTTTTGTGGCGCCTCTGCACTTCCGCAGCTGCAACGCTCGAGAGATCACCCTTCACAGATTCGCTTTCAACTTCACTTTCATAGATCAAACTTTCAAAACAATAACCCAATATTTCAGATCTTAAGATATTCAATTGCAAGGATGCATTAGCCAAGTGATCTCCTTTGCTTTATATAGGCTTAGGCCTTTCACAATACCACGGGCCAAAACCATAGGTTAAAAAAATTGTTGGACTAATACCATGAACCAACCATGAAAGTACGTGAGATCAACACTTTTGACGAAGTACCATGGTCCAAAACCATAGGTTCAAATACCAAGGACTAACTACCATGGACCAAAGGTAAGTTCTCCAACATATACGCACTTTTCCTCATAGGTTCAAATACCAAGGACTAACTACCATGGGCCAAAGGTATGTTCTCCAACATATACGCGCTTTTCCTCATAGGTTCAAATACCAAGGACTAACTACCAGGAACCAAAGGTAAGTTCTCCAACATATACGCGCTTTTCCTTGCATGAAAGTGCGTGAACTTTTTCTCTTCATGAAATAAACTTTTCTCTACATAAAAGTGCGTGAACTTTTCTCTACATGAAATAAACTTTTCTCTGCATAAAAGTGCGTGAACGTTTCTCTACATGAAATAAACTTTTCTCTACATATAAGTGCGTGAACTTTTCTCTACACTATAATTTATTATCTGAGATGAGTGGGTTGCCATCAAGTACAACATATGTATCATAATGCCAACAATCTCCCCCTTTGTACTTGATGGCAACAACAACCAATCACTCTCCCCCTTTGACATCAAGGGCAAAGGGTTATGCTACCCCTAAGAACATGCTCCCCCTGACTATAAACCAGATCTGCAAAGAAGAACCATAATCCATGACCATGAAAGAGATAGAGACGTATTACAGCAATATTCAGACCAGCATCCATGATCTCATTCTGTACTTCCTCCATAATGCCAACAATGCATTATAAGCTCCCCCTGAGTACCTGTTGAAATCTCTGAATGAGCTCCCCCTTTGTATATGTCATGGTGCACCAATCTGATCATGCTCTTTCTGAGAACAAGCTGAAATGTCTGCTCTGCTATATAGTGTTGTTCATGCTCAGGCTCCCCCTGACTGTAAGCAAGGTCTAAATAAGATGAACATCAGCAACAACACTTTATGATCTGCTCCATAGTATCTGTCAACAGCAACTAGACCAACAACTTGTATTAGTGCATGAATCATCAAGGTATGTCCGCATCAACAGAATTTCACATTCTATGTGAGAAACATCATAGCCATCCAGATCTACATGAATCAAGTATCATCAATTGGGAATATCTGCATTAATCAACATATGTATGAAACAATCCTATCATCATATAGATAAGAGCTCATTATCATCATGTCTCCAACAATGCAACTTTGAATAATCATCCCTGTATCCAGCCAAAAATCCTCATCCATTTGTGCCAAGAATGAAAGGAATCATAACTGTAATATATGATCTTTATGCATATGACGGCAGCAGAATATGAGTGACTCAACATCAAGAAGATGTGAATTCAAGCTAAGTGCTTCCCATGCAAGCATCATTAGAGAATCAACCATAAATCTGATCCAAGAACCATGTGAACAACTCATAACCATAGCAAGATGAATCATTTATCCATATAAGTATCATCACCAAGGACTATTAACCATAATACCAATAATGCATTAAGTCCATATGCTCCCTCTAAACCTGTGCCATATGTCTGATCATGCATATCAATAAGAAGTATCACGACGTCATCAATATCAAGTTAGAACCAAAACACTTCTAACCATCATATCCACACATCATTATTATTAACTAGAGCAAAACTGATCCTTCTCTTGAATCTGTCCCTACTACCTTTCTTCAAACAATCATATACGCGACTGTGCAGTAACTAACTCACGTATATATGCAACTTTCCTTTATGGAGTTTGCATATGAGATTCAGGACACTGAAGTTTTGTACTTTCAGCTCCCTCTGATTCTGGTATGTCTGTATGTTGTGCAGTGCCGCCTTTTTCTGACTGTACTTCCTTTTTCCTCCATATCTTCAAGCGTGATGATGACATTTTCTCCTTTTGATATGGTTCCCACACCTTGTTCCTGCATTCCTTAGCTATATGTCCAAGCTTGTTACATGCATAACATCTTACATGTTTCATATTCCTCCTGTAACAATCAGCAGCTTTGTGACCAAACATATTGCAAGCAAAGCAATATCCATAAAAGTACCTTGAATGTGATGATCTTTCTGCATAATGGTCTTGAACCCTTCTTCTTCTACATCTAGCTGCAACATGTCCAAGATTATGACATACATAACATTCAACATTATTCATAGGAGGAGTAAAGGATTTTCTTTGAGGAATCTCTTTTCTTGGTTGATGATGAGATTGATCTTTCATTTCTTCATTGATCACTTTAGATTTCTCTTTAGAGTTCCTTGCCTCACCTTGTGAACTAGATTCACCTTCACCAGATTCATGGAAACCAAGACCAGTCCTTATAGCAGGAGACCTTTGACTACTAAGAATATCATCCAAGACTTTAGAACTATCTTGAAATCGTAAAAGCTTATCCTTTTCTTCTAGTTTACCTTTCAAGATATTTACCTCAACCTGAAGCTGTTCTTCCTTTTTAAGAGATTGCTTTTTCAAATCTTCTTCAGCTTTCCTTCCTTCTTCCATTTGTTCCCTTAGTTTGAGAATCTCCTTTTCTTGTTCTTCATTCAGATCCTACTGCATTTGACGAACTCGAAAGGCACATTCTAGTTGAGATTTTAAGTTGGTGACTTCTTTTTCTTGTTTTGCAATAGCTTGGAGTAGATCTGTATTCTGCTTCTTTGATTCTTCAAGATCTCCTTTTAGTGAGAGGATTTTAGCTTCAAGATTTTCATAGTAGCTGGATCTATCTTTGAGTTTCTTGATGGTTTTGCTTCTTTCGTTGACTTCTTTTCTTAATGATGTCACTTCATGCTGCAATTTTTGACATTGGTCTTCCTTGTCCTTGAGTAGCTTTCTTACCTTGTTTCCTTCTTCTAGTTGGGCCTTTAGTTTGGTAGATTCTTCTTTGAAATCACATTCCCTTTTGTTCAATAGATCTTGTTGATCTCTAATTTTGTCTGTCAGCCTTTTAAATTATGCCTCTATTTGATATCTTTCTTGTTCACCCATAAGAGCAAATTCAATAGTTTCGCTATCACTTTCATCTCTTCCAAAAGGAAAGATAGCTGGAACATCAGAGGATAATATATTCATACCTGATAATGATTCTGAATCTGAAGAGCTTCTTATACCTAATCCCCAATCGATTCTCCCACTGTCATAGTTCTTCTGAGATGACTTCTTTTTCTTAGGTGCTTTCTTCTTAAGCTTCTTTCCCATTGTTCCACGGATCTCCTTCAAGCGATCAAGCTTCTATCAAAGGACCTGCTCTGATACCAATTGTTGGAAATAATACTGAGAGGGGGGGGGGTGAATCAGTATTATCACATTAATAAAACTTTTTCATTTCCATAATCAGATTCATATATGCTACTTCCACAACTTCTTATGACTAAGTTAATTGATCTTCAATGAGTGCATTAGAACATTATCAACCATATTATCAGATAACAGATGCCGTAATAGAGAATAGATCATCACACATAAGGCACACGCATGAACACCATGATATAAGGTGGAAACCCAATGCGGGAGAAAAACCACCTGCTGCAAGTCATCTCAATCTTCTTCTTAATAAGAAAATCCTTTTACAATATTTGTACTGGTGCAGTCTTATACCAGTACGGGAGCTACAACCCCCTTTGCTCTTGTACTAGCCGATCCATTTACTAGTACGCAGGCTGCTACCTGCTATAATGCTCCAAAGATCTCCCTTAGCTTTTGTACTAACTTAGATACTAGTACATAGGCGCTGGCCTACAATCTTCTCTCCTCCAGGTACCACGTTTCATCAATTTTCAGACTGGATACACTGAAGCACAACACATAATCTGAAAGGCCACTTTTCATCCAATTTTCATACTGGACCCAACAACAACATTAAAGCTCATAATCAAACAACCTTCTGAATCACCCAATCACCAGATCCATACATATACAATGATATTATGAGAGTTATCAACCAGATCTAGTACATAAAGATAATTCATTAATCATGCTGTTATCTGAACTCAATACCAGTAACCAAACATCAGCCATGCACCCAAAACCCTGCAGAATAGTCAAAGGCAGTTAAAACAAATTTTAAGCAGGGATCGCAACTTCACTGGTATAGATCTGCGGATATCTGTACTACCTCCACACCTGCGCCTTCTGTGGCGCCTCCATACTGCGCCTTCTATGGCGCCTCTGTGGTGTCTCCGCACTGCGCCTTCTGTGGCGTCTCCGCACTGCGCCTTCTGTGGCGCCTCTGCACTGCGCCTTCTGTGGCGCCTCTGTGGCGTCTCCGCACTGCGCCTTCTGTGGCGCCTCTGTGGCGTCTCTGCACTGCGCGTTCTGTGGCGCCTCTGCACTGCGCCTTCTGTGGCACCTTCGCACTTCCGCAGCTGCAGCGCTCGAGAGATCACCCTTCACAGATTCGCTTTCAACTTCACTTTCATAGATCAAACTTTCAAAACAATAACCCAATATTTCAGATCTTAAGATATTCAATTGCAAGGATGCATTAGCCAAGTGATCTCCTTTTCTTTATATAGGCTTAGGCCTTTGACAATACCACGGGCCAAAACCATAGGATCAAAAAACTGTTGGACTAATACCATGAACCAACCATGAAAGTACGTGAGATCAACACTTTTGACGAAGTACCATGGTCCAAAACCATAGGTTCAAATACCAAGGACTAACTACCATGGACCAAAGGTAAGTTCTCCAACATATACGTGCTTTTCCTCATAGGTTCAAATACCAAGGACTAACTACCATGGACCAAAGGTAAGTTCTCCAACATATACGCGCTTTTCCTCATAGGTTCAAATACCAAGGACTAACTACCATGGACCAAAGGTAAGTTCTCCAACATATACGCGCTTTTCCTTGCATGAAAGTGCGTGAACTTTTTCTCTTCATGAAATAAAATTTTCTCTACATAAAAGTGCGTGAACTTTTCTCTACATGAAATAAACTTTTCTCTACATAAATGTGCGTGAACTTTTCTCTACATGAAATAAACTTTTCTTTGCATATAAGTGCGTGAACTTTTCTCTACACTATAATTTATTATCTGAGATGAGTGGGTTGCCATAAAGTACAACATATGTATCATAATGCCAACATCTTATTTCAGATTTTAATTTGTATTAATAATTACTTCAATAACCAAAAAGAACCATAAAATACTATATAAAGGGTTAGATGTTCAACAAACTGTCCCTTTCTAGGCACCCTACAATGGAATACTAAATTCGTGTGTTAGTCACCAAAACCTAATAATTATTCAACAAATTTGTAGTGAACAAAAACAAAAGAATTAAACATGTCCTTCAACAGAATTTAACCTGCAACCACAAATACACCACGTACATATGCTACCAATCAAGCTACACTATGTTTATTATATGTCTATCCATCTGACTTATACTTGTTATGTATCCATGGATAAGGATTTAAAAACATGGCAAAGGATGAACTAGGTCAGCACCTCAATGTGTCCAAATGAAGAATAAACATCTAGTATCAATTATATATTCACATGGCTCAGTGTCCTGAACAAGACTTCATGGGTCAGGGTATTGTTGGCATAACATATGTTGACATCAACAACAATTATACACTTCATAATATAGTCAATCAAGCTTGATGGATCACCCAATTTGGAATTGTTGATCCAGCTTGGCTCAAAATTTGTCCTCTAGAACTTTGACTTCACACTTTTGCTAAATTTAGAAACCCTACCATGTCAACCTCAACACCTATACGCCGTTGTGTGTCATAATTGTACATGGATTGTTACAAATCATTTCCCCCAATTAAATGAACACAAAATCAAACCAAATTACTCACATATCCAAACAAGATAATAAGACCATATTACAATATGAGCTCAGCCAAACCAAGACGAAGCCAAATGAACAATTGAACTAGAATAGTACAAAACATTTAGTAGAAGAAAAAAATGGAAACCATTCAATATATATAGTAAGCTAAACAAAAAAACTTCATGGAAAACCAGATGAGTTGTAACCAAGAAATAACTACAAACTCAACCTTAGATTTAAAACTCTTATGATAAGATTAAAACAATGTCATTCAATCAATAGATATTTCACACTATTACCCTTGATCATGTAGTCTATATATGTTTTTGGTTGTCCCACTATGATCATATCACTAGTACCAAAATATATGGAGTTGACATGTTAATAACCATTCGACCTTTCCAGAAACATTAAGACCTCTCCATATGACCGAACCCATGTGACCTATACCTAGGAGTCATTAGGTGTCCATATCTTGAAATCATCCATGATGTCACAATTGTCATGTGCCACACCTAGAGTGGGCCATGTGTGTTGGCACAAAATTTCACTTACAAGACCCAGGGTTCAACCACTAGTTGCCAACAAAAGTCTTTGTTGTAGTTTAGTGCAACACCAAACCTTTCATTGCTACAAAAGGGAGAAACGTTTCAACCGAAGCATGATGAGACATATAGGTATAGCAGGGCTTGATAGATCTTTTCAACAATGGACTAGTCGAGGATTGATTCATAGCTTGAATAATTATGTAGAATTAAGTCAATTATCCAAAAACCTTCATGTATTTAACACTAACACACACACATAAGTAATTGCTATATAACAAATCAAAACAACATACCAACAAATGTTTTTAAAAGTTATGAATAAATCATAATCGATTCATATAGACACAAGATGGATCCCCACAACAGTTCCTTTTATTAATAAGAATAAACCAATACATTTCATATCTATGAGAATGCACACGATCCTTTAGACTTATACGAGAGAACATTACAACAGAATTCAGTTACAATAAAATGATAGATAGAGAGCTTCAGACTTCATTCCAAAAACATGCTTCCATAGGTTGATTCTCTCGCTCTTTGATCTAGGTGGATCTTCAAAAACACACACACAAGACAAGGAGGACTCTAGGATGCTCAAAAATCAAAGTCATCGAAATGACTTTGACCCAAGACCAGATCGTAGATCTCGTTGTCCTGATCGCAGAGGTGTGAAAGGATCATCAAACCGAGATCGTATGAAAAAGATAGAGCTCTTCAAAGTTTGACATGACAAGGGAAAAAGTGGGGCCCACAGTGTGCCACATGGCATCACAGTAAGCGAGTGGGACCCACATGGCAGCCCATCAGCCATTGACACATGGCAGCCCATCATTGGCCTCCTAAACCTGCACAAGAAACAAAAAATAGTTTTGGGTAAAACCATATAACAAAAATTGTTTTAATATAGTTATTAAAATAACTATATAAAAACAATAAACAAACCAAAATCCAAAACTATATAACTCAAAGTCATTTAACATATATTAACTAAAATAAAAAGTTAATATATATATATATATATATATATATATATATATATATATAGATATTGGTTATGGTTATAAAGTTGGTTATAACAAATCTGTGGTGGTTATTAAAGGTTATATAAAGTTTAAAAATATATAACCAAAAAACCATATGATATAACAATATAAAAGCGAACCATATGTTAGACAAATAGAAAAACCACGTGCTAATTGGTAATGGAGTCACACGGTTGTATACATATCATGGTTATAACTACTGCCCCACCACATATTATATAAACCTATGGAGTCACATGGTTGTATACATATCATGGTTATAACAGCTACCCCACCACGTATTATACAAACCTCGAAAAAGCCAAATGTATGGTTAAAAGGTTTGGTTATATTTTAAATCCAAACAAACTATATAAAGTCAAAACACAGTTATCGAGGAATGGTGTGGTGGTTATTAAAGGTTATATAAAGTTAACAAATATATAACCAAGAAACCATATGATATAACAATATAAAAACAAACCTTATGTTAAACAAACAGAAAAACCACGTGCTGATTGGTAATGGAGTCACATGGTTGTATACATCCCATGGTTATAACGGCTGCCCCACTACGTATTATATAAACCTATGGATTCACATGGTTCTATACATATCATGGTTATAACGGCTACCCCACCACTTATTATACAAACCTCGAAAAAGCCAAATGTATGATTAAAAGGTTTGGTTATATTTTAAATCCAAACAAACTATATAAAGTCAAAACACGGTTATCGAGGAATGGTTTAAAGTATCAGTTTATAAAATCTATAATGGGATATTTTGTGGAGGAGTGGGATTTGATCACACAATCTCCTCCACACTAAATTAACCATTTACCAACTATGCCAAACAAATTTCTTGGTAACTCCACCAAACAAGTTATTTAAGAACTCAATTTTTTCTAGAGCTGGGAGGAGAAGGACTGCACGAATTTTGAGACAGGAGCAGGCACGGATTTCGAGGTAGTTTAATAATTTTTTAATGCAGGAACCATGAATTTTGCAAGAGGGAAAAATTTTCAACTTCTCTGAAATTGACAAATTTTATATCGATTTTACATCTCTCATCACCACGGACACGATGGAACTATCTGTTTTTTAATCTAGAATGCACGCGGAACCATGATTGTAGCGAAAAAGAGGGAGCAGAACCATGAGCATGAAATTTTCCCAAGGAGGTAAAATTTCATTTTGTTAGAATATGGTCGAGTTTATACTTGTTTTCCATGGTTTTCAACAAGGACCACAATGGCGAAACTAGATTTGGCATCTGAGCAATGGATTTTCAGCTCATCCCTAAAACAGAATCTTTGAGGAATCCGGAGGGAATCTAAAAGATTCCTTGTGCTTCAAATTTTTAAATTCTCAGAATTCAGATTTTGGACAGTCATTTCAGCACTACTCAACGCCACAAATTTGACGGTGTATTCAGATTTGTCTTTCTCTCATTTATTCTTTCAATCACTTTTCTAAGTGCCAGTGAAGATGTCCAACTTCATGTGAGAACAGTCTTCTTCTTGCGATCGATGATGTGAGATCGATGTTTCAGCAAGATTCAACACTTTGATAGGCTTTGCTTCAGATGGCCCTTGGTGGTGAGGTATATGATGTGTTCATGTACTTCTTCTTTCTGCATTATGTTGTACAGATCCATGATTGATGTTGATGCAAGATTTTGTTTATTACTTGTTATCATGATTCCTTGCTTGATTTGATACGGAATCTTTTATTTGATGTACTTGTTGTCATAACTCATCATGTTATGTTTTGAGATCCCTTGGTGTATGTTGCTGGGATATTCTTGTTTTCATTATGCATGTGTTTTGTTTTGACATCCCTTTTGTGCCACGTTTGCGGGATGCACACCATGCATGTTTTTGTGTCATACTGATAGGAGTCTTTTGATTGAGAGTTCTAGTTGTGGAACATCTCTTAGAGCCACTCCTGCGTGAGGGAATATTTCCTTGTATGATCGAGACATCATCCCTGTGTACATCACCATTATTGACAGCACTTAATGTAGTGGCCTACACCATCTTGACACTGGGGCTCGGAGACGTAGTCCCTTAGGGACGAACAACATTATCAACGCTTATTTTTTCATGTGTTGATGATTGTCTTATTCCTCTTCTTTATCGCATGCAGACGTATTCATTAATGTTCTTATAAAATTGCAATTTAACAAATCACGAAAGTAAAAGATTTTGGAAAGGTCCTTCGTCACACCCGGACCTGGATCAAGTGGTATTAGAGCAGTCTTTACGTGTATGTGAATTGCAGTGTGAACAATGGAACCTGCACTGATAGAGAATGAAAGAGAAATGTATGATACAATGGTAAACATTTCCAAGAGAGTGGAAATCGTGTATGAAACTCTACAGAAAGAGACAGAGGAAAAGGAGCGATTGCAACTTCAGTTGCAAGCCAAAGAAGAGGCCATGGAAAAACTGAAGCAAAATAAACATAATCTTCAAACAAAGAACGATGAATTGAAGATGCGCCTACATGAAGAGAAAGAGGAAAAACAAAGTTTGCTACGGCAGAGGAAAGAAAAGGAAGAGGCCTTGGAAAAGATGCAGCGTGACTCATGTGAGGTAAAACGTAGTTCTCCATCTTCATGTATGTTTCCTGATGATGATTTCACTGTGTTTGAAAATCACACCATAGGAATTGGCTCCAGACTATTGAAGAGAATGGGGTATGAAGGAAAAGGCTTGGGAATTAATGGCCAAGGCATTGTCAACCCCATCAAAGTAGAGGAATTACCCCGTCAAGCAGGACTTAGGTATGTCAGGAAAGAAGTTGGGGAATGCACTGAGATAGTTAGCGAACCACCAACGACGGATGATGAGCATCCCTCATCAGTTCTTTACAAAATCGAAAGAGAAGGTAAAAAATGTTTATTTCCTTTTGATTTCATCTTCTCATAGTATGATGTTTGTTGGAGATGTGGAGATCCCAGATACAGGGACAAATATAAGGCTCCTTACAAAGACAAGGCACGAGGAGAAAGAACTTGGTGTTAATAACTAAGGCATCACTCAACATTTGGAGGTTGTGTATGAGCATCGATTTTCAGGATCGAGATACACTAAAGGAGAGTGCTCAAAGGTGTTAGAGTTGTCTAAGAAATCGTCGAGGAAAGAGAATGATAGGAAAACATCCCCATCATCCCATGGTAGTTTCCATCACAGGGAGAGAGCTGAGGCAAGCGCTCATCGCCATGCTGACATCAGAAACAGCAAAGGAAGGTATAATCACTTTTGATCTTCGAATGTTCATTTTGATTATGATCATGTTTTTAATAATGAACGAAGATCAAGGCATCGAAAAGCATGTACTTTTTGTGGTTTACCTAACCATATCTTTTCCAAGTGTTGGAAAATAGTTGCAGCATTCATGAGGCGTGAAAGACCCTCTCAACAGAATGAAAAGAAATAGGTTAAGCAGATACGGAGGAAGAAAGCCTACTGCAGCCATTGCAATAGAAATGGCCATCAGAGAGCCACTCGTTGGAAGCTCCATCCAGAGCAGGGCCTTAAAGACAAAGAGTCGGTGCATGAAGTAGGTGACGCAATCGTTCAGCAATCAAAATCGCCACAAGGAGGTGACCCATTTAGCTTGATCAATTAAAAATGGTTTTTAGACATCTTGTCATTTCATGGTCATGCTTTTGTAAATCATTTGTTGCATTTTAAAATGTAAAAGTGATGATGTGTTTCCATCACTTGGTTAGCAACAATGATGTCTGGTCTTGTTTTGAGTTGCATGTTAAAACTCTGAAAGTGATGCTATGTTTCCATCATGTGTCAAAAGAAAATCGTGTTGGCCTTATTTTTGTAAATCACGTGTTGCAATGATGATGTGTTTTCATTACTTATTGACGAAACAGTGATATGTTGGCCTTGCTGTCGTAACTAGAGTATTGCGTCCATCTTGTTGTAAACTTGTCCACCGAGTATGTGTTATAAACTCGTGGCAAGTGTGGGACATCTAGGTCTTTAGCTAGTCATGTCTTTCAAGTATGTAATTTGCGAATCAATGTACTATAGGTTGCAGAAGGAAAGTGTCGGCTCATCGCTTAAGGCTCCAAAGAACAAAGGTGAAGGAGATGGAAGCGGGACCTTTTCAGGACGCTTGTGATGCAGACAGAGTACATAGAAAGTTACAGATTATTTTCCATGCATTTGGAGGACCAAAATCTCCTCAGTGGGGAGGATTGATACAGGTGGATCTTCAGGAACACACACACAGGACAAGGAGGACTCAGGGATGCTCAAAAATCAAAGTCATCATAATGAATTCGACCTAGAACCAGATCATAGATTTCATTGTCCTATTCATAGAGGTGAGAACGGTTCGTCAAACCAAGCTCATATGCAAAAGATAGAGCTCTTCAAAGTTTGATATGACAAGGGAAAAAGTGGGGCCAACAGTGTGCCACATGGCATCCCAATAAGCAAGTGGGACGCACATGGCAGCCAATCAGCCATTGACACATGGCAGCCCATCATTGGCCTCCTAAACCTGCATAAGAAACAAAAAATATTTTTTGTTAAAACCATATAATAAAAATTGTTTTAATATAGTTATTAAAATAACTATATAAAAACAATAAACAAACCAAAATCCAAAACTATATAACTCAAAATCATTTAATATATATTAACTAAAATAAAAAGTTTATATATATATATATATATTTGGGTTATGGTTATAAAGTTGGTTATAACAAATCTATGGTGGTTATTAAAGGTTATATAAAGTTAAAAAATATATAAGCAAAAAACCATATGATATAACAGTATAAAAACAAACCATATGTTAAACAAATAGAAAAACCACGTGCTGATTGGTAATGGAGTCACATGGTTGTATACATATCATGGTTATAACGGCTGCCCCACCAGGTATTATACAAACCTCAAAAAAGCCAAACGTATTGCTAAAAGGTTTGGTTATATTTTAAATCCAAACAAACCGTTTAAAGTCAAAACACGGTTATTGAGGAATGATTTAAAGTATTTTTGGTTAAAAATATATATATACAAGTATTTTTGGTTAAAAATATATATATATACAGTTTATAAGATCTATAATGGGATATTTTGTGGAGGAGTGGGATTTGATCACACAATCTCCTCCACACTAAATTAGCCATTTACCAACTATGCCAAACAGATTTCTTAGTAACTCCACTAACCAAGTTATTTAAGAACTCAGTTTTTGCCAGAGCTGGGAGGAGAAGGGCTACACAAATTTCAAGACAGGAGTGAGCATGGATTTCGAGGCAGTTTAATAATTTTTTATTGTAGGAACCATGAATTTTACAGGAGGGCAAAATTTTCAACTTCTCAAAAATTGACAAATTTTATATGGATTTTACACCTCGTCGCCATGAACACGATGGCGTTATCTATTTTTCAATCTAAGTTATGCATCTTCCAATCATTTCCAGAATGCACGAGGAACCATGATTTCAACAAAAAATAGGTAGTGGAACCATGAGCCATGAAATTTTCCCACGGAGGTAAAATTTCACTTTGTCAGAATATGGTCGAGTTTATACTTGTTTTTCATGGCTTTACACAGGGACCACAATGGTGAAATCAAATTTGACATCTGAGCCGCAGATTTTCAGCTCATTCCTGAAACAGAATCTTTGAGGAATCTCGAGGGAATCTAAAAGATTCCTTGAGCTCTGAATTTTCAAATTCTCAGAATTCGGATTTTGGATAGTCATTTCAACACTACTCGATGCCACAAATATGATGGTGTATTCATATTTTTCTTTCTCTCATTTCTTCTTTCAGTCACTTTTCTAAGTGCCAGTGCAGATGTCCAGCTTCATGTGCGAACAGTCTTCTTGCAATCGATGTTGTGAGATCGATGTTTCAGCAAGCTTCAGCACTTTGAAAATATTTGCTTCAGATGGCCCTTGGTGGTGAGGTATATGATGTGTTCATGTACTTCTTCTTTTTGCATTATATTGTATAGATCCATGATTGATGTTGATGCAGGATTTTGTTTATTAATTGTTGTCATGATTCCTTGCTTGATTTGATGCAGAATATTTTATGTGATGTACTTGTTGTCATAAATCATCATGTTATGTTTTGAGATCCCTTGGTGTATATTGTTGGGATACTATTGTTTTCATCATGCATGTGTTTTGTTTTGACATCCCTTTTGTGCCACGTTGGCGGGATGTGCACCATGCATGTTTTTGTGTCATACTGATAGGAGTCTTTTGATTGAGAGTTCTAGTTGTGGAACATCTCTTAGAGCCACTCCTACATGAGGGAATTTTTCTTTATATGATCAAGACATCATCTCTGTGTACATCACCATTATTGATAGCACTTAATGCAGTGCCCTACACCATATTGACACCAGGGCCCAAAGACGTAGTCCCTTTTGGACGAACTCCATTATCAATGCTTATGTTTTCATGTGTTGATGATTGTCTTATTCCTCTTCTTTACCACATGCAGATGTCTTCATTAATGTTCTTATAAAATTGCAATTTAACACATCACGAAAGTAAAAGGTCTTAGAAAGGTCCTTCGTCACACCCGGACCTGGATCACTCTTTCAGCTAGATTCTTGCAACATTTTGTAGATTTTCCACTACAATCCTGCTTGCTTGATTCTGTCCACTTTGATCAATTTTATCTCGCTTGCTTGATTCGGTCCACTTTGACAAAATCCAGTGCTTTGGTCCATATCTCCCAAATTCTTTCAAAATTAGCACTTCGGTCCTTTTTCCGCGACCTTGTCAAATTCCAAGGTAACCACTTCCTTCTTCTGACCATTGCTCTATCTTTTCTGCTCTCATTTTCTAGCTTGTGTGATCATTTTAATTTTCTTCTCATGCTGATAATTTCCATGACCTTTTCTTGATCAAAACTTAACCAAAATTGAGCAAAATCAAAGGACCCAACAATGTTTCATAAAACTTTGAGCCCATTACACAACCAAAAATGTCATTTCCTCTTACCATGTGGAAGCCTCCAGAGGTGCCACATCAACGTGCTAAAATCAACGTAATTCATGTCATCTCGCAATGAAATCATACCACATGTTGTTATTTGATTGGTCATTGGGTTGTAGTTAATATTTGTGCAACCTTGTGCACATTCGTCTGTTAATCTGTTGGAGGTGCCATAGATCAAACTGAAACATACATGTTGTTTAACTGGGTTAAGTAGTGTGCATCTTCATGCTCCCAACACTTCCATTCTATCCTGTCAACGATGAATTTATCCCAAACTTGGAAACTATTTAACAAATTAATATTCTGGATTTGGCCCTATAGTTTTCCTTTTTAATTTTTTCCCCAATAAATACTAATTTTCAAAAGGCCATAACATCTCATCTGTGACGATTTTTTCTGAGGAAAATATACTATTGTAAAGGTATTGACAATCACTACAAAACCAAATTATTTATAAGATATTTTGAGTTTCTTAACTTCATCAAAAACTGAAATAAATTCAAGTAACCATATCCTCATGTAATGATACCTTGTGAAAGGTCAATATGCAATACTACTTTACGAAGAGTCTTGTTCCTTCTTTCATCATCAAGGATGGTCTTGTTGTCACTGTCCACAAATCCCCTTTAAGATCAACGGCATCTTGTGTTCATCAATGACAACACTATGTGCAGTAATCCCCCCTTTGTAATTGATGGAAATACTCCTAGACATTAATGGTCATTGGATGTCAAAGAAAATCAAAAGCTCCAAGTAATGTGCAACATTATCTCCTTGCTACAAGAATAAGTGAAATTACTTCCATATCTCTAGGTGTTATCAATGTTTGCAATCTATCCCCCTTTGAAATCAATGGAAAAGGGTCACATATATCTATAGAAAGTTATCTTGTAGATGAACCAGTATGATTGCATGTTCTTCAATGATCCTCTGGACCTATCGTAAACATGTTCCTTGATTGTTGTGAAGTCTCCCCCCGAGACCATGCTTTTGCTTCTTGCTAATGAGTGTTCTTGTTCTCCCTTTAAGAACATACTCCATTGTTGAATTATAGGTACTTGTTATCTACCTGCACCACCCAAACATAATAAGGAATACATGTCATAATCTTCAAACAAGAAACTTTTTCCTTTATCTATTATATCCCTGTATTCTTTTTACTTTTGAGATATCACCATGAAAACATAGTCCATAATCTTCCTTCATAATTTCTTCTTCAAGTTTTGATATGAAAATTTATGATTCTTGAAGAAGTTATCTCCAAAAGATTATATTTGAGGGTTTATACCTAATCGAGGTCCTCATTGACCTGTTCTCAATCTCCAACATTAAAATGAAATATTTATTTGATGAACCATCTAGAGTTAAGTCTGCAATCTCAACTAATGTGAGCTTCATTGTGACGAATCTGACATTCAACATTGGTCTTCAATATTTCTTGATAACGTTGAGTTATTCTCTTTGTTTGGTAAACATGTCTCCTTTTAGGTATCTCATTATATCCCTTATACCTAACCATGTCATTGTTTCAACAAACTTGTTCTTTATGTACAAACTCAGTACACGAGTAATAATAACCCAAATTCTTACTTTGACATCTCGAGAAAGAAGGATATCTTGATCTTCCAAAGATTCCTTTTGGAGGAGTCATGGTTCCTTGTTGTCCAACTTGAGCATGAACCATATTCATTTGTTGATTCCTGATACTTGTCCCATTATTACTTCTGGATTATTGGTGAATTATTCTTGTTGTCTTTCTTGCATCATTTTTGTTTGTGAATCCTTCTACTTTCTAGCTTCTTACATTCTTATCTTTACTATAATTTCTTTGAGACTCAATGAAGTGAACCTACTTGGCTTGATGTGTTGTTTTCTTTGGATCTTCAAGTGACTTTATACTTGATGTTACAAAATTCTAATGAATCTTTTTGGAATGTATTTCATTTGATGAGGGATCATTTCTCTTGGATATTTCAACTTCTTGATAGCCACGACTTTTCTTAATAAGTTATATCTTTGTATGCTAAGAATATGATCTAGATATTTAATGCCTTTATTGAACTTTTAAATGAGCTACTCCAATTTTTCTCTTAAGCGGAAAACTTCCTCCTCCAAAGTCTCACATATTTGTTCCTTTTAATTTAGCTATTATGATAGAAATTATTTTACCCTCAACTTCTTTTAGTTCAACTTCGAGAGAAACAATTATTTATTCATTTTTATTTTCTCTTTTCGTAAGAGTTATGATTTCCTTCAAATAAATTATAAGTTTTGCCTCAAGATCCACTTTTGCTTAGGGTTCCTCAACCTTAGCTATGAAAAATATTTTGTTTTATTATTCATAAATCACACTTGGATTTCTTTCACTATCACTTTATTCGTTTCAATAACAATTCTTTTTCTTTCATGTTTTCTTCCTATTTTCACACTTGGGTTTGAATTTCAATTCATCATCACTTTCATTCATCTTAGCATAAGGACATTTAGATACATAATGACCAATTATTCCACATTCGAAACATTTGAAATGAAAATTAGCTTGGAATTTATGAGTTCCTCTCTTGAGCTTTCAAACAAACTTGGATTCTTCTTCATAAAAATCTGAATATTCTTGAGATTTTTCTTTTTATTTTGTTTTTCTGCCTTAAAAGTTGATTTCTTGACACTTGAATTTTTTCCTTGATTCTCAACTCATATGCGGAAATAGTTCCATGGAGTCGATCGATTGTCATCTTGTCAACTGCTGCTAGTTCCTCAAGGCCTAAGACTTTGTGGTTGAATCTTAACGGAAATGATCTTAATACTTTATGAACAACGAAGATATATTTGACTTCTTCCCTAATACCTACAATGGATTTAACAATGTTGTCTACTCCAAGAATGTATGAAGTAGAATCCTCATCATCTTCCATCTTCAAACTTTCAAATTTTCCTCTGAGAGATTGTAGCCTAACTTCTTTAACTTTCATATCTCCTTCATAATAATTTTGAAGCTTATTCCATACCTCATGAAGTGACTTGAACTACATTACTTTGACAAATTATGATTCTATCAAGCCTATTAAGATATCATGCTTAGCTTGTGGATTATATGTGTAAATTGTCTTCTCTGTTGCATCTGTTTGAATAGAATTGGGGAATTTAAATTATGTTTTCACAATTTCCCAAACATATCCCAAAGATATGACATATGTATCCATATTTATCTTCTATAAACCATAATTGGTTCCATTAAACACGAGGGGCTTCCCAACTACTATGGTAAATTCCATTTCTTCTTGATCTTCAAACTTTTAGTAGTTAGTTGTTCCTGAAGAAACCTTCTCTGATACCACTTGTTGGCCTGAAGATCACACTGAGAGGGGGGATCAATCAGTGTCAAGTCAATTTCACAATTTATCAATATTTCTTAATCATTCATCCAATAACAATGAGCCATAAACATTACGTCATCAGACATATCTATACATCATCATATTAGTAACATGACAAGAAGAAACCAACGAAACAAGAGAGCATCACATCACAAGGAGTTACAGATTTTTTTTAGGTGTAAAACCAAAGGGAGGAAAACCATCAATTCTTATCCTTCTCAATTTTTTATTCTTTTACATCCATTTGCAAGCCTCTACTTACAAGAGACAACTCTCCCCAAGAAAATAAGCAAATTGACACTTGTGGTAGGCTACAACTTGATTGAACTCCAACCTCAAAGATAAAAGAAGATGTTCATTGTAGGCTACAACATGATTGAGGCTCCAACATCAACAAATGAGTAGGCTCCAACCTACTCTAGGCTCCAACCTAGTTTAGGATCCAACCTCAGTAGATGAGTAGGCTCCAAACTCAACAAATGAGGAGGCTGCAACTGCTCTAGGCTCCAACCTGATCTAGGCTCCAACCAAATTGAGGCTGCAACTTCAGTAAATGATTATGCTCCAACCTACTCTACGATTTGACCTAATTGAGTCTCCAACCACCTTTGTCTTCTTCCTTGTGGACTTCTATTTCATCACATGTTCAAAGTATATCCAAAATCATAATATATTACTAAATCATGGAACTTTGTCTAATTGTAATCAATGCATACAATCACTACCAATGTCTCTACCACAAAAATGTCCTAAAACCATTACACTATCATGCAACCTGCAACCATCTCCATGCAACCTGTAACCACTCTCCTTGCAAACGTTGCAACCATTTTCACTATATAATATACTATAATTATTGCCACAAAAGCCATATCATTCTTTGTTGGCAGTTGTTATACTGTTTTCCCAAAACTTTGCTCCAACCATAACTAAAATATGGTCATTCAAACAATTCCCCTTTAATATTTTAATTCATGTATCAAAAACACCTGCTACATGCTCATATATTTTCCAAACACATATAATAACTTTTAGTCATAAAAAAATGAGTTACAATTCTAGAAAACTAGTTTGAGAGAATCCATATCTAATTCCTTATCGTTTAACTTATTTAAAATTTAAATTTGGATTAATAATGACTTGAATAGCCCATCAATACCATAATAAACTACATAAAGTCTTAAATCTTCAACAAACAACCCCTTCCCAAGAACCCTAGAATGGACCCACCAAATTCTAGCATCGATCGTTTGAATCTGCTAATTATTCGACAAAATAGTAAATAAAATTCTCTGAACTTAAATAGGACCCCAAATATATATATATATATCTATATATATATATATATATATATATATATATATATATATATATATATATATACACAAATATGCCACAAAAATAACACTTCATTTCTTTAGTATCAAAGAAATCACTATGCTTACAAACATAATTGAAATAAACTAGCTTAGGTGATGGTAGTTTATCTTTGAGAAGAGATGTGGAAGTTGCATGCCTCTTAAATGTGTGAAAATGAGGCTCAAAGGCCTATTTATTATTGAGAAATAATGGAAAACCCTAAAACATCTAAAAACGTAACCCTCGGAGATGAAGTGCCAAAACTATGGGCCCTGTTTGGGTAAATTGATACATCAACTTCTCGGGGTCATAACATTGGTATACAATCTCCATTTGATGCGCACAATACCTCGTTAGAAACATATATCCGATGGATAAAAATCTCAACTAAAAAGATAAATTAAAAAGCAATGTTTTCCCATTTTCAAAAAAAACATTGTTTAGGGCCTTAAAACGGCTCTAGAAGTTGAAAACCCGAAAAAATGCCAAAAAAAGTAAATTATGCTACAAGTAAGGAATGTGAGAAAATGAAAGAAACAGTGGTGGGGGTCAAAGTCGAATAGGTTTTTGGCCACCAATATCCACTTGGATCAGTCCTCCCGCCTTATGAAGCAACGATCACCATTGCGTTGAGTGCCTTGGTCCCTGGTGAGCCACTTGCCTTGGTGCAGGATTTGACCTGTTTTGACAACTTGAAACTGTTGGATATTATGTTGGTCAGTTTTCTTGATTTATGAGTCCATGATCCGATCAGTTGTGGCATGTTCCATGTAATCTAGGTTTAACTATATTAGTGTGAATTTTCTGCAATGTCTGATGTGTTCAGTAATGGTGGAAAGTATGGTCGAAGCTGATCCACATTGAACACTGGGTGCAGTCCAAGGAATGGTGGAATTTTTATCTCCAAAGAATTGTCCCCTATAGCCTTAGTGATGGTGTAAGGCCCATATCAGAGTGCGTGAAACTTGTGGTGGGGCCTAGTGAGGCACTCCTTCAGAAAATGTAACCAAACTTTGTTGCCCACTTGGAACTTATGTGACACTCAATTTTGATCACGATGTTGCTTGTACTTAGCATTGGCTTTGTCCAATATGACATGAACCTGCTGGTGGATGTACTGGATGTGCTCAATTAAGTTGTTAGCCCTGTTAGCTTCGGACTGGACATGGGCCGAACTGACCTCAGTCACTGCAAATGGTATAGCCACATCCATGGGACATAGCAGATGGAATCCCAACCCCAGTTGAAAGGGGTTGTGCCCATTTGACCTATGGAGATCTCTATTGTAGTTATGTTGGACATAGGGGAGGATTTCATCCCATGTGCATCGATGCTTCGAGTTGAACATGCGCATACTGTTTACGATCATCCTGTTGATGACCTTTGTTTGGCCATCAATTTGGGGGTGGAACGTCATGGACTTAGTGAGCTTGGTATCTAGCATGGATCAGAGACTTGGCCAAAATGTACTTAGGAACCTGTTGTCCCAGTCTAAGATAATGGATTGTGGGATCCCAAACATTACCCATACTTGTTCAAAGAAGAGCTTAGCAGTGGCTTCTATTTTGATACACATTTTGTGGGCGCCTAAATGGTCATCTTAGAGATGCTATCGATGACCACGAAAATCCAGTCCTTGACATGCTTAGGATAAGGGAGGCCCGACATGTAATCCATGGAGATGGATTCTGAAGGTTAAATAGTAGTAGGAAGAGGAGTATATAGGCATTACTTCTTGATGGTGATTTTGGCAATGGCAT
Source organism: Pinus tabuliformis (assembly GCA_031772625.1). NCBI lineage: Eukaryota > Viridiplantae > Streptophyta > Pinopsida > Pinales > Pinaceae > Pinus > Pinus tabuliformis. The sequence continues at coordinate 314,619,214 of CM062819.1, read as the reverse complement.
AGGTAGTGAAGGATCTTATGTACTTCCCAACATCCTATCGAAGGTTTGGCGAACAAAAATAATTTTGTTGCACTTCCATTGTTTTCTCTACTTCGAAGTGTCCAGCGACTCAAATTTAGTGTGCCTCCAAAATCATCTTCACATGCTTGCTTGAAGAAACGTAGAGGTTTCCTAGGTGACATAACAATGTATCATGGAGGTGAAAATTTGGATCTTTCTTTCCTTCTAGGAGCATCTGGTATGAGTTGTCGAATTCTGGATCACTCTTGTATAAATGCCTCCACCATGAAGTCTCGTGACCGTAAGAGTCAAACACAGTGATTAGTTCCATGACGAGTGGTCAGTTGAGGCAGTATACAAAATTATTGGTGTTTCCATTCTTGTACTTAATGTTCAAATGGAATTTTTGCAGGTATATGGACCATTTTGATGGTGATCGTTCTACAACTTCCCTTGTGTCAGTATGAACTACAGGGGTCGGTGGTCTGTGTGGATGGTTGTTTCCTTCCCCATAATGTAATGATTCCATTTTTGGCACACGTACATAATGGAATACATCTCTTTGTCATAGGTGGGATACTTTCTAACTGTGGTTGAAAGTTTCTCACTGTGATATGCCATTGGATGCCCCTACTGAGTAAAAACTACACCAATGCATTGTCAGAGGCATTTGCCTCAATCTCAAATGGTTGTTGCAGTTTTGGTAATGTGAGCACCGGTGCAGCGTAGAGACGATGCTTCAACTCAAAAAATGCCTTCTGTTGGGATTCAAACCAAAATAATTTTTCTTTCACTTTGCCCTTGGTGACTTGACTCAAAGGCCAAGTGATATGAGAAAACCCCAACACGAACTTGCAGTGAAAGTTGGCAAGACCCAGAAATCTTTGGAGCTCCGTTAGAGTGGTTGGGGTTGGCCAATCATAAATGACTTGTATATTGGCTAGGTCCATATGCACACCCCTCCCATCAATGATGTACCCCTAATATTGAACATGGGTCATACCAAAAGTGCATTTCTCCAAGTTGACACACATCTTGTGTTGTTGCAAAGTTTGGAGGTCCTATTGACTATGGCAGAGGTACTCTTCCCAACTCTCACTGAAGATTAGGATGTCATCCAAATACACCACAACAAATGAGTTGGTGAAGGGTCACAAGATGTCATCCATTATCCTCATGAAGGTTGTGGGGGCATTTTTTAACCTGAAATGCATGACCATCCATTAGAAAAGGCCCTCCTTGGATTTAAAGGTAGTCTTCCACACATCAGAATATTCAATTGGTACATAGTGATACCTAGACTTCAAGTCAATCTTGCTTAAATATTTGGCCCCCTTGAGCTGGTCCAAAAGGTCATCAATCTATGGGATTGGATACCTATTCTAGATACTGATCTTGTTCAGTGCTCGATATTCAATATAGAGTCTCTAGGTCCCATACTTCTTTTGTACCAACATGATCAGGCTCCCACAGGGTGATGAACTTGGCCTCATGTGCCCCTTCTGCACCAACTCCAAAATTTGCCTCTTGATTTCATAGTTCTCTAGAACATAGCATGAATAGATCAGTCCATTGGGTAACGATGCACCTGGGATCACATCAATGGAGTCCTTGACCTGATAGTGTAGAGGTACCTCTATGGGTGAGGTGAAGATGTCCTTGCACTCTGTCCATCTACTAGTGTTGTGTGGAGGAGCCCTATCATGAGGTCATGGCCAAAATATTCTTCTTTCCTTGAGGGTGAATCATAAGGAAAAAAAATCCGAGTCTAGGAAATGATCTTACTTCATTTATTTGCAGTAATCAAAGAGATCATGGTAGGCAGTGCTACCTCTAGTATCATGTACAACTTATTGCTTAAAGTAATAATAATAGTGCAGGGCCTCAACTCATACACAACATTTCGCTTCCACAAGTATGGTTGTCCTAATAATACATCACAAAATTCAAGAGGAGAAACATCACATAATACATCACCTGCTAAGGGCTTGATGTTGTAGGGAAGGTGAAACTATTGGATAACACAAAGATCTCGCCCTTGGTGAAGCCACCGAATGGTGTATGGCTGCAGGTGTGTTGTGGTTGGTAGGCCCAACCACTTCACAAACTCTACTAAAATGAGTTTCTTTTGGTTCCCGTTGTCGACAATGAACTCCAGTGGAGAACCATTCACCCACATCTAGGAGTGGAAGAGGAGCTCCCATTGCTCCGGATCTTTGAGATCAATCTTCTAGATCTTAGTGGTAGTAATGGTAATACCGGGCTCCACATCAATAATATTATTCCCTTTGTCATTCCTCTTGTCAGGTTCTGGCTCATATTTGGAATGTGCATCTCATTCGGAAGCCTTTAGCTCGACCACCATTAACTACTTGGACCGACACTCACTTGTGTTGTGAGTGAATCTATTATGGAACTCACACCATTTCCCCATGTCCTTATTTTTCTTCGTGGTGTTTTTATTTTCTTGTGACTTTGGTGGGTTGTCTTGGGTGACCTCCCCACCTTAGATTTGTTCTTTGTTCTGTGGCTTGGGGGCACCTTTCGCTTGCTTCGGATTCACATATCCAAAGTCTCACTTCTTCTATTTAAATGTTTTCTTTATCTTGACAACGTATCGATAGGCAGCACCGAGCGAGTAGTTATCGAGGAATTCCATCACATCCTAGGTGTACTTATGTAGACAGCTGCAGAACTTGAGTAGAAAATTCCACTCATAACCCTTGAGACCCACCTTCGTGCGAAGGGTATGAAAAGTGTTTGTGAACTCTGGCACATATTAGGCCCTTCCCTGCTGCAATATGGTCCATTTTATGTATTTATATTCATATCTCATAAGAGGGTAATACTACTCCTTGATGGCATCTCATAAAGAATTACAAGTGGTTGTGGCTAAGAATAGTGAGGGTTCACTCTCATCCCTCTTCTCATAGTAGGTTTCTAACTAGTCCTTGATGTGTGGGTCAGTTTTGAAGAGTGCCAAAGTAATATTTTCCTAGTTGGAAAAGTCATGAACTGAGAAATATCCTTCTAGCGGATTTAAGCATTTATCTACGACATCCAAATTTATCTGACCTTCAAATATGGGGATGTCAAAATTAACTTGTACCTTAAGGGAGTGGCACTCCAGAATGGCTGTCAGAAGAAGATGCATCACTTGTGGGTAACCACCGAAGGATCTCGGTAGTTTTCCATCATCGTGTTCCTCTGTCGCTCGAGGGCTTCTTTGAGAAATATTTTGAAACAATATCCTCCTCCCTCATCTTTCTTTTCATCCACCATGGGAGGTCATCGGGGTTTGCGAGGCTTCTCTTGCAAGGTTTCAACCAATTCGAGCCCTAACTACTTATACCCCGACCTTGTTGGGACATGCAAAGAAAATTAGAGAAAGAGAATATTGCTCTCATACCACTCATCCGAACTTAAACAAGAATGCAACAAAATACAGATATAACCATAAATACATATATGCAACATAAATAACACTTCATTTCATTAATATCAAAGAACTAAAATATTCTTAGCAATGGATCTAAACGAGCTTGGGAGATGGTAGCTTATCTATGAGAAAAGATGTGGTAGCTATATTCTTCTGAACTGTGTTACAATGAGGCTCAAATTTCTATTTATTTTTTAGAAACAATGGAAAACCTTAAACATCAAAAAACCTAACGTTAGGAGATGAAGCACCAAAACTATGGGTCCCATTTGGGTAAATTGGTACATGAACTTCCCTTGGTCGTAACTTTGACATACGATCTCCATTTGACGCGCAAAATACCTCATTAGAAATATATATCTGAGGACTACAACTCTCAAATATAAATATTAATTAAAGTCTCATGTTTGCGCATTTTTCAAAAAAACGTCGTTTCAGGCCTCAAAATGGCTCTATATGACTATAGGACTAGTACCAAAATATCTAGAGTTGACATGTGAATGACCATTTGACCTATCCAAAAGACTTAAGACCTTACCAAATGATTGATCCCATGTGACCTAGACCTAAGAGTCGTTGGGAATCCATATGTTGATGTCATTGATGATGTCCCAATTTCCATGTGGCGTACCCATAGTGGGCCATGTGTCATTAAAATTTGAGCCTATTGGATAACCAAAAATGTCATTTTTGCCTGTGGTGACATCTAGAGCTGACATGTCAACATGCTAACATCAGCATAATCCACATCATCTCTCAATGAAATAGTATCGTGTTTTGCTATTTGATTAGTCCTCAAGTAGAAATAAAACTTCATGCGACTTTTCCAACATCCATCTTTTAATTTTTTGGAGGTGCCATAAATCACACCTGAACATGCATTTTATTTAATTGAGTTAAGTAGTGTGCACCTTCACACTGTCAAGACCATCAATTTGTCTTGTCAATGGTGGATATGTACCAAACTTGCAAACTCTTTAATATATTAATATTTTAGGTTTGGCATGTTAATTTGTTACTCAATTAATATTGATTTTCAAAAGGACATAAATTCTCATGCTATTTGTAAGATCTCTTGAGTATCTTAGCTTCATAAAAATCTAAAATAACTTCAAGTACCCATATCCTGAGGTAATGAGACATTGCGAAAGGTCAAGATGTCGTATTGCTTTATGAAGAGACTTGTTACTTATTTGATCATCAAGGATGGTCCTACTGTTACTATCCACACATCCCCTTTGACATCAGTGACATCTTGTTGACATCAATGACAACACTATGTGCAACAATTTTAAGGATAGAAATTTATCTTAAAGTTTAGAAACCTTGGAAAAACCTTGGAAAATATTACTAGTCCCTAATATGTAAATTGTAAAATATTTGGCACTACTATTTTGTAAAAATATTTGGCAATATTTTTTTGTAAAAATATTAAAATTTATAAATATTTTATATAATATCTATAAAATTTTGGCATCTCTTAAGGTAAGAAAATTTAAACTATAAAATTTAGGTGAATCATTTTTAGAAAAAATGAAAAATTGCAATTTTGTTTTGAAAAGGCATGGGAAATTAACCGAGAGGTGAATATTAGGGCTTAAAATTTTCCCCACATCAAATCAAAACTAAAATACATATGTAAAATACATATGTACAAGTGCAATGAAATATACTAGGTAACATCTTGTAGTGCCCACCAGCAGGTCAAGGATTCCTATGGATGTGTATGAACTCATGGGCCATTTTTGGAATCACATGGCACACCATGTAGGGGCTATGCCATATAGAGTTGAATATCCACTTTCCTAAATGTGGATGATTCTATTGAAATCCTAAAATCATGTTATTATTAGGAGGCACATGAGCACGTAAAACGTGAGTGGTGTCATGAGCTTGTACAACTTCTTGACAATGGCTATCAAGACATAATGGAGATACATGACACTCCCTAATGAGGAGTTTTAGATTGGAAAATTCAATTTCTTGTTTGGTATTATGAATCCAAGGCTTGATCTCGTCCAAAGGTGGGACTTCATTGGATGACTCAAGAAATTCTCCTTATCCCAATGCAGTATTTTTTTACCAAACTCTACCATTTTCATATTTGGGAGGATGGAAGCATAATGAGGCATATCCTCCCTTCGATTATCTATTACATCCATGACCTCCAACATGGCCTACTATGAAGGGAAAGTGACATCAATGGAGTCTTGTGAAATAGGTGGTAGTGATGACCTATGTGGGAAAATAATCTTTATCATATTTCATATTGGGAAAGAGTCTTTTATTAGCATCATGAGATGCTAATGAGACCACCAAAGAGGCAATATCATCTACTAGAAGTGGTATGTGCTCATTATACAAGTCTACTTTCGAAGGAGATGGCACCACCGAGGGTTCATGTGATTGATGGGATCCACTAGTGATGGAAGGGATCATATGCGTGAGAGAAATAGTAGTAGATGGAACATTTGGAAAGGACATCTGAAAAACTCTTATTAATGACGAGCTTGTGAATAAACCTACACCAATATTTTCATATCCTAAATGGTTATCCCCAACACATGATATTGTGGTTCCTGTTGGAGTCAATTTGGTCATAGGCATATAATACTCAAGTTGATAAATGGTAAGTATGTTTCCTTCATGGGGAATGTGAAGAACAAAAAGATGAACAAGACCACAACAATCATAGTGTAAAAGTAGCTATCTCCATGATGAAATTTATATTCAAGAGGCGTGACAAAACCTTCTACATCAATGATAATGATTTTCACCCAAGATTGATGGAAAATGCTTGTTGAACTCCTTGAGGTAAACAAGTGTTTCCATAAATTACCTACAAGGTGGTATATAATTTAATAAGTGTTGGAGAAATAAGAGATTTCTAGCATGATGAAGCGACTATACAAGTCGATGATCCTTTACCAATAAGAGTGAGGAAAACAATTTTGTTACAAATATGCATCAAGATCTTAAAATCATTCTAATGGGATAACTTATATTGACTTACATCACTCCAATATTAGCTAACAAGTCAATGTGTTGCATACGACAACTCTACAAAACTATTGTGGGCTTAATGAAGAACCAAAATATTGTGATTGTGTGTTGATCGTATGATTAGGTGCTTAGATGAAAAACTAGTCTTAGGAGTCTCATAAGTTTTTTCTCTTGTATACAAGTTCACTCGCGCATTCCACATAAACATATGTGACGATCTTCCATAAAATTTGTGTCTTCACATGTCTCTAGGAAGAGGAGGAGGAGTTGTTCCAACCATTTTTTCTTTTCGTTGGGAAAGGAATGGATAGTTTAAGATGATGGTTATTACATAACGAGTTGTGTGAGAAGACAGTGGATCTCATCCATCTGTAGGGAGTCATGAGTTAGATGGTCACCCTAAAAAATATTTCAAGGAAACTTGACTTCACATCCTCATTCACTTATTCACTTGTTCCATGGCTCGTGTTGGTTTGGGTTTATTGTGTCTCTTGAGAATTTTTTTTAGAACTAATCTTTTTGCTTATTCTTCTTTAATTATCACATCTACTTAGGAGAAATTTCTTGTTTAGAATTAGGAACAATTGTAGGGCTTCTAATGTAATAATCAATTTCCTTAGTTGATAAGCCAACTAGATCATAGCATGAGTGGAGACAGAACCAATTAGGCCATTAAAATGTACTCTTGGAAGAGGATGTAGTGCCTTCTTTTTCTTTTCCCAACTTGTTTTAACACCATGACATGTCTTAGCTACTGCAATGGTCCTTACTTGATGTTGTTGAGATCAAAGCCTATGTTTAACTGCAATGGTCCCTACTTGATGTTGTTGAGATCAAAGCCTATGTTTAATTGTCATTGTATTAGGCAGGGTTGAGTTTGAGGGTTCAATCATTGTTGTTAAAGTTGTATAAACAAAGGTTGAAACCCTTGTTCATGGCTTCCAAATCAATACTTGCTCAGACATAAACAACTCTAATTCCCATCATTTTTCATGTAATTCCACCTTCACAAAAACTTAATCCATCGTCAATAATACAAATAGATCGATGTACATTATTTTTTAATAAGCTTTTGAAGAAATAGAATGACAAGTTGATGGGCTAATCGTCCTACATATGCAACATCAATTAGATATAATAATCGTATATTTAAGATAATCCCACCCTCCATAACCCTTAATCCCTTAACGCTTATAACAAAAAGACAAAAAGATACACGAGGATAGAAATCATTGAAAACGTGATTTACACCCGCTCATAAACGTATTGCTAGTTGAATGGTCTCTATCGTCTCCAATAACGATGCCCCCTCTTACTATCCGATGGTTAGAAATCTAAAGAGCTGATTAATAATCTATAATGCTTCACTCTCACTAAGATACTAATTAAAAAACCAAAATCTAAGAATCTAATTAAGAATCAAGAACCTAATTGATAAGTTGGAAACGCTTCATACAAATCCAGTCCTTTGAGGATCTACGTCTCAATTTTCATCCAACCACGTGGAAACATAGTCCGCGGAAGAGAAGCCTCGACTTCCCCTAGATATTTCCATATGGCCTGCCCACCCTTATATATACATCACAACTAACCCTGGAGTCCCAGGACAGATCAATAGTGGCTATTCTTCTCCATTAATTAGTTTTTTCATCTGTTCATTATCTTCTTGTGCTCCAAGTCCATATAAATTGGGTTCGTTCTCATTATTATATTCCGATCAGGGCCGCTGTGAATGCATCAATGATGGCGATGAATGGAGCATCGCTCCTGCAACGGAGGCCAGCGGAGAGGTCAACCGCCGGCAGGCAGCTTCGAGTAAAATTTAGGGCAGGGATTAGTAATTCTGTTGCTGTTTACGTATCAACGAATTTAATTATATGTTGAAATACAAGGTTTTATTTTATTCTATTTATAACTTAATTTTGGTCATGTGGATCCACAGCCAAAGGAGTCAAGGCAATCACCTTCTGCCCCTCCTGAGACGGTAAGCGATTGTGCAAGCCACAGTTTTTGCATTAACATGCACTGCACTGCCCATGCACTGAAATAAATTGAATTGACATAAACAATAATGCAGGTGAGCACAAACTTTAAGGACGTGCTCGCTTTCAGTGGGCCAGCCCCAGAGACCATCAATGGGAGACTCGCCATGCTCGGATTCGTCTCAGCTGTTGGGGTGGAGGTAGCGAGCGGGAGAGACCTCATCTCCCAAGTGGCCAGCGGAGGAGTTCCATTGTTTATTGGAAGTTCCCTTCTCCTCACGCTTGCTTCTGTGATACCCATGTTCAAGGGAGTCTCCAAAGAGAGCCAATCACAAGCAATAATGTCTTCTGGAGCAGAGATGTTGAATGGGCGTTTTGCCATGATTGGCCTCGTTGCGTTGGCCTTGACAGAATACCTCAAGGGAGGTCCTCTCATCTCATGATCAACAACAACTCTATACTATACCTCATACCCCTCTTACTGCAAGATGTAATCCAACCCAACTTGTATTGACTCTGCTATCGCAAGATGGCAATGTAACAAATTGTTTTGGCAGTTCATCCACAACCTGTGTCATTTTGATTAGAATATTTACAGAATCAACCTTATAAATATATTTCGAATTTACATTTTTGGCAGGAATTCTGATTACAATTTGGCACAGGCCATAACAGGTTGACCTAATTTTGAATTTGAAGTATAAAAACAAGTATAAAGATGTGTAACAAAATAATTTTTTTTTTATTATGGAAATTTTTAATTTATAAATAAGTTGTGTTATAATAGATGGACTATCATCACCATAACTTATGAATAACATATACTCAAAAAACCATAACTGACTTTTTATAAGGCCATTAATGTGATATTTTTTTTTAATTCATTAATTTAATTAAAATATAAAAAAAAAACATAATTAATTAAAAGATCAAAAAAACAATTAATTTGGAGATAAATTTCAGCTTTTATAAGAATATTTTAAAAAAAATTATCCAGATTATATACTCACTATTTATTTAATAGATTATACACTCACTATTTATTTAATAATTATTGATAATTAAATTAAAATGATAAAAATTCATTCCAAAATAAACATACATATCAACACAATTATAATACTTGTTTAACATATTGTTTTTATCTTTTTAAAAATATTAATTAAATCTATATATCACACTAACCATATATATCATCCTAATAAATTAACTTGTTATTTATAATTTTTAAAGAGATGAGAAAAAGGGTTTCAGTGCCAATACACGAACATAATGTGCAATTAACTCACATTCTTGTTGACAAAATTCTTCAATAACATAAATCTTTCCCTAGTCTAAAAATTGGGAGATTTCATCTGAGAACAATGTGCTTCTTCATCAAGTTTATTTTCTCTTCCATATAGCATTATTGAATATGAACACTTCACCTCACCTTAACCAACCTGTCTATTTCTTGAGGATATAATCTAGGAAAGGGTACTTCTTAAGTCTTACAAATTTTACCTTAAACTTCTCATAATTCATATATAAGTTGTGGAAATAAGATTTCATAGTTGGAAGTACTTTAACTTTCTAAAAATTCACATTAAATAAAAATATAGTGATTTTAAAAATTCACATTAAATAAAAATATAGTGATTACAAATTTTCATTTTTTAAATTATTTTTAAGATAAGTGGTTTATTTTACAACAGTATAAGGTAATGTGTAATTTCATTTGAACTCAACGTGGTATGTGTTTTTTTTTAAATAAAAATAAAATGTTCTTTATATTAAAAAATAATGTCTATTCAAAATAAAAAAATAAATATACCTATGTTTAATTAACTTTAATTAAAAGTATTATAAAACATAGTCCCACTTTAACTGTTCTTGATTTATTAGTTGTTGATATTACAACCAAAAATTATATTTCCATGTCCATTTGATATAATATAATTTTATATTAATTTTTAAAATTATTTTGAAGTAATTAAAACAAAAAACGAATATGATATTACTTATATTTTCATATTTCAATTGCGTTAAATAATAGGGCTAGATTGTTCTTAGTTGTAGATAATTGTAATTTAAAATTTTCCATATTACATTCACCCTACAACATGATTTCATCATTAGAAATTATGTAGAGAGAACAATAATATTAGCAATGCAAAAGAACAGTAGAAGAAAAACATAAACAATAGAGACACCAAGGAAAAACCCCACAAAGAGGAAAACCCAACCAAATTCTTTTGCTTAGATATTCGTCAAATGTTTACCAAATACAATAACTATGTGACCCATCTTCCAACATCTAATACATTAGGCATCCTAGGACGAACATGACATGAGACAAGGAAGGTAGATCTCCAAGTAACACATTTATCTATCAAATCACAATCATAGAGACAAGTCATACATCACAAATGCACTCCCATGCATCAGAGTGTCATAGTCACTATCATTCATCAAGTTCAGTTTTACATAGCAAGGTAATTTTCATAATCATTGTTATGGAATATGGTCACTCCATATCAAAGGTTATTGCCATTACTGCAATGTCATGTATACAACCATATCAAGATCATTGTTATGGGTTAAGGTCATTGCCATATATTAATGTCACTGTCATTTGAAGGGCTACTATGTCATCACAAGTATCAATATCGACGTATTATACTGTCATAACTAAAGGCATCACTGCCCTAGATCTTGTTATTAGTCCCTCCTATCTGGCAATGGCCAAGGACTATAGGAATCAGTTTGTTTGGAGTTAGCACTAATTAACCTGCTTGTTAGCTGCTTCTTAATGGCGGTTGAGAGTGTATATTGAAAGTTTTTTTGCACATTCTAATTCACCGTGTTATTTGGCCTCTTCCCGAGGCGGGGAGGCCAAACTATATACTATATTCATTATGTTCATCGGTTTCATTTACATTTTATTTGCATTTTGAAAGTTTAACAAACTAATGTTAGTATTAGTTCGAAGCATTAAATGCTATGGGAGGTACCGAATGCAACCGAATACAATATCAAAGTTGGTTGATTTGCTTCATGACACTGCCATCTGTTTACATGACACTGCCATCTGGTACTTTTTCACTGCCATCTGGTTATTTTGTAACACCTCGGTGGCTATCTACTATGCAGACTCGTAGACAAAAAAGGAAGAACCTATCTCTATGCAGACTATGCGAGATCTACTATGCAGACTCAAAGCAGATGCCGAGACAGAGACAAAGATACTGGTTGATGAAGGTGTGAGACAGAGATACTGGTTGATGAAGGTGTGAGCACCCAGTGCGCTTTGGTGGAGGAAACCAGGAGGATCGAGACAGCCCAAGAACCAAAAGACGGGGAAGCGGGTGAAATTGTGTCCATCACCTTCAAAGACAAGGCGGCAGAGGCAGAGGCAGAGGCGGCAGAGGCAACAATAATTTGCCGGCCGAACGCAAGAAGGAGCCTTTGGTCCGAGAGGATCCTCCAAGTTGGTGCTGTCTATATCGCGGCTCGACAGTTGTGGCAGATGAAAATGATGAAAGAATCAGAAATGAAAACCGATGTCAGTGTACCTGAAATTCGAAGAGGAGATATCAAAATCTTCATTACTGTTTTCGCTGTCTTCTTCCCACTTTTCTTCAATGAAGCCATTTCCCAGTCGATGGCGCAGGGACTTGACTACTCCAACACCCCATTGCAGTTTGGAATGTTGAGAGACATGAAGCTTCGCCAACGAGCTCAAATGCTGAACATTGGGTGGCATCTGTAAATTGGAACATCCAGACAAGTGAAGCTCCTCCAACGAGCTCAAATGCTGAAAATTGGGCAGCATCTGTAAATTGGAACACCCAGACAAGTAAAGATATCTAAGTCTCGTTAAGTTCCCAACTGAGTCTGGGAGCCCCTGCAGGCTGGATAACTCATGCAAGTCGACGACTCAACCTAATCCCCTCTCCCTGCTGAGGTTTAGTTCTAGGCCTTTGGTAAACAGATCGTATATCTACTGTCTGTTGCATATGATCCTCAACAGGCTTCATCATAACCAAAGCTAATTCTTTTCTCTATTGTACCCTCATCGACATCTCCTTACGCTGATTCAATAGCAGCTGGGTCGTGAACAAGAACAAGAGCTGAAACACGTTCAAGCTTTTTAACACCGAACATGGAGCACCACGCATGTGTTACATGTGGATCAAGCATGGCACATGCATTGAAAGTGTCAATTTAAAGGAAACGTGTATTAATCACTGATGTTTTGTTTTTCTCATTGCCAGCAAATTCAATTGTTATAACAGATGTACCTTATGTAGCCCATGAAATATCATTTGCGATGGAGTAATGATAACATTGTATTGAAGTGAGCATGGTAAAAAACTAGGAAAGAAACCTACATGCAGTTGGGCTGAACCAAGTTTCCTGGGCCGTCGTGGTATTTCCCGGTGGCGGTTACTTGACCTAACCCTGACCATCCACGACAAGGAAGCGATATTGATGAACGCTCCTCAACAACCAGAGGGAAGCAATTACTAGCATTGATTCCCAGCCTTTGCTCCTTATTTCGTACCTCGCTTTTCTGTCTCAGTTACCGGTGCCTTATCTGTTACCGGTGCTCGTTCTTAATCGGTGTGATATCGAGCAGTAGGGCTTCAAACTAAGGTAAGGTATCAATAATGTATATCCTGAATTTGAAACTCTTGTACTATTACTGCTGGAAGCAGGGGTGATTTCAGCTTCCATACGTCGTGTGATGATGCCATGGGATGTTACAAACACTGGAATGTACTATTTTGATCTTTGAAATAAGGAATTTATCTTGAAAATGAAGTACGAAGAGGATTTTGGGCAGAAATAATGAATGGGAGCGATTCTCGGGAGGCCATTCTGTAAGCAGTGGTACGATAAATTTATTTGACAGCTCAATGGAATCGCGCTGACAAATTCAGAAAACGGTGGCAGTGAGGAAAACAGACACAGTTTTTTCATTTTCAAGCCACTCAAGGTAAAGCTCAATGAACATTCATTGCAGAATTAAACGCTGGCTTTCTGAACTGAGTTACATATGTTAGCTTGATGCAACATTTAAGTGGCGTTGTTACGGATTGCATGCTATGTAATGGTGATAGAGGATAGAGTGGCAAGGCATGTGGCTCTCATGCGAAGGCCCACATAGTCCACTAACTTTTTTTCTTTTTTTTTATTCCATGCGCCTTTACATGCCAATGATAATACAATTACATGATTCTGCCTTTATTTTCTCGTTCTCACATGGCTTATGTTTAAAATATTTAAGGCTGAAAGGCGTTACCATTCTCATTCCTTCCCTTCACCCTTTTTCACCGCCTTTCTCCATAAGAGAAGCCTTTTCGGTATTCCCATTGTCTATTTTTGACCACTTTCGCACCAGATACAGGCCAGAATCTGTCTCTCCTTTTCTTTGGTATGTCCAACGTTTTTGCCTGCTTAAACAATTTCTTCCTTTTTCCGTTTGCATTTTCATTTTTCCCATTGTTAAGAATGTCGCGTTTTAAATGAGATTGATGAACACAAGGGATTTACAGAGATTGAAATTTTCCAAGAATAGGCATATTCTTGCGTTTAGAAGTCTTGAAGTCCTCAATTCTTATTCAAGCTTCATGTCTTCATTGATTTTCCAATTTCCTTTGTTAATCTGAATTTCGCAGTGGTTTTAAGAGTAGCATTTAATTCTTTTACAAGAACACAGCAGTCCCTGTATTAAGATCTTTTGTGGTCGATCATTCTATAATGTAAAACTCAAACTAAAAATAAAAATACGGAGAATAAGAAAATCCGAGCATCTTAAGCTATTGTCATTAATATCGATGTTCCAATCTTTAAATTTGGGATTTCTCGGTATTTCCAAGCATTTTGTTTGATCGTCAATAACCAGATATGTCAATCGTTAAATTCTTTTTGGTCTTACTTTGCAACAATGCATTTCATACAAGGTACCCGTTATGCGCATCTCTGCGAAGAATGGATACTAATATGTAAATCTTTATCTCCAGGTCGTTCGAATTGCTAAAATGGCTGAATGAATGATTATATCTTGCAGTCTAAAATCATTCTATGACAATAATTTTGATTTTGAGCTGGAAAAGTTGAGGAATCAAATCTAAGGTCTGCACTCTATGGGAAAGTGGAAATTTTAATCTCACTGTCCACTTTCTATTTGATCGCACCATTTTCTTGTGATCTACTTTTGATAGGAAGTTTTCCAGTAGTTTGTTGCATTTTTGGCATACCTTAGAACGTAAAGTTTTGGATGTTTCTATTGTAGAATGGCTGACAGCTTTAGAGTAAGCAGGTCTATACGAGTGTAGAAATGACAGCTTTTGTGTAGGCCTTATAATTTGAAACGTTGTTTTCTTATGATCTAGTTGGGTTCCAAAAGCATTCTTGAATTTTCTAACTTAAGTAATCTTGTAGCCTCTCTCAGTGCTTATGTGTACCGTATTTTGAAATTTCTCTGTCAATTTTAAGCATTGTGCACTGTCAAAGGGCTTGGTCGAGGACTGTAGATTTGATTCTCTTTCAGTTAGTATACGCTTGAAATTTTAGTTTCCTCTTGTCATGTGCCTTGTCTTTGCGTACTTGACTTCTCTAGGATATTAATATGCAAATCTTTATCTCCAGGTCGTTCGAATCGCTAAAATGGCTAAATGAATGATTATATCTTGCAGTCTAAAATCATTCTATGACAATGATTTTGATTTTGAGCTGGCAAAGTTGAGGAATCAAATCTAAGGTCTGCACTCTATGGGAGAGTGGAAATTTTAATTCGACTGTCCACTTTCTATTTGATCGCACCATTTGCTTGTGATCTACTTTTGACAGGAAGTTTTCCAGTAGTTTGTTGCATTTTTGGCATACCTTAGAACGTAAAGTTTTGGATGTTTCTGTTGTAGAATGGCTGACAGCTTTAGAGTAAGCAGGTCTATACGAGTGTAGAAATGACAGCTTTTGTGTAGGCCTTACAATTTGAAACGCTGTTTTCTTATGATCTAGTCGGGTTCCAAAAGCATTCCTGAATTTTCTAACTTAAGTAATCTTGTAGCCTCTCTCAGTGCTTATGTGTACCGTATTTTGAAATTTCTCTGTCAATTTTAAGCATTGTGCACTGTCAAAGGGCTTGGTCGAGGACTGTAGATTTGATTCTCTTTCAGTTAGTATACACTTGAAATTTTAGTTTCCTCTTGTCATGTGCCTTGTCTTTGCGTACTTGAAGATTTCATTTGTGTGTACAGTCTTATCTTCCAATATGGTATCCATGTAATTTAACTTCAGCCATTACTAACTGCTTGCTTCTCAATATTGCCTGGCATCTCTATGAGCATGGAAGGCTACTAGAATTGATGGATCCTGACATAGAATCAACATGCTCAAAAGAAGTCCTCAGTGTGATTGAAGTAGCCCTTCTTTGCACTCAAGCCGTGCCTACAATGCGTCCATCGATGTCACTAGTGGGGGCAATGCTGACTAGAGATGTAGAGGTCATCCCATCTACTTCTCCCCCGAGTTACATTAAGGATTTGCAATATAATAATTTCGTTACAGGAGCTACCAGCACTGACAGTACACCTGTGGTAATGTTCTTGTTCTTGTAATAATTAGGCTCTCTTGTAAAGATGTTTTACTCGCAATAACTTTGTTTGCACTATCAAAAGACAAAGGAGGTGAATGGTAGCAATCCCTTTATTGTTGCATTGTTGAGATATCATGTTGTGAGGGTCATGTTCCTGATCCTGTGGATCCTCGGCCTAATCCTCTGGCATCCCTTGATTTTCCTGAACCTGTCGATGATCAACCTCATTCTGCAATTACACATTCTATTTCTCCTAAGTCTACTGATCGCCATCAGAAAATTTACAAAGAAACAAGCCTTCCAGCTCCAGTGCCTACTAAGAATTTACCTTCCTTACAAAGGAGATCAAGGAGAAGTATGACTTCTGTCACTAAACTGCATTTTGATTTTGCATCTTTTGTTTTAGTATTTTTCACGTTCCTCCATTGCTTAGATTCAGGTGTTGAAAGATCTTTGAGTTCCCTTGAATCGCAAAACCAGTAGGATTTACATGGATTTGTCTATTCTTTTCATGTCCAGTTCTGATATGAAACTCTGTAACGGATAAGATTTATTGGTAATGAGAATGTAACCGAATGCACAAAATTGATTGCTGAAGTTATCAATTCTTATCTCCATCTAATTCATCTTGTTCATGCCATTGCAGTATATACTGAATCCTCGGAAGGTCCTCACAGGATCCAATATATGGGTATTGATCTCTTTTAGCCATTTCTAATCTTTTTCTGCACATGTACAGACACATACCTTAAAGTCTGGTCGTGTAATCGTTCAAGAAATGATTGTACACCAATAGGTTATTTTGAATCCTTTTATCTGTGAATTGATCAAATGTAAAAAGTGTGTAGTCTTTTTCACGTCAGTTTCTCTTGCATAAACACATATGCGAGCTACCAGCACTGGCAGTACACCTGTGGTAGTAAAAACACATATGAATAACAGCACAGAGAGTTCACCAAGTTTAAATCGTGACAGATTCGCATTGTTTTCAGCAGAGACAGAACGTAACTACAACAAAGATGGATTGTGCAATAATAGTCAAGCGTCCATATGACCCTCACTGGAGGCAAATGCATAAGCTCTGTGTTTTAGAAATGCTGAGCTCCAAAAGAGCAATAGAGCAAGCAACATGAACATAGATATGAGCTATAAATTCCTCCTGCCAAGTCTATTAAGAAACTGCTAATCGTCTTGCTAGGTCTAGTTCTAATATTTTTCGTCTAACCCTAGGCAGGGACTAGTTGCCTTGCAACTCATCTTGTTTATTATTGTAATAATTTCTAGAGTTACTTCGCAAACAACATAAGAATCACTTCTTTAACATTATAAGAATCATCTAGATAAATACCGCATATAATCATGGACAAATCATAGACATTTAAAGGTACATTAGTAAGTTACAGAGCATATACAAACCACAAAGATACCAATACATGCCATAGAGATGTGAGGGTTTATACAAATACGAGGACCTATCAGGCGAGCCGCGGAGAATGTCATACACTTCCTATACCAGTCACAAATAATGCCATATGAATCACGAAGAATACCATAGAATTGAGTGACAGGAATATATGTGAGCCATAGAATTGAGCCACAAGAATATATGCGAGCCACAACAAGTATGCAAGTCATAAAATCGAGCCACCGTAACATATGCAAGCCACAACAATTATGTGAGACATAGAATTGAGCCATAGGAATATATTTGAGCCAAAGCAAGTATGTGAATCATAAAATCAAGCCAAGGGAATATATGTGAGCTACAACACGTATATGGGTCTTAAGAATATAATTTGATCCCTGGGAATATAAATAAGAGCTTCAGATAGATGCAAGTCACTGTGATAGATAGCATGCCACATAAAGTAGATAACGAGCCATTATAGGGAATTGCGTGACACAAAAATTGATCTAAGCCACTGATCCAGGCCACTAACGAATTCTGTGCCACATAGCATCATATGCGAGTCATAAAGCGAACCACAAAGAGTGTAGAATCTAAGCCACTAATATAGAGAAATGTAACCTCAGATCTTTGCATCATTTCAGATGATATGAGAGATTCAAATTTCTTATCGGAGAGAAGGATTGATCTTCTTTTTATAACCTTCCTTGGGATATAATGGGTGCCAAAGGATTCAATTCGTCTTTAACTTTTCCATCATGATCCTTGATAATATCCACACATTTAAATACATTTTTCCTTAATGGTTTCTTGCTCAATTGATTTGTCCCATATTAAATAATGGAGAGGAGTGCTATACCAATTTGAATATATCAATAATAAATTTGATTTATCCAATTCAATTTCTTCTTTGGGAAAGATGGGTTTTCATTGGGGTATTCGGGAAATTCATCCCATAGTTGCTCCAATTTACAACGCTCCCTCTCAACTAGGGAGGAATTTCCATTTGCATCATAAGTCTCATCTGGAATTTCCATCTAGATGAGACCTTTGGGAGTCTCAAATACCTTGGAATGATTGTCCAAGACTTTTTGGAGATCTGGAGAAATAGATGATTGTGCAATTACACCTCGTTGTTCCTTCTTTAGAAGCTTTTTCATACCGTTAGAGTTGATTATATTTCCCGGTTTCCCTGCAATACCCCTTAATTCAACTTCCTTTCCTTCCGCACAAAATTTCATGAAAAGTTCTTGAAAATTAAAAGCTATTGTACCCAAGGATTTTAGCCATTGGACTCCTAGTACAACATGAGCACCACCCATCGGAATGGAAAGCATTGGGCTATTCAATACATATTCTCCCATGGATAGCTTGATATTATGGCAATTTCCAGATAAATTTATGGTTCCTACACTTGCAATCATCACTTGACACTCTAGTGCTGGATATAGGAAGAAATTCAATTCCTTTGCTATCTTACAATGAATAAAATTATGGGTACTTCCCCAATCAATCAACACTATTACCTTTTTCTTCTTGATATGTCCTTCTATCTTGATAGTTTGAGGAGTGGAAATTCCAGCCAATGTATTAAAAGATATGGTCGGATTCATTTCTTCTTTATCTAGGGTTTTTTCCTCGAGTATATCCTCTTCTTTTGACATTTCTTGTTCCCTTTCTTCCTCCTCTTCACAATCTATGTAAAATAATTTCTTCTCAACACACTTATGACCTTTAGTGTATTTGCTATCACAACTGTAATGAAGCCCTTTTTCTCTTTTTTCTTCCAATTGTTGCGGTGTCAACCTTGTAGGTTGTGGAAGGCTAGGGGAAACAACACTTCCATATTTATAGTTGTGAGTGGTAGGCTTCCTCGTTGCCATAATTTTTCTTTCCATTTTTCTTGTTAACCTAAATGCCTTCTCCAATGAATCAGGTTCCCAAAGGCGAACCTCTTGTTGGATATTATACTTTAAAGTCCCTATGAACACATCAATCCTATGCTCCTCTGGAATATCTTTTACCTTTATGTTCAATTTTTGGAAGTCCTCAATGTACTCCATCATTGAACCCTTTTGTTTGAGATTTATCAATTGGCTAAAAAAGGTGTTTCTTTTTGTATCCTCATAATGTGCTATCATTTCTTCCATAAAAATAGCCCAAGTGACAATTTTTTAAGGTGATCAAAGTCATCGATACCATCCAAACTTATTTGGTTCCAAATATAAAGTTGCAATATGTACCTTTTGTGTGCTTTGCACATTATGGAGATCGCAAAATTGCTCCATCTGTAGTATCCATGTTCCGAGATCCTTGCCATCAAACTACGTCATATTGATTTTTGGAACATGGTGGGTCTTCAATCCACCATTAGAGTCTATGAAATCATGATTGTTACACAGTAATTTGTCACCATCCCTGTTACTCCTCTTGTCGTACCTTGGAGGACTCATTCCGGGAGTTATAAGAAGTGACAAAGTCTAAAAACACTTGCATTATGTTCCCCTGAGTATGTACTTCATGTTCCCAAAAGACACCTCCTACAGATCATCCCTGAAAAGTGTTCTTTTTCCATTGGCACAAGTCCACAGTATCCTACTCGCGCTAATGATGGAGATCCTCAAAAGAGGGCGCGAACATTGGCGCCCTGTCTTAGAGCAGCAGTCGCGCCAACCAAATTTGGTCATGCTTTTCGCCTTAACGCATGTTCGACTGTTGTTTCCTTCATTACATGGAGCTTTTCTAAAGATAAAAAATCAGTCTTTTGTCGAGCTTTATCCTATATCCATCTTTAATGGCTTTCGAGGATAATGCTAATCCACAAAAGGTGTCCCGGTTCATCGTATCCTCCTCCCTTCTTCATCTATATAAGCTTATCATTATGCATTGGACAAGCTAGTGCTAGTGATTTAGTGATTGAGTGATAGTAGTGATAATCGTTAGTCATGGAGTGTTAGATGTTGAGTTCTTGAGTTCTTGGAGGAATGCTAGTGAGTGCTAGAGAGGTTATGCTGCCGGAGAGGAGATGCATTGCAAGACACATATAGTTACTCGCCCAGCCAGGAGAAGGGTCGACGTCAGAACAATGGTTGTAACTTTTCCTGTTTATTATTAATTGATGAGCGACTGCTATTATAGTTCCAATCTCATTGTCTATTATGGTGATGTGTTGATTTATTCCTTTCTGACTGAAATATAGTTGTGCCTTGGTAGTTTTTATGTTGTTATCTGTCTCTTCCTTTGCATGTGCAGGTGTTCGTTTATGATCTGTTGGAGCGAGGGAGCGGGGATATCAACTCTGCTTCAGTCATAGCGTTGGACTCCAGGTTGGTCTTCTTGATTCACCTTTGATGCATAACTAGGAACTTGCGTAGCAGCGTGGTTTGATTGTGGCTAGTTCTGTTATAGGCTAGTGGGATCGCCTCTATCCGCAGAGGGGATTTACCTGTCCAACAATTTGGCGACTCCACTGGGCAGGAGCTAGTTGATTTTTGTCTTGCATGTTAATTTTCTTCTGCTTGCTTGAGTGAATGAGCTTCCTGAGTCAGTTTTGAGTTTATTCTTTACTGTTTGACCCATCTGAGCACTGTCAACCCGACCTGAGGTCGTATCATTTATTTTTTTTAGTTGGCAAGCTTAATTGGCGCGGTTATTTCTCTGACAGTCGCGCCAGTTGGCGCATGTTGCTCAAAAGCAACTCGCGCCAATCCTGTGGTAGCGCAAGTTGCAGGCTGACAGTCGCGCCAGCTCTGTAAATTTTGCCTGTGTGTGGGTGGAAAGCTCTTTCAGTCTCTTTTTATATCTCTTTCAGCCTCTGGAACTGTGTTGAACCTCTGCTTGACTGGTCTTAGCCTGTATCCCTCAGCTGTTTGCTCATTTCTATTGATTTTTGTCTCAGCCCTAGGATATCTAGTGACTTTGCATGTCTAGCCTTCTGTGGGAAGTTTCGATCTCTTGATTATCCAGTCAGCTTGTTGGTTGTGTTCTGCACCTATCCAGTGCTTTGTTAAAGCTTGATCTTCTATACTTTGAATACTTCACTTCTAGCCTCTTTGGAGTTCACTAGTCTTTATGTTTTTCCTTGCTTGCATGGTTCATTTTGGTGTTTCAGAATTGGTTCTATTTCATTGACTGAACTTGGATTGTGCATATCTCTTAGAATTTGTTTACATGCATCATGCCATCTTAAAGGAAAGAAAAACAAAAAATCTCTTGCATCATAGTAGTTAGCATTTATTGTTATTTGTTGCTATTAAAAAGAAAAAGACAAAATTTCGTTTCTTGTTATTAGCTGCATTAGGATCTTTGTTGTTTGTTGAAGTGATCATTTCGTTTGTGAAAAAGATCTCAACCCTCCTGTAGATAGAATTCATCGAATCAAATGATTTAATTTTGGCATATAGTTTGCATGTAAGAAGTTTTTGAGATATCACATACGGTAGGACCAAAAAACTGAAACATAATCAAAGATAAACTTTAAAATGAACTCAATGAACATAACAACGCATTGGAACATAACGCAAACACTCTAGAGGTCTAGGTTAGAGACGTGTTCCGGCGTCTTTAAACCTGGTAGTTTATCGTCGAGTGGTTGGGTGATTCCTCCACGGTGAAACGATAGGTGCCAATACGGACTGTGCTCCCACGTACCGTCGAGTATATATTGGGAGACCTCTATAGGAATAAAGCCTTTATCCATAGGAAGTCATGTCAGCCGCCCTACGATTCACAATGCAGTGAACACAGCATTCACGAAGATCGACCACCCGTACCCTAAAAAGTATTCTGTGGTTTTGCGAAAAGTTTGGCACACCCTCTACCTAGAATTCCAGAGCAGTCACTTTTGATCCTTTTCGGACTCCCTAAACGAAAAGGTGCCTGTGAGCGTCTTGTCACTTCGTGCTCATTAAATATTCGAAGGAGACTAGAGTCATCTTTTATCCTTTTCTCGACTCTTAAAAAATGAAAAGGTTAAGTTCAGTGTCTTAAAATTTATTGGCCACGATAACATCTACCCAATTAGTTTTTGTTTGTGTCAGTCCGAAGTAGGAGTTATCTCGATAAACTTCTCAAGTTTCATCCTGGCAGAATTACCAGTTTCGTCTTCTACCAAAACACCGGTGGTGAGTCTTCCTGTGGTTCTAAGTATACAACCACTTAGTTCTCGTGCCCCAGGTGACGAGACTTACCAGTTTCATTGGAACCCTACGTGGGAACCTTTTGAGGACGGTGTCCCTTTTTGGGACCATCCTTCTCCTCGTGGGTCAGTCCCACCAGTTTCATCTGACATGGATGATTTGTCCCCGACAACGACTGATGAGTCCGTTGCAACGAGCGGTGAAATCCCCACCTCAACGGACCCTATTCATGTTAGTAGTACACCTGCTACTACAAATTTACCACTGGGCTATAAAGCTTTGAGAGATGCTACGCTTTTTGGAACTCCATTCATAGGTCCCATTTGGTCATCACACACTTTTCCTACTACGGAGCCTTTTACTCCACCAAGTCACAGTCTATCTGTTACCTCCGTCACAACCGCTCCAACGGTGTGTGCAGCCCCCTTGACTCCTATTTCTAGTCGTCCCTCAGCTTCTTTTTTTGGAGTCTTTGACCCCATGACAAATGTCCCAATACAAGAGCCATATGATCCATATTTGTCATCTCAACCGGTTGTTGAGGTATCAGTCCCATTGTCAATTGATTGGACCTCCACCTCTTTCCATGGTGGTCAAGTTTTATCTGCGCAATCTCCAATACAACCCCCTCAAGACCAACCAAGGCAATCCTTTCATGGAAACCCTTTCGTTACTGTTGCTCCTTTTTCCTCTTCTTATATGCAACCTTCTGGTAACTCAGGTCAGTCGTCTTTTCAACTAGTCCAACCTGGTATCCAGCAGGGCTATCCCGTTGGACAAAGTGGTCAACAAACTATTAACCCAAACCAATCCAACGTCCAATATAGTCCAATGTCTGGACAAGTTACTCAACCACTCGGTCAACCTACTATTCAGTATTCACAAACCTCTGGGCAGGTTGGTCAGCCTCAAACACAGTTGGGCCAACCAACTGCCCAGTCTCCTCAACCCTCTAGTCTGCTAGGACAACCTTCAACTGCGCAACAACAGTTCCAACAGGTAGGCCAACCTCAGTATCAGTAGGTACAACCTTCTGGACAGATCGGCCAACCTCACTATCAACAAGGTTTTCCTTCTGGCCGGATAGCCCAACCTATAGGACAGTCTATCGGCATTGCTCAATCTAGTCCGTGGCCCCAAATGGGACCCCAATACCCATCTGGTCTTCAAATGCAAGCTGGGTCTCAATCACAAACTTTTTATCCAACCCAGCCTGGTCCTCCAACCCAATTTGGAGCCCCACCACCGTATGGCTACCAACAACCTCAAGGGAAATTTTCATTTGTCCCGTACCAAAACTACCAGCAACCGCAAGCGAATCCCTCGCAAACTTATCAACAGCGATATGGCACACCTGCAGCATCATTTGGTAATCCTTATGCTGGGGGGCACTATACAAATCCCTATGGCCAATCCACTATGGGGCCAAATCCTTCCGGACAAACTCTATGGGGGCAACCACCACCTGGTTGGAACCCTGGTGCTCCACCCTACCAACAGCCCCAGATGCCTTTCAATCCTCAATTACCATTCTTAGCGACTTTAGAATTACCGGATGTATCCAAATTAACCAATGATCCTATTCTTCATAATCCTTATTGGCCTCCAGTTCCAACTAAAATACCTGGTGATTGTCCAAAATTCGATGGTAAAGCCAATGAAGACCCACAAGCCCATGTTATGACCTATCATTTGTGGTGTTCATCTAATTCATGGCTTGACGATTCAATTCGGCTTCGCCTTTTTCAAAGGACTCTCACTGGCTCTGCCGCTAAGTGGTATATCGAACTTCATCGCGGGTCCTTTCAAGATTTCAATTCTTTGGCTATGGAATTTCTCACTCACTTCCAGTTACCCATTCGATACGAAATGGGTACACACCTCCTCACTTCCTTAAGACAAACGACGGCTACGCATATATCTGATCATATCCATGAATGGAGACGACATAGACGTATGATCAAATTTTGGATTCCCGACTAGCTTCTTACCGATTGGTTTACGACTTCGTTCGTGCCTCCGATAGCTCGGGATATCGCCATGGGGGCGTGTGTCACCGAAGAGCAAGCTATTGCTCGAGCTCAGTACCTTGACTTGGTTTATTCTCAGTCAGGTACATTATATGATTATCTGCTTGATGTCCCAAGACAGGGAACATCTAAAGCCCCGCCAACACCCACTGTTGACGGTATCATTGGTTCGGTTAATTCATCCTCAAAGAAAAATTCGACGAACCCTGCAAAGCAAAAAACATCTGCTTCAAATGGAAAACCTTCCCAGGCATCGCCTGGTTCGAATGTTACTTCTGAGGTTAATGCCGTCCAATCTAATACGGCAAACAAGGCTTCGAAAGAGAAGAAAAAAGGGAAAGCGAAAAATAAGCCGGAGCAACCTAAGCAGGAAACCGCAAAACCTCAACCTGAGGACGGCACTAAACGCAAACCCAAATACCCTTGTCTTATTTGCGATGAAGATCACTTTACCAAGGATTGCCCGAGGCGGTCTGAAGTTAGTCGTTTGTTAAAAGGAACCTCTGGGACTCCTGCGGTGCTCAAAGAACCCTTTCCCACCCAACACACTCAAAAAACTCAAATGGTGGCTGACCCTACTCAACCTCCCTCTTCCTTTGGTTCTCAAGTGTTTATGGCTGGTACAATACCCATTAATATGAGTACTCGAACGAAAGATTCTCCGTCATCTGCCGGGAAGGAGCCTGAGGTTCCCCCAAGTGCTCCCCCGTTCAGTTCAGGTCCGCTCCACATCGAGAGACCTACCACTGAAACGCCTCTTCGACCCCCTCCAAAAGGAGTACTCGGGAAATCCTCGTATAATCCAAATGCTCGTGCTGCACAGCACTACAACATCGTTGAGGACTTAGCACAGACTCCGTCGGCTATGTCCGCTTTAGATGTTCTCCAGAGCTGCCCTTCTCAGAGGAAGTCCATGCTATCTGCCATTGGTGGCATAGACCCAGCCGATTCGGATTTAATAACTTTTGACTTAGAACGCCACACTCAAAGACTGCCTCCCCAAATCGCCTTCCTCATACAGGTAATTATTGATTCCAAGATGATTCATCGTATAGTTATTGATGAAGGTGCCTCGACTTGCATCATGTCTGTTGCCTGTTGGAAAGCTATTGGATCTCCGACGTTAAGCCAATCTCCCACTACCTTGGAAGGTTTTGATGGAAGAGCGTCCCGTCCTTACGGTATACTCCAACATTTACCAATCTCTTTGGAAGGGAAGACGGTCGAGATGGAATTTGAAGTCGTTGATGCTACTCTAACCTACAACCTCCTTCTCGGACGTAGCTGGATATACGCAATGCAAGCTGTTGCTTCATCTTTCTTCCGAATCACCTGTTTCCCTCATCAAGGGAAGATCGTTACCGTTGACCAGCTCTCCTTTTTTGCTTCTTCTTCCGAAGGCACCATCCCGTTCGTGGACCATACCTCCAAATTACGTAAGACTCTGGGAGCTGGACTTTTCAAAGATCCTTATCTTATGGGTGTTTTTCCACTCCCTCCTCTAAATGTCGCCTCTGTCAATATGGTCGCTACTGGCTCTGATCCATGGCTCGTACCCCCCACAGACCAAGTAGATTCTTGGGGCGACCAGATGCCATTAAGTCCTGCCGAGTTTAATTATGTTGAAATCATTGCTGCCTCATCTCCCTCCTCTACGCTTACTCCATCCTCAGGACTTCTAGATGAGGCTTCTTCGGATTCTCTAGGAGAAATATTCCTCTCCGACGAAGCTATTATTGAGACTATGTCTCTGGAGGAACCTCCCTGGTATAGTTCTCACCATCGTTCCTCATTTCTCCCTGCCTCGCAGCATTTTCTGACATGCCTCGAGCGGTTTGCTCCTTGTCTCCCATCACGAATCCTTCAAACGCCTATTCAAATTGATTAGGTTTTCTCTGAAGGAAATATTGCAAACATTACACGCACCCAACCCCTCGACATCTCTGTTAAACCCGGGATAGTCGAGCATCTTCACCTCGGAGCCACTTGTACTCCAGAGGAGGTTCAATTTTATTCCAAACTTTTTCGCGAATTTCGTGATGTTTTCGCATGGTCCTATGAAGAAATGCCTGGCATTGATTCTAGTATAGTGATGCATGAAATAATCACGTACCCAGATGCTAAGCCTGTTCGTCAACGTCTACGCCCTGTACACCCTCGGAAGGCTGCGGTGATTAAGGCCGAAGTAGAAAAGCTTCTTAACGCCGGTTTTATTTACCCTATTCCTCTTACAGATTGGGTTTCTAACATTGTCCCTGTAACTAAAAAACAAGGTACAATCCGGGTTTGTGTCGATTACCGTGATATAAACAAAGCCTGTCCTAAAGATAATTTTCCCACACCATTCATTGATCATATCATTGACGAGTGTGCCGGCAGTGACATGTATTCTTTTATGGATGGTTTCTCTGGTTATAACCAGATCAATATTGCTCCCGCTGATCAACACAAAACTGCCTTTATTTTCCCATGGGGGACTTTTGCCTATAAGAAGCTCCATTTCGGTCTTAAAAATGCCGGTGCTACCTTCCAGCGTGCAATGTCTTACGCATTTCATGACATTCGGCATATTGTGCAACCTTATCTGGATGATCTTCCTGCTCATTCAACTAAACGTCAGGACCACCCTAAACACCTTCGCGAAATCTTTCTTCATTGTCGGTACTACCGAATCCAGCTAAATCCCCACAAATGTGTCTTCTGCGTTGAATCTGGCAGACTTCTCGGTTTTATCGTTTCTAAAGAAGGCATCCGTTTGGATCCCCTTAAAGTCGAAGCTATCGTCAATCTCTCTCCCCCAAATTCTTTGCATCAGTTGCAAAGTTTGCAGGGGAAAGCCAATTTTTTACGCCGTTTTGTTCCCAACTATGCCGAGGTGGCTAAACTTTTTACGCGATTACTGAAGCGTGATATCCCTTTCCATTGGGATGCCACAGCTCATGAATCTTTTGAACGTCTCAAGAGTTTACTTGTTTCTGCTCCATTGCTTCGTCCTCCGAATTCTTATCGCGACTACACATTGTATTTAGCCGCCGCCGATACCACTATCGGCATGGTTCTTGTTCAAACTGATGATGATAAAAATGAACATGTTATTTATTATCTCAGCCGCAACCTGTTAGACATGGAAACTCGATATGCTTATATCGAAAAGTTGGCACTAGCCGCAGTTTGTCCTGTAGAACGCTTCCGTCATTATATTCTTTTGCGTACTACTACTGTGATTTCTGATTGCAACCCCATGACGTATATATTGTCACGCCAGTTACTAGGGGGCAAATATTCAAAGTGGATTTTTATCCTCCAAGAGTTTGACTTGGAATTTACCACTGCCAAGTCTAAGAAATCCCTTGTGTTTGCTGAGTTAATTTGCTCTTTGCCATCTTCTTCCTCGACCTCGCCTACGGAAGATCAAATTCCAGATGAAATTATGTTCCTCATTAACACCCTCGATCCATGGTACGAAGGTATAATCACATATCTGCAAACGTCCTCCTTCCGCCCGGGTGTGTCTAAAGACGCTCGGCGAAGGAATCGTCATCAATCTCAACCCTATCGTATCATTGGAGATACATTATATCGTCTTGGTGCAGACTCCGTTCTCTGCCGTTGTCTTACTCTAGAGGAAGCTGAACGGGTTCTAAATGACTAACACTCTGGTGCTTGTGGCGGACATATGTCTGGATATGCTACAACCCAAAAAATCCTTCGTGCTGGCTATTTTTGGCCCTCTATTTTCAAGGATTGCATCCTTGCCGTCCGCTCTTGTCATGAGTGCCAGATATACCAGCGGAAAATGCGAGCGCCTTCTGCTCCATTGCACCCTGTGGTTTCCATCGGCCCATTTGCAAAATGGGGCATTGATTATATGACCTGTAACCCTCGCTCGGCCGGGGGGCATGGGTTTGTCATCGTTGCCGTCGATTACTTTACTAAATGGGCCGAGGCGATGCCTACATTAACTGAAAACGGTCACACTGTGGCGCAATTTTTATTCAATCATGTTATTTCGTGATTCGGCGTCCCTCAAGCCATTGTCACTGATCACGGAAAGCATTTCCGTAATCATATGATGTCGGAATTAACAACCCAGCTAGGCTTGCAACACGATAGTTCAACCCCATACTACCCTCAGTCCAATGGTTAAGTTGAAGCTGTCAACAAAATCTTGGTTACAATGCTTCAACATATCGTTGGTGTGCATAAATCTAACTGCCATTTGATGTTATTCCCTGCCTTATGGGCTTACCGAACCTCCGTGAAGGATGCCACTGGTTTCACTCCATTTCAACTAGTTTATGGACTAGAGGCGACCCTTCCAATTGAATGTGAGATCCCTTCATTGAAATTAGCCGTCGAGCTGCTTCCTAACACTACCCCGTTAGAAGAACGCCTTCTTTACCTAGAACGGTTAGATGAGACTCGTCGCCTGGCCTCTTTGGCCATCGAAACGCAAAAGAAGCGAGTCAAGACTCACTTCGATCAAACCGTCCATCCATGTTCTTTCGTTGAGGGAGACTTGGTCCTACTCTATGATCAAGCGAAAGATAAACTAGGCGCAGGAAAGCTCGAGTCTATGTGGCTAGACCCTTATATTGTCAAGAAAGTCCTGCAGAAAGGGGCCTACGAGCTGATTGATTATGAAGGAAACCCTCTTGGGAAGCCCCGAAATGGGCTTTACTTGAAAAAGTACTATGCGTGATGCTGGTACATTTTATTGTGTACATACATGTACTTTAGTGTATTATGTGTCGGTTTTCGAGACATAGCTACCGCTTATTGTGTTTTTCGCTTCTTGTGCAAATTCCGGAGGCACCTTATGTTGGTTTCGCTGATGGTGCCTGCCGCAGTACCCGCGATTTGTCTTCTGCGGCATGGGTAATCTACGATCCTCATAGCGAGCTAATAGATTGTCAGGGCATGTGTTTAGGTCGTACTACTAACAATGTCGCCGAATACTGTGCTGTAATCGAGCTACTTGCTAGAGCAATTAATTTCGGTATTCACGAATTGATAGTAAACCTGGACTCTCAAGTTGTTGTCCACCAGCTCAACGGACAATATTCCGTCAGAAACCATCATATCTTAAGGTTGTATTTACGTGTAAGGTTGTTAGAAAGGCATTTTGATTTTATTACATATCAATATGTTCCGAGACAATTAAACACATTATCTGATGCATTGGCCAATCATGTATTAGATAGACATCTGCATAATTTGTAATTAAAAGATTATTCAAACAAGCACATGAAAACACAATAATGAACCATGAACATATGTATATATATATACGTGTGTGTGAAAATGTTTGCGCCCCGCGCATTACATAATCCAAAAAATAATACATGTCCAAAACTCATACAACCGTCAACAACATGTCTCTCAAAAACGTGCAAAAATGAGACCTATGCGTCTAATCGCGGTGATGCTCATGATAGCATGTCACAGCCCGCACCAAACATCTCAACAGATGATGGACGCGAGTAGATACTCCCACCGTATGCCTCTGGTACACTCTAGGCACGTCCGCCAGTCTGCCATAATCTGGGATCCCTCGAGTAAGTGCCTCGAGGTTCTGTACTAGGTCATCATCGTCACCCTCTGCCTGAGGGTCCGCTGCAGGTTGTACTCTCCGTATGTTGTGAGGCAAGTCGGCTGGTCGCTCTGCGCCAACGTTTGCATACATATATATAGGTGCTGTAAGAAACAGACATGAATTATAAAAGCTTGAATATGTTAAGATATTAAAAACATAAAGGGTCCTTACCTAGCTCCTTGTCCCAATCCTCTCCCTCAGGCAACGGGAGGTCTGGATCTCCAGTGAAATCAGTGCCCGCATAGGGCCAGTCCTCCACGACAATCATCTGGTGTTGGAGCCAAATGAAGAACTTGGGCCTCCAGGCCATCTGTTGGCCCCCACCCCCTCTGGGCATAAGTGGTGCCCAGCGAGCCAATCTCGGCTCCCGTGGCACTAGATCTGCCACTATACCTCCTGGGACCCAGAATATCGGTAGCCGCTCCAGGAAAAATGATACTATGATGGATCCATATCCGAACTGTTTATTGCCATCACGCTTACATTTGGTAAGCTGCCTCTTGATATTTGTTGTTACTGTCATGGCCCAATCAAAAAATGTAGGGTGTAGGCACTCAGTTGCCAGCAGCAAGTGATTCTTGCTGGCCTCGTGGGGTGCCTGTACCCCAGCCGTCCGAGTGATAGTGAATAATACCACTCGTAGCACCAAGTCTGGGACAGTGACAATGTCCACCTTGGCACTATTGGATCCAAAATGGGCCCCAGGACAAACTCTGGCCATTACCTCCCCCATCTTTTCCCCAGAAGGTCTACTGCCAGTCAAGATGGGCCGTGCACCCTGCCGAGATAGTCCAGTAATAAAATAGACATCAGAGACATCTAACTCCAATGTCTGGTCTTTCAGGCGGAATACCTGATCCTTAATATCCCAGGAATCCACAATAAACCTTAGTAACTCGGGCTATGCACGTAGATATGAGGTAAGGAATAATTTTTTCAGGCCACAATCTCGCAAAGCATCCATGCATGCATCATCTTCCAGTGCCAAAGCATCTATGGCCTCATGTTCCCTTTCTCTCCATTCTATAGCCATTCTGACCAAGCCCTGCAACCAAAACACCAAAATGACATCATAAGATCAATGGTGAAACCAAAAATTAAAGAAAATTGCAGGTTCAACGGTCAAAATTATGTGAAAATTGGTTCGCGCGATTGGCGCGTCTCCTTTAGAGAAAATTGCCCATTGGCGCGGTCCCGTGAGGAAAACTCGCGCCAATGGGCGCAACCCTAATTTTTGTAATCCTCCTTGCAGAAGATCATTATGTGGAAGAAAAACAAAATAAATTGAATAGAAATGGAGCTAAGGATGAGGCCTCTTACCTGTTTCAAACGGCGGCTCGAATGGTCTCCTGGATTGGTCGCAATCAGCAGTTGAAGTTCGCACCCAAAACCCTCCAACGATAAACTTACAAGGTAAAAAGTGAAAAGTAATTTTATTTTTTACTATTTCACTATTTATAACTTCTTTTGGCTTAAAAAACACATTAAAATCATGTTTTTGTGAATATTTTTATGTCAAAGTAGGGTTTTACGTTGTTTTTGTATGTTGACAGGGATTAGTGCCACTCAAGCAACATAACGAACTCCTTTTTTTAGTTTTTTCGAGGTCGGTAAAACATGAGAAAAGGTTACTTCAAGGTCCGCTTTCAGCTCTTTTCTGACCATTTAAAGAGGAAAAGATTGTCGAGTCACTCCTCTTGACTCGTTAAATGGTAATAATGGGCGGTCGTTTTAAGTTCTTTTTGTCAACCGTTAAAACATAAAAAGATTACCGGGTTTTTGTCATTTCAAACTCGTTAATGGTTATGAAACGACGTGGTTTTGACTGCTTTTTTACTTTTTCAGGTCGAAATCACTAATTATGAAAAGTACTCCTCGATTGTAATGATCGGGCGGTTCTTTCGGGTATTATTTTATACCTTTTCGGGCCCGAGAGACACAACTTTACGAAAAAGGACATCCCTGGAGTTTCCTTTTCTGTTGTCTTTTCAAACTCTCTAAACATGTAAAGACGTCGAGTTCTTCCTTTGTCAGACTCGTTAAAACTTAATGACATCGGATTTTGTCACAACACGAGCATATGCTATCCCCATCAAGCTTGTTAAAAATAACTGGGGTACTCGCCAAAAATGGCGGGGGGAAAAGAAAATTTTTGAACCATAATTATTACCGTAACGGCAGTATGTCGCTCTTGAACATGGCACTTTTTGCTTTTGTGTCCGGGGTGGGGATATTTCATCTCATATCTTTCACTTGCTTCCATGGACTTGGGTACCCTATTTGACCTCTCATCCACTCATTGCCTCGTCATCATGACCTTTGATACATTAATGTCAAATACTGCCAATTCCGTTAATGTGCCGCCGATATGTTCAAGAGAAGTTGACCTTTGCAAAGCAACCTCCCTCTGATAGTTCGCACAATCTTGATTCACAACATTATCTCTCTGTCTCGTGTCGATGATATGGGAAACATTATGGCCCACCTTTGATCAAGGTCACTCCCTGTCGACATCAACTCATTATCCAGGGAGTTGATCTAGAGACTCCTTTCCAGTGCCTTGGAGCCTGCATGCCTCAATGGCAGGTTCTTCGTGTTCGACGTGAGGTTTTCATCATTGGCCTCCGATCGAATGATTCTACGGGTGTTCGACTTCAGATCATTGATTCACACGCTGTAGATTGTACCTATAGTACCTTGAGGGCCATTGTCATTATTGGTGGTACCGCTCGCGTCTGTTAACAGTTTCCACTATTGACTGGTAATCAGACGATGTTCATGCATGTTCGACTTCAGCACATATATTCACATGCTTGAACTTGTACTCTTGATCGGGTCGAGATGGAGCGCAAGACCTTGGATTGTGTCTGTTGTAATCCAGGCGTGATTCTTGATACTTGACTCATTCACTAGATGGCTGCGACCATACCTGAGTCAATTCATTGATCCTAACCAGATGGCTGTGTCCATACTATGGATCCAGATTATTTATGTACTCTCTTATGGATGGCTGCGACCATACCATGTACATCATGTAATTGAACTATCAGTCATGTCTCTTAATACAGATCCTCGGCGGCAGTAACTATATGTGCTCTTGTGTGTTCTTATGTGTAAAGCATTTCACCCCTCTCCACCTCTCGGACTTCATGCTTTAGGGGGCATCTGTTACACAGTAATTTGTCACCATCCCTGTTACTCCTCTTGTCGTACCTTGGAGGACTCATTCCGGGAGTTATAAGAAGTGACAAAGTCTAAAAACACTTGCATTATGTTCCCCTGAGTATGTACTTCATGTTCCCAGAAGACACCTCCTACAGATCATCCCTGAAAAGTGCTCTTTTTCCATTGGCGCAAGTCCACAGTATCCTACCCGCGCCAATGATGGAGATCCTCAAAAGAGGGCACGACCATTGGCGCCCTGTCTTAGAGCAGCAGTCGCGCCAACCAAATTTGGTCGTGCTTTTTGCCTTAACGCACGTCCGACTGTTGTTTCCTTCATTACATGGAGCTTTTCTGAAGATAAAAAATCAGTCTTTTGTCGAGCTTTATCCTATATCCATCTTTAATGGCTTTCGAGGATAATGCTAATCCACAAAAGGTGTCCCGGTTCATCGTATCCTCCTCCCTTCTTCATCTATATAAGCTTGTCATTATGCATTGGACAAGCTAGTGCTAGTGATTTAGTGATTGAGTGATAGTAGTGATAATCATTGGTCATGGAGTGTTAGATGTTGAGTTCTTGAGTTCTTGGAGGAATGCTAGTGAGTGCTAGAGAGGTTATGCTGCCAGAGAGGAGATGCATTGCAAGACACATATAGTTACTCGCCCAGCCAGGAGAAGGGTCGACGTCAGAACAATGGTTGTAACTTTTCTTGTTTATTATTAATTGATGAGCGACTGCTATTATAGTTCCAATCTCATTGTCTATTATGGTGATGTGTTGATTTATTTCCTTTCTGACTGAAATATAGTTGTGCCTTGGTAGTTTTTATGTTGGTATCTATCTCTTCCTTTGCATGTGCAGGTGTTCATTTATGATCTGTTGGAGCGAGGGAGCGGGGATATCAACTCTGCTTCAGTCATAGCGTTGGACTCCAGGTTGGTCTTCTTGATTCACCTTTGATGCATAACTAGGAACTTGCGTAGCAGCGTGGTTTGATTGTGGCTAGTTCTGTTATAGGCTAGTGGGATCGCCTCTGTCCGCAGAGGGGATTTACCTGTCCAACAATGATTAACATTTCTTTCATTCTCATCATGAGTTTCCTTTACTACCCTTTCACCATTAGTGACCATTTCTTGTAGCAACTTATTCAAATTTATATTCAATTCTTCCATCTTATTGTCCATGCCATTCATCTTAGCATCCATGCCATTCATCTTAGCTTCCATGCCATCCATCTTAGCTTCCACACCATCCATCTTAACTTGCATGCCACTCATATTAGCTTCCACGTCATCCATCTTAACTTGCATTGCATTCATATTAGCTTCCACACCATTCATCTTGGCTTCATTTACCTTTACTGAGAGTGAAATTTGTTGTACCTAGTCTTGTAATTTTGATATATCATGTTGCATTTATTCCTCTTATTCACGAGTCATGCTAGAGATTTCAGGTTTCTTACTAGGTGTTTCCATTTTCTTTCTTCGGGGCATTAATTAATGTTAATAATTCTTCACTATTCCCTTTGAATTCCTTCAAACTAGTTTTCCGAACCAATCTTATGCAAATTTAAAAAAAGCTACACACCTGTTTTTTCACTTTGTAAGAGCTCGGTATTGATTTTTATCTCTATAACTACGGATCTCAAATATCTTAAATCTCATCCTGTGGTAGCCCTTTGATTCCTCTTTCTAACCCCGCAAGTCTGATCAATATTGGATTCTCCAAGGAAGAGATGCCAAAACTCCCACGGTGACCTGATTATATACTAGTTCAGTAGAGCGAACTTGTATGATGTTCCACGTGTCACTGTTTCGACCTCAGTACTTGAAACTGATACACAAAAAACTAAAGTCTGTCCTCTTTCTGAAACTTCTTACGAAATTTCAATCTAATGCTCAAAACGAAAGTTATGACGATTTTCCCAAGGTCACTTGTTTGGAATGTAATTTGAGAGTCTGCAAAAACCATAACTTCCTCAGATCATATCTCCACAAATATAGTAGGACAAGCTCTGAAATTCGGACCCATAGTTCAGAACGATTTCGGCTCAAATGGGGTTTTTTTGTAGCTTCTGAAATGTTGCAGAAAAATAGTTATAGCGAAAATTGCACGATGACTTGTTTGGAGCAGCGAAACCCTAGAATCCAAAGTTCTGATACCAAATGTTAGGAAACCAGCTTACTAAAGATAGAAAAGATAGATCAACGCCTTAGAATTCAGCCTCTTCGAGAGGGAAACCTCCTTTACATTACACAAATGAACAATTCTTGGATGATACAAATGACTAAACCTCCCTTGTATATATAGGAGTTTAAGGGGTCATAATATAATCAAGTCGAAATAACAGTAATAACATAAGGGCACAAAAATAACAATAGTGGGTTTCAATGGGGCATACTAATAAAAATATGGGGACAATAGGAGCACAATAATAACAATAAAGGCTAAAATGACAATAGTAATGGGGGAATCACTAGTATTATAGGGGCCTAACACTTTCAAGCATACAAGGCCAATAACAATAACTCTGTAGATGTGCCACTCTCTTACTTACACCGAAATGACCAACAATAAGAGAAGTATGTTCCTCTCTTATGATGTTAACTCTTTATCCCTGTGGAATACAAAGCTTTCCAAGATGTTACAAAAAGTTATCATGCAAATGATAATCCAATTCCTCGACCTGGTTACCTCGACTCAAGCTTGCATAAACATCTTGAAAGTCATTGTCTAATGAATATTTCTTAATATAACTTTCATGTAAAATAGAATTATGCTTGAGTAAAGTAGTTGCACTAATAATAGGCCTAGATATCATATCAACAAATTTAGTGTAGATACCTTTCTTATACCTGATTACCAAGTGGAATTGTTGAGAAGACCTATCCATCAAAATTTCCTTGATTGCTGCAACTTTGATTGAGATTGCAATTATTGCAATGGTTGATGATCAGTGTGAATGATTGTTTCCTTACCCATCATGTAGTGTTCCCAATTTTTCACAATTTGCACCAATGCATAAAATTCCTTGTCATATGTAGGATAGTTAATCACTGCACCACTAAAAGTTTCTGAATGAAAAAAAATAGGCTTACCATGTTGCATGAGCACTGCATCCATGGCATAGTCACTAGCATCAGTCTAAATCTCAAATTCTTGTCTCAAGTCTGGAAGTGCAAGTACTAGAGTTGAACTGATCTTTTCCTTTAATGCATCAAAGGCCTTTTGTTGTTTTCTTCCCCACTGAAAAACCTTTTTCACAATTGTCAATGCATGCAAAGGATCTATTATAGAAGAAGAAATAACAATGAATTTCTTCCAATATTGGGTTGCTCCCAAAAAAATTCTTACCTCAATAACTATCTTTGGCCTTGGCCAATTCAAAATGACATCAACCTTGGAGGGATCTATTTTCAACTCACCTCCTCCAACAATATGACCCAAGTAAACTAAAGAAGCTTTTCCAAACTCACACTTTGACATCTTAAGATACAACTGTTTTTTCTTCCAGACATCAAGTACTTTTCTTACATGCGTGACATGTTCATTAAGAGATTTACTGAATATTAATATGTCATATAAGTAGACTATAAAAAACTCACCAAGATATGGCCTCAACACATCATTCACCACACGCATGAATGTAGCAGGAGAATTACTAGCCATTCAAGCAAACCTTGTTTTGTTTTGAATGCTATCTTCCAAATGTCTCCTTTAGCTATTCTAATTTGATAGTAACCGATCGTTAAGTCCAACTTAGTGAAATACTTTGCATCTTTCAATTGATCAAGTAAATCATCTATTCTACGTAGTGGGTAACAGTTCTTTACTGCAATTTTGTTCAATGCACGGAATTCCACACACATGCGCCATGGTCCAACCTTCTTTGGCACCAAGACAATAAGTGAACCACATTGAGAGGAAGATAGCCTGATGATCCCTTTATCCAACAACTCTTGAATTTTCTTCTTAATTTCTACACTTTCCATCACTGACATCCTGTACATGCCAATGTTAGGAAGAGGACAATCTTGCTGCAATTGTATCTCATGTTGGATTCCTCTCTTGGGAGGTAATCCCTTTGGTTCTTGAAACATCTCATCATATTAGTTAACTACATCAACCAATTCAAATTTCAATTTTGAATCACAACCTTTAAAATCTTAATTATCAACATCATTCTTGGGTTTGATCATTAGAAGCACAAAATTCTTGCTTGAATTCACTAGTCTTTTCATCTACCCCGTGTTAACAAGTGAAATATTTAGTTTCTTGCTATGATCTCTCACAATATATTCTACTCCATATTTGAACAAATGGTATTTTTTTCATGTCTATGGAAGATATCTTTTTTGTCATAGAGGTACGAGGTTCCCAAAACTATGCCACATATATCTAATGGCACAACATCTAGCTCCACTTCATCTATGAAATTTGCTGTAATGGAAAATTTGAGTTTACACTTTCTAGTAACTGCAATTGTGAATTGTCACACACCCATCCAAGTGGATATGGTTTATGATGTGGAACGGTTTCCAAGTTTAAACTTTTGACAATGTTTTTAGGGATAATGTTTCCTTGAGATCCACTGTCAAAAAGTGTATCAATCTTGTTATGTTTTGAGATCACCCTTATTGTGAAAAATTTCTATCCACTTCTTTTCATTTGGAGTTTCATTTTGTGAATTTGAAGAACTAGTGCTAGAAATGGATTCTTTTCATTTCATACCCATGGTTGTAATTTTAGTTTCATCGCCCGAATCAGATTCCAAATCTTGTTGAGTGGTTGTAGTTGTCTCTTTTTTTTCCCTTGTCATTGATTTCTTTTTGTTTCATTTTGGGATGAATCTGCCAATGATGAGCTTCATCGTGACCCTCTTTGGAACAATGTTTGCATATTAATTTCTCTCCTTATTTCTTGATAGATGCATTTTTCTTTCCCTTCCCTTTGAAACCATTTTCTTTTCCTTTACTCTTAAATTAATTTTTACTACCTTATTCTTGAGTATTTTTTCCTCTTACCTCAAGATGAGTGGCTTGCTTACACACATCATCTAGATTATTGGGATTAAACATTAATATAGTATTCCTAAGGTAACTGTGTAAACCCCCTATGTACTTCAAAAACATTTCTTTTGATTGCAAATCTACACTTAACATTAAAGACCTTTTTCTAAATCCTTGGGTGTAATCTTGCACATTTTGACCTTTAAGCTGTCTAAAGTTCTGCGAATTCATGATGACTTTGTGCATATAAGCTAGCGGGTAGAATTATTTTTTAATTGCAGCAATGAAATCAAATCAAGAAATTGAGATCTTACTGGGTTTTTTTATCTCCTCTTGTGTCTTTTATTCCCACGATACTAGCGTTGCACCCTCCATTATTAAGGAAGCTAACTAAACCTTTATGTCATCCTCTTGAAGGTTTTGAATTCTAAAATAGACCTTCAATTAAAAAAACTAATTATCAAGATCCTTTGCATTCACTTCACCATTATACATGGGAAGCTCAAATTTAACATCAAGTTTTAATAAGGGTGATTTACTAGTTCCTTTTGAGGTATGTTGATGAGTATGAGTTAGGGTTGTGTTAGTGGAAGAGGGTGAATATGCTTCTGAATACTAATATGAAGAAGATAGTGGAGAGGGTGGAGTTTTATCTCCATTTCCATTACCTCCTTTTCCATTACCTCCTCCTAAAGAACCTTCTCCTTTGGCAGGTTTGGAGCTTTCACCTTGCAGCTTGGTATTCCTCTCTTCATAGAGGGCCTTCACCATCTTTGTAATATCAATGAAAGCCTTCCTGAAGACCTTCTCATCTTCTGTCATGTTTGTAGGTTGTCCTTCATGAGACATGCTCTGTGGAGTCTCAGCTGCAACTTGAGGATGAGCTGGTGTTGAAGATTGTGGCAACCTTGCCCTCCTTCCCCTTGACCCAAATTCAAGGCTTCCAACTAGCTTACATTCTCCTCTTTTGATTTTTAACCTTGTAAGCATGACATAAACATGCAAATAGTTAAATCATTCTTTCACAAAGAAAACTTGCTTTGATACCAAAATGATCTGATTAAGAATATTAGTTTGTTGTGCTACGATCCTCCTCAGATTAGAAACAAAATGTTATTCATGTGCTTAAGGATTATGAGTTTTGCAGGTGAAAATTGAGTTTTAGTGTTAATTTTATGAGCAATTTTAACATGAATAAGAGACTGAACAACAACATAAAAATGTACACAACATCACGAAAAACACATCACAACAGGAACATGATGAAGGATTTCACCACTCCTAGGATACGTCTCCTTGGTCCAGCTTCCAATGGATTAGGCCTCTCTATTATGCTAAAATGTGTAAAAATATGTGTTTACAATGCTCAAATGCTTCTGGAACCTACTCCAATGAGTCCAGAATGTCCAAAAATGGCTACCTAGCTTCTTTCTGCATCCAATTTGGTAAAAAACTAGAGAATTTATGACCTCTCCTAGTTTTCCCACTATTCACTCCACCATTTCTCCAAAATCCAACATCATCCTACAATTTTTCCCTCCAAGTGCTCTAGAGGAGTGACAATTTCACCGAAAAATGGCCAAAATTATGTTGC
Source organism: Pinus tabuliformis (assembly GCA_031772625.1). NCBI lineage: Eukaryota > Viridiplantae > Streptophyta > Pinopsida > Pinales > Pinaceae > Pinus > Pinus tabuliformis. The sequence continues at coordinate 314,579,264 of CM062819.1, read as the reverse complement.
CTTGTCGGGGCCTGACCCAAGTTCAGAAGTGATTTAGCCAAACAAATCCCGAAACTACGGGCCCTTTCGACGTCTGCGGTGCGCGGACTGAGGTCTCACCTGAGGTTGTATGGGAGAGTGTTGGAACCAAGTTTCCACACCCTAGGGATGTCTTGATGAAGTCTGGGAAGTTCGCGAACTGATCCTGCACGCTCACACTACTCCGCGCAGCTATCTGACCTTCACGTAGCCCTGTAAAGAGCCTGAAGAGGCACGGTCTAGATCCTTTATCCTTACTACATTGTTAATATAGATCTTAAATTAATTTTTTGGGCCCAATATTCTTATCAATCATTCAACATTCATAGAAAGTGCGTGCAATCATAAACTGTAAGGATATGCATAAACATATAGATCTACGAATAGATGCACAATATTTCAGAATCAACTTAGCTTTTATTAAACTTCTATTCTGTTACAATCCCAACTCTGCCCTGCACACTCAACTGCAGGGGTTCACGCACACAGCTGCGGACTCTACCAGGCCTCTCTGCACACAGCTGCAGAGCCTATCTTTACTACTACAACCCAAGACTCAAACTGACAGACTCAGAATGAATATCGCATTCAAAAGCCCATATCCCTTAAGATCAACCCTAAGCTGACTTCTACACTTAGGGCCTCGCTCTATTTATACATTCCCATGGTCCGCAAACCATTGGTAGGCCAACACATTATATATTAAATTACAATATTTTAGGGCAGACAACCCTACACTCTCACGTTCTGCTCCCGCATTTTGAGGGGTCTTACATTATGTTTGACCAAAATTCGGGTTACAAGCCCCAAAAATCGTTATGGGGGGATCTGTTGCCCAACAGGCCCCCAACACAATCATCGTGACTCGTCCCAAGTCACTCAACTGGTGTGGTGATCTTTGCTCTGAGTCCATCCAGCAACTTCTACGCTTCGCTGATGTCTGCCACACATTCCTACGTTGTCCACTGTATCAATTGTGCGCGACTCTCTGATGCATCGTTGTTAGAGGCACCCTCTTTTCTTTGCACATATGTATCCTGCATTTGGGCTAGCTTCCCCTCAATCATGGCAGTGACCATGAACGTTTCCTCAAGCCAAGGTTGGATGCGTGCTTTAAGCCCTGCTTCTTTTTGGTGTGCGACGTCCACCTATTCCTTTAAAGCTTGGGCCTCCCTCATCTTGGCCAAATGCTGAGTAAGGGCAATCATCTGCGTGAGCCCCCAAACATTGTAATAGGCCTGTTGCAACTCCTACGCTTCTGTCTCTAACTGTTGTAGCGTTGTTTCCTCATGCAGTGAAGTGAGCATGAAGAGGGACTGATCCAACAATCTCGTGCAGTCCTGTACAGTGTGCTCTGTCACTTTCAACCCCGATTAGATGGCATGATAGCATTGCTCTCTGATTTCCAAGGGTGTAGAGGGATGCACCTTCAGTTGTAGCTCCGCGATCTGCAAGTTCATATCCAACTGAACCTTCGCGGACTCCTCTTGGGTCTTGCGGACTCCAACTACCAGTTGGTGAATCTTTTCCGTGGTGGGGAGTGCCGCCGGCATAGCCAACTTCGGTATGCTACTACAGGCCTCCTCCATGGCCTGTTCTAATCCCTGGTTTTGTGCAACCAGGTTGTTGCATTGCAGGCTGAGCTGTTCTAAATCTAACTTTTTCTCGCTCAAGACTTGGAGGGCGCGACCCTCCCTGGCGCGAAGCTCAACAGTTACCCCATCCTGCAGCTAGTATAGGGTTTCTCTGGGAAGGGCAGCCAAATTCAACCCCTAGCCCTGCATGTCACCTTCAGCTTCTGCTAAGATGGTGCCTTTTGGTAACACCAAATTGTTCGTTGTGCGGGCGCGCAACATCTGCTCAGCTTCGGATGCACCTTCCACAAGGTGCAGTGTCATCACTCCTGGTGGTCGCACTTGTAATTCCTGCAACTGCGCTCTAAGTGCCCCATCACAGTTGTCTACTCCATCATTAATTCTTTAAGAGCATCCGTAGTGACATCGTGAAAAGGTTCACCACTATCAAGAAGGGTTCCTGAAGAGGTATTTGTTGTCTTTGTCTTCTTCCAAGCTGTTGGCTTCTCCTGGACGCGCGGCTTCTTGAGTTGGGTCGATATTGTTGTATGTTCCTCTGCCTCAGCCTCCCCATATATGTCCTGCTCCGTGGACATTTCCTGACCTTTCTCGATCTCTTCGGTGGGCGTGGTTGTGGTTTTTGTCATCTGTGTTGTCGTTGCTGCCTCAGCTACCTTCCGCTGCGTGGCCGATTCCTGTTCCTGGCACTTTCTCTCTGCCAGCTTTGCGATGCGCAGCTTGGTCTCCCTCTTCTGCTACTATGCTGCGATCTTTTCCAATTCTTCCAAGTCCAGGGTGCACCACTCCGAAGACAATGACGCCATCACGTCGAAGATTGCATCATCTGTTGCAATGAATGGCAGCTTTACCCATGCTCGGGCTGGATCCTTGCACACCTAGATATGTAGGTTATGCATATCCGCCTTGAATTTTGCTGTGCTTTGAAAACTGTTATATACTGTCGGGGACAAGCACAGCCTATGGTTGATCCATGTTCGTAAGCTCACCTCAACGAATGCCCAAAACACTTTTATCTCGCGAATCCTCATCGAATCTTTTGTTGCTTAGAGCAAGGTGTACCTCACGGCCTCAGGTAGGTTCCTCTCAATGGTGGGAAACTGGTTGTCCTTCGGTAGATCCCCGAAAACCAACAAAATGGATAAGAATAGCCATGCATAGTGGAAGGTCTTACCCTGCTCCTGGGCTTCCCTACAATTTTTCAAAAACTCATCGCAGAGAAACTACGCGCAGTTGAATTAGACCCCCTCTACACACTACTCTACCAACGTAATTATAGATGTCGGCACCTCGTCTGCGCGGCATTTCCTGATTAGCTTGCTGGCCAATAGTTGAGTGGCTACATGCATCCCTTTGTCCTTGATGCTTGCTATTACATACCCTCGCTTCCTCTTCTCCAGCTTATATTTGGCCTTCATAGCTTCTGCAAGGGCCAAGTCACTGCTCTTTCCTGCTATGGCTATAGGATTGTTTCCTTTGATGGGAAGCCGAGAAATTTAGTGAATTAAATCAGCCGTGATGGGAATCAGCTCCTCTAGTTAGAGATACCCATCATGTACTAAACATAGTAGCTACCAAATGACAAAAATTGTGACGATTGTGCGGTGGTATTGGGGTATCCATCGCAGATGTAATAACCCAGCCTTCTTCACACTGCGTAACCATTTCTGCTGCAATAATTGCTCTATGGCTAGCTGTGGGAATTTCTCGCAGTCCGCAAGGTCCCAGTCTTTGAAATTTATATTAGGTACCCATCCCAGTGGTGGACCTTCAAACCTTATTTCATCCGGAAGAAGCGGGGTTTGGAGCGCACTCTTTATGGCCTCTAGGTCCTTCAGTATCTTGGTTGTCCCTTTCCATGGGGGGATGTAGGGGGGTAACTTTATTGCCAAATGTACTTGGGAAACATTCTCCATCTCATCATCCTATGCTTCAATTTGGGTGATTAGGGCTTGCAGATCTTCCTTCTCCTCTTTGGTTTCCACGGTAACCGCTTTTCCCTTCTCTGCCATTGACAATTTACTAGACCGTGGGTTCAATGGTGATACCTGGACTGGCCCCATTGCCTACTTGTCTTTCTGTGGTCGCAGTGTGCGGGGGGACTTTGGAACCTCTGGTGCAGCTGTCGCCTCTCTAGGCTCCTCCTAGGTCACACGGGGCTCTGGGGTAACTTCCACGAATCGTACTCTGGTTCTCGCAGCCATCATCGTCTTTTCACTGGATCCGTTCAGTCGCGTACTCACGGGTGACAAGGTAGCTTGGTGCTCAATGCTCTATACTGGCTCAAATATTAAACAACCAAGTGTTACCTCCAGGCTATCCCAAGGGATTTTAGAGTAACGTTTGAATTTGAATTTGACCATTCCCTCCACTTCTATGTCATTAATACCTTCTTAGCGGCAGATCATCCCGAATCGAGCTCTTAACTCCTATCTTAATGACCCACCACCTGCTCCTTTCTGCCTTAAATTGGACGTCTTGCCATGAGCAGTGACATGAACGGTCACCTCCCAGCCTACCTGCATAGTAGCGCAACCCATCACACACGACCGCGACCCCTATGACATACTGACCCTACGCAGAACCTCCTTTCTGCGCAGCTATCCTATAGACTTGTTTATAATCCCACACCCTCTTTCAACTGCTTGGAGCATTGAGACTGTGCTTCCTACAGATAGCCAGGTGGTCGCACCCCCGGTGCGAGGCTTCAATTTTCTCGCTAGCCCGGGCTGTGGGAACCCTTCAAATACCCTTACATCCATTAGTGTGTCGCGTTCTTCTTTGTATGGTACGCTACCATGTTTAGTAAGGTGTGGTCGCAGCCATGGTAGTAGGGTCACAACTCCTTCTAATGTAGTAGTAGGGCTAGCTAGACTGGGCCCCATCATGCTTAGGTTCTCGTGGTCCATTTGCACGACTTCGGTTTCTAGTTCGCTGATTTCTTCGTCCAATGTCACGCTTTTCTTCCTCAGCCATGCCCAATCTTCATCAAGTTCACAAAATTTCAAGCTCCTTCACCGAATGGCTTCCTGTAACTTCCTAATTCCTTTACGTAGGTCCTTGCATCCTGCCCCAACTGCGGGAGCTATGGTCTGGGGATTCTTTTCTACTCTCGTGGTTTCATCTCTTCTTGTCATTGTTGGGGTCATTTCCGTTCTCCAGTTTTTTCTTATGGTCCTATAGGCCCATCGAACTGCTAGTACACGCAGGTCCCAGTCAGTTCATCTCACTTGGTGAACTTTGTTCATGACTCCGCATAGCATTTTGACTGCTCCATCGTGGAATATTTGTGGAGTGCGTCGCCTTCCCTGCTGCCACGTCGGGTCCTTATTTTCGATGCCTAGTCTGAGATGTGCTTGCACAGCACATGTCTGTACCCATCAACATAGGTGGGCGTGCAGACTGCTTCGTCCTAGCTGCTCGACTCATGTTTGTTACTGGGGACTTCTAAACCGTAAGCGCATCCGTCTTCTACATTCGCTCCAATTCCCCATAGTCCCCTAATGTGTATTCCACCATCATGTGGGTTTCACGCGCAATGCCCATTCCAGTGCACCATACTGCTGTTATTCTGGTACTGCACTTTCAAATTTGTCTAAGAATTCATCCACTCCTGTTACCCCATCATAGGTTGGTAGTTCCCTTGCTTTGGTCGTCACGCACTATAGTGATCTAATCGTCGTGTTGTAATTCAGCGGTGTGACTTCATGCAATCGGTTCTGCCAACGTTTTATTTCTTCATCTAAGTCTGAAGTATAGGAATTTTCGTGCTCCCATGAGATTCTCCCATCTACTGTCAGGTTCCCCCGATCCTGGTCTTGTGCCGTTATCTTGTAAATGTGATCTAGCTCATCATCATTGTCATTATCGCGCACAGGTTCAGTGTAGTGCGCTCCTTCGGTTGGATCTAGTGGAACTACTATGTGTAGAGACTTTTTCTCAAATATCATCTTCCGCTTCTTCAGATTGATGACTCCATTGATATGAGTGGCCCAGTGTATTCCTAGCAATTCAGGATAAGGATTGCTATCATCAACAATCTCTATCACTTCAAAATCTGTTTGCGTGCTTGTGCCTTCGATATCCACTGTTACCCCTGCAACCTCCCCATGGGCAAGATCTTTTGTTGGTTTGCCATCCATAATTGAATAGGGGACCACTGCAATGCGGGCCTGCCCATGTGTTCCCATGTCTATTTTGGTAACACAATCGTGTCCGAACCTAGGTCTAGAATTACCTAATCCATTTCATATTCGCCAATCTGCCCCGTTAATCTCATCTCCCTCCCGGTGCGTAATGCACGCTTTCCTAGCTTCCGGACTACACGTGGTTCCCCTGACCCTGCGCACCTAGTTATCAGCTCCTATAGTCCTTTAACAGCCTTATTATCACGCAGCAATTTCATGCATGTCTCTAAAAAGGAAGTAATCATAGAAGGATCCATTCCTGGCTCTGGTTGATCCTTACTACCTGAAGTAGAGGTTTCCACGAAGCTCTTCTTAGCTTCCATAAACGTCTCCTTTGCCCGTTCCAAGTCAAACTCAGGTTCCTTTACAGGAGCCTTGCAAACCCTTATATCTTCCTCGAGCTGCTTCCCCTTACCTTCCACTGTGGTCGTGCCACTTCTAAGCATCATGTTCACACTAGGGTCTTCTTCGTGTGGTTTAGACCTCATCATTTGGATATTCTGAGTCGAAGTAGGTTGTAGTACCCCTTTCTCATGCATCTGGGTGATCAACATAGGAAAATCTAACATTTCATGATCAAACTGAGAATAGTACGAACAAGATATTCTCATTGGGTTGGTACAATCGCAAGCGTAGTACCCTGGTCCTCCGCAATTGTAACAAATTAACTATCCGCAGCCCCTTCCTGGTCCCATTCATCCTCATCCTCAACCTCATCCCTGAAATCCAGTGTGCGCCATCCCCATGGCTGGGTCGAGGTCTTGCATTTCCATCTGCATTCTATATGTTGGGGTCTGCTTCATCATTAACTCGTAGTTGCGACAAGTACACTTGTCGTGGCCCACCGATCTACAAAAATTTCAAAACAGCTCAGGAGTCTGTGTATAATTCTGCAACAAATGACAATTATTCGTCCTGTGCTTTCCTCCTATCTAATATATCGCGCACCAGAGTGCAGGTGCTGCACTTGGCCCTACCTGTGCCTCTGGTCTCAACGGTATTGGTCCCCCTCCTTCCAAGTACTTCGCAAATACTAGACAGTGGTCTTTGTCATGGCCCTGGCCTTTGCATTTTATGCACCACACTTCTTCGCATGCCTCTAGCTGTGGCGCCCTATCTTGCTTCAAACTCTGCATCTCTAGGCATAGGTTCTATAATTGCGTGTGGATATGTTGGACTCCCAACCCTGAATCCTGTATCAGTGTTTCATGCAACCTCATCGCCATTTCCAATGCTTCGGCCTAGGTTGAAAGCTTCTGTTGTGACAACATCGTACTCAGGTGTGGTGTTAAAGATGCCACAAACCACGCACGGTGCTACGCATCTGTTAGTGTCATATTAGCCTTACGGATTGTACTTTTCAGTCTCTAATCCAGATCCTAGGGGGTCTCACCTAGAAGCATCGCGATCTCCTTAAATTCAATGACTAACTATGTCTCTGATTTCAACTGGCTAAATTCTTTGTTCAACACATTCTAGATCTCCGCTATTCCTACATTTGGGTGATCATTCGAGTGCTTGATATACCATGCCAGCGCACGATCCTATAGTGTGCTCACTAATGTGGCCTTCTTAATGTTGTCATCTGTGACTCCTTGTGCTTCCCACACTGCTCTTACCACAAACTAGAACTGGTCTGGATCCTCATTCCCTACTCCTTTGAATATGGGTAGCTTGATCGCACTCGCCATGCTGAACTGTGGGGGTGGTGGAGGTGGGGTGGGTGAAGATGGAGGTGAAGTAGGTGAAGCGGGTGATGGCATAAGTGGAGGTGATAACTATGGAATGTGTTGTCTTATCAAACTAACCGCACTTCTCTGAGACACCCGAGTGTGCTCTTCCTCACTCTCTCACGAAAGAGAAATTAAAGGACTATTTCCTAATCCCTTGGTCCCTTTGTAGATCCTTCCACTCCGTGTCATTCCAAACATCAATGTATTCGCATCACCCGTTTTTCACATAACAGCATCTTAATCCAGGTGTTTAGGGATTTAAAGTACCTACCTCGTAGTCCCTTGAGAAAACGTCGTTCTACTTCACTATAGCTCATGGTTGTGTCTATCACAAACTCAGTGATAAATCACCCTATTATTCGGTCGAGCCAACGGTCCACGACTCGCGTGATCTTATCTTCTAATGCTTCTAGCCTGCGCACTAACTCTGAAGTCCACACTATCGGTTGATTGAGCTTGTACCTTCCCTGGCTGTTGGCTAGCCTTGTGATCCACTCGTATAGTTCCGAATAGAAGGACACAAAGAATATCTCATGGATTTCCATATATACGTAGCGATCCAGCCACCTTTTATCGGATATCTATGGAGTTCTGTTTTCCTGTGTCATGAACTCGTGAAGCTTCTGATCCAACCACTCTTCAATTTCCTTATTCATAGGATTCCAGTGTTCCAACATCAGACATCCCTTGGGCAGATCCCGGTCCTGGAAACGGAACCATTTTTGGGCTTCTTGGGGCCTGACCCAAGTTCAGAAGTGATTTAGCCAAACAAATCCTGAAACTACGAGCCCTTTCGGCAACAGTCCGTGATGCGCGGACTGAGGTCTCACCTAAGGTAGTATTGGAGGGTGTTGGAACCACGTTTATGCACCCTAGGGATGTCTTGATGAAGTATGGGAAGTTTGTGAACTGATCCTACGCGCTCGCATTGCTCCGCGCAGCTGTCTGACCTTCGCTTAGCTCTATAAAGAACGTGAAGAGGCGCGGTCTAGATCCTTTATCCTTACTGTGTTATTATTATAGATCTTAACTTAATTTTGTGGGCCCAATATTCTTATCAATCATTCAGCATTCATAGCAAGTGCGTGCAATCATAAACTGTATTAAGATGCATAAACATACAGATCTATGAATAGATGCACAATATTTCAGAATCAACTTAGCTTTTATTAAACTTCTGTTCTGTTACAATTCCAACTCTGCCCTGCGCACTCAGATGTAGGGGTCCGCGCACACAGTTTCGGACTCTAACAGGCCACTGTGCACACAGCTACAGATCCTCTCCTTACTACCACAACCCAAGACTCGGACTGACAGACTCAGAATGAATATCACATTCAAAAACCCATATCCCTTAAGATCAACCCTGAACTAACTTCTACACTTAGAGCCTCGCTCTATTTATATTCATTAGGGCCGACACATTCTATATTAAATTACAATATTTTAGGGCGGACAACCCTAGACTCTCGTGCTCTACACCCGCATTTCATGGGGTCTTACATTACTTTTGACCAAAATTCGGGCTACAAGCCCCAAAAACCCGCTATGGGGGGATCCGCTGCCCAACAAATTGTCAGATCGTTAAAAATACCTCTAACACTTAACTTAGAAAATTTTGGCCACATGGGGGGGCCATGTTCTTGGGGGCTAAGGCCAACAGCTCGCCCCCGCCAGCCAGGAACCCCACTCCACCTTCGTTGTAGCATTCACATGGGTCGTCACAGCTTTATGCTAGCATGGGGGTGTATAACACGGTTTCTAAGGCATTCACATGGGCAGTTACATATTTTGTTTGGGGCCGTGGTTAGCCCCTAACCATGGTCTACAGACCAGGGTCGAGGGTTAACCACAGTTAGCATCTCCCAACTGCATGCAGTGTAAACTTCAAATAGAACGTGCCTCCCACTATAGTTAATAACAATTGAGTAGGCATTGTGGTAAAGCCTTGTGTAGTGCATTGGGTGGTGCCGGTTTTGAATCCTTTAGCCTCCGCTTGGTCATTTAATGACCTTTTAGTGGCCTCCCAGGCTACCACGTGGTAGCCTCTGGCTGGACCACGTGTTAGCCGGTGGTTGGCCACTGTTCCAACCAATAAAAATGCACAAATTCTAACTGATACCAAGGTGCCACTTGGCACGATCTAATTCCCTGATAAAACCTTGACTCAATCAACTGCCACTTAACCTTCCTAGTCAGCGCTAAGTAAGAAGTAGAGACTCCTAACTGGGTTTTCCATTTGTTTTTAAATTTACCTATTTGAGAAAAAGGATAGAATGTGTTTCTGGGAGCATATGGTGTCTGTTTCACACGAAACGACTTGCGACAGATTCAGGATGATGAGCACTACACGTTCGTTCAGGTTCCACACCATTCTAATGAATTTGATATTTGAGCATAATTTTGAGCACCTCATCAAACGTCAAGAACATTTCCCTATAAATATTATAGCCATCTCATGTATACCACTATAATGTAGGTTGGCACCATGTTTGGGGACATGTTTTCTTTCAGTGGGCCGACACTATATACCATAAATGCGAGACTCGCCATGCTTAGATTTGTATCAGCTATCTAAGTGGAGATAGTAAGCAAGAGAGACCTCTTGTCCCAACCATCTAGCAGAGGAGTTCTATTGTTTATTGGAAGTGTGATTATGCTATTAGTTGCTTCGAGGATACCCATCTTCAAGGGAGTCTCCCAAAAGATAAAATCGCAAGAAATAATTGCTTTCGGAGTAGAGATATGGAATGGGCATTTTGTGATGGTTAGCATCATTGTGTTGGCCTTTACTAAATACCTCAAGGGAGGTCCTATTATATCATGATCAACAACAACTCTATACAAAATTTCATACCTCATGCCCCAATTAGTGTAGGATGTAATCCATCCCAACTTGTATTGACTCTACTATCACAAGATGGAATTGTAACAAATTGTTTTGGCAGTTTATGTGATATTTGAAACGTTCATGCACAATCTATGTCGTTTTGATTAGAATATTTACAGAATCAGCCCTTTAAATATATTTCTGATTACATATTTGGTAGGAATTCTTATTATAATTTCGCATGATAATATTGAATGGATACTAAATTGACACTGACCATAACAGTTTCAACTAACTTTCAGGGATAAATACAAGCATAAAGACATGTAACAAAAGAAAACTTTTATCTATTTTCTAATAGTAAATTCCTTTAATAAAAGTAAATACCAAGAAATATATCAAACATTATAACTGAATTTTTTAAATAGGTCATCTAAAACATAGTTATTACATACACATAAACACATAACTAATCCCTGCAACACCTCTTTTTATTATTGAAATGATACCATTACATTACAAATATACAAGAATGTGTGAGATCTTTTAGAAATATGATAGAACCAAATAAAAATCAAAAGATAAACATGAAACTTCAGACTTCCTTCCAAAAACATTTCGACATAGGTTTGATCTCTCTCTCTTAGCCTCTTTCGTGTATCCTTTTATAGATTTGATCCACCACTTCGATCTCGCTCACTTGATTTGGTCTACTTTGATCACTCTGATCCCTTTGATGAAATCCAGGTACTTTTTTCCATATCTTCTTGATCCTTGCAAAACTAGAATGTAAGTTCCTCTTTCCTTGATTTAGCAAGTCCTAAGATAAGAACTTCTTTCCTCTTGTCACCGCTTCCTTCTTTCTGGTCCCACTTTCCATGTTATTTGACCACTTAGTTTTCTACTTTTACTAATCGTTTCTGTTGGGTCCTTCATTTTTGCAAAAATATGGTGAGAAAAAATTGCAGAAGGTAAATGGATAAATCCATCGCAAGTAGGTCACCAAAAATTTAAACACACCAAAGAATTAAAACATAGGCACCTACATAGCTAGAAAATAAGGAATTCCACCCACAAAAATAGGAAAGCGGTGTTAATTTTTAAGGAATCAAAAGGAAAAGGTGAAACAGCTCTACGATTTCGTCAAAGAGGACCAAATAAAGGACGATGTCAAGTAACCCTAGAGAAGACTAAATCAAGTGAGTGAGCCTATAAAGGAAGGCGTAGAGGGATGAATCAAACAATTTTTCCATATAGTGAGCTTTTGTTCTATGTGTTTGTTATTTGTTATAGAACTCTTTATCTTTGTAGAAGTTTTGATCTATTTGTTGTAAAGTCTGATGTAATATTTTAATTTGAGAGAGTCTCATAGATCTATTTGATCTATGATTTGATGAGTGGAAATCTTAATATAAATGTGATATTATAGACATTTTGTATTTTTATTTGTGACGAATGCGTAGCCCCCTTCTAAAATTTCTTGTTTATTTTATATGAATGATGTCTCTAGTTACTCTATGATGAATGCATGTCTCAGTCATAGTAAAATTTCATGGATAATAAAATGTTAATGGAACAACTAATGTTCTAACTCTAATATAGATCCCTTAATCATTTTAATGGTACTAGCTCACCTAGGGTGAGATGATCCTTGTCAAAAGGGAGTGAAAATGTTGGCGAAAAGCTAGGCTATGATGGCCTCTTTTTTTGGCAACACAAGCTGAACCATGGGTTACTATCACTTTGAAATTTCCCTCCAACAAATGGTTCCATTGTTGGGGCACCAAAATTAAAATGGAACTAGGTCATGGTATCTAGAATTTTTGGTAGAGGTATTCATAATTGGTGGAATGAGAAAGTTGATCATTTTATTTTGCAACAAGCTCAACTAAGGCAGAAAAACCTGGACTCGGTTAAATCAGAAGTTCTATATCTTGAGTTACCTACTTGTGAACAATATAAAATATTCTAGTACAATTTTTCTAAGAAGCTACAAGATTGGTTAAAATGATTGCAAGTTAAGCCAGGGGTTGGAAGTCGGCCGAGGATTCATAGAGATTGGTTGAAAACTGATTTGGTTGAAATCCACCAATTGGATACAGATCTAACAAGGGTTGTTGATTTCTAGGTGAATGTGACAATAAAATGTTATATTATTGAATTTGCAGCTAAATATCATCAATCTTTTCCTAGAGCAGAAGAAGTTTTGAAATTTGGGTTGCAGAGAAGATTGTTGAAATAAATTCCCTAGTGGATCAAGGTACTAATGGTTGAAGAAAATATGCTACCATTCTAAGAAGACTGAATGGTTGCTTAAAACCCTAAATGTTGGGGGTGTACTTAGGGGAGGAATGTTGTCGAGTTAAAGAAAACGAGGCGTTGCTGCGATGGATCATTAAGGGTTATACAAATCACAATATTTTAGTGCATTGAAAAGGGAGAGAATAGTTGATGAGTGGAGACAAAGGAAGTTATAGGAGATTAGGTGTAGACGGAGAGAGTTACAAAGGATAGGAGAAGTGATGACAAGCTTAGTGTTTCGAAATTATGATATCGATAGTACGGAGTTGCGGAGAAGAGGAGAGTATGAGGGACCTTCGTTTAGCGAAGTAGGAAATGTCGATGGTAGTTTTTTGGGATGTTTAGTTGGGACTCGTAGGGCCCGCTTGGATTCGAAAGGATTTCACACACCTGCGCCAACTTTACATCTAATTACGATGTGTGGGGAGCATACTCCAACAGATGATGATATGCATTTTATAATGAGGTGATTGTTCTTTGAAGATGAGCTAGTCCCAATTTGCAACAACCTATAACATAGTAGTACAACTCCTCCTCTCCCCAACCTTCCCTTGGTACTGTATCAAAATCTTAGTCAATTTATTTTTAAGTTAACTAATACTAAATATAACGTTTCAACAAGTATATTCTAGATATAGTATTGGTTATTCTAGTGGAGGAAGTAGTTCCAACAATAGTGGTCATTCCAATTCAATTAATCACTTTTAGTCTAGTTTCAAGGGATTTATAATTGTTGAGAAGCTTACCTGATATCTAGAATTTTTGGGACAAGGTGGTGAAGATGTTAAGAAGCATTGGTACCTGTGTGAAGTTGTTTGAAGGGCTCGACATATTCTTGATGCCACTAAACTTACTGAATTCCAAACTACTCTAAGGGATAGGGCACTTTGATGGTTTATTAAGTGGATTGATGAAAATATCAATCTCTATGGATGTTGTTAAACTAGAATTTCTTCAAGAATTTAAGTTACCTTTGTTGAATTAACAAGGCTTCGTGGAATTGTTGGATATCCATAAAAGGGAAGGGAAATATGATTGGAAGTGCATACAAAGATTCAAGATTCTATCAAAAAACTTTCATATCCTATCGATCCTCATCATCAAAGGGATTATTTTATTAAGGTTTTGTTACCAATGACTAGGATTCCATTGTTGCAACAAAAGATTGACACACTCCAGGATGCATTATACTAGGCAATGAAGATCAAGGAAATGGTGGGATATCCTCAACATTACAAATTAGGTGCTTCTTCTATTGATCTGTCTATTATGGGACTCCCTAATAATATTTCCTCTCTTACTGAGAGGATCAACTATTTTTCTACTACAGGAACTATGCAACCTCAAATTTGGTGCACATGCTTCTAATTCAAAGCACATCATGTCACAAAACGTCTGCATCTCAGGGTCTAGGATCATCTAGTTTTCCTATGGGGCCTGCTCGGCTACCACACCAAATAATCCTAGAGTTGCAAAGGTTTCATCGACAATTACTATCCATGGTTCGATTCAATATCACATGTTGCATCCACGCCATGGTATTTCTATGAAATTTGTAGGTGCTTCAGCCATTCAACTTATTTGTGTCCTATTTTATAAAATTATTCCAATGTGCCTAACAATCTAGTTTTTGAATTATGTAGGTCACCCACACATTATATGAATCAATGTCAGTCTTTAGATGCTTTGTATGATCACCTATATCATACAACTTGCTAAGTCAATAAATCTCCTTGAGGGCAAGGAAGAGGAGACCCTGGGGGGGGCGGGCAGGACAAGAGGTAGAGGCCCATTCAAATTCTCTAACTATGATCAAGAAGGTCATGTTGCAAGGGAATGTCCAATGTCGAGAAGACCTTGGTGTTCACATTGTCGAGTGAATACGCATGATACCGAAGATTGTCCAGATCTTATTAGCCACTGGGAAGAGAATAACCAGATGAAAGGAGCTAATTTTATTAATGTTCAACCACGAGAACCAGAACCAGTGATGCAGCCGAATATTAATATAGTGACAAGAGGAGGAAAAATAACTAGAGTTGGTGTTCAAACATTTGAGAAACCTATTGTCATGAGGCCGACATCACCAAATGAATCTTATGATTCTAGCCAACAAAAATAATACTATAGATTTATCGCTGAACTATTTGGGAAATTAGTTTTTTCTCAAGGCCCTCAAATTGAGCAACAAGAACAAGTAGAAACTAAAAGTCCTAGACCATCACAAGATATACCTTGACCATTCTTAGAATGGTTTAAGTTGTTTTTATATATTATGAATGATGGGAAACTTGCTAGTCAATTGCAGAAAAAAACATTTGTTGTCAAGGATGATCCATTTTCAAAATAATCTATTTCTGCTAATCTTCCTGAAATACATTCTAGGCGAGTTCAACGAATTAAGAGGAGAATAGGAAGAGAATTTTGGGTTGGCGCTTAAATTGTTGGATACAAGACCAAGGATTCTATGTTATATCTCTGCTCATATGTCAATATTTTATCTAGAAAAACTTGGGAGGTGCAAGGGAAACCCAAAATGGTCTTCTCACCCATTCAATTACACATGGAAAACTAGTATTGTATTCTCCCCATCAGGAGATTGGAATATGTCAAGGTTGATATCATAGGTGTTAAGACTTATACATATTTTGAAGTAACTGAGATTATGGGTGACAATCAATCCAAAACATGAAATTATGACCTTTGAGGTGGATGGAGTTTGGGTCATATAACCGCTAGATCCGTATCAAAGCCCAAGGTTTACCAAACATGTAGACGATGTTGAAGAACCCAATTTTTTAGATCAATTATATAAAATTACCACCAGGAAAAGGGAAGATTACATTAATCATATAACTCCTAGATTCATCAGTTGGAGAAGTGTTCAAAGTATAGAAGTGGTGTCCTTTGTTACAATGGAGGATTGGTAGCAAGGGGATCATGAGCTTCATTCGCAAAATTGTGCAAGTGTCAGATGTATTTGTTGGATTGACATTGAGGTACACAATTATCCTATTTTTAATGGCAATGAATCTGTCATAAATTTTGTTCAAGAAGTTGATTCCTGATGATTCAGATCTCTTTAGCTATCAGAATTAACCAAGATCTTTTACTTCTATGATGTTAGCAGAATTTCATATGAAAGAGTATGAAAAGCCACATGTGCATACTTAAATAAGATGAAACGTAATGACGATCATCAAACAAGAACACAAAACACATTGATAACAGAGTCCACCCAGTGTGGGTTACCTCTCAGGGCCCTGATGTCAGCAGTGGGGAGGTCGCTTCATTAAATGTTGTAAATGATGATGATGTACATGGTATGTTATTTTTCATTACAATGATAAACTCCCTCAATTAGAGTGGTATGTCTCTCCACAAGATGTTCTCAAGAACTCTCACTCATATTTCCCTCAACAAGACAAGCATGTCTCTCCATGAGACGTTCTCCATATAGGAACTCTCACTCAAATGGGTATTCCTTCAGCATAACAAGCTAATAAAATCTCACATGATGTGGCATACAAGTATCCTTCAACATAATGCTAATCAAGGATCTCAAGAACAAAAATATCATATCAAGAAATCAGAAGAAAGATATGGCATAACTGCATCATCATTGAATTTGTGGTGCGAAATCATGTCAGACGACGATAAACTTTTCCCCTTTCTGACACCATCAAATTATAGATTCTTGGGAATCTTCTAGATTCCCCCAAAGATCCCTTCCTAAAGATGGCTGAAAATTTTTCTTCTCGGATGAAGATTCTGAGCACACCACTACGCTCCCTGCAAAATTCTATGAAATATGACTATAAAGTTGGCATCATTCTACCTTGGTAAAAAGTAAGCCTCTAAGGGAATCTTTTAGATTCCATAAGATTATGCAGAGATTCGTTGTTGTTAGAAACCTAAGTTTCTACTACTCATATGGGGAAAAAGACCGCATGGTTGGACTCCTGCGAGAAAATGTGAAAAAAATGACTATCAACTTGTCAAATTCTGACACTCTCACCTCTAGCCCTCTAAGGGAATATTTTCAGCATCTAAATAGATTCCTCCTCACAATTCTGCTACCTCAGGGTTTTACTAGTATGCTTCTCCTCTGTCGGTCCCCCTCTATTGGGTGAATGAGTTTGTTCATATACTATTGCATCGGCAGAAATTTCGAAGTGGGGCCTTTGGCTCGTTGGTAAAGGTCCTATGTTGGGAGTGGCGTGGTCGAGGTTTCCAACCCTGTCGACCCCCCATGGGAAATTTGAATATGTACTTGTCTGAAGTAATACGTGTTGGCATATTATGCCACTTGGGTGATTACATTGAATTTTTGGCACCGGTTATATAATACGTGACAGTTACGTTTAACATTGGTGCATTAACAGTTTGTGGTTGCACATATTGCGGTTACGGTAATGTCATGGGACCACTGTGTGGGTAGGCTAGTCACCTAGACGACGTGGGTTCAAGCCCTATTGGTCCCGCACTGCTTTGAAACTCCACCGGCATATGATTATGTTTTATATATATGCGGTATATTACATCTATGTTTGGCCTGTGAAGGGTGTGGGGTTTGATCACCTACCACCCATATATTAATACGATGTTTATATAACAATGCCAGGGGTGGTGGGGGTGGCAGCCCCCACCCCTATTTTAATATTTTTTTATTTGTATTATAACAAACCAGTCCAAAAATTTTGACGGGATTTTAAGGGTCACTGGAAAAATTAAGTAGGAAAAAAATTTTCCCGTTCCGGTGGCTGGATTACGTGCATCAGGATGCTTCCAAATTGTTCCCTTGTTAAGACAGTGACTTTGCCAAGTTTGACCAGAAATTTTACCAGCTATAACTTGAGCATACAAACTCAGATTTGAGTGTGATTTGTACCATTGGAATTAGGGTAGTGGGCACTACGATATGGTTCTAGTCTCACTTGAATCTGAGGACTTTTATTTTTTAGCTTTCCCATATCCATTATTGAATTCTAAGTGTGTCTAGAGCCACCTGGATCATTCCTCCCCACCGAGGATATTTTTCTCCTCTAAAAGAATGCACATAATCTGCAACTATTGCATTACATTATTTTCACCACAAGTGTCCTCATATGTCACCCTTCCTTCTCCTTCACCCTTATTATTTGGAGCCATAAGTGATGAGACAAAACCTACATCCCCTACAAACATGTAGTACATATTTGCAAACTACATGCTCAATTAAGTGACCAACCATGATCCAAGAATCCCCATACTTGCCAAGATTTTATAAGGCACACTCTTTGGTCAAGTGTACATCATAATAAAAACCAATACCACAGCTATCAATAAAAGGCCAAAACATCATCATTACTTTAATAAGCAATGGAAAACACATCATCACTTGTACATTTATATCACAACACATGATTTAAAAAATGTGGCCATGACAAGCCATCATATCTAGTAAAGCCATTTCTTACTCATCAAAGTGAACCACCAAGAATGTGGCAGATTTGCTTCTCGAGCATCTTCACCGGTTGGTTTCTGCATAGGATCTTTATCCTTAAGACACTACTATAGATGGGTCCTCCAACATGTGGCTCTTTAATGTCCACCTCTATGGTAATGATTGCAAAAAGTTTTCTTCCTCCAAACCTGCTTAACATGATTCCTTCCTTTATGTGGACAAGGCATTTCATGCCTCATCCTCTTTCTTGTTTCCATTCTCTTCCAGCACTCAACAACCACATGGTTATGTAAACCACAAAAACTAAATAGTTTTCTATGAAATGATTTTTGTTCATCATTAACATGCTTGTAATCAAAATGAAATTTAGAGTACTGAAACTTTTTATACCACTCTTGACTGTCTCTAGTGCATCCTTGAAGATGAGAAATTGTCTTAGCTCTCCCTTTGTGATGTGCAATATCATGGGAGGATGGTGATGTGTTCCCATCATTCTCTTTCCTCGATAGTTTCAACAATGTCTTGGAATCTTTTGACACCTTTGAGCACTCTCCTTTAGTGTATCCCAAACCTACAAATTGAGGTCTTTGTACCACCTCCAATGGTTGAGTCATCCCTTGGCCATTAACACCAAGTCCTCTTCCTTTATACCCGATCTTGGTAAGGAGTCTTATGCCAATTCCTGAAATGGGTACCTCCATATTCCCAATGGAAATAGTTTCATGTGAAAATGAAACTGAAGAAAGATCAACATCATTTACCTTAGCTGTCGATTCTGAAACAAGTGGTTTGTTACAGGGAAAAGTGTCTACTCAGAACTGCTTATCCCACTAAGGTGTGATAGCTGCCTTAGAAACAAACAAAGTAAAGATACTTTCGTTTTTCCTTTATGAAGTATAGATAGAGAAGAACAAAGAAGACCAACCTCTGTCTTGTGCTAATCTCTTGGTTCGATTCCTCTCTTCCTTGATAGTCTTTCGCTACTTGTTCCCTTGCACGCCCAGCTTCACAGAGTACCTGTAAGATCACAGTAGCATAGCACTATACAAGAACATGGATATATAATCATAAACAATCTAGGATCATATGTAAATTGACCATACAAATGCAGCAAATATAAATGACACAAGAGTATGGAGGAAAACTTGAATAGCTTTTATTGATAAACAAGAAAGAGCCAAGGGGAGTTAAAACCAGTTGTTCTAACCCAACATCATCCTCTCAGCAAGGAATCCCCTCTTCACCTCATACAAAGCTTAGATCAGCCAACAATCTGATGTTTGCCTCAAGAAACCAACATCAATTCCTTACAATATGCAAAATTCCAGCCTCTGGATCTCTGGGATGAGGGATCCATATATAGATATGTGTAAGGGAGATGAGTCAGCTTGTGACTTGATTAGTGTCTTCCCTCTGATAGTTCTTGCTTCCACTTGGAGATTGATGATCTCTTACTCATCCTTGGTTGAATTCAGAGAGGCAAGTGTCATAGGAGAAGTTTCTGGAAGCTTCCATTGCCTCTCCACCTCGTGGAATGACACTGTCATTTGTCATTTCTCGACCATCACACCCCATAGAAGGGATTTTTGAAATGCAACGCACCCACACAGTGTGTTTAGGTGAGATGCAATGCACTTTGCCTATGGAGCAGCTGAAATGATCCTGTTTTGACTAATTCTGAGCAGTTTTTCATGGAGAACTTCTGGGAGAAGCTGTAATCAGTTGACCTTGCTACCTAAAGGGGTTAGAACAACACTTTTAGGGACTTAGGAGCCTTTGGTTTATGGACATTTTTATGCTTGGGGTTGCAGTGCCCAAAAATGTCTATAACAGTTTCCCGCTAATGCATGAGGTCGTTAATCTTTTGATGTCAGGTGAAATGCTTTATTATGAGGATCCGAAGTTCTTTCAAGCTGGGAGGAGACCTGTAATAAGATACAATACAATACATTATCTTCATAATATTTTCATGATCTAGCTGAGGTGGGCATTCCCATGCTCAGCTTTATAAATTCATTTTCATGTACATAGGACAGACAATCATCTGAGTGTAGACTGATGATTCTAATAGAGCCATCATCCCTTTGATTGGATGATTATCTATGCAGCAATGATGTACATTTGATGTCTTTATTTCCCTGAATATATATCGCAGCCCGGATGGATGAAACTAGATCCGGGGTCTTCAATCTCATTCGATCTTCACTCGAAGTACAAGTCTATCCATGTGAGAGATGTTCTAGAGTCGAACATGGAAAGACATTGCTTGATTACCAGCCAATGATATAAGTTGTTAACAAGTGCGAGAGGAATCACCGATAATGATAATGACCCTCAAGGTACTGCAGTACAATTCATGTAGTGTGAATAAAGGATTTGGCTTCGAACACCACGCAAAATCTTTCGGTCGAAGGTCATTGATGTAAACCTGTCACCGGAAGTGAGAAACTTGCCATTGAGGCATGCAAGCTTCAAAGTACTGAATGGGGTGTTCCTAGATCAACTTCTTGGATAATGAGCTGATGTCGACAAGAAGCAATCTGTCATAGGAGGGCCTTAATGAATCCCACATCAATGACATGGAACGGAGCAAATGATTTTAATGGAGGTGAAAATGATCTGGTGACATAAGGTTCAGGGTGGCGGTCATGAAAGAATTGAGTGTAAATGTATTGTAGCGGGTGAGACACAGGTGAATTCTCTGAATGACTTCTCTTGAACATATCGGCGACACTGACATGATGGATTGGTAGCATTACTCCAAATGTGGATGGTGTGATGGGACCATGGCGATGTGACCAGTGAATGAAACCAACCTGACTTGGATGCGGAGTGAAAGTGTCATGTTCAAGAGCGACTTGCTACCAACAAAGTTTCTTCAAGTTTTCTTCCCAATTTTTCCCCAGTCATTGCTGACTAGTACCTCTTTATTTTTGTCAAGCTTGAGGAGGATAACATATGCTTGTTCTATAATTTTCCCTTCGGGAAAACCCATCGCTATGTTTTAACTAGCCTAGCGATAGTTAAACTCGTTCTCGTCTATGGACAAGTTTGTCGCTATTAAAATTTTAATGAGTTTAACGACAAAGATAACTCAGTCCTTTTCAATTTTAGAGAGTTTGAAAAGGAACGTAAAGGAAAATCCAAAATTCCTTTTTCGTCATCTAATCCCTTAAGTCTGAACAAGTATAAAACAATACAGAAGGGATGAATTTTCTATACTTTTAACGAGCCGAACAAAACAAGCGCTCGATCTTTTTGTGTAATAATCCCTCAAGTCCAAAAAGATTAAAATTTAGAGGAGGGATAGCACTTCCGGTCCCTTTAACGAGCTGGAAAGGCCAATGGCTCAGCAATATTTTCATTTTTTACGAGTCATTTGAAAAGAGCTTAAAGGAGACTCGTCTTTTGAGGAACGAGTGATAAAATCTGGTAGCAATTGATTCCAGGTAAGGTTTGGAATTTTCCAATCATGGTAGTGTTACAAGGATGGCTAGTGAGATCACTCTTCGCAGTTGTTCCTAAAAAGGGGTAAACAATCAAATGGAGGTGAATGATCGGCCAATGTAAAAGTGGAGGTGACAGTGCAAACACGACCAAGGCTTTTAAAGGCTGAAGTATTACATTCACGATGGTTATTTACCGGAAACTCGTTCATTTTTTAATGAGCTTAAACTCTGGGGGAACATGTGCTCATTTCTTATGTTTATTTTTTAACGAGCATGAAGTCCGCGCTAAAACTGCCTGATTAATCCAGTCGTATAATAAGAATGTCCCATTTAAAACGGCAATCTTTAGAATTTTGCCCCACATCCTTTCTTGATGCAAGTTAGGAAACGACCAATCCAAAAAACAGATAAATGATCGCTCTTTTCTTGCATGCCAAAAGGCTTTCATGCCCCCAAGTATAAAATAAAATTTCAAGGTTACCCCTTCTTATTTCCATTAAAACATTTGTTTTACCAAGAGAGGTCTACCTCTTACAGGTTACCAAAGAGTGTTCTATTCACGGTGTAAACAAAACACTTCTTCAGCGATGTTTATCGAAATAAACAAAGGTGAGTGGCAATGCCTGCCAACTCACATAAATTTGACAAGAGAATCTTATTCCAGTCCAACTCCCTCTTCCAATCATAGACAGGAGTACGGAGGTCATATACTCTCATGGAAACCTACCCTATACCTGAATTCTTCCTGCCAAAGCAGACCAGGGTGCATGCCCCCTGGGTTTCAGTCATGTCCCCTGAATCACTCGCGCTCATCAGGTAGACGGACTGGGGATTGAGACATTTCTTGCGTGAAAAGACCATTCAGGGATGGCATATGACTATTTGCTCTGTGGGATTCGGGAAATGAAAGATGGTCTACGAGCTTGACCACTCTTCCTTCGCATGGAAAACACATTGCTCTAAAGAGTGAGGAGACAATCGCTCCCATGCAATAAATATAGTCTCATCCAAGGAGTAGATTATAATCCGGGGGTCCTTGAACTACCATTACATTCATTTGAACAATTTTCCCTCTTAATGTTATGGGTACATTGGGAAGGATCCTTAACGGTCGACTGGTTCCTTTGTTAAAGCCTGTTAGATTTCTTATCTCAGGTAAAAGCGATGGCGAACCAAGTGCTTTCCAAGCAATCGAGGAAAGGATACTCATAGAATCCCCTTCATGTATGATGGTATCGGCCATAACCATTCTATATATTTGAACAATGATTCGGAATGGTACACTAGCTGGTAAACGGGGTCTTCCTAGTTGATTCCAATCAAAGGAGACAACTAGGTTGCTTGGAGGTGGGATCGAATAGATGGCCGGGTATGACTCTGACGAACTTCCTTCCCGCGGTAAAGGAATGGGTAAATTGCCCCCATGTTCATCGGAGTCTGTGCTTACGAAAAGAATTTGGATGGTGTCATCCTTGTTCTCTTCGGTGACTGTATCATCTGAAGATGGAACCTCTAAAGGAAAGATCGAGTCAACTGCCACCTCGACCTTTTGACTTTTGTCTGGTATGGGTTCGGATGGTTTGTCTTCAATGATAGACGCTTCGGCCGACCACCTGAGCGGGTCAGCCAACTTTTCAACTAGTGAAGGACTCGGCAAGAGTTTTTTATATCCAGGAGGAAGTCGTAACGGTGAAACCGGACGATCGTCCAAAACTCTTTTAGCCTCGTCTAAGAAGGGACAACGGTGGACGGCATGATCGCCTTCGCACAGTTTACAAGGAAATCTATATTTTCATTTTTGTCCTGGGGCTTCACTTTCACTAGTCGACGGTGTGTTTTCAACATGATCATCAAAGGTTGACGACACCGGGTTGTGCAAATGAGGAGACCAGTCCATTAAGATCCGAGGGATGCAAGGACAATCTCTATGATAGTGGTCTCCTTTGCAAATGACACATGGCAATTTAGGCCTGGTCGGTGCAGTGTGTGGATTTTCGCTAGACGACGCTAGGTTGCCCCCTTTCGCTTTTGGCTCCCTCTTCTTCTTCTCTTTCTTCTTCTTTTCCTTATCCTTCTCAAGTACTTGACTTTTGGCTTTACCGGCCCCATCAAGCGAAGAGGAAGGAGGAGAGGAAGAATTGGAGGAAGTAGAAGGTTGGTGGGTAACTCTGGAATCATCTAGTTGCTGACTTGATTGTTCAGGAATTGCGGTGTTTTGAATGACAGAAGTTGAGAAGAGCCATACAGGCAAGCTGATTGTCAGTCCTGGAAGTGACAATGTGGCCATATGGGGTGCACCAACATCTCCCCAAGAGGAGAAGGGACTAGGATTTCCTCCAAGGGGAATTCCTTGGTTTGTGGATTCCATTTTCTCAACCCAAGATCAACATATGAAAGGGTGATGAATATTTCGTTTAAAATAAATTTTAGATGCTTTGACACAACTTGTTTTTTCAATTTTTAAGAGTCAAGAAAAAACAAAAGATGACTCTAGTCGCCTTCTATTTTTAATGAGCCTAAAGTGACAAGTGCTCAGAAGGACCTTTTCCGTTAAGGAGTCTGAAAAGGAATGAAACGGACTGCTCTGGAAATCTAGGTAGAGGGATTACCAAACCAATCACAAAACTGCATAATACTTATTACAGTACGACAGTCAATCTTCCCGAATGCCGTGTTCAGTGCATTGCGATCGATATGGTGGCAGACACGACTTCCTATGGATAAAGGATTAAGCCTATTGTGGTCTCCCAAAATATACTCGACGGTACGTGGGAGCACAAGTCCGTACTGGCACTTATTGTCTCAAAGTGGAGGAATCACCCAACCATCAGTGAGAACAACAGTTACCAGGCTTTACGACGTCGGAATACGTCTCTAGCCTAGACTTCTAAATGTTGTGTGTTAGCTTCCAAAGCGTTGTTAGATTCATTGAATTTATTTTATAGTTGATCATGTTTATGAAGTTTGCCTTTCAGGTTCACCGCGAGATGTAGTATAATTCCTAAAATTCAATCTAAGATGATAAACAATCTTTTTATCTTCTTTGTGCAACGAAAATCCTAGCTACTAAGGAAAGAAAGATAAAATTCTTTCACAAAGAGCAAAGAGCACACTCTAAATGCACTTTCCTAAATCAAACCAATCAGAATGTCTAAATGCAAATGCACATGCATGTATTTGTTTTCGACTTTCTTAGTATATGAATGATAACAAGAAAGTTGATGCACAAATTTGAATTTCTTTTCAAGCGACAATTATCAACAAGTTTCTTTTCGAAATAAAAAATGGAGGCAACCACAACACCTTACGATTTTGAAATGAATACTTGTTTTTCAACAAAAGAAAAATTACAAATTCAGACCAAAAACAATAGTAACAGGATAATCGACTATCTACAGCAATCAAACTCTTTCCTATGATTGAAAACGACACTTGCGACACTTTCAAATCAAAGGACGACAGTGCGATTATGTTACCTTTTGCAAAGGAGAACTGAAAATGACTCAACAAACACACAAAAACATTTACAGTTATTTTGAACAAAGGAGGTGGAATAACAACAAGGAAAAGGGGTCTCAAACAGAGATATACTGATCACAGGCAGCAAAATTCATGAATAGAACTGGAAAGAATGAATCACAGAAACCAAAACTGAACAATGCCTAGTCTGATCAGCGCACCTGTAACACAGGGAATTTGAAATGCAGCACACCTACTACACTCGGGAAGTGCGCTGAATTTCAGATTCTCAGAACAATACCTGTGTTGGGCCAGAGACGAGACTTTGCTTGGGTTCTGGGTCACAGTTTGCAGTTCAGTTCATCGGTTTTGGCCGAGTAAAAGGTAATTAGTAATGCAACAATCAAGGGTAGATATAAGGAGGATCTAAGAGCTACCACAAGGGGCAATCAGGGAGTTTGTGAATCAGTTGTTTAAATCATAAACAGATCCCAGAGATTGACTAAAGCGGCATTTATCTACTTTGCATTTGCATAGCAAATGCAGTTCGAAAGCTACCTGGCACGACTTCAGACTCCGACTGTAAGTTTATGAAATAGACAACAAGGAAGATAAACAAACAAACTAATTCGTCCCCAGTGGAGTCACCATTTTTTTACAGGGAAAAGTGTCTACTCAGAACTGCTTATCCCACTAAGGTGTGATAGCTGCCTTAGAAACAAACAAAGTAAAGCTACTTTCGTTTTTCCTTTATGAAGTATAGATAAAGAAGAACAAAGAAGACCAACCTCTCTCTTGTGCTAATCTCCTAGTTTGATTCCTCTCTTCCTTGTTAGTCTTTCGCTACTTGTTCCCTTGCACGCCCAGCTTCACAGAGTACCTGTAAGATCACAGTAGCATAACACTATACAAGAACATGGATCTATAATCATAAACAATCTAGGATCAGATGTAAATTGACCATACAAATGCAGCAAATGTAAATGACACAAGATTATGGAGGAAAACTTGAATAGCTTTTATTGATAAACAAGAAAGAGCCAAGGGGAGTTACAACCAGTTGTTTTGACCCAGCATCATCCTCTCGGCAAGGAAGCCCCTCTTCACCTCATACGAAGCTTAGGTCACCCAAAAATCTGATGTTTGTCTCAAGAAACCAACAACAATTCTTTACAATATGCAAAATTCCAGCCTCTGGATCTCTGGGATGAGGGATCCATATATAAATATCTATAAGGGAAATGAGTCAGCTTGTGACTTGATTAGTGTCTTCCCTCTGATAGTTCTTGCTTCCACTTGGAGATTGATGATCTCTTACTCATCCTTGGTCGAATTCAGAGAGGCAAGTGTCACAGGAGAAGTTTCTGGAAGCTTCCATTGCCTCTCCAGCTCGCGGAATGACACTTCCATTTGTCATTTCTTGCCCATCACACCCCATAGAAGGGATTTTTGAAATGCAACGCACCCACACAATGTGTTTAGGTGAGATGCAATGCACTTTGCCTATGGAGAAGCTGAAATGATCCTGTTTTGACTAATTCTGAGCAGTTTTTCATGGAGAACTTCTGGGAGAAGCTGTAATCAGTTGACCTTGCTCCTTTAGGGGTTAGAACAACACTTTTAGGGACTTAGGAGCCCTTGGTTTATGGACATTTTTATGCTTGGGTTACAGTGCCCAAAAATGTCTATAACATGGTGATGGTTTCTCTAAACCTTCGTGGCACTTCAACTCTTCCAAGGCCTCTTCTCTGGCTTGTAGTTGAAGATGCAAGGTCTTATTCTCCTCTTTCTCGTCTCATAGAAGTCTCTTCAATTCAAAATTCTCTACTTGAAGGCTTTAATTGATCTCCTCATTCGAATGATGAGAAGACAATGAAGAAGATGAATGTGCACTCGAGGGGGTAGATGGAAGATCATCCCCTGCTCTTTCTTTCTCCCATTCCTCTCTTGCCATCTTCTCCTCATAATTTTTATACATTATTTCCACCATGCATGTCATCCTAAGGAGGTCCTTGTAGAGATATTTATTATTCTCAATTTCCCTTCTTGTTGCATGTTCAATCATTCACACTCAGAATTCACATCAGCGAGAAGACCACTCTGATACCAAACTTGATCCAATCTCTTCAGCTATCAGAATTAACCAAGATAGTTTATTTCTGTGATGTTAGAAGAATTTCATATGAAAAAGTATGAAAATCCACATGTGCATGCTTAAATAAGATGAAACATAATTACGATCATCAAATAAGAACACAAAACACATTGATAATAGACTTCACCCAGTGTGGGTTACATCTTCGGGCCCTGGTGTCAAGAGTGGGGAGGCCACTCCATTAAATGTTGTAAAAGATGATGATGTACATGGTACATTCTTTATCATTGCAAGGATAATCTTCCTCAACCAGAGTTGCATGTCTCTCCACGAGACGTTCTCAGGAACTCTCACTCATATGG
This sequence comes from Pinus tabuliformis, assembly GCA_031772625.1. Classification (NCBI taxonomy): domain Eukaryota; kingdom Viridiplantae; phylum Streptophyta; class Pinopsida; order Pinales; family Pinaceae; genus Pinus; species Pinus tabuliformis. The sequence continues at coordinate 314,551,792 of CM062819.1, read as the reverse complement.
TAAAATTCCCTCAACAAGAGTGGCATGCGTCTCCACGAGACATTCTCCCTATAGGAACTCTCACTCCAATTGGCATTCCTTCAGCATGACAAGCTAATAAAATCTCACATGATGTTGCATACAAGTATCCCTCAACATAATAGTAATCAGGGATCTCAAAAACAAAAAAATCATCTCAATAAAGCAGAAGAAAGACATGGCATAATTGCATCATACACCTCCACTTTCATGGACGACCAGAAAATGCAAAGCTCAGCTACTCAAACAGATATCAACACTGAATTCATTGCACGAAATTGTGTCGAATGATTATAAACGTTTCTCCTTTCTGACACCATCACCACTGTGCTCCCTACAAAATTTTGTGAAAAATGACTATAAAGTTGGCATCATTCTACCTCTGTAAAAAATCATCCTCTAAGGGAATATTTTAGATTCCATAAGATTTTGCAATGATTCCTTACTGCTAGACACCTAAGTTTATGCTGCTCAGATGGGGAAATATATTGCACGGTTGGACTCCTGGGGAAAAATTGTGCAAAAATTACTATCAACTTGTCAAATTCTGACAATGGAACCTCTGGCCCTCTAAGGGAATCTTTTCAGCATCTAAATAGATGCCTCATCATGCTGTCGCTATCGCTGTGCCACTCAAGATTCCACTCGTCCACTTGCTCCTTCATCGGTCCCCCTCTGCTGGGAGAATGTGTGTGTTCTTATACCATTGCTTTGGAGGACATTTCCAAGTGGGGTTGTTTGGCCCATTGGTAAAGGCATTATGTTGGGAGCATGGTCATCGGGGTTCCAACCCCAACGACCCCCCATATGGAATGACACATTTTATTTTTAACATGGCAGTTTGAACATGTAATGGTTTAGAGTAATATGTGTTGGCATATGCCACTTTGGAGGTTACATTATATTTTTGGAACCAATTATATAATATTCGTCATTTACACTTAACGTTGGTGCATTAACTATTTGTGTTGCACATATTTTGGTTACGGTAATGTCATGGGACTGCCTCGTGGGTAAGCCGACCACCCCGTTGATGCAGGTTCAAGCCCCGCCAGTCCCACACTGCTTTGAATTCCCCCGACATATGGTTATGTTTTATACATATGCAGTCTATTACATATATGGTTGTCCCGTGATAGGTGGTGGGGTTTGACCACCTGCCACCTGTATATTAATAGGATTATATAATGATGTTGGGGGTGGTGGGGGTGGCAACCTGCCACCCCTATTTTAATGTTTTTTTTATTATTATAACAAACTACTCAAAAAATTTCGACCGGATTTTAAGGGTCACTGGTGTAATTAAATAGGCAACAAATTTTCCCATTCTGGTGGTTGGATTCCATGCCAGGATGCTTCCAAATTGTTGCCTCATTAAGGCTACAACTTGGCCAAGTTTGACCAAAAATTTGACCAGTTATAACTTGAGCATACAAACTTAGATTTGAGTATCATTCACACCGTTGGAATCATGGCCTTGAACACTATGATCTAGTCCTATTTTCACTTCAATATGAGGATTTTGTTTTAGAGCTTCCCCATAGTCACTATTGAATTTTGAGTGTGTTTGGAGCCACCTAGGTCACCCAAATAGAAGAATGTCAAAATATTCCTTTGATGAATATTGGTTTACAAGTAACCCCTGTAAGATGGTAGGCAACCTGTGGTGACCAACTTCATGATTGTAAACTGCTAAAATAACCATGATACATAGATTCTCACCTACAGACAAAACCCCCAATAAGATTCCTATTTATGGTGTACTAGCTCAAGAAAGCATATACAGAATTTTCGTTCCACTTAGACAGATGTGGATGTACCAGTTGTGATGTGGACGCATCAGTTCATTTATACATTATGTACTATTCCATAAGACTCGTATTTGAAGGAGGAACTAAAAAGAGAAACAACATATTGGGATACAATGATTTACCAATTCTACAAGGATTTTTCATTTCATGGTACTGATGAAAAGATATTTGAAGCTCTAAAATCTATTAAAAGGGTTTTATTCCCATTTAGGAGTTCTTTGGAAGAATTCACTACATATGGATATTTTTCACATCAATATGAGTCAGGGTTTGATGAAGTTGTTGCTTGCAGGAAAATTAATAGAGGACCTGATGATGATCTAGAAGAATTGAGGCACTTAACATTTAGAGAATCTGAAGGGGAGAGAGGGCATAAAATAAGACCTTGTCACAAACACACTTCATTTGCAACCACTCAAGTTGAAGAAGTTAAATATTCTGACCAAATAGAAACCAAAGCTCACCTCCATTGATGACTATTGAGATGAACAAACTCCCAAGGAAGTTTTTGATTTGCTTAAAGAGTATGATGATTTATTTCCTACTTCAATCTCTGAACTAAAAGGAACTAATGGAGATCTTAGGGAGATGAAGATAGCTTTGAAACTGGATGCAATACCAGTCAAGAAACATCCTTACAAGTTAAATCCAAGGGTAAACAAAAAAGTGAAGAGAAAGATTGATAACATGTTAGCTGCCAGACTTATATTTCCGGTTGATGAGGCTGTGTGGATAAGTCCCATTGTCATCGAAGATAAGAAACATTCCCAGGAGATTAGGGTGTGTTTTGATTATAGAACTTTAAAAAATGCTTGAGTACATGATCCATTCCCCACTACTTTCAGCGATGAAGTTTTGGAAAATGTTGTAAGAAATGAGGCTTATTATTTTATTGATGGCTTCTCTAGTTATCACCAATTTAGGATTTCAGAGGTAGACAAGAAAAAAACCACATTTACCACCGAATGGGTTTCTTATACCTATAATTTTATGCCATTTGGATTTAATAATTCTCTTGTTGTCGTCTCATGAATTTTAATAGCTTCCTTCCAATATTACATTCACAAGTTTCTTGAGGTCTACATAATGACTCCATAGTTTATGGTTTTATAAAGAACCATTCTAACTTGCTAAGAGTTATGTTTGACAAATGTAGGAAACTTCAAATCTCTCTAAACTTTAAGAAACACATTTTTACCATCCCCTTTGGAACATTATTGGGTCACATAGTGTGCAAGGAGGGAGTCTGTGTGGACCCAGAGAAAGTTGTGGCCATATTTAATATGCCACTTCCAACTACTATGAAGCAGTTGTGATCAACTCTGGGACACACCGGATATTATCATAGGTTCATCTGAAATTATTCTTTAATCACCACACTGTTGGAGAATATTTTAAGGAAATAAAAGAGGTTTGTTCAGTATTTTGAATGTGATTATGCATTTGAATCTCTGAAAGAGAAACACGCAAGTGAACCAAATTTGCTTTATCCCAATTGGAATAAGGAATTCCATGTTCATATAGATGCATCTGGAATTGCATTAGGAACTATCTTGATGTAACTGGGAGAGTTAAACCTAGATCATCCCAAATATTTTTCAATTAGAAAACTCTCTAATGTGGAGAAAAATTATACAACTACAGAAAGAGAAGCAATTGCTATGGTGTACTCACTCCAAAATTTTCGACACTATCTACTAGGAGGTCCATTTAAATTTTTTACAGACCATTCAACATTGAAATACTTGGTTAATAAACTAGTGCTTGAAAGGAGAGTCTGTCATTGGCTTTTGTAATTTCAGGATTTTACATTTGAATTCATTGTCAAGTTGGGAATATACAATTTGGGTCCAGATCATTTATCTCGCCTTGAATCAGGAGAATCAAGAGGTTAAGTTGATGACCAATTTCCTGATGCCCACTTATTCCATGCTGAAGTTATTCCCGACTACTCAAAGTATATTGCGCTGTTCTTCCCAACAGGTGAATTCCCATAGGAGTATACACCAAATCTAACATGGCATATGGTTTTTCGTGCTACCAATTATTAATTGATCACAGATTAGTTATATAAAATGGGACTCTATCATATTCTGAGGAGATGTGTATTGGATCATGAGAGGGACAATGTTTTATGGGAATGCCATGCTAGTGTCGCAGGAGGCCATGTTGGAGGGAAAGCTACTAATTAGAAGGTTCTACAAGCTAGTCTATAGTGGCCAACCTTATTCAAAATTTGGCAAGGTATGTGCAAAGTAATGTGATGTTTTTCAATGGGTTGTTCGACCATCTTGACGAGATGAGCTACCTTTGCATCTAGTTTGGGCACTTGAGGCATTTGAAAAATGGGTAGTTGATTTCATTGGACCTATTAACCCCCATACTCATCATTCCAATGCTATATATATCATTACCACAATAGATTATTTAACTCATTGGGAATAAGAAGCTCATGTTAAATATTATACCGCCAATACAATTGCATAGTTCATTTTAAAACATAATCACTAGATTTGGTTATCCCAGAAGCCTTACTAGTGATCAAGGTTCTGACTTCATCAATGAGATGATTCGAACCTTACTGCAAAAATTCATGATACAACATAAAAATAGTAGCCATTATTATCTACAAGAAAATGACATTGTTGAAGCTTTTAACAAGATATTCGAGAAATGTCTTACTAAAATTTATTCTACAAATAGGGATGACTGGGATGAGAGGATTCCAGTAACATTATGGGCTTATCACACTACAACCAAGCAGTTACATAAGTATACACTTTTTTAGTTGGTATATGAAAGGGAGGTAGTGGTTCCAACATAATTTATAGTCCCTAACCTCTTTATTACTCATGCTACTAAGATGTCAAAGAATGAATCTATCCTAGAAAGGTTGTAGGAATTGTGGAAATTGGATGAGAAGTGCTTCCTTGTAGATTTCCATTATACTATTGAGAAATAAAGGAAAAAGGCTTGGAATAACTAAAAGATTAAGAATAAGTAATTTTCTATTGGAGATCATGTGTTAATTTATGATAGAAAAGATCTTAAGCATCCTGGTAAGCTCCAAATGCATTTGCTCCATCTGTCATTCCACCTAAGGTTTTCTCAAGATTTTCACCTTGGATCGTATGTTGAACCTCACCGAGTCTTCACTTTGTTATCCTCCCACTGTTCATTTTTTTTACATTCATCACTCTGTTATCATGGTTCAGTGTTATAGACATTTTTGGGCACTGCAACCCCAATCATACATTTCCATAAACCAAGGGCTCCTAAGTCCCTAAAAGTTTTGCTTCACACCCTAAAGGAACAAGGTCAGCTGATTACATCATCTCCCAGAATTTCTCCACAGAAAACTGCTCAGAACGGGTCAAAACTAGACCATACAGACTGCCCAGTGCAGAAGGTGCGATGCATCTCACCTGCCTAGTGTAAAAGGTGCGATGCATATTGGATACCCCTTCTGTAGGGTGGGATGAGCGAGAGTGGAAAAATGGTAGAGACAATTTGCAAGGTGGATCGACATGGAATATTCCAGAAACTTCTCCTATGACACTTTCTTCTCTGAATTCACCCAGGGATGAGTAAGAGATCATCAATCTCCAAGTGGAATCAAGAGCTATCAGATAGAGGACACTAATAAAAATCCCAGAAGATGACTCACCCCCCTACAATCATCTATATATGGATCCCTCATCCCAGAGATCCAGAGGCTGGAATTTTGTATCTTGTAAGGAAGTGCTGCTGGTTTCTTGGTGCAACATCATAGTGTTGGGTGATCTAAGCTTTTCATGAGGTGAAGAAGGGCTTTCATGCTGAGAGGATGACACTGGGTCAGAACAATTGGTTGTAATCCTCTTTGCTATTCTTGATATTAATAAAGCTATTCATGTTTTCCTCCACATTCTTGTATGTTTGATGATATATGCATTTGTGTGGTCAATATATATCTGGTCCTATATTGTTTATGATTGTAGATCTCTTTTCTTCGATAGTATTATTTTGCTTTGATTCCACAGGTGCTCTTTGAAGCTGGGTAGATGAAGGAAAAGCGGCAAGGATCTGTCAGAAAGGAGAGGAACCAAGCAAGGAACCAAACGCAAGACTGAGATTGGTGTTCTTTGTTTCCCTCTTATCTACTTCTCATAAAGGAAAGCGAAAGTAGTTTTACTTTGTTTTTTTCTAAGATAGCTACCAGTCTTAGTGGGTTTGGCAGCTCTGCATAGACACTAGATTTCCCGATAACAAAATGGTGACTCCACTGGGGAGCGAATAGCTTGTTTGCTTTTCTATACTTGTTTGTTTTATAAACTTACAGATGGAGCCTAAAGTCAAGCCAGCTAGCCTTCGAACTGCATTTTTTATGCAAGTGCAAAGTAGATCAATGTTGTTTTTGTCTATCTCCGAGTTTTGTTTATAAACTGAACAATCGATTTGCAAACATCCTAATTGCCCTTGTGGTGGCTCTAGTAACCTCATTAGATCAACCCATGTGATTTTTATTTACTGATTATCACTTTCGCGGCATAAATCCCCGAATTGAGTTGTAAACTATGATCAAAAGCCAAGTAAAAGTCTCACACTGGTACCATCGCACCCCCTCTTCAAGGATATCAGTATGCATCACACTTCCCGTGTGTTGTAGGTGGGATGCATACTGGATTCCCTGTGTAACAAGTGCGATGGTCAGAGAAGGTTAATTTTGCCTTCAAACTTTGGTTTTTCCTCACTCCCTTTAGCTCTATTCAGGATTTTTGCTGTCTGTAGTCAGTATACCTCTGTGGAAACCCCCTTCCTTTCCATTTTTCTGCCTCCATTGTGCAAAGAATTGTAAATTTTTTTATGTATTTTCTGCCATTTTTAGTTCTCTTTTACAAAGTAGTAGCATATTCGAACTGTCGTTTCTTGGTTTGGAAGTGTCGCAAGTGTCGTTTTCAGTCCTAGAAGAGAATCCTATTGTTCTGGATGGTTTATTATATAATTACTCTTGTATTTGATTTGAATTAGTAGTTTTTCAAGTGTCGAAAACAATTTTCAATTCAAAATCGCAAAGTGTCGTCATTATCTTCCTTTCATTTTGAAGAGAAATTTGTTAATATTTTCGCTTTAAAAAGATAATTCAGATTTGTACTTAGCATTTTTCTTGTCATTCACACATTAAGAAGGCTGAAAACAAATACATGCATGTGCATTTTCATTTAGACTGCTTGTTGGTTTGATTTAGGACAATGCATATAGTGTGTGCTCTCTGCTCTATGTTGAAAGAATATCATCTCTCTTTCTTTAGTAGCTAGGATTTTCATTGCAAAAAGAAGATTAAACGATTATTTGTCATCTTAGATTGCATTTTAGGAATTGTATATCTACATCACACGGTGAACCTGAAAAATTTCTCAAGCAAGATCAACTGTAAAATAAATTTAATGAATCTAAAAATGCTTTGGAACCTAACGCACAACATTTAGAAGTCTAGGCTAGAGACGTATTCCGGCGTCGTAAAGCCTGGTAACTATTGCTTTCATTACTGGTTGGGTGATTCCTCCACTTTGAGATGACAAGTGCCAGTACGGACTTGTGCTCCCACGTACCATCGAGTATATATTGGGAGACCACAATAGGCTATATCCTTTATCCATAGGAAGCTGTGCCTACTGCCCTATCGATCATAATGCATTGAACACAACATTCAAGAAGATTGACAGCTGTACCGTAAAAAGTATTCTATAGTTTTTCGATTGGTTTGGTAATCCCTATGTCTAGATTTCCATAGTAGTCTCTTTCGTTCCTTTTCAGACTCCTTAAAGGAAAAGGTCCATCTGAGCACTTATCACTTCAGGCTCATTAAAAATCGAAGGCAACTAGAGTCATCTTTTGTTTTTTCTCTACTCTTAAAAATTGAAAAAACAAGTTGTGTCAAAGCGTCTAAAATTCATTTACTTTGGAAACATTTTCCCCTTTATTTTTAGTTGATCAAGTAATCCGCAATTGTGGAAGAAATTTTGAAACCCCGTCGTTTGCGAAGGCTTACGAGTCAACCATCTTTGTCACCAGAATCAAAACTATTCCGGACAAAGTGAACTCGTTTAATTGGTTCGAAGTCCCCTGGTCAGGTTAGAACAAGTGTTCTGACAACCTCGGAGACTCCGGTTACTCCAAACATTTCTGGTATCCCTGCCTTTACAGAAGAAGTTCCACAGCTACCAGAGGATAGTAGAACTGATCCTAGTGTAAAGGTAAACACTTCTATTCCTGAACCGGCTCCATCTACAGCTAATTCAGAAAGTGTCATTCCCCAAAAATCTATCGCTGCAGAATCTATACCTTCTTCGGCACCAGAAATATTTTACGGACCTGATGGTCTACCTCTTCCACCTAGATTGATTGCCATAGAAGAGATTGTGTAAGATCCCCCATCTAGCACTCTGTTAGCCTCCTGTTGCAACAGGTGTTCATCTTTCATGATCGACATTTTTACATGCCAAATATCTCATACTTTGCATGCTGCAATGTTCTATATTTGCTACAGAGGCCAATGAAGTGTCCATGAGAGTGCACTAGTCTAAGTGCTACTACTGTATTCAAATTTTGATGAGGTAATCCTTTTTGATGATTTTTATAGTTAGGAGAAGTCCAAACAGTTTAATATTGGCTTCCTTAGCTTTAAATTGTTGTTGTAGAATAGAGAATAAATATCTGTCCAAACAGTTTAAACTTGGCAGATCAGTAGCTAGGTAGAGAAAATAAGGTGCCCAACTGTCTAATCTGGGCCCCTAGAAGCAATAAGGGTAGTTTTAGATAGGAGGACAGTTAATAAGAAAAAAGCAATCAGGGTCTGCAAGTCTAAATGCACCCTTCCTGAAGTAACAAAAAATGCTAGGTGTATTAAGCTGGGTAGGTCGCCTGGGGTTGCAGAGGCAAGATCATCTTTAGTTTCTGGCCTTAACAAGGAGAGCTCATCCCATCAGTGGCAGAGGTACCAAAGCAATGGTTTGATGGTAGGTGTTCGTAGCATGTCTAACTTCCCTTCACTCCCCCTAAAAGTCTCTTACTAATATCCCCCTAAAAGGACCTTGGAATCTGCCCAACAAGTCCTAGTTTTACTTCATGTTTTGCGAAACATCAAGTTAAATGTTGGCTTTCCTCAAAGAAAAGAAGCCATATTTCTTGTGTAAAATCGGTCCCCACTCTCATTCACTCCTATGTCTAAGTTTTACTTTTGAAACTTAGCCGTCTGCCCTACACTTTACCCCACAAATTCATATTAACTCCTAATTTCTATTATATAACTCCCTGCATTATCCTCCCTATCCCTATTATACTAAAACTATATAAAATCTTGAAAATAATAATATCCCCACCCCTTGGCATTATAGCCATATATCCTAAAAATCTGGGGAAATATCAAGTCCATCTGGGACTTATATTGAACCCTTCCGCGTCCATATTTTGTGATAAAGTTGGTTCAAATCACACCAATGCCGCATTAACCCATAAAAAACCCACATTATTAAAGTCCCCCCCCCTAGCATATAAAAACACACAATAAGCGCGTGCGGGCCCCGTCCCTAACCATATGCTGCCTTCTTCCTCCCGTCGTCTGGCGCACCCAAGATCTACGGTGGGTGGGCCTTTTCATGCCCCGACATGCCGAGGGTTAGCGTCTGGGAGATGGGCAGTTTTCCCATCATACTCCCACCACGCGTCGCCCTCCCGGCTGTGGCGGAGCCCCTTCCTTCGAAACTTCCTACGCACAAAAGCGGTGCGCCTGAAACCGGTTACCGCCTCCCCTGTCTAACGTCACCTCTGCACCTCCACTGCTATGCCACGGTTGCCACCACCTCATACCTTTTGTGCCCGCGCCCTGCCACCATGTCATTGCCACATCACCGCCCCATCAGCTACCACGTCACCGCCATACTAGGACCCATGTTGACGTCATCACACAGAATGGGCGCGAAGGTGAAAATCGCTGCACAGGAAGCCCAAAATCAAAATCTAAGGTAGTTTTTGATGCATCTCTAAGGGAAATAGGCCAAAATGGAAAGCCCTTTCATGGCTCGGCCTCCAGCAAGCCCGAAAGTCACAAAATGACAAGAATTTCTTCACGCAGGATCCAGAAAGGGGCAAAGACAGTTTTCAAAGCAGCACAAGGCCGAACAACAGCCATAAAAAGTCGATGGGATAGTTTAAAGAGTATCAGTTGAACATTTTTAATGGAAATTTTTATTTCGCAAAGCAGGTTAACATTGAATGGCCTCCAACAAAGTCAAACAAAGTGGTGTAAGCCCATCAAAGCTCTCAAAATCATAGCTAAAGCATTTAAAGCCACCAAACAGCAATGGAGCAGAGACCAATGCACAATTATGGCTAAATGAACAGCACGGAGCCACCAAGACAGAATTAACTCATTTTGATACAGCTGCCCTTAGCACAGCTCAAAAGATATTTTCTTGCATTTATTTCTGGATAAGATTAGGTTAAAGAAATCATTTTCCTTCAGACCTATGTAGGTCGGCTGTAACAGATCAATTTTTGATATTTTCCCTATATATACCACCCTCTGTATTGCTTAAAGGGTTGGTTGGTTGATAATCCTCATGAGAGACTCGCACTGTATATCTGATATGTTTTACTTAATCAAAGACTGTTGAAAATCTTGGAGGAATGACTGTCTGCTCTGTGTTTAATGGTTTGAAGAATTGAATGTGTAATTCTTGTGTTGCAACCTGACTCAATAAGTGTTCCTTACCTTTGTTATTTCAATTTCATATATGCTCAAGTCACAGAACAAAGGATTGGTTTAGAATTTGCTTAGCTGCACTCTATGCTCAGTTTCTGTGGCTACTTTATGTTTTCATCTGGATTAGTAATGAATATGAATTCCCTGTGGCCCATATTTCCCCTAATTCACTCATGTTTGACAGTTATCTAGGGATTCTTCACTGCTCCTAGATAGAGCTCATTCACCTTCCCTCTGTTAAGCTGAACGAGAGATTCTTAACTGCCTCTCATTCCTTAGCCCTCATTCCATATTTAAGCTTGAATCATTGTTTCATGTGCAGCTAGCTTGCTCCATATTCCTTTTTTGTGACCAAGAAAACACACCAGCAGTCTTACTCCATGACTCCACGCCCAATGGTTCTAAAAATTTCATGCTATCCCTGCTTCTCTACTTGAAAGCATCATCCTTCCCACCAAAACTCTAACGAAACCCCTTAAACCCAATAACTAGCCTAAAATCATCTTCAACAAACCTAAATCCTAAAGAGAGAGCCCTCTCTGACTCCTGGTAGGCTAGGACCTGCATTCCAAAGATTTGTTTGTGGTTACCTCGGCCGTATCCCTTTAAGGAGCTTTAGGGACAACCTGAGTGATAACATAATGGCGACTCCGCTGGGGAGAATCCTTAGTTAAATTCACAAATCAGGTTGGATAGCTCCACTAAGAAAGAACCAGACCTTCAGAAGTTTCTTTCTCGTTTTCTGGAGAAGGTTATCCTTTTCTTCAGAAGCATTTTACAAGTTCAGTTCTGATCTGTGATGGTGGATAGAGATCAGGCATTCCAAAGTTGAGTCATCCACCTGGAAACTCCACATCTTCTTTTCAAACAAGACTCCACTAGAGGAACAAACCTGAAAAGGGAATGTCAGAATATTTTTGTTCAAAGATCCAAAACTTCAAGTTTCAGAACACCACTACAGCCAAGTAATCCCGTTTCAAAGTGTTAATAGTGAGAGAGGATGACCGGGTGTGTGGAAGATCTTGTATTAGATCAAGATTTAGATGAATTCGACAAGCTATTATCCGAATATGAACTTGATGAAGATTTTGTTAGATTGGTGTTGTTAAAGGTTAAAGCGATACAGCAGCCTCAAATCAAAATGTGTTTGCCGGATCTACTTGTTGAGGAACATGAAAATGAGATTGAAATTTTGCATTCTCAAATTCAGTCTTTTTAGCTTTGTGATCGTAAAGAATTCTTCCAAAATCTTCCTTCTCCGAGTCATGAGGAAATTGTACTACCTTCTGACTTACTGATTGAGGATAATCTTGCTTTCAATACAAAGGCTGAGGTATTGGTTGCAGGGTTTGTTACTGAGGATGTAGTTGTTCCATAAGTCCAAGAAGGTCCAAAAGAAACTATCCCACATAATGTTTTTATGGATCCCATAGCAGATTACATAGAGGATCTTCTCAACTCAAAGTTTTTAATATGTTTTCTCTATGAGGGCCAAGTATATCAGCAGTGGCTTTTATATGTTACAGTTCTGATTATGAGCGCACATGACGGAATAACGTTTCTGATTTCACCAACTGTCAGTCAAGCATTTCGTTTCTTTCTACAATTGTTTAAGTGGTTGCACTGGTTGTTTCATTTTACCTAATCAGCAAACAGAAGGCTGATTAATGTAAATAGGTAGGATTTTGGTTTTTTTTTAGATAGCAACTTGCTGCAGTTGAAGCCCGAAGTGAAGGCCCTAAGCTCTTCAAGTCTATTGTCATATATATAAATAAAGCAGCCATGGAAGTGAAGTTTTTAGAATACAACAAACAGTTGAAGATCAAGGCAGTCTGACCTGTTGTTCTTGGCTTTTCACAAGGAAAAGCCACCCCCAAGTGGAGCCACTGTTAGCATCCTGTTGCAACAGGTGTTCATCTTTCATGATCGACATTTTTACATGCCAAATATCTCATACTTTGCTTGCTGCAATGTTCCATATTTGCTACAGAGGCTAATGAAGTGTCCATGAGAGAGCATTAGTCTAAGTGCCACTACTGTATTCCAATATTGATGAGGTAATCCTTTTTGTTGAGTTTTATAGTTACGAGAAGTCCAAACAGTTTAATCTTGGCTTCCCTAGCTTTAAATTGTTGTTGTAGAATAGAGAATAAATATCTGTCCAAACAGTTTAAACTTGGCAGATCAGTAGCTAGGTAGAGAAAATAAGGTGCCCAACTGTCTAATATGGGCCCCTAGAAGAAATAAGGGTAGTTTTAGATAGGAGGACAATTAATAAGAAAAAAGCAATCAGGTTCTGCAAGTCTAAATGCACCCTTCCTGAAGTAACAAAAAATGCTAGGTGTATTAAGCTGGGTAGGTAGCCTGGGGTTGCAGAGGCAAGATCATCTTCAGTTTTTGGCCTTAACAAAGAGAGCTCATCCCATCAGTGGCAGAGGTACCAAAGCAATGGTTTGATGGCAGGTGTTCGTAGCATGTCTAACTTCCCTTCACTCCCCCTAAAAGTCTCTTACTAATATCCCCCTAAAAGGACCTTGGAATCTGCCCAACAGGTCCTAGTTTTACTTCATGTTTTGCGAAACATCAAGTTAAATGTTGGCTTTCCTCAAAGAAAAGAAGCCACATTTCTTGTGTAAAATCAGTCCCCACTCTCATTCACTCCTATGTCTAAGTTTTACTTTTGAAACTTAGCCTTTTGCCCTACACTTTACCCCACAAATTCATATTAACTCCTAATTTCTATTATATAACTCCCTGCATCATCCTCCCTATCCCTATTATACTAAAACTATATAAAATCTCGAAAATAATAATATCCCCATCCCTTGGCATTATAGCCATATATCCTAAAAATCTGGGTAAATATCAAGTCCATCTGGGACTTATATTTAACCCTTCCATGTCCATATTGTTGGCATTATGATTCAAGTGTTGTCCTTGATGGCAACTCACTCAGAGGTTGGTACAGATACTCAGAAGTTGGTTCAGGTGATGGCAACTTACTCAGAAGACAGATCCTAGTACAGCTTGCCAAGGAAGTTCATACACGCAGGTTTGTTAAGCCCAAGTCGCGTGTACACGCAGGTTGGCTTCAGAAAAAGCGCGTGTATGTGGAAAAGCACCTTTGGTCCATGGCGGTTAGTCCTTGGAAGTTGTGCCTATGGTTTCGGACCATTGTATCTCGACGGGCGTGTCGATCCCTAGTTTTGAAGTTGATGGTATTGTGTTTCTATGGTTTTGGCTCTTGGTATTGAACAAGGCCTAAGGCTATATAAGGAGAAGATCACTAGGCAAAGAGTAAGTTTTGTGTGGGTGTCTGACGCAGTGAGAGGATCTGGTATTGCTGGTTATCTGTTCGGGACGCTTGGCAAGGGTCGGATCTGACAGCAAAGGCAGAAGTAATCATTTCTAGATCTGCACGCGGGTTGCCTTTGGAGAAAGCGCGTATACACGCGGTTTTGGTACAGTGAAGTAGCGTATGCATGATAAGGGTTGATATTTCAGGTTGTTGCTGATTCTGGTGGTTGTTGCAGAGTTCTAGATTCTGGTTTGGGTTCTGTGTTCTTGATGACAGGGTTTCAGTGATTCGGTATTGGGTTGTTTAATGAATTATGATGCAAGTATAAGTTGATGATTGTATTGCGGTAATGTTTGCTTTGTACTCTTGGATCCAGTCTGAAAATTGATGAAACGTGGTCCCTGAAGGTTGTAGGGTCAGCACCTACGTACTAGTAAATGGATCAGCTAGTACAAGAGCTGAGGGGGTTGTAGCTCCCTTCCAAAAGTAGTTGGAAAACGAGAGAGAGGGTTGTAGCCCTCTGCAGGTTGTAGCCTGCATACTGGTAAAGGACTGCACCAGTATATTGTAAAAGAAGTTTCTCATTAAAGAAGAAAGAGACGAATTGCAGCAGGTGGTTTTCACCCACATTGGGTTTCCACCTTATATCATGGTGTTCATGTGTGTGGCTCTTGTGTGATGTTCTGTTCTGTTATACTGCACCTGTTTACTGCTAAATTGCTTAATAATGTTCTGATGCATTTACTGAAGATAAGATTAACTGAATCATAAGATATCTGCATATACGCTAGTTGCTTTAGACACAGTCGCGTGTACACGCGGGTTCACTTAACTGAAGTCGCGTATATGTTTCTGAGTATGAAATTGAAAAGGTTTTATTGATCTGATAATACTGATTCACCCCCCCTCTCAGTATTATTTCCAACAATTGGTATCGGAGCCGGTCCTTCAGAGGAAGCTTGATCGCTTGAAGGAAAAGATCCATCAAAATGGCTAATCCAGAAAGAGAGGCACACATCAGGCCACCAGTCTTTGACGGGAACAATTTTACTCACTGGAAGATAAGAACCACTGCATATCTACAGTCTCTTGGAGCAGAAGTTTGGGGACTCATAGAAGGAGGATACAAATTCCCATCAGCAACTCCTACAGATCCAGCAGAGAAAAAGCAATATGAGCTCAATGCCAAAGTAGTTAATGTCCTATTGAGTACTTTGACTCAATCAGAATTTATGAAGATCATGCATCTCAAATCAGCTAAGGAAATATGGGACAAAATCGTTACAAGCTACGAAGGAGATGATCAGGTAAAAATAGCGAAGCTTCAAACTCTCAGAATCCGGTATGAAACTCTTAAGATGCGAAGTAATGAAAGCGTAGCTAATTATTTCCTGCGTATGGATGAGATTGTGAATTGTATGAGGGATCTGGGTGAAGAATTTGAGGAAGTTGTCTTAGTTCAAAAGGTTTTGAGATCTCTGTCTACTAAATTTGATTCTAAAGTATCTGCCATAGAAGAAAAGGAGAATGTGCGAAAAATTACCATGTCACAGCTTCACGGGATCTTAACTGCTTTTGAAATGCGACTAGAGGTACCACCAGAGGCCGCATTCGAAGTGTCAGAGGAAGAAGATGAGGTAAATTTTGTCAAGAATCTTGAACGGGGAACTGGACGGTTCAAAGATAAGCTGCCTTTCAAATGTTTTCTATGTGGTAGAGTTGGTCACTATGCTGCTAGATGTCCTCATAACAAAGAAAGGATATATGAAGAAGATGGTAGAAGCTATTATTCCCATATTAAAAGTTCATTTAATGATAGTGAAGATATTAGAAGTCTCATGGCGCACAAGAAGAAGAATGCTTCATCCAATGATAGCGAGGATATTAAAAGTCTCATGGCACATGAAGAGAAGAATGCAGAAACTGAAGAAGCTGCCAAATTAAAAGAACTATTGGAAACAGAAACCAGGGTAAGGGAGAAATTGCAGGATATAGCAAAAGATCAGAGCACAACTATTCAGAGACTTGAATCAAAGATCCTCTCTCTAAAGGAAGATCTTGAAGATCAAGAACATGAAGTGATCAAACTAAAGCGACAAGTAGAAGAAGGGAGAAAAGTTGAAGAAGACCTAAGGAAGCAGTATCTGAAAAAGGAAGAACAACATCAAGTTGAGGTAAATATCTTGAAAGGTAAACTAGAAGAAAAGGATAAGCTTTTACGATTTCAAGATAGTTCTAAAGTCTTGGATGATATTCTTAATAGTCAAAGATCTCCTGCTATCAAGACTGGTCTTGGTTTTCATGAATATGTTGAAGGTGAATCTAGTTCACAAGGTGAGAAAAGAAACTCTAATGAGAAATCTGAAATGCTCAAGGAACAACCAAGAAAAGAAATTCCTCAAGGAAGATCCTTTACTCCTAACTATGGACGTGATAGACGATTATTTCCTCCACTGAATAAAGTTGAATGTTATGTATGTCATAATCTTGGACATGTTGCAGCCAGATGCAGAAGTAGAATGGTTCAAGAAAGATCATCTCATCCCAGGTATTTCAGAGGGTATTGCTTTGCCTGTAATGCATATGGACACAAAGCAATTGATTGTGATAGAAGGAACATGAAAAATATAAGGTGTTATACATGCAACAACTATGGGCATAAAGCAAGGGAATGCAGAAGCAGATTTCAAAATTCAAGACAAGGGGACCATACATCATCACAGTTGCAGGAATTGAAGAAGACAGAGACAGAAAGGTGTGGGACAACTCAGTCAGCTGACATAACAGACACAGGGGAATCTGAAAGTGATGAGATTCAGTATTCCATCCTGCATACGCTGAGATAATGAAGACAAGTCGCGTATATACGCGAGTTACATGCTGCAAAGTCGCGTATATGGAGAAAGGGCAGCAGAACAGATGGTTATATGGAGAAAGGGCAGCAGAACAGACCCAGGTTCAGTCATGGTTGGCTCAGGCTCAGGGGGAGCAGAACAGACTCAGGAAATGGTTCAGACATGGTTGGCTCACACTCAGGGGGAGAATATTCTTCAAATAATGCATTGTTGGCATTATGGTTAGAAGTTGTTGATAAAGTCTATGAAGATAAATGATACATCTTACTGTTTAGGAATGGTATTGCAGGCTGATGCTTATATCATGATGCTGTTGGTGGCTCTCATAAGTCTTGGTCTAGATATTTCGTCTCTATGTCATGTATCTCTTGTGATATCTCTTTTATGGTGTCAAGGTCATGTAACGGCCTATGTTGGTTTCCCCACTATGCCTAGGATGAATGATGAATGTATGTTGAGTCTTTTGGTGATAGGAAGGTCTTCTATAATGTATAAGTCCTTGTTCTTCTTGAAGAACATCTTTTGCAGATCTTGCCTACAGTCAAGGGGAGCATGAACAGCACAATTCAGCAAGAGCAGGATGGATAGATTGGTACACTTTGGCATACACAAAGGGGGAGCATAGTTGGAGATTTCAGCAAGTACTCAGGGGGAGTATGGACAGCAGAAGGTATACCAAAGAAGAGAATATCTTGGTCCGCCCTTTGCCCTTGATCTCAAAGGGGGAGAGTGACTTGGTGTAGTGGTTGCCATCAAGTCCAAAGGGGGAGATTGTTGGCATTATGATTCAAGTGTTGTCCTTGATGGCAACTCACTCAGAGGTTGGTACAGATACTCAGAAGTTGGTTCAGGTGATGGCAACTTACTCAGAAGACAGATCCTAGTACAGCTTGCCAAGGAAGTTCATACACGCAGGTTTGTTAAGCCCAAGTCGCGTGTACACGCAGGTTGGCTTCAGAAAAAGCGCGTGTATGTGGAAAAGCACCTTTGGTCCATGGCGGTTAGTCCTTGGAAGTTGTGCCTATGGTTTCGGACCATTGTATCTCGACGGGCGTGTCGATCCCTAGTTTTGAAGTTGATGGTATTGTGTTTCTATGGTTTTGGCTCTTGGTATTGAACAAGGCCTAAGGCTATATAAGGAGAAGATCACTAGGCAAAGAGTAAGTTTTGTGTGGGTGTCTGACGCAGTGAGAGGATCTGGTATTGCTGGTTATCTGTTCGGGACGCTTGGCAAGGGTCGGATCTGACAGCAAAGGCAGAAGTAATCATTTCTAGATCTGCACGCGGGTTGCCTTTGGAGAAAGCGCGTATACACGCGGTTTTGGTACAGTGAAGTAGCGTATGCATGATAAGGGTTGATATTTCAGGTTGTTGCTGATTCTGGTGGTTGTTGCAGAGTTCTAGATTCTGGTTTGGGTTCTGTGTTCTTGATGACAGGGTTTCAGTGATTCGGTATTGGGTTGTTTAATGAATTATGATGCAAGTATAAGTTGATGATTGTATTGCGGTAATGTTTGCTTTGTACTCTTGGATCCAGTCTGAAAATTGATGAAACGTGGTCCCTGAAGGTTGTAGGGTCAGCACCTACGTACTAGTAAATGGATCAGCTAGTACAAGAGCTGAGGGGGTTGTAGCTCCCTTCCAAAAGTAGTTGGAAAACGAGAGAGAGGGTTGTAGCCCTCTGCAGGTTGTAGCCTGCATACTGGTAAAGGACTGCACCAGTATATTGTAAAAGAAGTTTCTCATTAAAGAAGAAAGAGACGAATTGCAGCAGGTGGTTTTCACCCACATTGGGTTTCCACCTTATATCATGGTGTTCATGTGTGTGGCTCTTGTGTGATGTTCTGTTCTGTTATACTGCACCTGTTTACTGCTAAATTGCTTAATAATGTTCTGATGCATTTACTGAAGATAAGATTAACTGAATCATAAGATATCTGCATATACGCTAGTTGCTTTAGACACAGTCGCGTGTACACGCGGGTTCACTTAACTGAAGTCGCGTATATGTTTCTGAGTATGAAATTGAAAAGGTTTTATTGATCTGATAATACTGATTCACCCCCCCTCTCAGTATTATTTCCAACACATATTTTGTGATAAAGTTGGTTCAAATCACACCCATGCCGCATTAACCCATAAAAAACCCACATTATTCAAGTTCCCCCCCCCCCCACCATATAAAAACACACAATAAGCGCGCGTGGGCCCCGTCCCTAACCATCCGCCGCCTTCTTCCTCCCATCGGCCGTTAGATCTGGCACACCCAAGATCTACAGTGGGCAGGTCTTTTCGTGCACCGACATGCCGAGGGTTAGCGTCCGGGAGATGGGAAGTTTTCCCGTCGTACTCCCGCCACGCGTCACCATCCCGGCTGTGGCGGAGCCCCTTCCTTCGAAACCGCCTGTGAAAAAAAGTGGTGCTCCTGAAACCAGTTACCACCTCCCCTGTCTGACTTCACCTCTACGCCTCCGCTGCTATGCCACGGTTGTCGCCACCTCATCCCTTTTGTGCCCATGCCTTGCCACCGTGTCATTGCCACGTCACCGCCCCGTCAGCTGCCACATCACCGCCGTACTAGGACCCATGCGGACGTCATGACACAGAAAGGGCGCGAAGGCAAAATTCGCTACACAGGAACCCCAGATTCAAAATCTAAGGTAGTTTTTGATGCGCGATCGCGCATCGTTATGGGAAATAGCCCAAAATCGAAAGCCCTTTCATGGCTTGGCCTCCATCAAGCTTGAAAGTCGCAAAATGACAAGAATTTCTTCGCGCAGGATCCAGAAAGGGGCAAAGATAGTTTTCAAAGCAGCACAGGGCCGAACGACAGCCATAAAAAGTCGATGGGACAGTTTAAAGAGTATCAATTGAACATTTTTAATGGAAATTTTTATTTCCCAAAGCAGGTGAACATTGAATGGCCTCCAACAAAGTCAAAGAAAGTGGTGTAAGCCCATCAAAGCTCTCAAAATCACAGTCAAAGCATTTAAAGCCACCAAACAGCAATGGAGCAGAGACCAATGCACAGTTATGGCTAAAGGAACAACACAGAGCCACTAGGACAGAATTAACTCATTTTGATACAGCTGCCCTCAACGCAGCTCAAAAGATATTTTCTTGCATTTATTTCTGGATAAGATTAGGTTAAAGAAATCATTTTCCTTCAGACCTATTTAGGTCGGCTGTAACATATCAATTTTTTATATTTTCCCTATATATAACACCCTCTGTATTGCTTAAAGGGTTGGTTGGTTGATAATCCTCATGAGAGACTCGCACTGTATATCTGATATGTTTTACTTAATCAAAGACTGCTGAAAAGCTTGGAGGAATGACTATCTTTTCTGTGTTTAATGGTTTGAAGAATTGAATGTGGAATTCTTGTGCTGCAACCTGACTCAATAAGTGTTCCTTACCTCTGTTATTTCAATTTCATATATGCTCAAGTCACAGAACAAAGGATTGGTTTAGAATTTGCTTAGCTGCACTCTATGCTCAGTTTCTATGGCTACTTTATGTTTTCATCTTGGTTAGTAATGAATATGACTTCCCTGTGGCTCATATTTCCCCTAATCCACTCATGTTTGACAGTTATCTAGGGATTCTTCACTGCTCCTAGATAGAGCTCATTCACCTTCCCTCTGTTAAGCTGAACGAGAGATTCTTAACTGCCTCTCATTCCTTAGCCCTCATTCCATCTTTAAGCTTGAATCATTGTTTCATGTGCAGCTAGATTGCTCCATATTCCTTTCTTGTGACCAAGAAAACGCACCAGCAATCTTACTCCATGACTCCACACCTAATGGTTCAAAAAATTTCATGATATCCCTGCCTCTCTACTTGAAATCATCATCCTTCCCACCAAAACTCAAACAAAACCCCTTGAACCCAATAACTAGCCTAAAATCATCTTCAACAAAGCTAAATCCTAAAGAGAGAGCCCTCTCTGACTGCTAGTAGGTTAGGATCTACAGTCCAAAGATTGGTTTGTGGTTACCTCATCTGTATCCCTTTAAGGATATTTAGGGACAACCTGAGTGATAACATAATGGCGACTCCGCTAGGGAGAATCCTCAGTTAAATTCACAAATCAAGTTGGATAGCTCCACTAAGAAAGAACCAGACCTTCAGAAGTTTCTTTCTCGTTTTCTGGAGAAGGTTATCCTTTTCTTCAGAACCATTTTACAAGTTCAGTTCTGATCTGTGATGGTGGACAGAGATCAAGCATTCCAAAGTTGAGTCATCCACCTGGCGACTCCACATCATCTTTTCAAACAAGACTCCACTGGAGGAACGAACCTGAAAAGGGAATGTCAGAATATTTTTGTTCAAAGATCCAAAACTTCAAGTTTCAGAACACCACTACAGCCAAGTAATCCCATTTCAAAGTGTTAATAGTGAGAGAGGATGACCGGGTGTGTGGAAGATCTTGCATTAGATCAAGCTTTAGATGAATTCAGGAAGCTATTATCCGAATATGATCTTGATGAAGATTTTGTTAGATTGGTGTTGTTAAAGGTTAAAGCGATACAGCAGCCTCAAATCAAAATGTGTTTTCCGGATCTACTTGTTGAGGAACATGAAAATGAGATTCAAATTTTGCATTCTCAAATTCAGTCTTTTGAGCTTCGTGATCCTAAAGAATTCTTCCAAAATCTTCCTTCTCTGAGTCATGAGGAAATTGTACTACCTTCTGACTTACTGATTGAGGATAATCTTGCTTTCAATACAAAGGCTGAGGTATTGGTTGCAGGGTTTGTTACTGAGGATGTAGCTGTTCCATCAGTCCAAGAGGGTCCAAAAGAAACTATCCCACATAATGTTTTTATGGATCCCATAGCAGATTACATGGTGGATCTTCTCAACTCAAAGTTTTTAATATGTTTTCTCTATGAGGGCCAAGTATATCAGCAGTGGCCTTTATATGTTACAGTTCTGATTATGAGGGCACATGACGGAATAACGTTTCTGATTTCACCAACTGTCAGTCAAGCATTTCGTTTCTTTCTACAATTGTTTAAGTGGTTGCACTCGTTGTTTCATTTTACCTAATCAGCAAACAGAAGGCTAATTAGTGTAAATAAGTAGGATTTTGGTTTTTTTTTAGATAGCAACTTGCTGCAGTTGAAGCCCGAAGTGAAGGCCCTAAGCTCTTCAATTCTACTGTCATATATATAAATAAAGTAGCCATGGAAGTGAAGTTTTTAGAATACAACAAACAGTTGAAGATGAAGGCAGTCTGACCTGTTGTTCTTGGATTTTCACAAGGAAAAGCCACCCCCAAGTGGAGCGACTGTTAGCATCCTGTTGCAACAGGTGTTCATCTTTCATGATCGACATTTTTACATGCCAAATATCTCATACTTTGCATGCTGCAATGTTCCATGTTTGCTACAGAGGCCAATGACATGTCCATGAGAGAGCACTAGTCTAAGTGCCACTGCTGTATTCCAATTTTGATGAGGTAATCCTTTTTGTTGAGTTTTATAGTTACGAGAAGTCCAAACAGTTTAATCATGGCTTCCCTAGCTTTAAATTGCTGTTGTAGAATAGAGAATAAATATGTATCCAAATGGTTTAAACTTGGCAGATCAGTAGCTAGGTAGAGAAAATAAGGTGCCCAACTATCTAATCTGGGTCCCTAGAAGCAATAAGGGTAGTTTTAGATAGGAGGACAATTAATAATAAAAAATCAATCAGGGTCTGCAAGTCTAAATGCACCCTTCCTGAAGTAACAAAAAATGCTAGGTGTATTAAGCTGGGTAGGTAGCCTGGGATTGCAGAGGCAAGATCATCTTCAGTTTTTGGCCTTAACAAAGAGAGCTCATCCCATCAGTGGCAAAGGTACCAATGCAATGGTTTGATGGCAGGTGTTTGTACCATGTCTAACTTCCCTTCACTCCCCCTAAAAGTCTCTTACTAATATCCCCCTAAAAGGACCTTGGAATCTGCCCAACAAGTCCTAGTTTTACTTCATGTTTTGGGAAACATCAAGTTAAATGTTTGCTTTCCTCAAAGAAAAGAAGCCACATTTCTTATGTAAAATCAGTCCCCAATCTCATTCACTCCTATGTCTAAGTTTTACTTTTGAAACTTAGCCTTCTGCCCTACACTTTACCCCACAAATTCATATTAACTCCTAATTTCTATTGTATAACTCCCTGAATCATCCTCCCTATCCCTATTATACTAAAACTATATAAAATCACGAAAATAATAATATCCCCACCCCTTGGAATTATAGCCATATATCCTAAAAATCTGGGGAAATATCAAGTCCATCTGGGACTTATATTTAAACCTCTCGCGTCCATATTTTGTGATAAAGTTGGTTCAAATCACACCCATGCCGCATTAACCCATAAAAAAACCACATTATTAAAGTCCCCCCCCATCCCTTGCCATATAAAAACACACAATAAGCGCGCGCGGGCCCCGTACCTAACCATCCGCCGCCTTCTTCCTCCCGTCGGCCGACAGATCTAGCGCACCCAAGATCTACAGTGAGCGGGTCTCTTTGTGCCCCAACATGCCGAGGGTTAGCATCCGGGAGATGGGTGGTTTTCCCGTCGTACTCCCGCCACGCTCGCCCTCCCGGCTGTGGCAAAGCCCCTTTCTTCGAAACCACATACGCACAAAAGCGGTGCGCCTGAAACCGATTACTGCCTCCCCTGTCTGACGTCACCTCTACGCCTCCGCTGCTATGCCACGGTTGCCGCCACCTCATCCCTTTTGTGCCCGTGCCCTGCCACCGTGTCAATGCCACATCATCGCCCCGTCAGCTGCCACGTCACCGCCGTACTGGGACCCATGCTGATGTCATGACACAGAAAGGGCGTGAAGGCAAAAATCGCTGCACAGGAAGCCCGGAATCAAAATCTAAGGCAGTTTTTGATGCACAATTAGTGCTTAGCGCTAATCGCGCATCTCTAAGGGAAATAGGCCAAAATGGAAAGCCCTTTCATGGCTCAGCCTCCAGCAAGCCCGAAAGTCGCAAAATGACAAGAATTTCTTCTCACAAGATCCAGAAAGGGGCAAAGACAGTTTTCAAAGCAGCACAGGGCTGAACGATAGCCATAAAAAGTCGATGGGACAGTTTAAAGAGTATCAGTTGAACATTTTTAATGGAAATTTTTATTTCCCAAAGCAGGTGAACATTGAATGGCCTCCAACAAAGTCAAAGAAAGTTGTGTAAGCCCATCAAAGCTCTCAAAATCATAGTTAAAGAATTTAAAGCCACCGAATAGCAATGGAGCAGAGACCAATGCGTAGTTATGGCTAAATGAACAGAATAGAGCCACCAGGACAAAATTAACTCACTTTGATACATTTGCCCTCAGTGCAGCTCAAAAGATATTTTCTTGCATTTATTTCTGGATAAGATTAGGTTAAAGAAATCATTTTCTTTCAGACCTATTTAGGTCGTCTGTAACAGATAATTTTTTTATATTTGCCCTATATATACCACCCTATGTATTGCTTAAAGGGTTGGTTGGTTGATAATCCTCATGAGAGACTCACATTGTATATCTGATATGTTTTACTTAATCAAAGACTGTCTGCTCTGTGTTTAACGGTTTGAAGAATTGAATGTGGAATTCTTGTGCTGCAACCTAACTCAATAAGTGTTCCTTATCTCTGTTATTTCAATTTCATATATGCTCAAGTCACAGAACAAAGGATTGGTTTAGAATTTTCTTAGCTGCACTCTATGCTCAGTTTTTGTGGCTACTTTATGTTTTCATCTGGATTAGTAATGAATATGAATTCCCTGTGGCTCATATTTCCCCTAATTCACTCATGTTTGACAGTTATCTAGGGATTCTTCACTACTCCTAGATAGAGCTCATTCACCTTCCCTCTGTTAACCTGAACGAGAGATTCTTAACTGCCTCTCATTCCTTATCCCTCATTCCATCTTTAAGCTTGAATCATTGTTTCATGTGCAACTAGCTTGCTCCATATTCCTTTCTTGTGACCAATAAAATGCACCAGCAGTCTTACTCCATGACTCCACGCCCAATGGTTCTAAAACTTTCATGCTATCCCTGCCTCTCTACTTGAAAGCATCATCCTTCCCACCAAAACTCAAACAAAACCCCTTGAACCCAATAACTAGCCTAAAATCATCTTCAACAAAGCTAAATCCTAAACAGAGAGCCCTCTCTGGCTGCTGGTAGGCTAGGACCTGCAGTCCAAAGATTGGTTTGTGGTTACCTTGGTCGTATCCCTTTAAGGAGCTTTAGGGACAACCTGAGTGATAACACACTCCATCCCAATTTGGAGTTGGCATCACCCTATATCCTTCTTCATCAGAAGTTAGTCTACCATTATCGGAAGCTCCTATAGAATCACTAGGAAATCTTTTGGATAGACTAGACATGTCTGAACAACGGTTGACATCTAGCACTGTGTCATCTAACACAGCGACGGTAGAACTTCCTGCTGTCACTCCAACGATGTTCGCCAGCATACCATCTGCCCCAACTAGCTCTCAGTCGCTAAATGGATCCCATCCAGGCATCGTTTCGACAGTATGGTCTGTTCCCGTTTGTTCATCCGGAATAATGTCTAGAATCTCGTATGTTGAGTCTCAGCAAATTGATCCTTCGCGGTGTCAATTTGGTCTGTCTAGTCCTCAAGGGAAAATCATTCCTTTAAGTACAGGATTACCGCCATATGGGGGGCAATATACCCTTTCATTATCTCCTTCAGGAGAACAAACATACAAGAGTTCACAACAGAATTTAGGTTATGTTGGAATTACGTCCAGTGGTTGGATGCCAATATAGCCTCAACAACCAAGAGTTGTATACTCGATGAAAAAATGTTTACTTATGTCAAATATACCAACTACGCCAGCTATTGTGACGGTGTCGCAAGTACAAGTGTTGCCCGTTGTATGCCAGCCTCAGACTTCTCAGGTCGTAATGCAACCACCTCTTGTCCCTACGACTCAACCACAATCGCCAGCTATGTGGAATGACACAGGCCCAAACAGGTACTATTACCCCTCATCTTGGTCAAACAGCCAGTATTAGACAACAACACATGGCTTCACAACCATGGCTGGTGCAATATCAACAACTACAATTCCAACAAGCTTACCAAGGGTCTGAGCATCAAATCTTTGCAAGAAATGGGTAGCCGTATATTCAAAACGGTCAACATCAATCATATCATAATGGTTATGCCCATCAACCTTACCAAAGTTATCAACATCAAATGCATTATGCTAGTATGCAAATACCAACTGCTCAGGCAATTCCATCTTATCCTAGGTATGCTTCGCCAAACCTGAATCAACAGTTGCCCTTCGTGGCGACTTTAGAGTTACCGGATTTAAATCGGCTAACGAATGATCCAATTGCTTACGTCCCTTAGTGGCCAGCGATTGCGCATAAACTTCTATCAGATATTCCTAAATTTAATGGAAATCCGGGTGAAGTTCCGTCGAATCACGTGATGACCTTTCATCTGTGGTGTTCATCCAACACCCTAAACGATGATTCGATTAGGCTTCGCCTTTTTCAGCGAACGTTAACTGGTCCGGTAGAAAAATGGTATATCGAATTGCCTAGAGCTTCGTTTGATAACTTCAGTACCCTAGCCACAAAATTTTTAACCCATTTTCAGTTACCCATAACGTACGAAACGGGAACAGAACTTCTTACCAATTTCAAGCAAACGACAGCCACTCACATATTCGATCATATTCATGAGTAGTGGCGTCGTCGTAGAATGGTAAAAACACATGTTCCTGATCAGCTGTTAGCTGAATGGTTTATTAAGTCTTTACTGCCTTCTATTACGGAAGATGTGGCAAAAGGAGGATTCGTCACTGAAGAGCAAGTCTTTGCTCGTGCGCAATATTTAGACTTGATTTATACTTAGTCTGGCACGCTCTACGATAAAATTCCCTATGATCCTAGACCAGAATTTTCCATTCCTCCTCCTCCTAAATCAAACAAAGACTCTCATGCTGGCGATGGTGTGATTGGTACGACAAGCACAAAATCAAAAAAGGCTACATCTAAAAGAGCTCGTAAGATTTCGGATCAAAATGTAAATGAGGAACTTATCGCCTTGGAAGTAAATGCCGTATCGACTGGCAAAGGCAAAGAAACCAAGCAATCCGAGGGCAAGAAGAAAAACAATGGGAAGAAGAAGAAACAAGAAGAGTTATCCCCTGAAAATTCTTCTGCAAACCCTTCTGGAGATAAGAAACCAAATCGTCCATGTCTTATATGTGATGAGGATCATTGGACAAGAGACTGTCCATATAAAGCTGAGCTTAAAAAATTCTTCAAGAATTCAAAAACCTTGGCAGTATTAACTGATCCGTTTCCAAATCCAAGAACAAATCTGGTTGCTAATGACAATGATTCCCCATCCCAAGTGCTAATGTTGTCGGTTTCGAAGCACCAAAATGATGCTTTGATATCGACAAGGAATAAAGATTGCGGGAATCCACAGCTGTCGAACAACAAGGCTAACGATCAACCTAGTAGTTCGACAACAACTTCGACCGAAGTTGTGCCACCCATCATTCTTGAACTAACAATAAAACCATCGAAACGAGTAGTACACAAATTGACATTTAATCCTCATGCCAGAGCAGCACAGCATTATAATATAGTGGAGGATCCAGCCCAATCGCCATCTGCTATGTTGACTCTTCAGGTACTGCAAAATTGCCCCTCCCAAAAGCAGGCTTTATTATCGGCGATAGGTGGTATTGACCCAATGGATTCCAATCTTGTGTCCTTTAATCACAAAGGATATGACCCTCAGTTGCCATCTCAACTAGCTTTCCTGATTCAAGTGAAAGCCCTCAACAAAACTGTTCATCGAACAATTATTGATGAGGGGGCATCTACATGTATTATGTCAATGAGTTGCTGGAAAACTTTAGGATCTCCACCCTTGTCACGATCTTCGACGACATTAAAAGAATTTGATGGACGAACATATACCCCATATGGGATTTTAAGTAACTTTCAATTCGAACTGGGGGGAAAAACAGTAGAAATAGATGTTGAAGTAATCGACAGAAACCTCGATTGCAACATCCTACTGGGAAGACCCTGGATATATGCTATGGTTGTTGTTGTGTCGACCTACTTTAGGAAGATTTCATTTCCCTTTCAAGGAGGAATTACAATCGTCGACCAACAAACTTTTCTCCCCAACAATTCCCAAGTTACGGGAAGCATTCCGATGATCCATGGAAGCCCTCATTCGCTTCAAAATATCGGAGTAGGCCTACTAAAAGACCCTATATTAATGGGGACTTTCGCCCTCCCACCTCCAAACGATCTAGTGGAAGTGGCAATGGTGGGAACCTGCAATATGATATCTTCTATTCAAAAGATCTCAGAAGATGATATTAACATTGATCATCTGCAAGTTTGCCTCCAAGCCCAATAGAAATATTGTAGCAATCAATGTTTTCAGCATGGGAGGCAAACCCAAATCAATGCTCATCAAGCGTTTGGATAGATAGTGTTATCGGGAAAAGTGTCTATTCAGAACGACCCTATCCCATTGGGTTGTGACAGAGACCTCAGAAACAAACAGGGAAAACTACTCTTGTATTCTCCTTTATGAACTATAAACGAAGAGGAATAGGATGAACCAACCTGTGTCTTGCACTAGTCCTTTAATCCAATCTCTCTTCTCTTCGACAGCTTCCAGCTACTTGCTCCCTCACTTGCCCAGTGTCACCAAGTTCCTGCAAGATCACAGAAGAAGGAAACTACACAAAGACATGGATTTATGTTCATAAAAAGCTTAGGATCAGATTAAGCTAAACATACAAATATAACACACATCAATGATATACAAGCATGTAGGAGAAACTCAAATAGTTTTATTGATAAAACAAGAAGATCCAAGAGGAGTTACAACCGATGATTCCTGATCCAGCATCAACCTCCCAGCATGGAACCCCTCTTCACCTCCAACAAAGCATAAATCACCCAATACTCTGATATCTATCTCAAAACCAATAGCAATTCTCTGCAATGTACAAAATTCCAGCCCTTGGATCTCTTGGTGAGGGATCCATATATAGATGTATGCAAAGAGGATGAGTCAGCTCATGAATTGATTAGTGGCCTCTCTCTGTCAGTTCTGGCTTCCACTTGGAGACTGAGAGCCTCTTACTCATCACTGGTCGAATTCAGTGAGGCAAGTGTCATTAGAGAAGATTCTGAAAGCTTCCATTGTTTCTCCACCTCGTGGAATGACTCTTCCACTTGTCATTTCCCGCTCAAAGCACCCTGGTAGTGCATTCAAGTGCGTTGCAACGCACTTGGCCAGTGTATTTGGGTGCTTTGCAACGCAGCTAGCTAGTGGAGCAGCTGAAATGATCCTGATTTGACTAGTTCTGAGCAGTTTCTGGTGGAGAACTTCTGGGAGAAGCTGTAATTTGTTGACCTTGTTTCTTTTAGGAGCTGAAACAACACCTTTAGGGACTTAGGATCCCTTGGTTTATGGACATTTCATGCTTAGAGCTGTAAGGCACAAAATTTTCTATCACAGTTTCCCCCTAAATTATGAGGCCGTTTATCGGTTGAAATGCTTTATTAGGAGGATCCAAAGTTCTTTCAATGCTGGGAGGAGACCTGTAATAAGATACAATACAATACATTATCTTCATACTGTTTTCATGATTTAGCTGAGGCGGGCATTCCCATGCTCAGCTTTATAAATTCATTTTCATGTACATAGGACAGACAATCATCTGATGGTAGATTGATGATTCTGATGAAGTCATCATCCTTTTGGTAGGATGATTATCTGTGTTGCAATGCTGTACATTTCAATGTCTTTATTTTTCCTTAATATATATCGCAGTGCGGATGGATGAAACTAGATCTAGGGTCTTCAATCTCGTCCGATCTTCACTCGAAGTACAAGTCGATCCATGTGAGAAATGTTTTGAAGTCAAACATGGAAAGACATCGCTTGATTACCAGTCAATGATGTAAACTGTTAACAAGCGTGAGAGGAATCACCGATAATGATAATGACCCTCAAGGTACTGCAGTACAATTCACGTGGTGTGAATAAAGGACTTGGCGCCGAACACCACGCAAAATCTTTCGGTCGAAGGTCGTTGATGTATACCTGTCGCCGGAAGTGAGAAACTTGACATTGAGGCATGCAAGCTTCAAAGAACTGAATGGGGTGATCCTAGATCAACTTCTTGGATAATGAGCTGATGTCGACAAGAAGCAATCCGTCAAAGGAGGGCCTTAATGAATCCCACATCAATGACACGAAACGGAGCAAATGATTTTGATGGAGGTGAAAACGATATGATGATATATGGTTCAGGGTGGCGGTCATGAAAGAATGAAGTATAATGTATGGTAGTGGATGGGACATGGGTGACTTCTCTGGATAACTTCTCTTGAACATGTCGGCGACACTTATGTGATGGATTGGTAGCATTTACCCCAAATGTGGATGGTATGGCGTGACCATGGTGATGTGACCGGTGAATGAAACAACACAACCTGACTCAGGCACGGAGTGGAAGTGTCATGTTCAAGAGCGAATCGCTACCAATAAAGTTTCTTTGAGTTTTCTTCCCAATTTTTCCCCAGTCATTGCTGACCAGTACCTCTTTATTTTTGTCAAGCTTGAGGAGGATAACATATGCTTGTTCTATAATTTTCCCTTCGGGCAAACCCATCGCTATGTTTTAACGAACCTAGCGATAGTGAAACTCATTCTCATCTAAAGACAAGTTTGTCGCTATTAATCTTTTTAACGAGTCTAACGACAAAGATAACTCGGTCCTTTTCATTTTTAGAGAGTCTAAAAAGGTATGTAAAGGTAACTCCGAAGTTCCTTTTTCGTCATCTAATTCCTTAAGTCCGAAAAAGTATAAAACAATACAGAAGGGATGAGTTTTCGATAGTTTTAACGAGCCGAACAAAACAAGCGCTCGATCTTTTTGTGTAATAATCCCTCAGGTTCAAAAAGATTAAAATCTAGAGGAGGGATAGCACTTCCGGTCGCTTTAACGAGCTGGAAGGCCAAAACTCGGCAATCTTTTCATATTTTACGAGTCATTTGAAAAGACCTTAAAGAAGACTCGTCTTTTGAGGAACCAGTGATAAAATGGGTAGCAGCTGATTCCAGGTAAGGTTTGGAATTTTCCAATCACAGCAGTGTCACAAGGATGGCTAGTGAAATCACTCTTCGCAGCTGTTCCTCAAAATGGGTAAACAATCAAATGGAGGTGAATGATCGGCCAATGGAAAAGTGGAGGTGATGGTGCAAACACGACCAAGGCTTTAATGGCGGAAAATGCTTCATTCACGGTGGTTATTTAGCGGGGGATAGTTCATTATTTAACGAGCTTAAACGCGGGTGGAAACATTTGCTCGATCTTATGTTTATTTTTTAACGAGCTTGAACTATGTGCTAAAACTGCTCGATCTTGTGGTCTTGTTTTGATTTTTTACCATAAATAGCTTTGTCCTTCCAAAGATAGTACTGTATTTTTCAACTGCTTCATCAAACTAGTTAGAAATGAACAATATTTGCTTTGAAAACGAGATTAAAATGCTAATACTTTACTTCGAACTAAGTAAAAGTAATTAAAAAGTGTTTTTTACCTCTCATTTTACCATTTCATTTGAACTTGGTTTGTTGGAGCTTTGGAGGTGCCTTTTCCCCCTCGATTTTCATCAGCTGATTTCGGGAGATTCTGTGGATGATTCTCGGCGCCGTCTGGAACAGGTAGGAGCTGAACTTGAGCTCTTTCATTTCATGGTTTCCTTTTTGCATTTTTTGCTTTATTCCCTCCTTTTCTGAGCCCCTGGGGTTTGATGGGTTCATTCTGCCATCAACGCACCCTGAGCACATCAAAACCTGCGGTGAATGTTGGCCTGTATTGTTATAGACATTTTTGTGCCTCGCGTCAAGTAGCATGGAATGTCAATAATTACAGGGATCCTCAGTCCCTAAAAATGTTGGTCTTACCCCTAAAAGAACAAGGTCATCAAACAACAGCACTTCCAATCAGTTCTCCACCTGAAAACACTTCAAAACAGGCTTATTTTGGATCATGTCAGCTGCTTAACTGAGCTTCTGCGCTGTAATGCAACTGTCCCACTCTGTACCTGTGCTGGAAGTCAAAAGTAATGAAGGCTACCTGCGCTGGGCGAGATTGGCCAAGTGGCACAGTCATCCTGCAAGGTGTCAACTGCCCAGGAAGCTTCCAAACTGACACTTGGTTCATCAGATTCGCCTTGTGATGAGTAAGAGATACTTGATCACCATGTGTAACCAAGGATCTCCAAGTGGACTCAAGAACTGAAGATTAACTGAAGAGGGAGAGGACACAAGGCAGCTTCATGTCAGTCTCAAGCTGACTCATCCTCTCTTCTTCTATCCTATATATAGAGCTCTTCTATGAGGTCTAAGGAGGCTGGAATTTTGTATAAGCAAGGAGGTGCTGTTGGTATACTGCCAGGATTATTGGGTGATTGTTTTACTAGAGGTGAAGAGGAGAGTTCTTGCTGCCGAGGAGGTGCTGCTGGATTGGAGCCATCATCATTGGTTGTAACTTCCTCTGGAACCCTGTTACATTCTATCAATAAAGTTTGCATGTTCTCCTATATACTTGTTTTACATAGATGTTTTGTGTTTACATGTATATTTGATGCACCCTAATCCATGCTTCAGTTATGAGTACATGTATCTTGTAGTTTGCTCTCTTGTTTTGTGCAGGTTCTGTGTGTAGCTGGATCGGCTAGGAGAGCAAAGAGCTGGGAACGGGATACAAAGAGAGAAGGATAAGGATCGACTAAGCGAAAGACACCAGGTTGGTTGACCTTCTTTCCATTCTCTCTGTACTTCTATAAAGTGGAACATAAAAACTTTATCTTCTGTTGTTGCTAAAGACTGTCACCTTTAGAGTAGGGTTAGTGTCATCCGCATCGGATACTTTTCCCCACAACAAACTGGTTGCCCCCTAAAGTATGAGGCCGTTTATCGGGTGAAATGCTTTAGCTAGAGGATCCGAAGTTCGTTCCAGTGCTGAGGAGAGTGCCCTGTAATACAATACAATACAATACATTATTTTTCATTCATCATTATTCTCATGATCTAGCTGAGGCGGGCATTCCCATGCTCAGCTTTCTATAAATACATTTTGGTACATATGACAGACGATCGTCTGAAGATAGACTGATAATTTTCTGCTGAAACTATCATCCTTTGAATAGGATGATCATCTGCTGCAATGATGTACACGGCAAATGCTTTTATATTTCCTGAATATATATCGCAGCCCGGATGGATGAAACTAGATCCGGGGTCTTCAAACTCGTTCGATCTTCACTCTAAGTACAAGTCGATCCATGTGAGAATTGCGCTGAAGTCGAACATGGAAAGACATCGCTTGATTACCGGTCAATAATGAAAACCGTTAACAAGCGCGAGAGGAATCACCAATAATGACGATGACCCTCAAGGTACTGCAGTACAATTCACGTGGCGTGAATAAAGGACTTGGCGTCGAACGCCACGCAAAATCTTCTGGTCGAAGGTCATTGATGTATACCTGTCGCCGGAAGTGAGAAACTTGCCATTGAGGCATGCAAGCTTCAAAGTACTGATGGGGGTGTTCCTAGATCAACTTCTTGGATAATGAGCTGAAGTCGACAAGAAGCGATCTGTCAAAGGAGGGCCTTAATGAATCCCACATCAATGACACGGAACGGAGCTAATGACTTTAGTGGAGGTGAAAACAAACTGTGACATATGATTCAGGGTGGCGATCATGAATGGATGAAGGATAATGTATGGTAGTGGATGGGACACGGTTGACACTTCCAGAATGACCCCTCTTGAACATATAACGACACTGATGCGATGGATCGGTAGCATTACCCCAAATGTGGATGGTGTGGCGAGGACCATGGTGATGAGACCGGTGAATGAAACAACCCAACCCGACATGGTATGGAGGAAAAGTGTCATGTTCAAGAGTGACTTGCTACCTTTAAACTTTGATGTTCTCCCAATTTTTCCCCAGTCATTTCTGACCAGTACCTCTTTATTTTTGTCAAGCTTGAGGAGGATAACATATGCTTGTTCTATAACCTGCCCTTCAGGCAAGCCCATCGCTATGATTTAACGAGCCTAGCAATAGGGAAACTCGTTCTCGTCTAAAGACAAGTTTGTCGCTATTTAATCATTTTAACGAGTCTAACGACAAAGAAAACTCGGTCCTTTTCATTTTTAGAGAGTCTAAAAAGGTACAGAAAGTTAACTCCATAATTCCTTTTTCGTCAGCAAATCCCTTAAGTCCGAAAAAGTATAAAACAATACAGAAGGGATGGCTGTTCGGTACTTTTAACGAGCCGAACAAGACAAGCGCTCGATCCTTTTGTGCAATAATCCCTCAGGTCCAAAAAGATTAAAATTTAGAGGAGGGATAGCGTTCCGGTCATTTTAACGAGCTGGAAGGCCAAAACTCGGCAAACTTTTCATATTTTACGAGTCATTGAAAAGAGCTGAAAGAAGACTCGTCTTTTGAGGAACGAGTGATAAATAGGGATAGCTACAGATTCCAGGTACAGGTTGGAATTTCCAATCACGGCAGTGTCACAAGGATGGCTAGGTGAAATCACTCTTCGCAGCTGTTTCTCAAAAGAGGTAAACACACAAATGGAAGTGAATGATCGGCCAAATGAATAGTGGAGGTGATGGATGAAAACACGATCAAGGTTCTTATGGCTGATGAATTTACGATCTCAAAAGGTTATTTACCGGTTCATTTTTTCCATGAGCTTGAACTCTGGAGGAAACTTTTGCTCACACTTTTCTATTTTTTAACGAGCTTAAATTCAGTCCTAAAACTGCTCGGATTTGCGTTTATTTTTTAACGAGCATGAACTATATGCTAAAACTGCTCGATATACCAGTCATATGAAGAACGCCTCTCGTAAGGACCAATTTTTATAGAGCTTATGCCTTACCACAGCTGTGCTCTCTTTCGGCAAATTTTACTTTTGCCCCACAGGCTTTCTTCATGCAAGGTCGGAATCGGCTAATCCTACGAGTTTAACGGGTTAGACCTACAGGTTTAAAGGGAGGACCTAAAAATTTAAAAAATAAATAGTCGTCCCTCGCTCACAATCCAAAAGTTTGCATGCCCCCAGGTATAGGATAGAATTTCGAGGCTGCCCCTTTTCAATGAGGTTTGCCTCTTTCTTATTATCCAAAGACGGTTCTATTCGCTGCCGCAAATCAATCTCTTTCTTCGGCGGTGTCTATCATTGGGTTGTCCAAAGATGGTTACCCTCTGTCACAACAATACGGTCTCCTTCTTCGTAGACTGCCCCTGCTTATCCTTCAAAACATATGTTTCGATGGGCGAGGCTTGAATTCAAAGATGGTGACTACTTGTTGCAATAAGGGAATTCCTACTTGGGCATTGCCCACTTTTTTAGACAAAGGTGAATGATTCCCAGACACATAACTTTAACAAAAGATCATTATTCTAGAACAACCCCACTTCCTACGGACGGGGTACGGACTAGTCATGTTCTTCTGTGGAAATTCTGTCTTATACCCGGAGTTTCTTCTGCCCGAAGCAGACCAGGGTGCATGCCCCCTGGGTCCTAGTCTTTCTTTCCGAATCACTCGCACTCATCGGGAAGGAGGACCGGGGGTGGAGGCGAATCTTGAGTGAACAGACCATTTAGGATTGGTATTTGACTATTTGCGATGCGAGATCCCGGAAATGAAAGTTGGTCTACGAGCTTGACCACCCTTCCTTCGTGTGGAAAATACATTACTCTAAA
The DNA here is from genome assembly GCA_031772625.1 of Pinus tabuliformis. Lineage (NCBI taxonomy): Eukaryota > Viridiplantae > Streptophyta > Pinopsida > Pinales > Pinaceae > Pinus > Pinus tabuliformis. The sequence goes on along the minus strand of CM062819.1, from coordinate 314,516,228 downwards.
GAGTGAGGAGACTATCGCTCCCATGCAATAAATATAGTCGCGTCCAAGGAGTAGGTTATAATCCAAGGGTCCTTGAACTACCAACACGTTCATCCTGACGGTCTTCCCTTTCAATGTAACAGGTACATCGGGGAGGATCCCTAATGGTCGACTGGTTCCTTTATCAAAACCTGAGAGATTTCTCAACTCAGGTAAAAGCGCTGGGGAACCCAGTGCTTTCCAAGCAACAGAGGAAAGGATACTCACAGACGCCCCTTCATCAATGATAGTACCAGCCATAATCATTCTATAGATCTGGACAATGATTCTGAATGGTGTACTGGCTGGTAACCGGGGTCTGCCTAGTTGATTCCAATCAAAGGATACAACCAGGTTGCTTGGTGGTGGGACCGAATATACGGCCGGATATGACTCTGATGATGTTCCTTCCTGCGACAAAGGAATGGGCGCATTGCCCTGATGCTCATCGGAGTCGGTGCTGATGAAGAGAACCTGGATGGTGTCATTCTTGTTCTCATCAGTGAGGGTGTCGCATGAAGATGACTCTTCGACGACGGTGTCATTTGAAGACGGGTCTTCAATGACGGAGTCATTGGACGATAGAACCTCTGAAGGAAGAACCGAGCCAACTGCCGTATCGACCTTTAGACTTTCGTCTAGTCTGGATTCAGTAGGTTCATTCTTAATGACCGACACTTCAGTTGACCACTTGAGTGGTTCAACTGGATTTTCAACTATCGAGGGATTAGGCGCGAGTTTTTGATATCCAGGAGGAAGTCGCACCGGTGACACCGGGCGATCTTCCAAAACTCTCTTGGCCTCATCTAAGAATGGACATTTGTGGATGGCATGATGACCTTCACACAATAGACAGGGTGATCTTGGTCCCCTTCTTCGTCCTTCACTCTCGCTAGTCGACGGAATGCAATCAACTTGACAACCAGAGGTTGATGCTACCGGATTGTGCAACCTTGGGGACCAGTCCCTTAGTATCCGGGGAATACAAGGACAATCACGATGGAAATGGATCCCTTTGCAAATGACACATGGCGTTTTAGGCCCGGTCGGTGCAGTGTGTGGGTTTTTGTCAGTTTTCTTCTGCTTGCCCCCAGTCGCCTTCGCCAGAGGCTCCTTCTGCTTCTTTTCTTTCTTCTTCTTTTCCTTCTTCTCCTTGGGAGGCTGACTTTTGCCGGCTCTACCTTGTGAAGATAAAGGATCAGAGGAAGTATCATAAGAAGTGGAAGGCTGGTGGGTAGTTCTAGATTGGTCTGACTGTTGATTCGAATGCTCAGGATTAGTGGCGATCTGGACTACATTAGTTGAAAAGAGCCATACAGGAAGGCCGATTGTCAATCCTGGAAGCGACAATGTAGCCATATGAGGCGCACCAACATCTCCCCAAGAGGAGAAGGGATTTGGACTTCCGCCAAGGTTACTTCCTTGGTTGGTGGGCTCCATACTTTTCAACTGAAAGATTAACGTGGGAATAACAGGTGATTATGTTCCGCTTTAAAATAAATTTTATTAACGACGCTTTTAGACACAAACTTGCTTTTTCATGTTTTAAGAGTCGAGAAAAAGCTAAAGATGACTCTAGTCGCCTTCGATGTATTAACGAGCCCGAAGTGACAAATGCTCGGTTGGACTTTTTCAGTTATAGAGTTTGAAAAAGGCCAAAAGAAACTGCTCTGGAGATCTGGGCAGAGGGTGTGCCAAACCTTTCGCGAAACCACAGAATACGTTTTACGGTACGGGTGGTCGATCTTCGTGAATGCTGTGTTCACTGCATCGCGATCAGTAGGGCGGCCGACACGGTTTCCTAAGGATAAAGGATAAAAGCCTATAGGGGTCTCCCAATATACGCGACGGTACGCGGGAGCTCAAGTCCGTGTTAGTGCCACCGACTCTCAGGAGGAATCACCCACCTTCGTAGAGATCGATAGTCACTATGTTTAACGACGCCGGAACACGTCTCTACCTAGACCTCTAGATGTTTGCGTTAAATTCCAAAGCGTTGTTATGTAAATTGAGTTTATTTTAATGTTGATCTTTCTTAACAGTTTGCCTTTCAGGTTCGCCACGAGATGTATATATACAACTTCCTATATGCAATCTAAGAATGAGAAGCAAATCTTTTCAATCTTTCAACTTTGAAAACCTTAATCTACTTGAGGGAAAAGAAAGACACAACTTTTTCCACAGATCAAAGAACACACACTAAAATGCACATTTTCCTAAATCGTCAAACACACAGTCAAATGCAAAATGCACAATGCATGTATTTCTTTTCGTTATCCTTAATGTTGATGCTAACAAAAGGAAACTGTTGTATGATTTTTGAATCAACTTTCAAGTAGAAATAAACAAGCTTGTCCACAATCAAAAAAACACCTTATGATAGACTCGTTTAAACACAGGAAAAGTATAGATTCAAACCATAAAAGTGAAAAGCAAACAAACTCAAACAGCCATGAACAGTAATAAAACTAACTCTTCAGATCACCAAGATACTTTTACAGTTCAGGATCTAAGAGGCCACAACTATACTGGTTCGCTTTTCACAATGGGAAACTGTAACTGAAACAAGAAATACTGAAAGAACATTCACAGTTTCATCACACAACTGAGGCGGAATAATGTCAAGGAGAAGTGGCTTACAGCAAGTACAATAACCAGCAAGCAATCAGCCAAAAACAAGTGCAAACAGGGCCAAGACACAATAGGAAGACTGAGCAAGACAAGGGCTAACTGGACCAGCGCAGGTTCTAGTCTGCCAATTTGACTCTCAGCGCAATTCCCGAAGGGAGTACCTGCGCTGTAATGCAGGCTGCCTGTGTACAGCCTGCACTGACTCACGAGAGTTTCGTCTATAAAGAATTCCGGGTCATAAAAAGCTCAAAAATGCACTGTTTTTGATGAAATAAAAAGCTATAGGTCAAGTACAGGCTAAGGGATGATCAAGAGGATGAAGATCTATCACAAAGAGTAAAGAGTCTTTTGTAGATAAGCTTCTTCAAATCTTGAATCTGCTCAGCAAAGAGCAAGAGTAGCAGTCCCTCTACTTCGCTTTTGATATAGTCAAAAGCTTTTCGATTTGGTACTCTTTTCTTCAAGAAATGAATAGAAAAATACTACAAACACCAACAAGATACTGGGTTCCCCAGCGGAGTCGCCAGTTTGTTGTGGGGAAAAGTATCTGATGCGGATGACACTAACCCTACTCTAAAGGTGACAGTATTTAGCAACAACTGAATGACCTTCTTTCCATTCTCTCTGTATTTTCATAAAGTGGAACATGAAAACTTTATCATTCAGTTGTTGCTAAAGACTGTCACCTTTAGAGTAGGGTTAGTGTCATCCGCATCGGATACTTTTCCCCACAACATGTATGAAGGCAGTTTGACATTCAACGCACCTGTAACACTGCTGCAGGTGTGTTGGGCGCAGAAGAGGATTTGTTGCACAGTTTTTAGTGGAATTTTTGCCTGTTTCTCATCAAAATCAGGATCTAATCTCCTCTCTTATTTGTTTTTCCAGAGATCTTGGAGTAAAATGACCCTTACATGGCGAGAACGAGAACATGAAGAAGAGGACATGATTGCCCTACATGATCCTGTTACAGTGAAAGCGCTACGGAATTGTGGCTTGCTGAAGTTCTTCCGCATCTCTAGCATGAGACAGCAGATTAACTTACTGAAGTATTTGCTTGACTCTTGGGATCCTATCAACCAGGTTTTCCAGATTAGGGGCAAATCTATCCCCTTGACTGTAGTAGACATCTATTTCTTGACTGGCTTGTCGAGGCGGGGTGCCCCCATCTCTTTGTCAGGTTCGACCCGAGGAGGTGATTCTGTGAGAGATTATGTCTGCCAGTATTGCAGGGAAGGATCTCAGCCGAGTAAAGACGGCAAGATCATCATCCGTGATGTCACTGATAGGTCCCTTAGGACTATCCTATTTACTTTTGGTAGGATGGCCGGTAGCGCGTCTCTTCATGTAGCCAACAGATCCTATATGCAGCATGCCTTGGAATGCCTCCAACCGAAGGTGTTCAACTGGTGTGACGCAGTACTTCTTGTGATGAAAGATCAGTTGACCAAGATAAAGAACGGGAGGTTGAAGAAATTTGGGTTCGGTTCTATTTTGACTGCCTTTGCCTTGGAGAAGATACCACTGATGCAGCCACAGTACATTGCACTTGACTTACCTTCTCCTACTTAACCACGTATGCAGAGATGGGTTGACCATATGTCTAGGCATGCTGGCCAGTCTCAGATTTCATTTTGCGATACCTTCTTCAGGTGGTTCGATCATCAGGAGATGGTTTATGCCGAGTATCCATATGTTGGCATGGACTTCTGGGGTGATCCAGATGTAGTACTGCCGGACGGCGAGCAGTGGGGTGCTATTGGTAAAATCTCTAACCATATTGCTGTTTATTGTTTTTGTTTATAATGTCCTTGTGCTTTGTTCTATCAAGACTCTAATCAAACTCATGTGTACATGCAGATGTTGGTCCTATTCATCCAGTAGTTCGCCTGAGAGTACCAGCTGTTGCCCCAGCAAGAGAGGCCACCGGAAGGGTCATTCTTCGCGACCTCGATGTGGCCAAGACTCTTACAACTGTGTAGGAGCAGGTTGAGAGCCTTACTCTAGGTATTCCAGATGTGAGGATCGACGAGCTACCTTTGCAGTTACAACGGCATACTACTGGTGTGCCCAGACGATGGACTCGTCTCTTACGCATGATCGCACAGGCTGTGACTTGCTATCACGAGCATCATTAGACTAGGGTGCCCCCTAGCATTTTGAGTTTTGGGTTGTGTGACCGATTTTGTCTTGGTTACAGAACATTATGTGTAAACCATAAACAGCTATATATATATTTTTGATTTTCGGAGTTTTATTCTGGTTGAGTTATGTGATCCACATGTAAAACATTGATGATGTGTTTCTTTTTATAAATGTTGCAAATGTCTATCTAACACATAGTTTGCTAATGAGTCGGTTAATGTGTTTAAGTTTCTGGAAATATGTTGGTACTGAATAAGGTCAAATTGTCTTTCCAAAATCGTAACACATAGGAACATGCGATAAATAGCTGGGTTTCGGATGGAATATATACCATTGAGTTGTAGTATTACGAGCTCTGAGTCTAGCCTGACAATTAGTCGGCATATACCATGAGTGATGGCATTAGAGAGAATTTCTATCAATGCGCTATATTCAGCGATATTGTTTGTTGATCGACCAATACATACACCTCTGAAACTTACTAACTCGCCGCTTGGATCAAAAATGGCCCAGGCTGTGGAGGACAGGTTCCGTGAACTACGACTTGCTCCGTCGGCATATCCAACACATGGCTCCAATGGGTTTGACATCTATAATAAATGTAAAAAGGTGGATTACTCGACCAAAACAAACACTCTTAGCGAAAGAAAAAATATAACAAAAGCATATTGGTTACTACTAGGCGTAGTAACGCTTGAGGTACAACCTGTTACGAGGTTGCACCAGTGGAATTCCATCGTAATCCATCAACTCGTAGACTCCTTTCGCTAACACTCGTTTAACAATATAGGGGCCCATCCATAAAGACTTAAATTTACCTGCTCCCGACTTATCGGATTCTTGGTCGTAAAGCAGGACCAAGTCACCTTCCGAGAAGACACGGGGTTTGACATTTTTGTCGAACTACGCCTTGACTCCTTTATTATGGGCTTCGTTAGCCAACGCGGCATCACGGCGGGTTTCATCCAATTGGATTAATTCCAAGAAACGAGCTTCTTCTTCTGAAGTTCCAGGGAGGAGATCAATTGCGAGTTTGAGAGACGAGATTTCACACTGGACTGGTAAGACTGCTTCTAGGCCGTATACCAGTTGGAAAGGTGTGAACCCGGTTGCATTCTTTACCGATGTTCAGTAAGCCCACAAAGCTGAGTACAGGATTAGGTGCCATCTTCTTTTGTGAACTCCGATCATCCTTTGCAGCATGCATTTCAGGACCTTGTTGATTGCTTCAACTTGTCCGTTGGCCTGCGGATAATATGGAGTAGAGCTGTCATGAGACAACCCTAGTTTGGCAGCTAATTCAACCATCATGTGATTGCGAAAATGCAATCCATGATCTATGAATATAGCCTATGGTACGCCGAATCTGGCGACTACATGATTGAAAAAGAAAAGGGCAGCTGTTTCACCAGTATTATCTAATGTAGGCATCGCCTCGGCCCATTTGGTAAAATAGTCAACTGCGACTATAATATACCCATGCCCCCCCGTCGAGGTGGGGTTACATGTCATGAAATCGATGCCCCATTTGGCGAATGGCCCAACAGCAACTATTGGCTGTAAAGGTGCGGGTGGTCTTCTGGTTTTGCTATCAAAAATTTGACAAGCATGGCAAATTCTGACTGTGGTTATGCAATCTTTGAACATGGTTGGCCAGAAGTATCCTGCTCGTAAGATTTTTTGTGCTGTAACATATCCAGATTGATGTCCCCCACATGCGCCTGAATGACACTCATTCAGGGTTTTTTCGACTTCCTCATGGGTGAGGCACCTCCTCAGAACTGTATCAATACCACGACGGTAAAGTGTATCATCGACGATCATGTAGTCTTTTGCTTGGTATCGAATACTTTTTTGTTCAGAGCGAGAGGTATTTGGCCTGAATTTTTGGGTTTGGAGATAAATGATTATATCTCCATACCACTCATTGCTTGTAGATATGAGAAATAAACTTTCATCCATGATTGATTCTTCGGATGTTTCATCGTTGGATGACGATGGGAGATCGAATAATAATTCTGCGAAAACTAGAGCTTTCTTTGACTTGGATTTTACAAATTCCAGATCAAACTCTTGAAGGATTGCTATCCATTTTGAATATTTGCCCCCCAGCAACTGTCGCGACAATATATAAGTCATGGGGTTGCAATCTGACAGAATGATAGTCTTCCTAAAGAGGACATAGTGTCAAAATCTTTGTATCGCTTGAACCGCTGCAAGCGCTAGTTTTTCAACATAAGAATATTTGCTTTCTGTATGATTTAAGTTTTTACTTAAATAATAAATAGGATGTTCAATTCCATTAACTTCTTGAACTAAGACCATTGCGATGGTCGTATCTGCTACAACTAGATACAGGTTAAAGTCTCTTTGATAATCAGCGGCGTACATTAATGATGCTTTCATTAGGGAATCTTTTAAAGCATCAAAGGAAGCTTGCGCGACCTGATCCCAGTTAAAGGTTACCCCCTTTTTCAAAATATGTGTATAACCTTTAGCAAGTTCGGCGTAATTTGGAATGAACCTCCTCAGAAAGTTTGCTTTCCCTTGGAGTTTCTGAATCTGAAGCAAATTCGAAGGTGGAGGCAAATTTATCATTGCCTGGACCTTACAAGGGTCGAGACGAATCCCATCCTTGGAGACTACAAAGCCAAGTAAATGACCTGAACTGATGCAAAACACACATTTGTGCGGATTGAGTTGTATCTTGTAGTGTCGGCAATGTAGAAAAATCGCTCTTAAATGCTGCAGATGATCAGTCCGCTTTCGCGAATGAGCCGGAAGGTCGTCGAGATAAGGTTGAACGATGTTTTTGATGTCATGGAAGGCATAATTCATTGCCCTCTGAAACGTCACCCCTGCGTTCTTTAAACCAAAGGGTAATTTTCGATATGCGAATGTGCCCCACGGACAAATGAATGCAGTCTTTGACTGGTCCTGTGGGCGGATATTTATTTGATTATACCCGGAGAATCCATCCATGAATGAAAATATTTCGCATCCGGCGCATTCATCAATTATCTGGTCAATGAAGGGTGTAGGGTAGTTTTCTTTTGGACAAGCTTGATTTACATCCCTATAATCGATGCACACTCTAATTGTCCCCTGTTTTTTCATAACCGGGACAATGTTCGATACCCAATCGGTTAGCGGAACCGGGTAGATGAAACCAGCATGGAGGAGTTTTTCAACTTCTGCCTTAATGGCAGCGGCTTTCTTGGGGTGCACCTGCCTTAGCCGTTGCCGTACCGGTTTAACATCTGGATACATCTTGCTTTCATGTTCAACGATACTCGAGTCGATGCCTGGCATTTCACTGTATAACCAAGCAAAGACATCTCTGAATTCGCGAAAGAGAGCGTTATATATTTCCAGTTCTGAAGGAGAACAACATTTGCCGACATAAATATTCTCTACAACATCTGCTTTGGTCGAGATATTTATGGCTATAGTCTCTTCTATGTTGGATAAGTTTCGCTCGGAATCCACCGTATTTACAATATTTGATAGAAAATCAACTACTGAAGGATGGTAGAGGTCATTTTGAGTATCTTCTTCATAATTAGGAAGAAGAGAACGATGGTGGGAATAATTCCATGGTGCTTCTTCAACTACCATAGCTTGGAGAATTCCTTCGTCGGTGTCATGCACTTGCGACCAAGGATCTGAAGGAGTACCATATTCTCTAGACCTATCCATCCAAACGGCTGATGAGCGTTGATTTGGGTTTGCCTCCCATGCCAGAAACATTGATTTCTATAATATTTCCATTGGGCTCGAGGGCAAAACCATTGCATGATCCATGTTGATATCGTTTTCTGAGATCTTTGTGGAAGATATCATGTTGCAGGTTCTATCGACGCTACTTCCGCCAGATTGATTGGAGGTGGAAGAGCGAAAGTTCCCATTAGTATAGGATCTTTTAGTAGGCCTACTCCGATATTCTAAAGCGAATGGGGGCTTCCATGGATCATGGGAATGCTTCCTGTAACTTGAGAACCATTGGGGAGGAAGTTTTGTTGGTCGACGATTGGAATCCCTCCCTGAAAGGGAAATGCAATCTTTCTAAAATAGGTCAACACAACAGCTGCCATGGCATATATCCATGGTCATCCTAGTAGGATGTTGTAATCAAGATTCCCATCGATGACTTCAACATCTATTTCTACTGTTTTCCCTCCTAGTTCAACTTTCAAGTTATTTAGGATACCGTATGGGGTATATGTCCTTCCGTCGAATGCTTTTAATGTTTTCGCAGATCGCGACAAGGTTGGAGATCCTAAAGTTTTCCAGCAACTCATCGACATAATACATGTAGATGCCCCCTCACCAATAATCGTTCGGTGAACAGTTTTGTTGAGGGCTTTCACTTGAACAAGGAAAGCTAATTGAGCTGGTAACTGAGGATCGTACCCTTTGTGGTCGAAGGATACAATATTAGAATCCTTTGGATCAATCCCACCAATGGCCGATAATAAAGCCTGCCTTTGGGATGGGCAATTTGGTAGTACTTCAAGAGTCGACATAGCGGATGGCAATTGGGCCAAATCTTCCACTATGTTATAATGCTACACCGCTCTAGTGCAGGGATTAAATGTCGACATGTGTACTACTCCCTTCGGCGGTTTTATTGTCAATTCAGGGATGGTGGGTGGTACAACTTCTGTCGAAGTTGTTGTCGAACTACTCGATTGATCTTTATCCTTGTTGTTCGATAGGTTCAGATTCCCGTAATCTTTGTTCCTTGTCGAAATCAAAGCATCATTCTGCTATTTTGAAATCGACAACATTAGCACTTGAGATGGGGAAGCATTTCCACTTTCAACCAGATTTGTTCCTGGATTCAGAAACAGATCAGTTAACACTGCTGAGGTTTTCGAACTCTTAAAGAATTTTTTAAGCTTAGCTCTCTGTGGACAATCTAAAGTCCGATGATCCTCGTCGCATATTGTTATAGACATTTTTGTGCCTTACAGCATTGAGCATGAAATGTCCATAATCTAAGGGATCCAAAGTCCCTAAACATGTTGTTCCTACCCCTAGAGGAACAAGGCTAACAAACCACAGCAATTCACAGAAGTTCTCCACCAGAAACTGCTCAAAAACAAGTCAATTCAGGATCAATTCAGTGGCTCCACTAGCTGTCTGCGCTGAATGTCAAAGCCAACACTGGCTACCTGCGCTGAATGTCAAAGCCAACACTGACTACCTGCGCTGAGCGAGAGTTGACATGTGGCAAGTTCATTCCACGAGGTGTCAAAACCCAGGAAGCTTCCAAAATCTTCCTCAATGACACTTGCCTCAGGGAATTCGATTGCGATGAGTAAGAGGTTCCAAATCTCCAAGTGGAAGCAAGAACCTCCAAGTGGAATCAAGAACTGACAGAGGGAGAGGACACTAGTTAGATCTCAAGCTGACTCATCCTCTCTCCAAACATCTATATATGGATCTCTCCTCCATGAGATCTAGAGGCTGGAATTTTGTTATTGCAAAGAATTGTTGTTGGTTTGAGATTAGAATCATTGGGTGCTTAATGCTTTGAAGGGGGTGAAGATAGGAATTCCATTTGCTGGGAAGGAGATGCTAGATTGGAACCCTCTGGGTTGTATCTCTTCCTGAACCTTGTTATTCATCAATAAAGCTATCTTGGTTTCTCCTATATACTGATGTATCTTTGATGTATGATTGCATTAGTATGTTTAGTTTATTTCTAATCCTGAACTAGTTATGAATATGAATCCATGTCTTGTGTAGTGTTCTCTTCTTGTGATCTTGCAGAAACCTCTTGAAGCTGAGCGAGCGAGAAGGCAAGTAGCTGGGAGCTCTCAAAGAGAAGGGAAACTGGATCGAGGGACAAACGGAAGACACTGGTTAGTCCATCCATCTCTCTTCATTCTTAATTCATAAAGGAAGAATACTAGAATAGTTGTCTCTATTTGTTGCTAAGGCACTGTCACACCTCAGGTGGATAGGATCATCCTGAATATGCATTATTCCCCACAACAAATTGGCGACTCCACTAGGGAAATCTGTTTAGTCATTTTATTTGTGTTTCTATCATTGTTTGTTTCATAGACTCAACAGCAACAATCGAACTGCATCTGCTATTCTCAGATGCAAAGTAGACAGTTGTTGCTTTGATCCAATCACTGGACTTGTCTATGATCTGAAAAATGGACTCAAAAATGATTTGATGATCCTTTGTGATAGATCTTAGTACTCCCTCAAAGCATCCCTTTGATTTCACCTTGCTTGTTGCTTTTGTTTGGCCTGAAACAGTAGATTAATCAGCAATCTATGACCCAGAACCCAGTGAGAAACTCTCGTTTCTCCTTCAGTGCAGACCCTGCGAAGGGATTCTGCATTTCAACGCAGGTCCTGTGAAGGCTACCTACGCTGAATGTCAAAACCCCTGTGTTGACGTTGCGTTGATCCAGTTAGGCCTTGTGCAGCTGGGGTTCTCTGCTCTGTTTTGCCTTGTTTTGATCTCTGATTTTTGCAGCCTGTAACCAGCATAGGTACCAGTCTGATAACTCCTTTTCTCTGATTAAATTCTGCCTCCTTTTGTACAAAAAGACTGTGAGTGTTTTTACGTGTTTGTGGCGTCATTCACAGTTTTCCTTTGCATGAGTGAAATAGTCATCCTGTAGCCCTTGATTCAGATCTGTTGATTGTGATCTTAGGAGAGAGTTCATTGGCTGTTTGCAGTTGATTATACATTTGCTTTTGCTTTTGGTTTGAGTTTGTCTCTTTTAAGTGTCGAAACAAGTATTCATTTCGGAAATCGTTAAGTGTTGTAATCTCTTCTACCCTCTCTGATTTCGAAAAAGTAAACTAGTTTGTATTTGTCATTTAAAAGCAAATTCAAAGTTGTACAAAAAGCTTTCTTTGTAGGCATCAATACTAAGAAAGCGGAAAACAAACACCTGCATTGTGCATTTGCATCTTGATAGTTTGCATGTTTGATTTAGGAAAAGTGCATTAGAGTGTGCTGATTGCTCTTTGAGAAAAGATGGTGTCTTTATTTTCCCTTTGTAGCTAGGATTTTCATAAGTTGAAAAGATATAAAGCTTGCTTATCATCTTTAGACTGCATTTAGGAATTGTATCATACATCTCGTGGTGAACCTCAAAAGGAAAACTTCTAAAAATATCAACCTAAAATAAATTGAATGAACTTAACAACGCTTTGCAACATAACGCACAACATAGAGGTCTAGGCTAGAGACGTGTTCCGACGTCGTAAAGCCTGGTGACTGTCGATCTCGTTGATGGTGGGTGATTCCTCCTGAGAGATGATAGCACCAATACGGATTTTGCTCCCACGTACCGTCGCGTATATATTGGGAGACCCCTATAGGCATAAAACCTTTATCCTTAGGAAGCCGTGTCGGCCGCCCTACTGATCGCAATGCACTGAACACAGCATTCAGGAAGATCGACCGCCCGTACCTTAAAAAGTATTCTGCGGTTTTGCGAAAAGTTTGGCACACCCTCTGCCTAGAACTCCAAAGCAGTTCCTTTTGGCCTTTTTCAGACTCTATAACAGAAAAAGTCCATCCGAGCATTTGTCACTTCGGGCTCATTAAAACATTGAAGGATACTAGTGTCATCTTTAGCTTTTTCTCGACTCTTTAAAAGTGAAAAAGCAAGTTGTGTCTAAAAGCGTCTAAAAAATTCATTTAATTCGGAAACACACTTTCCCCGTTTGTATTTTGGTTGATCAAGTAATCCGCAATCATGGAAGAAAGTCAATTGAAACCCCGTCGTTCACGGAGGCTTACGAGTCAACCGTCTTTGTCTCCGGAATCGAAAACAGTACGGACAAAGCGAACTCGTTTAACCGGTTCGAAATCTCCTATCAAAGTTAGAACAAGTGTTCCAATGACATCTGAGATTCCGGTTACTCCAAACATTTCTGGAAACCCTGCCTCTATAGAAGAAGTTCAACAGCCACAGAGGGACAGTAACACTGATCCTAGTCTGGGAGCAAATACTTGCGTTACTGAACCAGTTCCATCTGCGACCGGTTCAGAGAGTCTTGCTCCTCAAACAACTGTAGCCGTCGAAACAACCCCTTCTTCGGCACCAGAAATATTTTACGGACCTGACGGTCTTCCTCTTCCACCTGGTTTGATTGCGATAGAGGAAATTGTAGAAGATCCGCAAGCAAGTACTCCAACACATTTTGGAGTCGGGGTCGCTCTATTTCCTTCGACAGCAGAAGTTAGTCTATCACCAGTGGAAGTTCCTGTAGAATCGCTAGGAAATCTATTGGATAGACTCAAAATGTCTGAACAATCGTCAACATCTAGAACTGTGTCGAATGACACAGCGACAGCAGAACTCCCTGCCGTCACTCCGACAATGTTTGCCGGTGTACCATCTGTCCCGACTAGCTCGCAACCGCTAGAAGGAGTCCACCCAGGGACTATTTCGACAGTGTGGTTAGTTCCAGTTTGTTCCTCCGGAATAATATCCGGCAACTCTTATGTTGAGACTCGCCAGATTGATCCATTTGGAGGTCAATTTGGGCAATCCAGTCCCAAAGGACAAACAATCCCCTTGAGTTCCGGATTGCTACCGTATGGGGGGCAGTATGCCCTTTCATTACCCCCTCCGGGAGGATATCCATATGGGAGTTCACAATAGTATTTAGGTTATACTGGAGTTACATCAAGTGGTTGGGTACTTATGCTACCCCAACAACCAAGGGTTGTATATTCTATGCAACAATGTGTACCTATGTCAAACATCCCGACCACACCAGCTATTGTGACAGTGTCGCAAGTTCAAACGTTGCCTGTTGTATGTCAACCTCAGATTTCTCAGGTTGTAATGCAACAGCCCCTTGACCCTGTGACTCAACCACAATCGCCTACTGGTGGGGCGACACAGGTCCAAATGGGTACAATTACCCCACACCTTGGTCCAACGGTTAGTATAGCACAGCAGAACATGGCTTCACAACCGTGGCTGGTGCAATACCAACAACCACAATTCCAGCAAGTATACCAAGGTTCTGAGCAGCAGATCTTTGCGAATAGTGGACAACCGTATATTCAAAACGGTCAAAATCAACCACTTTACAGTGGTCAAGTCCACCAACCATATCAGTCATACCAACATCAGTTGCATTATGCTGGTATGCAAAGGCCAACTGCTCAGGCAATTCCATCGTACCCTGGGTATGCTTCACCTAACCTGAATCAACAGTTACCATTCGTGGCAACTTTAGAGTTACCCGATTTACACCGGTTAACAAACGATCCAATTGCTTACGCCCCTTGGTGGCCAGCGATTCCTCACAAACTTCCTTCGGACATTCCTAAATTTAATGGAAATCCGGGTGAAGATCCATCGAATCACGTGATGACCTTTCATCTATGGTGTTCATCAAACACCTTAAACGATGATTCGATAAGGCTTCGCCTCTTTCAGAGGACGTTAATGGGTCCAGTGGCAAAATGGTATATTGAATTACCTAGAGCCTCGTTCGACAATTTTAGCTCCCTAGCCACGACTTTCTTAACCCATTTTCAATTACCGATAAGGTATGAAACGGGAACGGAAATTTTAACCAACTTCAAACAGACAACGGCCACTCACATATTTGATCATATACATGAGTGGCGTCGTCGTCGTAGGATGGTGAAAACATACGTTCCTGATCAGCTATTAGCTGAATGGTTTATCAAGTCGTTACTTCCTGCCATAACAGAAGATGTGGCCAAGGGGGGAGTCGTAACGGAGGAGCAAGTTATTGCTCGTGCGCAATATCTAGACTTAGTCTACACTCTGTCTGGCACGCTCTACGACAAAATACCTGACGCCCCTAGACCGGAATTCTCAATTCCTCCTCCTCCTAAATCAAATAGTGACTCTCATGCCGGCGATGGTGTGATTGGTACGGCAAACGCGAAATCGACAAAGGCTTCGTCTAAGAAAGCCCGTAAGACTTCAGATCAAAATGCAAAAGAAGAAATTCTTGCTTCGGAAGTAAATTCCGTATCAGCAGATAAAGGCAAAGAAACCAATCAACCAGGAAGCAAGAAGAAGCAAAACAAAGGGAAGAAGAAGAAACAGGGTGAGTCATCTCCCGGAAAAACTTCTTCAAACCCTCCTGGGAAAGGGAAACCAAAAAGTCCATGTCAAATATGTGATGAGGATCATTGGACAGGCAATTGTCCATACAAAGCTGAGCTTAAAAGGTTCTTCAAATGTTCGCAAACCTCAGCTCTGTTAACTGATCCATTCCCAAATCCAGGTCAAAATCTGGTTGATAGTGGAAATGCTTCCCCATCGCAAGTGCTTATGTTGTCGGTTTCAAAACAACAGAATGATGCTTTGATTTCGACAAGGAACAAAGATTACGGGAATCCGCAGCTGTCGAATGACAAAGGTAAAGATCAACCAAGTAGTTCGACAACAAATTCGACAGAAGTTGTACCACCCATCATTCCTAAATTAACAATAAAACCGCCAAAGGGAGTAGTACACAAGTCGACATTTAATCCTCGCGCCAGAGCGGCGCAACATTATAACATAGTGGAAGATTTGGCCCAATCGCCATCCGCTATGTCGACTCTTGAAGTACTACAAAATTGTCCATCCCAAAGGCAGGCTTTGTTATCGGCTATTGGTGGGGTTGATCCTAAGGATTCCAATCTTTTATCCTTCGACCACAAAGGATATGATCCTCAGTTACCAGCTCAACTAGCTTTCCTTATTCAAGTGAAAGCCCTCAACAAAACTGTCCACAGAACAATTATTGATGAGGGTGCATCTACATGTATTATGTCGATGAGTTGCTGGAAAACTTTAGGGTCTCCGACCTTGTCGCGATCTTCGACGACATTGAAAGCATTCGACGGAAGGACCTATACCCCGTGCGGTATCCTAAATAACTTAAAGGTTGAACTGGGGGGAAAAATAGTAGAAATAGATGTTGAAGTCATCGATGGGAATCTTGACTACAACATCCTACTGGGAAGACCGTGGATATATGCCATGGCAGCTGTAGTGTCGACTTATTTTAGGAAGATCGCATTCCCTTTTCAAGGAGGGATTATGATCGTCGACCAACAAGACTTTCTCCCTAATGGTTCACAAGTTACATGAAGCATTCCCATGATCCATGGGAGCAACTATTCGCTTCAGGATATCGGAGTAGGCCTACTGAAAGACCCCACATTAATGGGAACTTTCGCACTTCCACCTCCAATCTATATAGGAGAAATAGCGTTGGTAAGAGCCTGCAACATGATATCTTCCACGAAGATCTCAGAAGACGATATCAACATGGATCATGCAATGGTTTTGCCTCCAAGCCCAATAGAAATATTGTAGCAATCAATGTTCCGGGCATGGGAGGCGAACCCAAATCAACGCTCATCAAGCATTTGGGTAGATAGGTCTAGAGAATATGGTACCCCATTAGATCCTTGGTCGAAAGTACATGGGACTGACGAAGGAATCCTACAATCAATGTTGATTGAGGGGGCACCATGGAATGATTGCCACCATCGTTCCCTTCTTCCAGATTATGAAGAGGATACTCAACAGGACCTTTACCACCCTTCAGTTTTTGAATTCCTATCAAACACTGTAAATATGGTGGATTCCGAGCAAAACTTATCCAATATTGAAGAGACTATAGCCATAAATATCTCGACTAAAAAAAATGTTGTAGAGAATATTTATGTCGGCAAAGGATGTTCTCCGTCAGAACTGGAAATATATAACGCTCTTTTTCGCGAGTTCAGAGATGTCTTTGCTTGGTCATATGATGAAATGCCAGGCATTGACTCGAGTATCGTTGAACACGAAATTAAAATGTATCCTAATGTCAAACCAGTAAGACAACGGCTTCGGCAGGTGCACCCCAAGAAAGTCGCTGCCATTAAAGCAAAAGTTGAAAAGCTCCTCCATGCTGGTTTCATCTACCCAGTTCCTCTAACCGATTGGGTATCGAATATTGTCCCTGTTATGAAGAAACAAGGGACAATTAGAGTGTGTGTCGATTATAGGGATGTAAACCAAGATTGTTCGAAAGACAACTCTCCTACACCTTTCATCGACTAGATAATTGATGAATGCGCCGGATGTGAAATCTTTTCACTTATGGATGGATTTTCCGGGTATAATCAAATAAATATCCGCCCATAGGACCAGTCAAAGACTGCATTTATTTGTCTGTGGGGCACATTCGCTTATCGAAAATTACCCTTTGGTTTAAAGAATGCAGGGGCGACGTTTCAGAGGGCAATGAATTATGCCTTCCATGACATCAAGAACATCGTTCAACCATATCTCAACGACCTTCTAGCTCATTCGCGAAAGCGGACTGATCATCCGCAGCATTTAAGAGCGATATTTCTATGTTGCCGACACTACAAGATAAGACTCAATCCGCACAAATGTGTATTTTGCATCGGTTCTGGTCGTTTACTTGGCTTTGTGGTCTCTAAGGATGGGATTCGTCTCGACCCTTGCAAGGTTCAAGCAATCATTAATTTGCCTCCACCTTCAAATTTGCTTCAGATTCAGAAACTCCAAGGGAAAGCAAACTTTCTGAGGAGGTTCATTCCAAATTATGTAGAACTTGCTAAAGGTTATACTCGTCTTTTGAAAAAGGATGTACCTTTTGTCTGGGATCAGGTGGCGCAAGCTTCTTTTGACGCTCTGAAAGATTCTCTAGTAAAAGCATCATTAATGTATGCCCCGAACTATCAAAGAGATTTTAACCTGTATCTGGCTGCAACGGATACGACCATTGCAATGGTTTTAGTTCAAGAAGTCGATGGAATTGAACATCCTATATATTATTTAAGTAAAAACTTGAATGATACAGAAAGCAACTATTCTTACGTTGAAAAGCTATCACTCGCTGCTGTTCAAGCGATACAAAGATTTCGACATTATGTCCTCTTTCGGAAAACTACCATTCTATCATATTGCAACCCCATGACTTATATATTGTCGCGACAGTTGCTGGGGGGAAAATATTCAAAATGGATAGTGATCCTTCAAGAGTTTGATCTGGAATTTGTAAAATCCAAATCAAAGAAAGCTTTAGTTTTCGCAGAATTATTGTGCGATCTCCCATCGTCGACCAACGATGAAACATCTGAAGAATCAATCGTGGATGAAAGTTTGTTTCTGATATCTACAAGCAATGAGTGGTATGGAGATATAATAATTTATCTCCAAACCCAAAAATTCAGGCCTAACACCTCTCACTCAGAACAGAAACGTATACGATACCAGGCAAAAGACTACATGATCGTCGGTGATACGCTTTACCGTCGTGGTATCGATACAGTTCTGAGGAGGTGACTCACCCATGAGGAGGCCGAAAAAGCCCTGAATGAGTGTCATTCGGGTGCGTGTGGGGGGTACCAATCTAGATATGCAACAGCACAAAAAATCTTACGAGCAGGATACTTCTGGCCAACCATGTTCAAAGATTGCATAACCACAGTCAGAAGTTGCCATGCTTGTCAAATTTTTGATAACAAAACCAGAAGACCACCCGCACCTTTACAGCCAATAGTTGTTGTTGGGCCTTGCGCCAAATGGGGCATTGATTTCATGACATGTAACCCCACCTCGACCAGGGGGCATGGGTATATTATAGTCGCCGTTGACTATTTTACCAAATGGGCCGAGGCGATGCCTACATTAGATAACACTGGTGAAACAACTGCCCTTTTCTTTTTCAATCATGTAGTCGCCAGGTTCGGCGTACCACAAGCTATAGTTACAGATCATGGATCGCATTTTCGCAATCACATGATGGTTGAATTAGCTGCCAAGCTAGGGCTATCTCACGACAGCTCTACCCCGTATTATCCGCAAGCCAACGGACAGGTTGAAGCGATCAACAAAGTCCTGAAGCGTATGTTGCAAAGGATGATCGGAGTTCACAAAAGAAGGTGGCACGTAATCATGTACTCAGCCTTGTGGGCTTACCGAACATCGGTAAGGAATGCGACCGGGTTCACACCTTTCCAACTGGTGTATGGCCTGGAAGCAGTCTTGCCAATCCAGTGTGAAATCTCGTCTCTTAAACTCGCAATTGATCTCCTCCCCGGAACTTCAGAAGAAGAGGCTTGTTTATTGGAATTAATCCAATTGGATGAAACCCTTCATGACGCCACTTTGGCTAACGAAGCCCATAAGAAACGAGTCAAGGCGCAGTTCGACAAAAATGTCAAACCCCGTGTCTTCTCGGAAGGTGACTTGGTCTTGCTTTATGACCAAGAATCCGACAAATTGGGAGAAGGTAAATTTAATTCTTTATGGATGGGCCCATATATTGTTAAACGAGTGTTAGCAAAATGAGCCTACGAGTTAATGGATTATGACGGAATTCCACTGGCGCAACCCCGTAATGGGTTGTACCTCAAGCGTTACTATGCTTAAATAGTAACCTGTATGCTTTTGTTGTATTTTGTTTTTGCTAAAGTGTTTGTTTTGGTTGAGTTATCCACCTCTTTACATTTATTGCAGATCTCAAACCTTCTGGAGACATGTGTTGGATATGCCGACGGAGCGAGTCGTAGTTCACGGAACCTGTCCTCCGCAGCCTGGGCCATTTTGATCCAAGCGGCGAGTTAGTAAGTTTCAGAGGTGTATGTATCGGGCAATCAACGAATAACATCGCTGAGTATAGCGCGTTGATAGAACTACTCTCTGATGCCATCACCCATGGTATACGCCGACTAATCGTCAGGCTAGACTCACAACTCGTAATACTACAACTCAATGGTATATATTCCGTCCGCAGCCAAGCTATTTATCGCATGTTCCTAAGGGTTAAGATTTCGGAAAGACAATTTGATTTAATTCAATACCAGCATATTTCCAGAAACTTAAACACATTAACCGACTCATTAGCAAACTATGTGTTAGATAGACATTTGCGACATTTATAAAAAGAGACACATCATCAATGTGGTACATATGGATCATATAACTCAACCAGAATAAACCCCGAAAATCAAAATATATATAAGTTGTTTATCGTTTATACATGATGTTCTATAACCAAGACAAAAATCGGTTGCATGACCCAAAAACTCAAAATGCTAGGGGGCACCCTAGCCTAGTGATGCTCATGATAGCATGTCATGGCCTGTGCAATCATGCGTAAGAGACGAGTCCATCGTCTAGGCACACCAGTAGTATGTCGCTGCAACTGTAAAGGTAACTCATCAATCCTCACATCGGGAATGCCGAGAGTAAGGCTCTCGACCTGCTCCTGCACAGCTGTAAGGGTCTCGGCCACATCAAGGTCACGAAGAATAACCCTCCCAGCAGTCTCCCCTGCTGGGGCAGCGACTGGTGCTCTCGGGCGAACTGCTGGACGAACAGGACCAACATCTGCATGCACACATGAGTTTGATTAAAGTCTTGATAGAATAAAGCACAAGGACATTATAAATAAAAAAAGTAAATAGTAATATGGTCAAAGATTTTACCAATAGCGCCCCACTGTTCGCCATATGGTAGTACCAAGTCCGGATCACCGCGGAAATCCATACCAACATCTGGCTACTCAGAATAGACCATCTCCTGACGCTCGAACCACCTGAAGAAGGTATCAGTGAAAGAAATCTGAGATTGACCAGCATGCCTAGACATGTGATCAACCCATCTCTGCATGCGTGGCTTGGTAGGAAAAGGCAAGTCGAGTGCGATATACTGAGGTTGCATCAGTGGTATCTTCTCCAAGGCAAAGGCAGTCAAAATAGAACAAAATCCAAAGTTCTTCAGCTTCCCATCCTTTACCTTGGTCAACTGACTTTTCATCTAAAGAAGTACTGCATTACACCAGTTGAATATTTTCGGTTGGAGGCACTCCAAGGCGTGCTGCACATAGGATCTGTTGGCAACATGAAGAGATGCACTACCGACCATCCTACCAATAGTATATAGAATGGACCTGAGAGACCTGTCAGCAATCTCACGGATGACGACCTTACCGTCTCTACTCGGCTGAGATCCTTCCCTGCAATACTGGCGGACATAATCTCTCACAGAGTCATTCCCTCGCGCCGAACCTGACAAAGAAATGGGGGCACCCCGCCTCGACAAGCCAGTCAAGAAGTAAATGTCTACTACGGTCAGGGGGATAGATTTTCCCCTAATCTGAAATACTTGGTTGATAGGATCCCAAGAATCAAGCATATACTGCAGTAAGGATATCTGTGCTCTCATACTAGAGATATGGAAGAACTTCAGTAGGCCACAGTTCCGCAGCGCATTCACCGTGACAAGGTCATGGAGGGCAATCATGTCCTCTTCTTCATGTTCTCGTTCTCGCCATGTAAGGGTCATTTTGCTCCAATAATCTCTGAAAAACAAAACATGAGAGGAGTTAGATCTTGGATTTGATGAGAAACTGGCAAAATTTTCATCAAAAACTATGCAACAAAGCTATTTTCTATGGCCAACGCAACTGGCCAGTGTTCCACCTGCGTTGAAGGTCAAACTGCCTTCATGCAGCTTGACATTCAGTGCAGGTTTCGAGTGAACCAGCTGCGCTGATGGCAGAGCGCCCTAACAAAACCCCAGGGGCTCAGGGAAACAGGAAAATAGGCACAAAATGGAAAAAGGGAACCATGAAAAGAAAGAGCTAAGGTTTAGCTCCTACCTGGTCCAGACGGCGCCGAAAATCGTCCGCAGAATCTCCCGGAATCAGCTGATGAAAATCAAGGGGGAAGAGGCCTTCCAAAGCTCCAACAAACCAAGTTCAAATGAAATGGTAAAATGAGAGGTAAAAACACTTTTTAATTGCTTTTTACGTACTTCAAAGAGAAATATTAGGGTTTTGATCTCATTTCCAAACAAATGTTATTCATTTCTAACTAGTTTGATGCAGCAATTGAGGATACAATACTATCTTTGAAAAGGGCAAAGCTAGTTATGGTAAAAAATCAAAAAAATTGACCATATAATTTCGAGCAGTTTTAGCACACAGTTCATGCTCGTTAAAAAATAAACGCAAGATCCGAGCAGTTTTAGCACATAGTTCATGATCGTTAAAAAATAAACATAAGATCAAGCAAATGTTTCCACCCGAATTTAAGCTCGTTAAAAAATGGACTACCCGGTAAATAACCACTGTGAATGTAATATCATCAGCGATTAAAGCCTTGGTCGTGTTTGCACTGTCACCTCCACTTTTCCATTGGTCGATCATTCACCTCCATATGATTGTTTACCCATTTTGAGGAACAGCTGCGAAGAGTGATTTCACTAGCCATCCTTGTGACACTGCCGTGATTGGAAAATTCCAACCTGTACCTGGAATCAGATGCTAACCCGTTTTATCACTCGTTCCTCAAAAAACGAGTCTTCTTTAAGCTCTTTTCATCTGAATCGTAAAATATGAAAAGATTTCCGAGTCCTTGGCCTTCCAGCTCGTTAAAGGGACAGGAAGTGCTATCCCTCCTCTAGATTTTAATCTTTTTGGACCTGAGGGATTATTGCACAAAAAGATCAAGCGCTTGTTTTATTCGGATCGTTAAAACTATCGAAAACTCATCCCTTCTGTATTGTTTTATATTTTTTCTGACCTAAGGGATTAGATGACGAAATAGGACTTTTGGAGTTAACTTTACGTACCTTTTCAGACTCTCTAAAAATGAAAAGGACCGAGTTATCTTTGTCGTTAGACTCGTTAAAATCATTAAATAGAGACAAACTTGTCTTTAGACGAGAACGAGTTTCACTATCGCTAGGCTCGTTAAAACATAGCGATGGGCTTTCCCGAAGGGCAGGTTATAGAACAAGCATATGTTATCCTCCTCAAGCTTGACAAAAATAAAGAGGTACTGGTCAACAATGACTGGGGAAAAATTGGGAGAAACTCAATAAAACTTTGATGGTAGCAGGTTGCTCTTGAACATGACACTTTTCCTCCGTACCACAATCGGGTTGGGTTGTTTCATTCACCGGTCACATCCATGGTCTCGCCATACCATCCATATTTGGGGTAATGCTACCGATCCATCGCATCAGTGTCGCCATATGTTCAAGAGAAGTCGTTCAGAAAAGTCAACCGGGTCCCATCCACTGCCGTACATTATCCTTCATTCTTTCATGACCGCCACCCTGAATCATATGTCACAGATCGTTTTCACCTCCATCAAAATCATTAGCTCCGTTCCGTGTCACTCATGTGGGATTCATTAAGGCCCTCCTTTAAGTTGATCTAGGAACAACCCCTTCAGTACTTTGAAGCTTGCATGCCTCAATGGTAAGTTTCTCACTTCCGGCGACAGGTATACATCAATGACCTTCGACCCAAAGATTTTGCATGGTGTTCGACGCCAAGTCCTTTATTCACACCACGTGAATTGTACTGCAGTACCTTGAGGGTCATTATCATTATCGGTGATTCCTCTCGCGCTTGTTAACGATTTACCTCATTGACCAGTAATCAAGCGATGTCTTTCCATGTTCGACTTCAGAACATTTCTCACATGTATCGACTTGTACTTAGAGTGAAGATCGAATGAGTTTGAAGACCCCAGATCTAGTTTCATCCATCCGGGCTGCGATATATATTCAGGAAAGATAAAGACATTGAGATGTACATCATTGCAGCAGATAATCATCCTACCCAAAGGATGATAATTTCATCAAAATTATCAGTCTACCACCAGACGATTATCTGTTCTATGTACATAAAAATGAATTTATAAAGCTGAGCATGGGAATGCCCGCCTCAGCTAGATCATGAAAGCAGTATGAAAAATAATGTATTGTATTGTATCTTATTACAGGTCTCCTCCCAACACTGGATGAACTTCGGATCCCCCTGATAAATCATTTCACCCGATAAACGGCCTCATACTTTAGGGGGCAACTGTTATAGACATTTTTGTGCCTTACAACATTGAACATGAAATTTCCATAATCTAAGGGATCCAAAGTCCCTAAACATGTTGTTCCTAACCCTAGAGGAACAAGGCTAACAAACCACAGCAATTCACAGAAGTTCTCCACCAGAAACTGCTCAAAAACAAGTCAATTCAGGATCAATTCAGTGGCTCCACTAGCTGTCTGCACTGAATGTCAAAGCCAACACTGTCTACCTGTGCTGAATGTCAAAGCCAACACTGACTACCTGCGCTGAGCGAGAGTTGACATGTGGCAAGTTCATTCCACGAGGTGTCAAAACCCAGGAAGCTTCCAAAATCTTCTTCAATGACACTTGCCTCAGGGAATTCGACTACGATGAGTAAGAGGTTCCAAATCTCCAAGTGGAAGCAAGAACCTCCAAGTGGAATCAAGAACTGACAGAGGGAGAGGACACTAGTCAGATGTCAAGCTGACTCATCCTCTCTCCAAACATCTATATATGTGTAGAGCTGTAACAAGGGTATTTTTCACCTCTAGTTATCTCACATTACAAGTCAATCCGGGAGCGTTTTTTTATTGTAAAGGGTATCTCAATTTGAGGCTATTTGTCAGAGTAATGCTTAGTAGTATAGGTCTAAGAAATACAAGAGTAAACGGATGCTAAGCTATGGCTAAATTACTTTTGCATAAAGAAATCACACGCGACAACTTTATCAGTCAAGGGTACGGAAATAGTAACCCATCCCTCTAGAAACTGATGAAGGAAAAGGAATTAGAGTATGGATCATGGATCTGGGAGCATAATAGCGTCTGTTGTGTCTCACGACAGCCTTGATCCTCCTCCCACACCAAACCAAGGAATGCAAGTAAAAAGGAACAGCAAGAAAGCAGAATGGAACGACAATTCAGAAATGGAACAGCAGTGAGAGGAACGGCAGTAAAGAAACTAAATCTCGCGAGTTCAACACTCTCAATTCTTGGCATCAACTTACATACAAAGAAAGAGCAATCTTTTGTACAAGTAGACAGCTTAATCAAATGGAACAGCAAACCACCATAAACAGGAAACGTCAATCATATGTACACATAATCTGAAATGATCACCAGTAGTCCACACACAACGTTAATTCCATCTTCTTATGATCATCACTCCAACCATATGTAGCGAAAACATTCCACTTATAAATTCTGTAACAGAAGTGAACAACTAAGAACAATGTTATGTGATCAATTCTGGAAATATGATGTAAACTTGTTACAAAGATTTACAAAAGGAAAACTACTGATGAACGAGTATGGAACAGCATGTAAG
This sequence comes from Pinus tabuliformis, assembly GCA_031772625.1. Lineage (NCBI taxonomy): Eukaryota > Viridiplantae > Streptophyta > Pinopsida > Pinales > Pinaceae > Pinus > Pinus tabuliformis. Next base: position 314,491,247 of record CM062819.1, on the reverse strand, counting down.
TATATCAGATTATTAAGAACAATAAACAAACCACACAAAGCCAAACTGTAATGATACAATCAGCCAGTGTCCGTTGGAGCCGGGCCCTTAGCTTCCAATGGCACACCGCCGTAACTTACTTCAGATGCAGGGAGAAAGTAACACCAAATATATTATATTAACGCATCAATGATAGTACAGCAAAACTAAGTCTCAAAGAGACTCGATAGTCTGAGTTTAACCAACTGTGAAGTCTGTAAACAGAAAGTAAAGATACAAGATAATCAAAAGTCCCCGAAGTCTTCGATGCTGCCCCTTTTTATACAAGTAATGGCGGAGTTAACTAAACAAAAAAATAATTGAAACTAACGATCCCTCAGGATCAAAGATCCTGAGGGATCTGTTAAACTGTTAACTCCTCTCTTTTCTCTGCCTAGCCTTCCGAACTGACAGTCCTTCATCTCGTCCCGGATTGATCTGCCTTGATTTACTCGCCCTGGTCTGGATTTTATTTGGTTTTGGAGGGACAGCCGTTATCTCCTCATGGAACTCTCGTTTTGCACCGCGCCTTCCTACTTTTGTCTTTTCCTGCATAGAGAAGATAACTATTAGTGATTGGGTCATTCGTGCTCATTCTCATTACATTCTCCTTATTTTATAACAAATAAAAGGTTACAACTATTGCTTGAAACACCACTAAGTTATTCGTTAAAACATACCTTTCCAATGCTCTACACACCCCCCGGCTTACTCTGTTTCATGGCCTCATGAAAACGTTATAATTAACATGGAGAGCGGTAAGAGAATAGGCGGGAGAGGGCACCTCGTGAGGAGGTCTGCGACCATGGTGAGCAACCAGATAAGAATTGATTCAATTGATCTGCAGGCATATTATACAAGGCCTGGTACCGAGGTGCAGGGTGCCAAATAATTGGGCTATGGAATCGGTATCCTAACCAAGACGACCCAGCTTGCAGAATGCGCTGGCCATAAAGGCTCAACCGTTCAGCAGCCAGCTCAAAATTCTCGTATTTGAATGGCTCCATGAGCTGGATGCTTGGGGTAGAAATCTGATAGCGGAATTTGGCAGCATCCAGGGCAGAATCCTTAATAGCCAGAAAGTATTCCAAGCTATTTCGGATCAAATCCTCATGCATGGGTCCTAGCAGTTCTATGACGCCCGAGGTTCTCATAAGGCTTTTGTGTGATTGCCATAGGTGAACTGGGTCTCTAGGCTCGGCCCTGACCCATAGATCTAGGTTGTTCTCCTGCCTCTGAAAGGCATTGTAAGCCCTGAGCCACTTTAACTGATTGACCCCAAATGAAACAAAGGCTTGTAGCTGTATATCTCCCATGAAAGGGCCAGGGTTTAAATCAGTTTCCTACTCAAGCACCATATTGTGCAAATAGAATTCACATAGTAACCGTTGGACCTTAACCCCATAATGTTTGCAATAATCAATAAAATCATTAACAGTATTAATCTGAATAGGGGCACCTTCCCTGACAGCTTTTATTTTCAATTTTAAGTATCTTTCAAGGAGAAATAAAGCATAATTCTTTGCAGGGGCCCTGCAAGTCAAAACATCATTATACAGTGAACATACAGTGTCCAATTGTTTAATAACAGCATCTAGTCAACGTGTTACCTTGGCAACCTTTTCCTGTTCCTTCTGCCATCCTTCAAAGGCCTGACTCTCTGATTGACTCATGTTCCGCAGTTGCTGCTGCACTTCTTCATGTTTTTCCCGAGGGATCATTTGTTCCTTTAACTGCTCAGCTTCCTGCTGCAACTTCTCGTATTTTTCCCGAGGGATCATTTGTTCCCTTAGCTGGTCAGCCTCCTGTCGAGCTTGCTTCATCTCATGGTGCAAGGCCTTGGTTTTTGGATCCTTTTTCCATGATTTCTCAGAGGCAGGGAGTTTTACCTGGACCTTCACGTTTCGCTGCCTAGAATTCGTATCCCGAATTATCCCTAAAGGTGGTGCCTCAGTTTGGACTGCTTTGTTTTCCCTTTCTTTCTTAACATGAATAAAGGGGTACGATGGCCCCTCTATAAATGGAATGTCGTCTTGCGGCTCGGTTTTGATTGGAACAGCAGTTGGTCCCAATGGGCAATTTGGAACAGCAGTATGTTCCTCAGCGTCAATAGGAACGACATTCTGATGTTCCATATCAGATGGAACGGCATTTTGTTCCTCAGTGCTGATTAGAACAGTCGTAGGTCTATCAGTGGAGTATTTACCTACGAGACGCCTATAATCCCCTTGCCTTCTCATCTGACAGGACCCTGCTGCATTTGTCCTTCTTTTTCTCCTTATGGTCCTTCTTATTCTCAGACTGGCTTTCAAACTTCAAATTTTCTGCCGAAGCTGGGCTATAATATTCAACAGTCTCTGCTGTTTCTTTCTCAATTTCTTAATTTCTCTTGCCTCGGTAGTGGGCGCATGAGTGGCCCTCAGTTTTGCTCCTCTTTCATCGAGGGTTTCTTCTGGCATTCTGGGAACGAACTGTTCCCGACAAGCATTTTCATTCTCCACGTCATCAGTAGGTGGGTTTTCTTCTGGTGTCTTGGGAACGGGTTGTTCCCGGTTGGTATTTACATTTTCTTTGTCAACAACAGGGAGGTTTTCTCCTCCCGCCATTTCTTCATGCAATTCTTCATGCGTCTCTTCCCCATAGGGTCCTTCAGGAGGGTCTGCTGGACTGGAAGGTGAAGCATAATCTCCCAGGCTGGCCAAGATGGTGGCCAGGTCTTCTTCCTCCACGGGGACCTGTGGAGGGCTGTCCCCCAATTGTTCCATCTCCTCCTCCTGAATTGGCTGCTCAGTGGCTGCCTCCGGATAGTAGGCCTCGGCCTCAGAGTCAGAATGTTCATTTCCTTCCTCGGCTTCTGCTTCGTTCTCAATTTGTTCCACATTTTCCCTCAAGGGTTCCTGTTCTGGCACTGGTGGCTCATCTATTATTTCGATCGGCTGGTCAATGCTTAGCTGGATTTTCTCCAGCCTGCCTTTTATTCTTGCCAACCGAGCTGACTTCCTAGGCCTCTCGGGCTGTTCGGGTGTGCTGGCCACCTGTTCTTCCACCACCACCTTTCTGCGTTTTTCAGATTGTTCTGGCGTGCCAGAGGAATGCCTACGTTTCGAGGCAGCACGCTCTTCTGTGGCCAGTTCCTTATGTTTTTCTGCATGTCCAGATGCTCTAGAGGAACGTTTTCGTTTTACTGACTCCGTGCATTTCTTGGGTTGCTCGGTTGTATCCGAGGGATGCTTGGGTTTTGTTGATTCTCTGGGCTCCTTGGGTGCTTTAGAGGTACTAGCGGGATGCTTAGCCTTTGGGGATGGTGATGCCACTCCCCCTCCAATTGCTGTAATAAGCTCCCCCCAGCTACTCTGCTGCTGAGTGAGACTGTAGCTCACTACCAGGCGAATCAACCCATGGTGGCTAACCACTGCGTCTTCATGGTGTGCCTTTTTCAGGCTCCGAGAGGCATCATGCAGTAATGAATTTAACAATGCAGGGAGATTCACAGAACATTTTCCTTTTAACACAGCCAGGAGCTTAAGGTGACGCGGTCTTACCACATCTTTTCGCCCCTCGCAGGTGATGTAGCTCTGCACCACCTTTGCCAATTCGCTCCAGGGTTCTCTTAGCATTGCCGGCAGCACTCCTTTTCCCTTCACTATTAGATTCTGTCATTCGTCTTGGAAAATTTCTATGATCTTTTGCAACCTCTCTTTCTTTATCGTCCATATTGGTCCTGAGGCTGGTAATCCTGTTACTTCCGCGATTATTTCCTTCGTGACCATTATCTGCTTCCCACCCACTACGGAGTGTTCTTCCTGCAAATTCTGCAGGAATTCCATGGCCACAGTTTCATTTGATTCACGCAGGCGGCTAAAATAAGTTAGCCACCCCGCCATTTCTAGGATCTCCCGAGCAGCTTCGGAGACTACTAGCTCACTAGGCTCGCTTCTGATAGCCTTGCCTCCCATGGTTCTGTTTCGGGATCCTAGATGGAACAGCAATTACCTATCGCAAAGAACGTAATCGCAGCAAGAAAAAAAACACAGAGCATGCATGAAAATTGATTGTAAATAACAACTTTTTGCAAAAATAGCATTGTCATGCCGTTAACCCATACCGTACCTTCGTACCATATCATTTCCGAATGATGTACTAACACGTGGCCGGCGGAGTAATGAGGTCACCTCCCCCCTCGCAATATGATAGGCTGTCCCAGCCGTCAAATGGAGGAGGAGCCGCCGTCCCGTCACCAAGTCATAAAGGAACAGCATATAGAGTTTTGCCATGTTTCAGATTAGACAAAGAAATACCGAGATCGAGGCAAAAGGTAGATCGCGTTTTGCATAAGCCTGTGTGATGTGATGCAAAACATGAGGATAGGACGTCTGGCACTCATATAAGGTCTGAGGTAGTCATAGTCAATACCTTTGCCATGATTGGTGGTGATAGATATTCATGCGACGTATCCATCAAAGTGTAAGATATAATTATTAGGAGGATAGAAAGAAGTATTTGATATGATCCAAATTGGTGTATATATTACGACTCCGATACCATTAACAGAGCTCTCCTGCCGACAGGTGTTCATAACCTTGGCAGAGTTGTTTATTTCACCCTGGAACCATGGTCCTTTGTGTATTTTTGAAGAGCAATTCTTGTCAAAATGCAGGCCATCATGCTGGCTTGGTAACCAGATAACCGTGATGCCATTCACCAGAGAGGCGCGAAACGTGGGCAGGCCAGCTCGTAATGAGACCCCCTGTTCCAAGGTTTGTTTATGTAGTGAACCCGTTGGACCATATCCCTGGTGTGGTGGCCATGATGGGAATGCCACTTCACTTCCAATCTTATGATCATAGTAGGTTGGTTCTTTAATGAAACCCCCTATCCTGCATTTGACAAATAATTTCTTTTTATTTTGCTTTAGCCTTTTTTTTTTTTTTTGAAACTGACTTTGCTCTTGTGTAATTACACATAAGGGTGGTTCAGCCCTCCTTAAGAGTGGGAATGGCGGAAGAAGTCTTGTCATCCCAATAGGAAGATATAAATCTTCTGTTCTTATTTCCAAGTAATAATAGAGAAAATTGTAGGAACTCAACATGATGAAATTTTCCAACAAGGCAGAGGAGGTGAGACCATGACAGCAAAAATGATGAGTGTGTGGATCCTTCCTTTTTTGTTGCATCAATACTAGGGCTGTTAAAGATAGCGATTTATGATATGCTGATCTCGATATATCCTGACTTTTATATTCATTGCATAAATGTATAGCTACTACTTATGGCCTTGGAAAGAGGATGGACAACACATCCTTTATATGAAAGGGACAAGAGCATACTACTCCTTTTTGAAAGGGAGGGTGAGGAGTAGTTCATCTGATGCATTGCCTTAAAAAAAGGGCAGCAAAAGCACACAAATGTTGTTTCCTTTGAAAAAGGAACAGCCAAAAATACTCAAGTGCTGTTCCTTTTCAAAAGGAACAGCAAAAACACACAAGTGTTGTTCCTTTTGAAAAGGAACAGAAAAAACCCAAAAGTGTTGTTCCTTTTGAAAAGGAACAACAAAACACACAAGTGTTGTTCCTTTTGAAAAGGAATAGTAAAAACACACAAGTGATGTTCCTTTTGAAAAGGAATAGCAAAACACACCAGTGTTGTTCCTTTTGAAAAGGAACAGCAAAAACACTCAAGTGTTGTTCCTTTTGAAAAGGAACAGCAAAAACACACAAGTGTTGTTCCTTTTGAAAAGGAACAGCAAAACACACAAGTGTTGTTCCTTTTGAAAAGGAATAGCAAAAACACTCAAGTGTTGTTCCTTTTGAAAAGGAACAGCGAAAACACACAAGTGTTGTTCCTTTTGAAAAGGAACAGAAAAAACCCACAAGTGCTATTCCTTTTGAAAAGGAACAACAAAAACCCACAAGTGTTGTTCCTTTTGAAAAGGAACAGCAAAAACCCAAAAGTGTTGTTCCTTTTGAAAAGGAACAACAAAAACACACAAGTGTTGTTCCTTTTAAAAAGGAACAACAAAAACACACAAGTGTTGTTCCTTTTGAAAAGGAACAACAAAAACACACAAGTGTTGTTCCTTTTGAAAAGGAACAACAAAAACACTCAAGTGTTGTTCCTTTTGAAAAGGAACAACACGCACAAATACTAAAAACATATATAAAAAATTTACAATCTTATATACAAGATGTGGTAATAAAAGATGAATTTCTTACTGATCTATAGGTGAGGAAGTTTTTGCTTCCTCGCCCATAATCTCAATGTTAGTATCTTGGCGTAGCTGCTGACAAAAAGATTCCCGAGTGAGCGGTTTGCGATACAGACGAACTCGGTGGCCGTTTACCTTAAATGTATATCCAGACCCATCGATTGTGATCAGAGTAAGGGTCCCATTGTCATGGACTTTTTGAATCTCGTATGGTCCCAACCAACGAGTCTGAAGCTTCCCCGGGAAATCCTGAAATCTAGAATCATATAACAGAGCCCAGTCTCCTTCATGAAATATCTTGTTTTTGATAAGCGCATCATGCCATTTGGCTCGCTACTGTTGAATGAGTGCTGTATTCTGTAATGCAGAGAGCCTTATTTCATCTAATTCATTAATTTGCTGTAATCGATTTTTATCTGCTTCACTTAAATCCAATCCGACTTCTTGGGCCGTTCGCAGCGTTTGGATCTCGAATTCTATAGGAAAAATGGGCTGCTTTCCAAACACTAAGTGATATGGTGAATAGCCGGTGGTGTTTCTCCATGTGGTTCGATAAGCCCACAGTGCCTCGGGTAGTCGGGCGGCCCAATCACGCCGATGTGAGGCAACGGTTTTTGTCAAAATAGACTCTATTACCTTATTGCTGCTCTCCACTTGCCCATTTGCCTGAGGATGGTATGGGGTAGTAATTTTATGCTGGACACGATAGTTATTGAGTGTTGCAGCTAATTTATGCCCCACAAATTGTGGTCCTCCATCTGTAATTACTTCCCTCGGAAGACCATAACGTACAAACAAATGGAACAAGAACTGTATTACCGAATCTTCTGTAGCTCTAGGCAATGCCTCCGCTTCAACCCATTTGGTAACATATTCAGTTGCCACCAAAATGTAGGTTCTTTGGTTTGATGGCGGGCTGATGGGTCCGACGAAGTCCAGAGCCAAGCGTTCGAAAGGTTCGATCACTAATTGAGGCCGCAAAGGCATTTCGTCGGCTGGACCAGGTCGTCCTGCACGCTGACAACTATCATAGGCCTGGACAAATTTTTTCGCATCCTTGAAAATTGTAGGCCAGTAATATCCCGTTTGTAATACTTTATGTGCTATTCTTCGTTCAGCAAAATGTCCTCCACATGGCCCGTCATGGCAGGATTTCAAGATATCAAAGATTTCATCCTCTCGAATACATCTTCTGATTTCCATATCTGCTCCTGTGTGAAACAAATAGCCCCCAACCCACGAAAATTGATTGCTTTTCTAAACAATCTGCTTCCGTTCATTGGGGGTTAAATGTTTTGGAAGCTTACCTACTGCAAGATAGTTAGCAACATCAGCATACCAGGGAGTCTGAACAGCGACAGCAAATAAGTGTTCTTCTGGAAATTGGTCCTCGACTGCTGCTGCTTCAACTGATTTTGGTATTCGTGAGAGGCAATCAGCTACAGGGTTCTCCTTCCCCGGTTGATCTCTGATTGTAATATCAAACTCCTGCAACAGGATCAACCACCTGGTTATTCTTCCATTTGTAACAGGCTTATTTGCTAAATACTTAATAGCCGAATGGTCTGTATACAAAATAACGGGATAGCCTGTAATATAGTGTCTAAATTTATTAACAGCGTGTATCACAACTAAAAATTATTTTTCGGTGACAGTGTAATTTAATTCAGCCGGAGCCAAATTTTTGCTGATGTAATAGATGGCGTATGGTCTTTTATCCTCTTCTTGGCCCAGAACTGCACCGATTGCTGTGTCTGAGGCGTCAGTTGAAATTTGGAATGGTAAATTCCAATTAGGTCCTCGGAGAACTGGAGCTGTAGATACCAGCTTCTTTAATTCTTTGAAGGCTCGATCACATTTCTCTGTCCATAAGAAGTCAACATTTCCAGTTAATGCATGTAAAGGTGCGGCAATATGTGAATAATGTTGTATGAATCGTCTATAATACTCAGAAAAACCAAGAAAACTGCGTACCTCTGTTTGATTAGTGGGGGTCGGAATAAGCAAAAGTATTTGAATTTTAGCCGGGTCTACCTGAATACCAGCTGCTGAAATATAGTGTCCCAAAATGAGTCCTTCGGTCATCATCATGTAACACTTTTCGTGACTCAAGCAAAGTCTGGTAGCGATGCAACGCTGTAGGACTTTTTCGAGAGTATCTAGAGCTGGATCAAAGGCATCTCCATATGGTGTGAAGTCATCCATGTAGACTTCCAATCCATCATTAATTAAATCTGCAAAGATGCTAAGAACAACCCTTTGGAATGTGGCTGGAGCATTACATAAACCAAAAGGTAAGACTCGATAAGCGAACGTTCCCCAGGGACAAGTAAAGGTAGTCTTATCCTCATCTTCAGGGGCAATCTGAATCTGATTGTATCCGCTGAAGCCATCCAAGAAAGAAAAGAATTTCTTGCCTGCTAAGGTGTCCAGTACCTGATCTATGAATGGAAGAGGGAAATGATCTTTTTGTGTGGCTTTGTTTAATTCTCTATAATCCACACAGATCCTCCATTTCCCGTTCTTTTTAGGTACTACCACAAGTGGAGAGACCCATTTGCTGTCAGAAATAGGATAAATAAAATCAACATCTAAAAGTTTCTGAAGCTCAGCTTTTACAACATCTTTTAAATGGGGGTTGAGTCTTCTTTGCGGTTGACGAACAGGTCTTGCATCTTTTTCGATATAAATATGATGTGTGAATAGCTGGGGATCAATCCCTTTCATATCGGGATAGTCCCATGCAAATACCTCCTGATACTTTCGTAACAGCTGGATGAGTTTTGTCTCTTGATCTGGTGTCAAATTAGCGTTAATATTTAAAGTTTTCCCCGGTTCAATTTGCACTACTTTGCTATTAGCAACAGAAGTCACAGGTATAATTTGGTCATGTTTGTCTTTCACAGGATCCTCCTCTAATTCGTTATCAAATGCCACTTTTATCATAAAACATTGTGTATACGATGTGGATTTTGTTTGATTAATGAATTTATTGATGGCATCGTCTTCCGTTTGATCTTTGAAATCTAGCGCTTCCTGGACTGTTAATGGGGGTCTAATATTGTCAGTGATATATGAGGCAGGGCGCAGGTTGGTTCTCATCATCGTGATGCTTGGCTGCGCTGGAGGGTACAAGATTAAATTTTTGATATCCGTCCCTCTGGTTATGGTCATGTTTCCCTGCTGGCAACCAATGTAGGCATCAGCAGTAGCAAGCCACGGTCTACCTAGAATTAGCGGATGTCCATCTAGTCGGGTTTTCGGATTAATTATCAGGAAATCGGTAGGGTATTCCCAGGAATCCACTGAAACCATGACATCATACAAGGTGCCTTCTGGTCTAATTACTGATCGGTCAGCTAGTTCTAACAAAGTGGAAGTAGGTTCTACCGATGTAATTCCGAGCTTCTGGCAAGTCGATGTTGTCAGGATGTTAATTGCAGCCCCTAGATCAACTAAGACATTGGTCAAGGTCTGCCCATAGATTTGAACAGTGTCAATTGGGTTTCCAGGGTCCTCGTATTTAACTGGTGTTTCTTTTCCTGATAGGAGGTCGGATAAGGTGACGACTACCTGGACTCTTGGGTTAGAGGTTACATTTCTTTTTTATTTTCTGCTACACAGGTCTTTTATGGTTTTTGCATATATTGGGATATCATGTATAGCTTGAAGGAATGGAATTCTTATATACAAGTTTTGTAGTTCTTCCAGAATATCAAAATCTGGATATTGTGTTGGTCGTGGAATGGCCAATCGTTCTGGGAAAGGTGGAGGAGATGTAATTACTTGCTGATGAGCCTGGTCTTTATTTACATCTTCCTGTTGTGACGGCTGTTCTATAGGTAACTGATCTTCAATGTGAGTTGTTCTATGTCCCTCAGTTTCTATTATTCGCCCAGATCTTAACTGAAGATCATTGCACTCCCGCAGATCAGATTCAATCTCTGAGGATTCTATAATTTGAAGAGATTGAACTGGTCTATTATTTGGATTGGGGTTGGGTTGGGCTGGGAGCTGTGGTCTCAGATTAGGATGGGGATTTTGTTGTAAGGCTGGCAGAGTTGGTTGAGGGAGTGGAATTGATCCTGCTGGCTGATATGTCGATTTTGGCCAGCTTGTCTGCCAGGGTGAACCTTGCGAAGTAGAAGGGGTCCATTGCGGAGGATATGAATTATTCTTCCAATATGGTGGGGGATAAGGGAAGTTTGGCCAACCAAATTGGGTCATCCAAGGATTCGGAGTAGGAAACATTTGAGGTGACCAATTCGAAAACGGGGGCTGAGACTGGTTTTGCCACATATTCTGTTGCTGAGCATTGAACTGCGGGGGTTGAAAAGAAGAGGAGGGGTCTGAAAACATACCAGATTGCCTAGGCTGCCATTGACGACGCTGGTTAATAAAATATGCTGATTCTGGCTCCTCTTCTGCTTCTTTGTATACTGCCTTCAAACCAGGAAGTGAGGGGCAGCTTTCAGTCAGGTGGTCCTTGGTACAGATAGCACATATTTGGACTGTATCCAGCGGGCATTCCTTGTGGCTATGTTTCTTCCTGCATCGAGGGCAGAAAATCGCTAGATTCTGTTCCGCCTCTGCTTGCTTCTGTTTAGCATGCACAATATCAAGCTGTGTAGTTAATGTCCCCAGGATATCAGTTTTAAAATTTTCTAGCAAATTTCCAAGTTCCACACGTGTTACTCCCTCTGTTGATGTTCTGTTATCTCTGGTAAAGCGATCATATTCTGCTGGTTTTATCCTCGTGCTGCCTCTTGAGCTCCTGATACACAGATCAATGATATTAGCAAAATTTTCCTGATAAATGTCTCCTTTCCCCATAATATTCAACGTTTCAATCCATTGTTCTTTCATACCTCTAATTAATGTGGTTTTCAACACGTTATCAGGCAGAGGTAACGGTGCATAGCGAGATCTTTGCAAGTTATATTGGAAACGTTCCACATATTCTTCTAGAGTTTCGTTTGGTCTGGCTGACATTTGAAAGATTTCATCTTTTAGTTCTCTTGACCTACAGTAATCCTGATATTTCTTTAAAAAGGCTTCTTTCATTTGATCCCAATTGTTAATAACCCCACCACCTAAGCCCATAAACCATCTTAAAGCAACCCCTTTTAATGTGGAGGGGAACAATTTTAATTTCTGGGGATCTGTGGTGTAATCGTATCCTCTACATAATACATCAAATTCGAACAAGTATGCATCTGGATCTTCTGATGTAAGGCCATGAAATGTGGGGATATGTTGGAGAGGGATAGCTTTCATGGGCGCATTTGCTACAGAATCTACTATAGGATATTGCAATGTGGAGGTCTGGGTGTTTGGCTGATTCTGCGCCATGGGATCGAATATATGCCAGTAATCTTCAGGAATTTCCAAGAGACTGTTCCTTGGTTGAGAAGGGGTAGTCTTAACAGGGATTGTTTTGACAACACTCCCTTTATCAGGGATAATGATGGTCCCAACTGTTTGAGGTGAATGAATTCCTTCAACGAGGATTTTTGCAGTGCTTCCTTTATCCGGGCTATTTAAAGGCTGGTTTGGTTCAATAGGAGATCTAGGTTCCCCGATTTCCCCTGTTTCTCCTCCTCCTTCGCAAAGGTTACTAAGATTCCCTTCGTGCAATAGTCCAGGAGTCAAATTTTCAATTTCTTGAAAGTCCTACTCCTCTGTTTGACTGTGCACTTCAGCAAAGGCTTCAGATGGTGATCCCGAGGCTTGAAGGGAACTAGTAGGCTGTTTAGAATTGATTTTCCTATAACCTACTGATGGCTGAGATTCAGCTTTCTTATAGATTTCGTCTATGAAGGTCGTTTGTCCAAGGGTCACCAGCCCCTTGCCTTTGGATGGAGGCTTTTGATCTTTCTCTGGCCTTTTCTGCTTAGTCATGCACTCCAATTAAACTGCTAAATCCTATTTAACCAATCAATTCTGCTAGGAAATCGGATGGTGGAGCAGGGCTTTTACATGCTCCGTACGCAGGTTCTTACCTTCCGTTTTTAAAATCCAACTCTCCCCTAGCAGATTCGTACACTACCCTGTTTAAAAGACAAATGGCTATACCCTTTCCTCGGCAACGGCGCCAAAATGTAGAGCTGTAACAAGGGTCTTTTTCACCTCTAGTTATCTCACATTACAAGTCAATCCGGGAGCGTTTTGTTATTGTAAAGGGTATCTCAATTTGAGGCTATTTGTCAGAGTAATGCTTAGTAGTATAGGTCTAAGAAATACAAGAGTAAACGGATGCTAAGCTATGGCTAAATTACTTTTGCATAAAGAAATCACACGCGGCAACTTTATCAGTCAAGTGTACGGAAATAGTAACCCATCCCTCTAGAAACTGATGAAGGAAAAGGAATTAGAGTATGGATCATGGATCTGGGAGCATAATAGCGTCTGTTGTGTCTCACGACAGCCTTGATCCTCCTCCCACACCAAACCAATGAATGCAAGTAAAAAGGAACAACAAGAAAGAAAAATGGAACGACAATTTAGAAATGGAACATCAGTAAAAGGAACGGCAGTAAAGAAACTAAATCTCGCGAGTTCAACACTCTCAATTCTTGGCATCAACTTACATACAAAGAAAGAGCAATATTTTGTACAAGTAGACAGCTTAATCAAATGGAACAGAAAACCACCATAAACAGGAAACGTCAATCATATGTACACATAATCTGAAATGATTACCAGTAGTCCACACACAACGTTAATTCCATCTTCTTATGATCGTCACTCCAACCATATGTAGCTAAAACATTCCACTTATAAATTCTGTAACAGAAGTGAACAACTCAGAACAATGTTATGTGATCAATTCTAGAAATATGATGTAAACTTGTTACAAAGATTTACAAAAGGAAAACTACTGATGAATGAGTATGGAACAGCATGTAAGTATATCAGATTATTAAGAACAATAAACAAACCACACAAAGCCAAACTGTAATGATACAATCAGCCAGTGTCCATTGGAGTCGGGCCCTTAGCTTCCAATGGCACACCGCCGTAACTTACTTCAGATGCAGGGAGAAAGTAACACCAAATATATTATATTAATGCATCAATGATAGTACAGCAAAACTAAGTCTCAAATAGACTCGATAGTCTGAGTTTAACCAACTGTGAAGTCTATAAACAGAAAGTAAAGATACAAGATAATCAAAAGTCCCTGAAGTCTTCGATGCTGCCCCTTTTTATACAAGTAATGGCGGAGTTAACTAAACAACAAAATATTTGAAAGTAACGATCCCTCGGGATCAAAGATCCTGAGGGATCTGTTAAACTGCTAACTCCTCTCTTTTCTCTGCCTAGCCTTCCGAACTGACAGTCCTTCATCTCGTCCCGGATTGATCTGCCTTGATTTACTCGCCCTGGTCTGGATTTTATTTGCTTTTGGAGGGACAGCCGTTATCTCCTCATGGAACTCTCGTTTTGCACCACGCCTTCCTACTTTTGTCTTTTCCTGCATAGAGAAGATAACTATTAGTGATTGGGTCATTCGTGCTCATTCTCATTACATTCTCCTTATTTTATAGCAAAGAAAAGGTTACAACTATTGCTTGAAACACCACTAAGTTATTCGTTAAAACATACCTTTCCAATGCTCTACAATATGGATCTCTCCTCCATGAGATCTAGAGGCTGGAATTTCGTTATTGCAAAGAATTGTTGTTGGTTTGAGATTAGAATCATTGGGTGCTTAATGCTTTGAAGGGGGTGAAGATAGGAATTCCATTTGCTGGGAAGGAGATGCTGGATTGGAACCCTCTGGGTTGTATCTCTTCCTGAACCTTGTTATTCATCAATAAAGCTATCTTGGTTTCTCCTATATACTGATGTATCTTTGATGTATGATTGCATTAGTATGTTTAGTTTATTTCTAATCCTGAACTAGTTATGAATATGAATCCATGTCTTGTGTAGTGTTCTCTTCTTGTGATCTTGCAGAAACCTCTTGAAGCTGGGCGAGCGAGAAGGCAAGTAGCTGGGAGCTCTCAAAGAGAAGGGAAACTGGATCGAGGGACAAACGGAAGACACCGGTTAGTCCATCCATCTCTCTTCATCCTTAATTCATAAAGGAAGAATACTAGAATAGCTGTCTCTGTTTGTTGCTAAGGCACTATCACACCTTAGGTGGATAGGATCGTCCCGCATAGGCATTTTTCCCGACAACACATATCATGCTTGGATATTTTTGTTTCCTATTTCCAGGAGGGTTTGAAGAATATTTTTCAGGTGATGCTTCATCCTGTTTCTTCTTCTTCCCTTTGCCCTTCTTCTTGCTTCCTGGTTGTTTGGTTTCTTTTCCCTTATCTATCGATACAGCATTTACTTCCGAAGCAAGAAGTTCATCTTTTGCATTTTGATCTAAAATCTTACGGGCCTTTTTGGACGTGGCCTTTGTCGATTTCGTGTCTGTCGTGCCAATCACTCCATCGCCAGCGTGAGAGTCATTGTTCGATTTAGGAGGAGGAGGAAATGAGAATTCCGGTCTGGGGGCGTCAGGTATTTTGTCATAGAGCGTGCCGGACTGAGTGTAAATCAAGCCCAGATATTGTGCACGAGCGATCACTTGCTCTTCTGTTACGACTCCCCCCTTTGCCACATCTTCCGTGATGGAAGGAAATAATGACTTGATAAACCATTCAGCCAATAGCTGATCGGGAACGTATGCTTTTACCATCCTACGATGACATCGCCACTCATGTATATGATCAGATATGTGAGTGGTGGTTGTCTGTTTAAAGTTGGTAAGCAGTTCCGTTCCCGTTTCATACCTTATTGGTAATTGAAAATGGGTTAAAAAGGTTGTGGCTAAGGTGCTGAAGTTGTCGAACGAAGCTCTAGGCAATTCAATGTACCATTTTGCCGCCGGACCCATTAACGTCCTCTAAAAAAGGCGAAACCTTATCGAATCATCATTTAAAGTGTTTGATGAACACCATAGATGAAATGTCATTGCGTGATTTGATGGATATTCACCCGGATTTCCATTAAATTTAGGAATATCTGATGGAAGTTTATGTGGAATCGCTGACCACCAAGGGGTGTAAGAAATTGGATCATTTGTTAACCGGTTTAAATCAGGTAACTCTAAAGTTGCCACGAATGGTAACTGTTGATTCAGGTTAGGTGAAGCATACCCAAGATACGATGGAATCGCCTGAGCAGTTGGTCTTTGCATGCCGGCATAATGCATTTGATGCTGGTATGTTTGGTAAGGTTGGTGGACTTGACCATTATAAAATGGTTGATTTTGACCGTTTTGAATCTACGGCTATCCACTGTTTGCAAAGATCTGCTGCTCAGTACCTTGGTATACTTGTTGGAATTGTGGTTGTTGGTATTGCACCAGCCACGGTTGTGAAGCCATGTGCTGTTGCTCGATACTAACCGTTTGACCAAGGTGAGGGGTAATTGTACCCGTCTGGGCCTGTGTTGCCCCACTAGTTGGCGATTGTGGTTGAGTCACAGGGTCAAGGGGCTGTTGCATTACAACCCGATAAACTTGAGGTTGACATATAACAGGCAGCGCTTGAACTTTCGACACCGTCACAATAGCTGGCGTAGTTGGTATGTTCGACACAGGTACACATTGTTGCATCGAATATACAACTCTTGGTTGTTGAGGTAGTATAGGTACCCAACCATTTGAGGTAATTCCAGTATAACCTAAATGCTGTTGTGAACTCCCGTATGGATATCCTCCTGGAGGTGGTAATGAAAGGGCGTACTTCCCCCCATACGGTGGTAATCCGGAACTCAAGGGAATTGTTTGCCCTTGGGGACCGGACTGCCCAAATTAACCTCCAAATGGATCAATTTGTTAAGACTCAACATAAGAGTTTCCGGATATAATTCGGGATGAACAAACAGGAACGGACCAGACTGTCGAAATAGCCCCTGGATGGGCTCCTTCTAGCGGTTGTGAGCTAATCGGGATAGATGGTATGCCAGCGAACATTGTTGGAGTGACAACAGGGAGTTCTACCGTCGCTGTGTCAGAAGACACAGTCCTAGATGTTGACGGTTGTTCAGAAATTTGTAGTCTATCCAAAAGATTACCTAGTGATTCTACAGGAACTTCCGGTGGTGGTAGACTAACTTCTGATGTCGAAGGAAATAGAGTGGTCGCGACTCCAAAGTGCGTTGGAGTACTAGCTTGAGGATCTTCTACAATTTCTTCTATCGCAATCAGACCAGGTGGAAGGGGAAGACCGTCAGGTCCGTAAAATATTTCTAGTGCCGAAGAGAGGGCTACAGATGTTTTAAGAGTAAGACTCTCTGAACCGGTTATAGATGGAACTGGTTCAGTAACACCAGTGTTTATTCTCAAACTAGGATCAGTACCACTGTCCTTCTGTGGCTGTTGAACTTCTTCTGTTGAGGCAAGTATTCCAGAAATGTTTGGAGTAACCGGAGTCTCTGGTGTCGTTGGAACACTTGTTCTAACTTTGACAGGAGACTTTGATCCGGTTAAACGAGTTTGTTTTGTCCGTACTTGTTTCGCTTCCGGAGACAAAGACGGTTGACTTGTAATCCTCAGCGAACGACGGGGTTTCAATTGACTTTCTTCCACGATTGCGGATTACTCGATCAACTAAAATAAAAGGGAAAGTATGTTTCCGTATTAAAATGAATTTTAGACGCTCTTGACACAACTTGTTTTTTTAGTTTTTAAGAGTCGAGAAAAAACAAAAGATGACTCTAGTCTCCTTCGATATTTAATGAGCCTGTAGTGACAAGTGCTCAGATGGACCTTTGCCGTTAACGAGTTTGAAAAGGAACGAAAGGGACTGCTCTCGAAGTCTAGGTATAGGGAGTACCAAACCAATCGCGAAATTGTAGAATACTTTTTACGGTACGGCAGTCAATCTTCTCAAATGCTGTGTTCGGTGCATTTCGATCAGTAGGGCGACCGACACGGCTTCCTATGGATAAAGGTTTTATGCCTATAGGGGTCTCCCAATATATACTCGACGGTACATGGGAGCACAAGTCCGTACTGGCACTTATCGTCTCAAAGTGGAGGAATCACCCAACCATCAGTGAGGACAACAGTTACCAGGCTTTACGACGCCGGAATACGTCTCTAGCCTAGACCTCTAAATGTTGTGCATTAAGTTACAAAGCGTTGTTAAGTTCATTGAATTTATTTTAGGTTGATCTTTCTTATGAAGTTTTCCTTTTGGCATCACCACGAGATGTAGATATAATTCCTAAAATGCAATCTAAAGATGATAAGCAAGCTTTTATCTCTTTTCAGCAATGAAAATCCTAGCTACAAGGGGAAAAGAAAGACACAATCTTTTCTCAAAGAGCAAAGAGCACACTGTAGATGCACTTTTCCTAAATCAAGCCAAACAGACTGTCAATATGCAAATGCACATGTGCATGTATTTGTTTTTCACTTTCTTAATATTGATGCCTAAAAAGAAAGTTGTTGTACAAATTTGAATTCGCTTTCAAGTGAAAAACACAAACAAGCTTTTTTTCAAAATCAAAAGGTAGAGATGATTACGACACTTTATGATTTTGAAGTAAACACTTGTTTTGACACTAGAAATTCACAAATTCAAGCCAAAGGCAAAAGTAAAATCATAATTGACTGTCAACAGCAAATAAAATTTCTCCTAAGATCAAAATCGACACTTTCGATAGATCTAAATCCAAGGACGACAGTATGACTAGTTTACTTTTGCAATGGGAAACTGTAAATGACGTAACAAACACACAAAAACAAATACAGTTTCTTTTATACAACTGAGGCAGAATTAAGGCAAAGAAAAGGGGCTTTTAAACAGACACACACACTGATCACAGGCTGCAAAAATCAGAGGCTAAACTGGAAAAAATGAGCAAAGAACCTCAGCTGCACAGGGCTAGGCTGATCAACGCACCTGGTACACAGAGAAACTAGATTGCAATGCAGGTTGCCCTCTCGGGAACTGCGCTGAAATGCAGAAACTCTTCACAGCACCCGCGCTGGGGCAGAAATGAGAATTCTATCCAGGTTCTGGGTCACGGTTTGCAGTTTAATCTATGGTTTTTGGACGAGTAAAAGCAATGAGTAATGCACAATCAGAGGGTTGATTTAAAAGAGGTTTAAGAGCTATCACAAAGGGTAATCAGATCATTTTTGAATCAGCTATTCAGATCATAAACAGATCCAGTGAATGGATTGAAGTAGCAGATGTCTACTTTGCATTTGTAAATGGCAAATGCAGTTCGATTCGCTACTTCTAAGTTTATGAAACAAACAATCAAGAGAAACACAAACAAACTAACTAGACACGATCCCCAGCGGAGTCGCCATTTTGTTATCGGGAAAAGTGTCTATTCAGAACGACCCTATCCCACTGGGTTGTGACAGAGACCTCAGAAACAAACAGGGAAAACTACTCTTGTATTCTCCTTTATGAACTATAAACGAAGAGGAATAGGATGAACCAACCTGTGTCTTGCGCTAGTCCTTTAATCCAATCTCTCTTCTCTTCGACAAGTTCCAGCTACCTGCTCCCTCATTTTCCCAGCGTCACCAAGTTCCTGCAAGATCACAGAAGAAGGAAACTACACAAAGACATGGATTTATGTTCATAAAAAGCTTAGGATCAGATTAAGCTAAACATAAAAATATAACACACATCAATGATATACAAGCATGTAGGAGAAACTAAAATAGTTTTATTGATAAAATAAGTAGATCTAGGAGGAGTTACAACCGATGATTCCTGATCCAGTATCAACCTCCCAGCATGGAATCCCCTCTTCACCTCCAACAAAGCATAAATCACCCAATACTCTGATATCTATCTCAAAACCAACAACAATTCTCTGCAATGTACAAAATTCCAGCCCTTGGATCTCTTGGTGAGGGATCCATATATAGATGTATGCATAGAGGATGAGTCAGCTCATGAATTGATTAGTGGCCTCTCTCTGTTAGTTCTTGCTTCCACTTGGAGACTGAGAGCCTCTTACTCATCACTGGTCGAATTCAGTGAGGCAAGTGTCATTGGAGAAGATTCTGGAAGCTTCCATTGTTTCTCCACCTCGTGGAATGACTCTGCCACTTGTCATTTCCCGCTCAACGCACCCTGGTAGTGCATTCAAGTGTGTTGCAACGCACCTGGCCAGTGTGTTTGGGTGCTTTGCAACGCAGCTAGCTAGTGGAGCAGCTGAAATGATCCTGATTTGACTAGTTCTGAGCAGTTTCTGGTGGAGAACTTCTGGGAGAAGCTGTAATTTGTTGACCTTGTTTCTTTAGGAGCTGGAACAACACCTTTAGGGACTTAGGATCCCTTGGTTTATGGAAATTTCATGCTTAGAGCTGTAAGGCACAAAAATTTCTATAACAGATAGGCTTACGGAATATGGTATCCCTTCAGATCCTTGGTCACGAGTACATCCTGCAGACGAAGGAATTGTTCGGTCAATGAGCAGTGATGGGGCACCATGGGAAGATTACCACCATCATTCCCATCTTCTGGATTACCAAGAAGATACTCCTAGTGACCTTTATCATCCATCAGTTTTTTATTTTCTATCAAATACTGTAAACACGGTGGACTCTGAGTGAAACTTGTCCAATATTGAAGAGACTATCGCCATAAATATCTCGACCAAAATAGATGTTGTAGAGAATATTCATGTCGGCAAATGTTGTTCTCCTTCAGAACTGGAAATATACCACACTCTTTTTCGTGAGTTTAGAGATGTCTTTGCTTGGTCATATGATGAGATGCTAGGCATTGACTTGAGCATAGTTGAACACGAAATCAAGATGTATCCAAATGTCAAATCGGTACGACAACAACTACGGCAGGTGCACCCCAAGAAAGATGCTACCATCAAAGCAGAACTTGAAAAAATTCTCCATGCTGGTTTTATTTACCCAATTCCTCTAACTGATTAGGTATCGAATATTGTTCTTGTAATGAAAAAACAAGGAACATTTAGAGTGTGCGTCGATTATAGGGATGCAAATCAAGCTTCTCCAAAAGACAACTACCCTACACCCTTTATTGACTAGATAATTGATGAATGCACCGGATGTGAAATCTTTTCATTTATGGATGGATTCTCCAGGTATAATCAAATAAATATCCGCCCACAGGACTAGTCTAAGACTGCATTTATTTGTCCGTGGGGCACATTTGCATATCGCAAGCTACCCTTTGTATTAAAGAACGCAGGGGCAACATTTCAGAGGGCAATGAATTATGCTTTCCATGACATCAAAAACATCGTTCAACCATATCTCGATGATCTTCTGGCTCATTCACGAAAGCGGACCAATCATCCGCAACATTTGAGGGTGATATTTCTATGTTGCAGACACTACAAGATACGACTCAATCCACACAAATGTGTGTTCTGTGTCAGTTTTGGTCATTTACTTGGCTTTGTGGTCTCAAAGGACGGGATTCGTCTCGACCCATGTAAGGTTCACGCAATCATTAATTTACCTCCACCTTCAAATTTGCTTCAGATTCAGAAACTCCAAGGGAAAGCAAACTTTCTGAGGAGGTTCATCCAAATTACGCCGAAATTGCTATAGGATATACTCGTCTTTTGAAAAAGGAAGTAGCCTTCGTCTGGGATCAGGGCACGCAAGATTCCTTTGATGTTTTAAAGGAATCCCTAATAAAAACATCATTAATGTACGCTCCTGATTATCAAAAAGACTTTAACCTGTATCTAGCTATAGCGGATACGACCATCGCAATGGTTTTAGTTCAAGAAGACAATGGAATTGAACATCCTATATATTATTTGAGTAGGAACTTAAATGATATAGAAAGCAAGTACTCCTACGTTGAAAAGGTGGCTCTCGCAGCTGTTCAAGCGATACAGAGATTTCGACACTATGTCTTCTTTCGAAAAACTACCATTTTGTCAGATTGCAACCCCATGACTTATATATTGTCACGATAGTTGCTGGGGGGAAAACATTCAAAATGGATAGCAATTCTTCAAGATTTTGATCTGGAATCTGTAAAATCCAAATCGAAGAAATCCCTGGTTTTTGTGGAATTACTATGTGATTTCCCATCATCATCTAATGATGCAACATCTGAAGAAACCATCGTGGACGAAACTTTGTTTTTGATATCTTCAAGCAATCCGTGGTATGGAGATATAATAATCTATCTCCAAACCCAAAAATATAGGTCTAATACCTATCGCTCGGAACAAAGACGTATTTGATACCAAGCAAAAGGCTACATGATCGTCGGTGATACACTTTACCATCGTGGTGTCGATACAGTTCTGAGGAGCTGCCTCACCCATGAAGAGGTCGAAAAAGTCTTGAATGATTGCCATTCAGGCGCGTGTGTGGGGCATCAATCTGGTTACGCTATGGCACAAAAGATTTTATGAGCAGGATACTTCTGGCCAACAATGTTCAAAGATTGCATAACCGCAGTCAGAAGTTGCCATGCATGTCAAATCTTTGATCGAAAAACCAGAATACCACCAAAACCACTACAACCAGTAGTTGTTGTTAGGCCATTTGCCAAATGGGGCATAGATTTCATGACATGTAACCCCACCTCGGATGGGGGGCATGGGTATATAATAGTCGCAATAGAATATTTTACCAAATGGGCCGAGGCGATGCATACATTAAACAACAGCAGCGAAACATCTACCCTTTTCTTTTTCAATCATGTAGTCTCCAAATTCGGTGTCCCACAGGCCATAGTCACGGATCATGGATCGCATTTTTGCAATCACATGATGGTTGAGTTGGCTGCCAAATTAGGACTGTCCCACGATAGCTCTACTCCATGTTGGGAAGGTAAATCCCCTCTACGGATAGAGGCAATCCCTACTAGCCCAATAGGGGTCTAGCAACAATCACACAATGCTGCCACGCATGTTCCTAGTTACAATTAAACAAGAAGTAAAGAGCACCTACTTGGATTCCTGCGCTGTCGTGTGACGAAGAGATGTTTCCTTCGCTCCTTCGCTTCAGCTGGTCACAGTCCTCCGCGATCCCCGCGAACGGACACCTGCACACACGAAGAGAAGGCAAACGCAAGCGTAAAATCTAGTAAAAGTAACTATATGCCAGTCAGAAAAGACATAATTCACATTTATCCATTGCATAAACAAACGAGAATGGAACAATAATAGCAGTCATCTATTATTAATCAGAATAGAGAAGAGTACAACCAAATGTTCTGACGTCGGTAAACTCCTCAGGAGGGATCAGTCAGCATGTATCTCAAGCATTCACCTTTGAGGATGGTTCTCCCAAGACAAACAACTCTCTCTCTCTCACACAAATGTCACAAACAAACTTCCCAAAGCAATCAATCACTTCCACTCCTAACACACCACACCTATAGCAGCAATCTGAGCACTACAAGCTCTGTACAATCCAAGCTAAGTCTAGCTAGTTTCCACTAGTTTCTAACTAGCTGCTCATGGTAATGGTGGAAGTTTATATAGGAGAAGGAGTCTCCTAAAAAGGTGGAAGGATGAGCTTATCTTCAAGGGGAGTAGTTGCAAAGGGTCGAACAGACATGCCACAGAAGGGAGTCGATATTCACAAAGCTAACAACCAAGCCTGGAGAGATCTGGAAGGTTGGTTGTTTGAACAAATTCGCCCAAACTGGATCAGCGCGGATTATATGGAGACTGCCGCGCTGTCAGCACATAACAATAACTGAACAAGTCATGTCAGCGCGGAAGGACACGCGAAAGCCGCGCTGTGCGTCATCGCGGAAAAGTGATGTTCTTCCGCGATGGCAGCGCACGAAATACACTGTGGGGCGCTGGTCATCGCGGTTATTTTAGGAACAGACGCGCTGATGCACAAAACTTTGGAAAAATGGGTTTTAAGCCAGTTCAGGGATCAAACACTTAGTGATTGTGACTTCTTGGACACAGCAGGGCGACTGACAGGAAGGCAGTGATAAATTACTGTGTAACAGATGCCCCCTAAAGCATGAAGACCGAGAGAGTGGGAGGGGTGAAATGCTTTACAACACACGCCGAACTGGAACACCACCAGGAAGTACCGAAAAATCTCTGACAATCATATACATGCAGTCTAGGCATGGGCGCAGCCATCCAAAAGACATGCCAGACTGGTCTATGGTATGGACGCAGCCACCCAGCTAAAGAGACCATAATAATGACAAGGTATGGTCGCAGCCATCCATGAAAACTCAGGTATGGGCGCAGCCATCCATCAATGAGTCATGTAATGATTATCCACAAAATCGCAACCTGGACCACAGTGAGCAAGGATCCAGGGTCTTGCGCTCCATCTCGACCCGAACAGAGTACAAGTCCACACATGTGAATACAGGGGTTGGAGTCGAACATGCATGAACATCGTCTGATTACCGGCGAATGATGAGAACCATTAACAGACGCGAGAGGTACCACCAATAATGACAATGGCCCTCAAGGTACTATAGGTACAATCCGTGGCGTGTGAATCAATGAGCTGGTGTCGAACACCCATGGAATCATTCGATCGTAGGTCAATGATGTAAACCTTGCGTCGAACACGAGAAACCTGCCATTGAGGCATGCAGGCTCCAAGGCACCTGGAAGGAGTCTCTAAGTCACTTTCTCGGATAATGAGTTGAAGTCGACGAGAAGTGGCCTTGATCGAAGGTGGGCCATGATGATTCCCACATCATCGACATGAGACAGAGGTATAATAATTTGTGATGAGATAACGAACGAGGTTGCATTGTGGCAGAGGACAACTTCTCTTGAACATATAACGGCACTGTAACGGATTTGGCAGTACTTGACATCAAATGAGCAGAGGTCATGGTGACAAGGCAAACGAGCAGATGAGCGGTCAAATATGGTAACCCAAAACCCACGGAAGCTAGTGAAAAACGAGATGAGATATCCCCACCCAAACACGAATGCAGGCTAGTGCCATGTTCAAGAGCGACATACTGCCGACACGACAATTATTACAGTTCCATTTTCCCCACCATTTCTGGCAGGTACCCCGATTATTTTTGGATGACAAGCTTGACGGGGATAGCATATGCTTGAAAAAGTGTCATGTTGACAATACCCGATGTCATCAAGTGTTTAACGAGCCTGACAAAGGAAAAACTCGGCGTCTTTTCTTGTTTAGAGAGTCTGAAAAGACAGCGGAAAAGGAAACTCCAGGGGGGTCCTTTTTCGTAAAGTTGTGTCTCTCGAGCCCGAAAAAGTATAAAACTATGCTCGAAAGAACCGCCCGATCATTACGATCGAGGAGTACTTTTCATGAGTAGTGATATCGATCTGAAAAAGTAAAAAAGTAATCGGTATCACGTCGTTTCGTAACAATTAACGAACCGGAAACGACAAGGGTCCGACAATCTTTTCGTTTTTACACGGTCGGAAAAGGGTTTAAAGACGACCGCCTCTTTTTACTTTTAACGAGTCAAGAGGGATAACTCGGCAATCTTTCCATCTTTAAACGGTCAGAAAAGAGCTGAAAGCAGACCTCCATTTTTATTCTCTTTAACGAGTCAAAAAGGGAAAAATACTCGACAATCTTTTCATATTTTACGAGTCAGAAAAGAGCTTAAAGGAGACTCGTCCTAGAGGAACGAGTGGTATAAAGGGTAGCAACTGGTTCTGGTAATGGTGGAACTGCTCAAAACATGTAATGGTCAAGAGGCTGGCTAACAAAACCACTCATAACTGCGGTCCCTCAGAAAAGGTAAAACAACCAAGTGAAAGCATATGATCGGCCAAAGAGATGGTAGCAATGGAATGAAACAACCAAGGCTCATCTAGCAGAATTTAGCGGATAAACATGGCAATCACGAGATGTAAATCGGGTATGGGTTCATTTTTACACAAGCTTGAACCGTGGAGAACTTTGCTTGGGTTCGGTTTCATGTTTACACAAGCTTGAAACGAAAAACTATGCTTGTTATAAGCTCGCATGCCCCCAGCATAATGACGCACATGCCCCCAGCATAATGACGCACATCGAGGTACATGCCCCCCAAGCTTCATTGCATTCAACAAAGTGGATGGAATGAAGGTTCACTCTCGAGATCGATGAAAGACTCGACTTGTATTTTACGAGATCTTAATCAAAAGACTCGATTTTGAAAGGGAGGTGTTTCATTTTTTAATGAGGTTGACACAGTAAAAGAACTATCCTCATAACCCTTGTTTCATTTTTTAACGAGCTTGACACAAGATCAGGAACTATGCTCGACCAAGCCTAGTTTCATTTTTTAAGGAGCTTGACACCGGAAAGGAACTATGCTCCGACCAAACCCAGTTTCATTTTTTAAGGAGCTTGACATAGGAAAAGAACTATGCTCCATCCAGACTTCATCATAATGAACGGGAAGTGGAGGCCCCCAAGAAAGTGGCTCCGGAGGGAAGGCCGACATCTTGGAAATCAGGACCTAATGCCCCCAGGACACTATGCACGATGGTGTCATCACGGGGTACGGGCACGGGGTAGGTGGCCACGTAGTTGATTTGCGGCGAGGCAGATGCAACTTGTGGATGAAAGCCAGGAGGGAAGGATGAGTGCGCCGGAGGGGCTTGTGGACGAACGAACGATAATTGATCGAACGTCACGATTCTTCCATCGTGTGGAAAACAAACCACACGAAAAAGTGAAGAAACAAGGGCTCCCATGGCATACACAAAGTCACGACCAAGGAGAAGACTGAAGTCTAAAGAACCTTGGGTAACCGAGACGTCGATATAGACAGTCTTGCCTCCCAAAGTGATAGGAAACTGTGGAAGGATCCCTAATGGCTGACTCGTTCCTCCATCAAACGCTGTGAGATGCGGCGCGACAGGTACGAGCGATGGGGAACCCAAAGCTCGCCAAGTAGTAACGGGCATGAGACTAACGGATGCTCCTTCGTCCAACACAGTTCCGGGCAGCGCCTTATTGCAAGCATAGGCGGTGACCCAGAAAGGCACGTGGGATGGAAGGGGAGGGGTAGTCAAACGACTCCAATCAAAGGAAATGACCGAACTACTTGGTGGGGGAACCATATGGTTGCCCCCCTGCTCGGAAAGAACCGAATCTAAATTCTCCGGAGAGGTTTCAGGAGAACCTTTATCAAGCTCAGGAGAATCTGAGGAGACGAGAAGAACATGAGAATTTTGCTCTTCCGAAACAGAGTGCTTGAGAGGAGGTGAACTCGAATCAACACCCTTTCCGACCAACGATTGGTCTGGAACAGGCTGGACACAGCCGGGTTCGGGAAGAGGGGCCTGGACAAGAGAAGAATGTGAACCAATCTCATTGTCGGGAGGCGAATGATCTGCAGCTGCAGAGAGACGTTGATATCCAACGGGGAATTGGGGTGAGGGAGCTGTAAGACTTTCCAAGACACTGGAGGCTTTATCCATGAGCGGACAAAGGTGAAGGGGATGATTGCCTTCACAAAGTTTACAGGGGATTCGAATCTTCCCTTTCTCCTTACCATTCCCAGCTGATGAGGTAGCATCGCCATGATGTTCAGCGGGCGATGAGGGGCGGGTCGGATTGCGAGACCAGACTTCTAATACTCTGGGAATGCCAGGACAATCACGAAGCAGATGGTCCTCCTTGCATAATCGACAAGGAAACTTGACCTTCCGCGGAGGAGCAGAAGGTGACCTGACTTCAGGTATACTGGAGGGGATAGCTGGACTTGAGAGGGGGACTGTGTGTGTAGGCCCTCCCTTAGGGGACTTCTTCTTCTTGGTCTTCCTCTTCTTCTTCTTAGCTACCTGGTTACGCACATCAAGAATGTCACCAGGCGAAGTACAAGAGGATGACATAGAAGTAGGTGTCGAAGGGGAGAGATCCACCTTAGGATCAACATGAGGTTGTTCAGGTGGAGGGACTGATGGACTAACAGCCGATACGGTAGGGACCAAAGAGGTTGAAAACAACCACACAGGCAACCCAACAGTTAACCCTGGAAGGGATAATGTTGCCATATACGGAGCACCAACATTCCCAAGAGGAGGGAATTGTCCCGGATTCCCTTCAGAGGGGGACCCTAGGTTGGTGAATCCTGGAAAAGTTGCCATAGCAGACGAAAACGAAACCTACTCAAGCTAACGCACACAAGACCTAATCAGGTGATGTTATCGTGGCCGAATAAACTTTAAGACACAAGAACCAAACTTGACCTTTTCATGTTTCAAGAGTCGAGAAAAGGACGAAAAGATGACTCCAGTCTCCTTCGAATGTTTAATGAGCACGAAGTGACAAGACGCTCACAGGCACCTTTTCGTTTAGGGAGTCCGAAAAGGATCAAAAGTGACTGCTCTGGAACTCTAGGTAAAGGGTGTGCCAAACTTTTCGCAAAACCACAGAATACTTTTTAGGGTACGGGTGGTCAATCTTCGTGAATGCTGTGTTCACTGCATTGCGAATCGTAAGGCGGCAGACTCGGCTTCCTATGGATAAAGGATAAAAGCCTAGTGGGGTCTCCCTATATACGTGACGGTACGTGGGAGCGCAGTCCGTGTTAGACCACTATCGAGTCACAGAAGGAGGAATCACCCAACCTAATGTGAAACAACAGTGACTATGTTTAAAGACGCCGGAACACGTCTCTAACCTAGACCTCTAGATATTTGCGTTTAGTTCCAATGCGTTTTTAGATTCATTCGGTTCATTTTATAGTTGATCTTGAGATTAAGTTTCGATTTCAAGCTCTATCGTATGTTCTCTCACAATTACCTAGATGCAAACTACATGCCAAAGAATACCATTTTGTTCGATGAATTCTAGCTACGAAAGGGCAAGAAATTTTCTATCAAACAAAACAAGTACAAGCAAACAAGCAACTTAATGCAACCTTAAGCGAGGAAAGGAAACTTTTCTTTTGAAAATGCAAATCAATGAAACATTCTTTTCCTTTTCGATTTTTTAAAAGCAAAGCCACTAGTTTGATTTTCTTTCAGTGACACAAAGCATCTAAAATAATTTGGAGGAACCGGAACACCAAGTAAACTACTTAATGAAAGCACACAAAGTTCCCTAAACATTCAACCAAAGCTTCCAAATCAAAGGAAAACAAAGGTCTGCACGAGCTATGTAATCTAAGCTCGTCAAGACAAGCAAGGATTGTAACAAGGAGGAAGCGAATGTGAACTGATCGATCCAAACAATCGTAATCTATGCTTGGTAGTGAAGAAATCGAATCAACATAAAAAGGTGGTTCAATAATCGACACTAAAAATCAACCAGCAATAAGCAGTGGAAAAGCCTCAAGCAAATCAATAAGAGGGTTGTGGATGAACCTTGAATAGACAAGTAACCCAAGCAAATGGTTTCTCGATGAAACTTCTAAAGGGCTAGGTCACATGGTCACAAGACTCACTCGAATGAAATCAAAGAGAGAGCGTCCCTTAACCAAAAGCAATCAAAACAAGCTAATGAGGGACAAGAAACAACAGGGGATAAGAAAGATTGATGAATTCAGGAGATAAAGTTATAAAAACAACTTTTAGGAATCAGCGCAAGTTTTACACTGAGCACCCGAGATGATCAAGGGTCAGCGCAACTTTTACACAGACCACCCGAGCTGTCAGCGCGACTTTTGCCCAAAAAACCGAGCTGATCTCAGAAAAACACAGTCATCGCGGAATTAAGCTAGAAAGTGGCGCTGTCATCGCGGATATACACGTCTTTTCCGCGCTGATCCGATTTTCAGCGCGACTGTTAAAATTAAATCCGCGATGGAGCTCAAAAATAGTGACAGGCAAATCAAAACTCCCAAATCAAAACAGCCAATCTTTCAATCAAACAGGGGCATTTCCCAGATCAACCCAGGAAACGCAAAAGACTGATAATTAATCCCCAAAGTTTCAAAAAGAGAGCAATCAAACAAACTCAAAACAAGGATGAATGAAAAAGGACAAAGGCTGTCCCCAGCGGAGTCGCCAAATTGTTGGGAAGGTAAATCCCCTCTACGGATAGAGGCGATCCCTACTAGCCCAATAGGGGTCTAGCAACAATCACACAATGCTGCCACGCATGTTCCTAGTTACAATTAAACAAGAAGTAAAGAGCACCTACTTGGATTCCTGCGCTGTCGTGTGACGAAGAGATGTTTCCTTCGCTCCTTCGCTTCAGCTGGTCACAGTCCTCCGCGATCCCCGCGAACGGACACCTGCACACACGAAGAGAAGGCAAACGCAAGCGTAAAATCTAGTAAAAGTAACTATATGCCAGTCAGAAAAGACATAATTCACATTTATCCATTGCATAAACAAACGAGAATGGAACAATAATAGCAGTCATCTATTATTAATCAGAATAGAGAAGAGTACAACCAAATGTTCTGACGTCGGTAAACTCCTCAGGAGGGATCAGTCAGCATGTATCTCAAGCATTCACCTTTGAGGATGGTTCTCCCAAGACAAACAACTCTCTCTCTCTCTCACACAAATGTCACAAACAAACTTCCCAAAGCAATCAATCACTTCCACTCCTAACACACCACGCCTATAGCAGCAATCTGAGCACTACAAGCTCTGTACAATCCAAGCTAAGTCTAGCTAGTTTCCACTAGTTTCTAACTAGCTGCTCATGGTAATGGTGGAAGTTTATATAGGAGAAGGAGTCTCCTAAAAAGGTGGAAGGATGAGCTTATCTTCAAGGGGAGTAGTTGCAAAGGGTCGAACAGACATGCCACAGAAGGGAGTCGATATTCACAAAGCTAACAACCAAGCCTGGAGAGATCTGGAAGGCTGGTTGTTTGAACAAATTCGCCCAAACTGGATCAGCGCGGATTATATGGAGACTGCCGCGCTGTCAGCACATAACAATAACTGAACAAGTCATGTCAGCGCGGAAGGACACGCGAAAGCCGCGCTGTGCGTCATCGTGGAAAAGTGATGTTCTTCCGCGATGGCAGCGCACGAAATACACTGTGGGGCGCTGGTCATCGCGGTTATTTTAGGAACAGACGCGCTGATGCACAAAACTTTGGAAAAATGGGTTTTAAGCCAGTTCAGGGATCAAACACTTAGTGATTGTGACTTCTTGGACACAGCAGGGCGACTGACAGGAAGGCAGTGATAAATTACTGTGTAACACTCCATATTATCCGCAAGCTAACAAAGAAGTTGAGGCAATCAACAAGGTCCTGGAGCGCATGCCACAAAGGATGATGGGAGTCCACAAAAGGAATTGGCACCTGATCTTCTACTCAGCCTTGTGGGCATACCGGACATTGGTGAGGAATGCAACCGGGTTTACACCCTTTCAATTGGTATATGGCCTCGAAGCAATCTTACCAATTCAATGTGAAATCTCGTCCCTCAAACTCGCAGTCCACCTTCTCCCCGGAACTTCAGAAGAGGAGGCTCGTTTACTGGAACTAATCCAATTGGATGAAACCCGTCATGATGCTGCTTTGGCTAACGGAGCCCATAAGAAACGAGTCAAGGCACAACTCGAAAAAAATGTCAAACCTCATGTCTTCTCAGAAGGTGACCTGGTCTTACTTTACGACCAGGAGTTCGATAAATTGGGAGCATGAAAATTCAAGTCTTTATGGATGGGCCCCTACATTGTTAAGCGTGTATTAGCAAAAGGGGCCTACGAGTTAGTAGACTATGGTGGGATTCCACTGGTGCAACCCCGCAACGGGTTGTACCTTAAGCGTTATTATGCGTGATTCAGTGTAGTAACCCCTATGCTTTTGTTACATTTCTGTTTTCGCTAAGGGTAATTGTTTTGGTTAGGTAATCTACTTTTCACATTTGTTGCAGATGTCGAACCTATTGGAATCATTTGTTGGATACGCCGACAGAGAGAGTCGTAGTTCATGAAACCTATCTTCCGTGGTCGGGGCCATCTTCGATCTGAGCGGCGAGTTAGTAAGTTTCAGGGGGGTATGTATTGGTCGGTCAACAAATAGCATCGCTGAATACAACGTGTTGATAGAACTCCCCTCTGATGCCATCACACATGGCATTCACCAACTTGTCGTCAGGCTGGACTCACAACTCGTCATTCTACAACTCACTGGTATCTACTCCGTACGGAATCCAGCTATCTACCGAATGTTCCTAAGGGTCAGAATTTTGGAAAGACAGTTCGAATATATTCAATATCAACATATTTCCGGAAATTTAAACACATTAATAGACTCATTGGCAAATTATGTGTTAGATATACATTTGCAACATTTATAAAAAGAAGCATTTCATCAATATTTGCATCAGGATCATGTAACTTAACCAAAATAAAGCTTCGAAAATAAAAAATATATAACTATTTATGGTTTACACATAATGTTCTGTAACCAAGACAAAATCAGTCAGATGACCCAAAACTCAAAATATTAGGGGGCACCCTAGTCTAATGGTGCTGATGATAACAAGTCATCGCATGTGCAATCATGCGTAAAATCCTAGTCCATCGACTCGGCACACTAGTAGTATGTCGCCACAACCTCAATGGCATCTCGTCAGTCCTCATATCCAGAATACCGAGAGTAAGACCCTCAATGCGATCCTGCAATGCTGAAAGAGTCTCTTCCACATCAAGGTCGCGAAGGATAGCCCTTCACAGAGCCTCTCCTGCCGGAGCGGCAACTGGTGCTCTCAGACGTACTGCTGGTTGCATTGGTCCAATTTCTGCATGAGCACATGAGTTTTGATTAGTCTTAGAAAGTATAGAGCATTATGAAAGAAATAAACAGGGATATGGTCAGAGAATTTACCTATGGAACCCCACTGCTCACCAGCCGGCAGCGCCAAATCTGGGTCACCCCAGAAATCCATACCGGCATATGGACACTCGGCATAAACCATCTGCTGACGGTTGAACCACTCAAAGAAGGTATCAGAGAAAGAAATCTGGGACTCAGCCACATGTCGGGCCATGAAGTCAACCCATCCCTGCATCCGTGGCTCAGTCGGTGGAGGTAAACCAAGTAAAATGTACTGCAGCTGCATTAGTGGGATCTTTTCCAAAGCGAAAGCGATCAAAATAGAACCATAACCAAAATTCTTGGATCTTTCATTTTTCACCTTGGTCAGTTGTTCTTTCATCATAGGGAGTACTACATCACACCAGTTGAACACCTTTGGTTCAAGGCATTCCAAGGCATATTGCATATAAGACCTGTTGGCCACGTGAAGAGTCGCACTACTAGCCAGTCTAGCAAAAGTGAATAGAATGGTCCTCAAGGACCGATCAGTGACATCTCGGATATTGATCTTGCCGTCCCTACTCGGCTGAGATCCCTCTCTGCAGTACCGGCAAATGTAATCTCTCACGGATTCACCCCCACGAACGAAACCTGATAATGAGAGACGGGCACCACGCCTCGATAAACGGGTCAAAATATAGATGTCCATGACAGTCAAGGGGATGTTATTTCCCCTGATTTGGAGCACCTGGTCGGTAGGATCCCATGCATCAAGAAAATATTGCAACAAGTTGATTTTTTGCCTCATGCTAGAGATGCGGAAAAACTTCAGCAGACCACAGTCCCGCAATGCAGTTATCGTACCCAGATCATGTAAAGAAATCATGTCCTCTTCTTCATGTTCACGTTCTCACCATGTAACAGGCATTTTGCTCCGATGAATCTCTAAAAACAAACAACAGAAGAGTCAGGATCCTGATTTGACAAAAAATAGGAAAAAATTCCATGAGAAAAAAGTGCAAAAGTTTCCCTCCTTGCGCCCATCGCACCCCCAGCAGTGTACTACATGGGATGCATACTAACTGGCCAATGGCCAGGCCAGTATGAATTGCACCTTTCGATATAGGAAAGGTGCAATGGAGCCAAGGTGAATTTTTCAAACCCCAGGGGCTCAGAAAAACTAGGAAACATGCTCAGAATTTGAAAAGGAAGGAATGCAACTGAAGAGTTCAAGTTTAGCTCTTACCTGGTCCATACGGCGCCAAGAATCATCCACAGAATCTCTCGAAATCAGCTATTGAAGTTCAATGGGGAAAACACCTCCTAATCTCCAACAAACCAAAGTTCAAATGAAATGGTAAAATGAGAGGTAAAAACCACTTTTAAATTACTTTTCACGTAATTCAACTAAAATATTAGTGTTTTAACTCACTTTTCAGGCATGTATTGTTCATTTCTAACTGGTTTGATGAAGCAATTGAATAGGCAGTACAACCTTTGAAGGAACAAAGTTGTTAACGGTGAAATCAAAGTAATCAATGACCATTATCAACGAGTAGTTTTTACGTGGAGTTCAAGATCGTTGAAAATTAAACATAAGCAATGAGAAAATGTTTCCCCCAAAGTTTAAGCTCATTTAAAAATGAACCAATTTCCGGTAAAAGACCATTGTGAATGCATTATCATCAGCTTTTGAGCCTTGGTCGTGTTCTCATCATCACCTCCACTCAGTTTTAGCCGATCATACGCCTCCATTTGATTGTTTACCGTTTTGAGGAACAGTTGCGATTAGTGATCCTGTTAGCCATCCTTGTGACACTGATGTGATTGGAAAATTCCAAGCCTTACCTGGAATCAACTGCTACCCGAATTTATCACTCGTTCCTCAAAAAATGAGTCTCCTTTAAGATCTTTTCATCTGACTCGTAAAATATGAAAATATTGTTGAGCAATTGGCCTCTCCAGCTCATTAAAATGACCGGAAGTGCTATCCCTCCTCTAGATTTTAATCTTTTTGGACCTGAGGGATTATTACACAAAAAGATCGAGCGCTTGTTTTGTTTGGCTTGTTAAAATTACTGAAAAAGCATCCATTTTGTATCATTTTATACTTTTTCATACTTAAGGGATTATATGACGAAAAAGGATTATTGGAGTTTCCTTTACGTCCCTTTCAGACTCTCTAAAATTGAAAAGGACCGAGTTATCTTTGTCGTTAAACTCGTTAAAACCGAATAGCGACAAACTTGTCCATGCAGACAAGAATGAGTTTCACTGTCGCTAGCCTCGTTAAAATATAGTGATGGGTTTGCCCGAAGGGAAAATTATAGAACAAGCATATGTTATCCTCCTCAAGCTTGACAAAAATAAAGAGGTACTGGTCAGCAATGACTGGGGAAAATTGGGAAGAAAACTTGAAAAAACTTTGTTGGTAGCAAGGTCGCTCTTGAGCATGACACTTTCAATCCATAACAGAGTCGGGTTGGGTTATTCCATTCACCGATCATATCACCATTGGTCCATCACACCATCCATATTTGGGGTTAACGCTACCAATCCATGTCAGTGTCGCCGTTATGTTCAAGAGAATTCACTCAGATAATTCACCTATGTCTCATCCGCTACAATACATTCACGCTCCATTCTTTCATGACCGCCACCCTGAACCTTGTATCATCAGATCGTTTTCACCTCCATAAAAATCATTTGCTCCGTTCCGCGTCTTAGATGTGGGATTCACTAAGGCCCTCCTACGATAAGTCGCTTCTTGTTGACATCATCTCATTATCCAAGAAGTCGACCTAGGAACAACCCTTTCAGTACTTTGAAGCTTGCATGCCTCAATGGCAAGCTTCTCACTTCCGGCAATAGGTTTACATCAATGGCCTTCGACCGAAGTATTTTGTGTGGTGTTTGATGCCAAGTCCCTTTTTCACACCACGTGAGTTGTACTATTGTACCTTGAGGATCATCATCATTATCGGTGATTCCTCTCACTCCTGTTAACAGCTTACATCATTGGCTGGCAATCAGGCGATGTCTTTCCATGTTCAACTCCAGAACATTTTTCACATGGATCGACTTGTACTTTGAGTGAAGATTGAACGAGATTGAAGACCCCGGATCTAGTTTCATCCATCCGGGCTACGATATATTCACGAAAATAAAGACATCAAATGTACATCATTGCCGAAGAGATGATCATCTGAATCAAGGGATGATGGCTCTACCAGAATCATCAGTCTGCACACAGACGATTGTCTTTCCTATGTACATGAAAATGAATTTATAAAGCTAAGCAGAAGAATGACCGCCTCAGCTAGATCATGAAAATATTATGAAGATAATGTATTGTATTGTATCTTATTACAGGTTGCCTTCCAGCTCGAAAAAACTTCGGATCCTCATGATAAAGCATTTCACCCGACATCAAAAGATTAAACCCCTCATGCTTTAGGGGGCAACTATTATAGACATTTTTGGGCACTACAACCCCAATCATACATGTCCATAAACCAATGGCTCCTAAGTCCCTAAAAGTGTTGCTTCACACCCTAAAGGAACAAGGTCAGTGTTGGGCCGCCAAATTAACATCAATTTTCACTCCATTTTCACCTTTATCCTCATTTTGTCACCTCATTTCATCATATTATCATTACATAAACCTATATTTCCATTACCATATGAGTTTATATTTTCATTTTCCAAAGTTATTAATTTCATGTATTTAGAGTGAATTTATGATTAAAAGTTAGAGAAATAACATGTATTTACTTATACCTAAAAGTGGCTTGAGTTTGATGACATGTGTAGATCATTTGGAAGTTTCCAAGGCACCCTTATGTGGCCTCCCAAGATCAAATTCGAATTTCAACTCAAGAGGCGGACCATATTCCAAGGAGAAATATCATGGAGATTTTTGATGTGTCATGGGATTTGTATCTAGTATTTAGGGATAAGTTGAGACAAGTATGGGTCTAGTAGATATTTAAGGGATCTACATTTATTGAGTAGATATCCCTAATTCATGTATAAATAAGAGGAGCATCCTTCAAAGAAAAGAGGAGGGAGAGAAAACAATTATCAGTTATTCATTAGCATTAGATTTATGTTCATTCAACATGAATAATACCACTTTCTCCAAATCATGAGTTATGAGTGTTGTTTGATTCTTAAGGTGTGATAGTTGTTCATGTGTGCTCATTGAGGAATGGAAGGATCCCCATACTGAGATAAGTACAATTTGTTGTAAAGTAATTTTGTGAATATACTAATTTTAATTATGATGTTCATCTGATTTATTTGTTGTAAATACTTGTAGATAATTTCAGTATGAATTCATGTTGTGGCCATGTTTTGTTGTGTGAAGGTTGATCTCCTTTCAGTAGCTAGTTTTGATGTGAGAAGGACAACCAGGAACTCCTAAGTTAGGAGTCTCTTCTCCATGAGCTAGATTAAATTGAAATAAGATTTACTTTCTCATATGCTTTCCTAGATTACATTTATGTGAATATTGATTCCCTTTCAGTATATAGTTTTTATGTGGCAAGGGCAATCAAGTCCTCCTAAGTTAGGAGACTCTTCTCCATGAGCTAAGAATTGAATTGAAAACAATATTTACTTGCTTTCATTTATATGCTTTCTTTCTTGCTTTCTTAGGTGTTTGGTAATGTTATTATAGGAAGATTGTAGAAGGACAATCAGGACTCTTGAACAAGAGACTCTTCTCTATCTTCTAAAGTAAAATAATTCCTTTGATCAAACATTTTTTTTATGCTTTCATAAAATAGATCTGATAGTTTAGATTTTTAATATGCATTTCTATTCTAAACAAACTTCCTACACCTGTTTCATCTGAGGTCCCATATATTTTGGTTTGTTTCTAAGTTTAAGATATCCCGGATTGATAAATTAAATGACAGGGATTTAGCAGACAACTAAATTGCCCAACATTTTGGCACCGTTGCTAGGGAAGCAAACTTAGATGTAAGCTAGTTAAGAAGATTGTTTAGGAAGAATTTTTATTTAGGATCATTTAGGGTTAATTGCATTTAGGAATTTTCATTTAAGTTTATTCTCATATAGGAAACATATAAATAGAACACAAATCAAAAACCCCCCATTCACTAAAAAAAAACAAAAACACAATAAAAAACTAAGTTTGGAACAACTCGCTCAGATCCTAGCAAGTGTCAGGATCTCCTCTTCTTGCGAAGAAGATATCTTGACAGCAGCCAAAAGCTTAACTACTCCTCTAGAAGAAAACAATGAATTAACATTTGAAGAATCATCTTGTATATCTAATGATGAACAATTATTTGAACAGGAGAACGAGGAGGACGAATAGAAGTTGCAGCATGATCTGAATCAGAGTGGAAATCACGCCTATGAAAGCCTTATCGACAAGTGGTTTTCATGGTTTCAAACAAGTATGAGGTTAGATCGATTTTGTTTTTATTTCATTAAATCACATTCACAAAATCTAGATTCGATCATCCTTGTATATTTTCATTTTAAATTAGCGAAATTGAAAATGAATATATTTTTACTACTATTGCGTGAATGGTTACACTGGAAATTTAATTACACGTAATAGTTTGTAATTTTCAATTGGCATAGAGTAGGTAGGATCATATTTTATGTTTCGAATAAGTATGCTCTCCTCCTGCGTTTTCACACGATCTCGAGGATGAGAAAGTAGAATGTTTATAAATGTTTTTAGGGTAGCAATATACTTGTCTCCATTTGCTAAAAAATCATCGTAGATCAATAAAAAATCTAGGTCTTTTTAGGGTTAGAATAAAATTTAAATTCTTTTTCAAAAATATTTTGATTTAAAAAAAGAATTAGAATAAAATTATTTTTCTTAAAGAAAAAAGTTATGATTTTAATAAAAAATTAGAATAAAATTCAAGTTAAAAAATAAATAAAAAATTTTAGGAATGAAATTCAATTCAATTTATTTTGTTACAACATAAAAGAAAATTAAAAATAGAATTTAATTTTTTTAATTTTAGTTTAAAAAAAAACATAAATAAAACAAAACAATAAAACAATGAATAAAACAAAACTCATTAAAAAAAATTTAAAAACAAACGTAAACCAAACAAACACCAAAACAAAAAAAAACATATATATATATATATATATATATATATATATATATATATATATATATATATATATATATATATATATATATATATATATATATATATATATTAAAAACTAAAAAAAAGACATAAAATAACAAAACAATAAAAATCACATAAAAACAAAACATATAAAAAATTTAAAATAAAACAAACATACGTTAACGCTTGGAAAATAAATAAAACATTGTAAAAAAAACTTTGACCATTTACAAAAACTCCATTGACCTGTTGCATATCTCCCGAAGCAAGTTGACCATTCTCTTTTGTGAAGATCCAGGAGATATCATAATGCTCACAGTGGGATCAACACACGGGAAGCTTTGTATACTGGTGAGAGAATAATAATCTAAGGCTGCAAGGTGCAATCACGTAGGGATCAGAGTGCCAAAAAGCCGAAATCCAACAATGTCAGAGTCATACAATGGCCCGAAAATGATCACAAACCAATCCATTAATTGTTAGAAGTCACTATGAAGCTGATGAGTCTTATATATTGCTGCAATGGGAACATTAGAGGTCGTGGTTCAATCTGAGTTGAAGGGCTGATAGGCCATATTTTTTGCGTAGTGCCAGACAGTTGTGGCTCACTAGAATTCCAAGGACAACCAATCAAGGGAAGAATATTTGTCAACCGGTCATTCCCTGTGCACACCACCTGGAGCCCAAGGAGTGAGATCATTCAGCTGTTCGTTTTGACAACAAGGACAAGGAACGAAGAATGCTTTTGATGAAGGAAACGAGGCAGAGTTTGTCACTTCGTGAGGGAGAAAGTCAGCTGCTGCATTTGAAAAAGATAAGAGTTGTGGCATTGGAGAAAGATAAGAGATGTTGCCTTGGAGAAAAGTGGCAAGATGACAACGAATCCCAAAAATAATGGATGTCGAAAATCCATGAGGAAAATTAGGTTTCAGTTCATAAAATATGGAAGAGATCGCACCAATTCCTCATGTAGATTGTAGAAGATATCCTTTGAGCTAAACTTTTGAAATCCGAAGATTAGTTGAGCACTTCACTCGCTGAGATCCTAAAATTAGGTGAGCGCTTCATTATTGAGTGCTTCGCTGGAAGAGGAAGTTGTGGTTGTGGCAATCCACTCAATCTGTTGTTATATGATCAAAGAGGTGCAGAGTTCCAAAGTCATTTAATTTGCATATATGTGCGTCGTCTGCAATCTGCCAGATGGTTTGCCAAAGTCAATGATATCACTGCATGTCCATACACAAACACAAGTGCAATGAATGGAAAGATAATAATTATCTTAACTTAGCATTGCAACGATGCTTAGAATGCAATGCATCAGCCAAAGGATGACGCTGATGTAGAGCCCTTACATCGGATCGTGGAGCAAATCTTTACGGTAAAAGGTTTTGTAGGGTTTTTGTTTATTCCTCATCGTTCCATAAGGGTTTTGAACATTGGATGCACATGGAACACTTGTCTGTGGTCTACCTGCGACCCAAATGAGGGCGCTATAATGAAGAAAAGGGTTTTTGCCTCGAGTACATCTACGACAATTATTTCGAGCTCGTTGAGGCAAATGAAAATGTTGAATTTTGAATTTGAACTGAACATAATCACTAAAGAGTAGGAAACAACACATCATTTAAGAATCCTTTCCACTCTTCGTTCATGTTCATGTGTGGTTGTTGTGCATGAATGATGGCATTCCATTTGTCCGTATTCACCCATGTGGATGTGAATTTGTGATTTTGTTGTGATACCATGCATAAAGGAGAGAAGGTCATGGTAAATTCTTATGATCTAAGCCAAGGACTTGTTCGTCAACTCTCAACTACTTTTCTTGGAAATCCATTGAAGGAATTTGTTAAGCAAGAGATGTATGATTAATGGATTCCAAATATGCATAAAAGGATGTCGAGAATTCAGTTTTGCAGGCGTTGATGGAGAAGACCGACGAGCTCACTCCATCAAAGCAATCGAGGAGTTGTAGATCGAGGTATCACAAGTTTGTTCGCCAGACATACGACAGAGATCAAGACACCAATCGACATCATTTTCTGGCACTTCTGATAAATCCCAAGTTCTCCAATTGTTTGACGTAGCCGAGCAACGTTTGGGCCTCTCCACATCGTGGTGAACAACGCAAGAATTTTGAACCTTTTCCACCATCGCACAGATCTCCGACGAAAACTGGGAGCACATGTGTAAATAATGACGAGGATTCTGGCGCAGGAGTTGAGGGGCACCCACATCACTGCAAATTGTGTCCTGGGAGCTGTTGCCAATGATATGTTCTTTTCTGGAAGGAGCGAGGCAGTGACCAATTGGAGTACGTTTAAGCGATTGAGGAAGGTGGATGATGTGGCTTCCATGGTTGCGTTCTTGGCCAACAACGAATGAGAATGGTTCGATTCTGTTGATCATGTCAATAGAGGCGTGGTTGATGGATAGTACTGATTGCACTTGGTTTTCAGAAAAGTTAATAGATTTGATTTTATTATGTTTTATTTATTTCTAGTTTTTTAATAACCGTACAAAATAAATTTAGTTAAAAAAAAAAAAAAAAACAACAACAACAACAACAATTAAAATATAAAAAATATATAAAACATAAAAATCAAAACCATACAAAACAAACTTGTGTGATTTCATTATTTTTATTTATTTTTATAACAATACAAATAAATCTTAGTTTTAGAAAATCGATATATATATATATATATATATATATATATATATATATATATATATAAGGAAAAAAATAGTTTTAGATTTTAGTTTTATGAAAAAAAAACAACAAAACAAATAAAATAAAAAAACCGAAACAATTAAAAAAAAATCAAAAAAGCCAAATCAAAACAATTAAAAAAAAAAATGAAAGCAATTAAAAAAATCAAAAACAAATTTAAAAAATCAAAATAAATTAAAATTCAAAAATTCAAAAA
Organism: Pinus tabuliformis; assembly: GCA_031772625.1. Classification (NCBI taxonomy): domain Eukaryota; kingdom Viridiplantae; phylum Streptophyta; class Pinopsida; order Pinales; family Pinaceae; genus Pinus; species Pinus tabuliformis. The sequence goes on along the minus strand of CM062819.1, from coordinate 314,450,321 downwards.
GAAAATATAAAATTTCAAAACAATTAAAAAAAAAACAAAACAATTAAAAAATTGCAAATGGACATTTCATAAGCGCTGAAAACATTTTATGCTAACTTGTCTTGTTGGATTTGGGAACTAGTGCACAAAGACAATAGGTAAAAAAAAATCATTTTTGCTAAGCATTCATATTCATTCTTGCATTTTATATCTTTCAAAAATCTCTTACAGTTTTCATGCAGGATATGTACTAAGCGTTTACAGGTGCGCGATGATCCAAGTCCATGCAGATGTGATCTCTCGAAATCACATTCATTATTGAAAGCTTGAAGGAGTTAGTTACATATGTCGTGACATTTGTCGCCACAGATAAATTTTTTACATCATGATATGTTAACCACACTTCTCCTTCAAAGCCTCATCAGTCATCCATGTTAAAGTACATTGATTCATTGCCTTATCCATCATGACTTCATACATGTCTACTTTTCTGAGTCGCATACATTTTTGCCTACCTTTCAGTTCATCTTTTTACCTCATGAATAAACCATCCATCTCTCTACATTGCCTTGCTTTCCTTGCCATAAAAACTGTTTGGCCATAACATCTTGTATCTATATTCCTACCAATCATTTTGTATGAACTCGCGTTGACTGATGTGGGATTCCTTAAGGCCCACCTTTCAACAAGTCTTGACCCATCGACCTCAACACCTTATCTAGGACAAAGACTAGAGTCATTATTAGTACCTTGAGGCTTGCATGCCCTAATGGCAAGTCTTCTCACCAATGAACAATGGGAATACATTAATGTCTATTGTTTGTTGGATCTTGCAAGTGGCTCGACATCAGCTCATTCATTCGCACTTCGCAAGATGTACTTGGGTACCTTGGCACTCATTCACATTAATGGTGAGTTTGCCTTGCATTGGTTAACGACATTCATCAATGGTCAGTAATCCAATGACTTCTTTCCATGTTCGACATCGATACATTCATTCACATGGAAATAATTATGCCACGATATGGGACGAGATGAAGACTATATGATTCAGGAGCAGATTATTTTATACTTTGGAACAGATTCAGTAATAGTAATAAAAGATCCACATTCATGACTTCATCCATCATATATGCAACCAAGACACAGATCACATTCTTGTATTCTTCATTCCATGATTCAACAGCAGAAGCTACACTTTTCTACATATACACAGTTTGTCCACTCAGGTAAGTAAAGGTATGTTCTTTTCTAACTTTATATCATACAATTCCTTTAATACTAAAATTATAATTTTTGGAAAATGTTTCACCATGTTCATATTCACATTCATACTCCATTATCACCTTCCATATGTCATATATGTCCTTTCTACACATATCATCCTAACCAACATACTTTTTCCAAACAACTACTATTGCATTATGATTCAAATGTTACATGTTTTGCAAATAATGATCAAAGAAAGAATGGATGATTAAATGTTTTCAAAGTCTTTTGCTGCAACACAAAAATAATGAAAGTATTGTTACACAAGAACCAATATTAATCAAACTTTGGTTGTCACACAAGAACCAACCCAAACAATATGTTGCAATCAAATGTTTTTAAGAAAGAAGACTTTGCAAAAAGGAACAAAGTTGTCAAAAATAAAATTATGCGAAGTTAAAAAAATTGATATCAATCAAAGTCGATATAAAAGAAAGACAATGCAAAAAGATTAAATCATGATTAAGTGAATCAATGCAATAGATTGCATGAGGACATGCAATAACTTAAGTTGGGGGGTATGTTGGGCTGCCAAATTAACATAAATTTTCACTCCATTTTCACCTTTATCCTCATTTTGTCACCTCATTTCATCATATTATAATTACATAAACCTATATTTCCTTTACCATATGAGGCTATATTTTCATTTTCCAAAGTTATTAATTTCATGTATTTAGAGTGAATTTATGATTAAAAGTTAGAGAAATAACATGTATTTGCTTATACCTAAAAGTGGCTTGAGTTTGATGACATATGTAGATCATTTGGAAGTTTCCAAGGCACCCTTATCTGGCCTCCCAAGATCAAATTCGAATTTCAACTCAAGAGGTGGACCATATTCCAAGGAGAAAGATCATGGAGATTTTGATGTGTCATGGGATTTGTATCTAGTATTTAGGGATAAGTTGAGACAAGTATGGGTCTAGTAGATATTTAAGGGATCTACATTTATTGAGTAGATATCCCTAATTCATGTATAAATAAGAGGAGCATCCTTCAAAGGAAAGAGGAGGGAGAGAAAACAATTATCAGTTATTCATTAGCATTAGATTTATGTTCATTCAACATGAATAATACCACTTTCTCCAAATCATGAGTTATGAGTGTTGCTTGATTCTTAAGGTGTGATAGTTGTTCATGTGTCCTCATTAAGGAATGGAAGGATCCCCATACTAAGATAAGTACACTTTGTTGTAAAGTAATGTTGTGAATATACTAATTTTAATTATGATGTTCATCTGATTTCTTTTTGTAAATACTTGTAGATAATTTCAGTATGAATTCATGTTGTGGCCATGTTTTGTTGCGTGAAGGTTGATCTCCTTTCAGTAGCTAGTTTTGATGTGAGAAGGACAACCAGGAACTCCTAAGTTAGGAGTCTCTTCTCCATGTGCTAGATTAAATTGAAATAAGATTTACTTTCTCATATGCTTTCCTAGATTACATTTATCTGAATATTGATTCCCTTTCAGTATATAGCTTTTATGTGAGAAGGGAAATCAAGTCCTCCTAAGTTAGGAGACTCTTCTCCATGAGCTAAGAATTGAACTGAAAACAATATTTACTTGCTTTCATTTATATGCTTTCTTTCTTGCTTTCTTAGGTGTTTGGTAATGTTATTATAGGAAGATTGTAGAAGGACAATCAAGACTCTTGAACAAGAGACTCTTCTTTATCTTCTAAAGTAAAATAATTCCATTGATCAAACATTTTTTTATGCTTTCATAAAATAGATCTGATAGTTTAGATTTGTAATATGAATTTCTATTCTAAACAAACTCCCTGCACCTGTTTCATCCGAGGTCCCATATATTTTGGTTTTCTTCTAAGTTTACGATACCCTGGATTGATAAATTAAATTACAGGGATTTAGCAGATAACTAAATCGCCCAACAGTCAGTTGATTACATCATCTCCGAGAAGTTCTCCAAAGAAAACTGCTCAGAACTGGTCAAAACTGGACCATACAGACTGCCCAGTGCAGAAGGTGTGATGCATACTAGATATCCCTTCTGTAGGGTGCGATGAGTGAGAGTGGACAAATGGCAGAGACAGTTTGCAAGGTGGATTGACATGGAATCTTCCAGAAACTTCTCCTATGACACTTGCCTCTCTGAATTCGCCCAGGGATGAGTAAGAGATCATCAATCTCCAAGTGGAATCAAGAACTATCAGAGAGAGGACACTAATCAAAATCCCAGAAGCTGACTCACCCCCCTGCAATCATCTATATATGGATCCCTCATCCCAGAGATCCGGAGGCTATAATTTTGTATCTTGTAAGGAAGTGCTGCTGGTTTCTTGGTGCAACATCATAGTGTTGGGTGATCTAAGATTTTCATGAGGTGAAGAAGGGCTTTCATGCTAAGAGGATGACGTTGGGTCAGAAAAATTGGTTGTAAACCTCTTTGCTATTCTTGATATTTAGGCCGATAGGCCTTCCTTTGAGTCAGACTTTCGTCGTTCTTTTCCTTGTGAGATTGACACCTGGCATCCTTCAGACGAGAATGTACATCTGACATCTGTGGACAGTTTTTTAGGGCCACTACTGTGCTCTCTACTGACATCTGTGCACATTTCGTGATATTCGTCACGGTTTTCCTCCTTCAGTTACTCGTCATGGCCTTCATCCTTCAGTTACGGGCGGAACATGGCCTTCATTGCTGTTATGGGCGCAGGGTTGTTATCGGCGGAGAGCTCGAGAACCATCGTCTTCGTTGTTACAAGTAAACGATTCTATGTTGTTACAGGTAAACGCTTTGCTGATATCTCCTTAACTATCAAAAATATGTTAATCTATTTTGTATAGATTTATGGTGAGTAATATGTTGCAGACTTGCTGCATAAATATAAACTCTCAAAAAACATCACCAGAAGGGGTGCACGTCAATGTTGTGTAGAAACTCAATTGAACAAACATTAAAAAGTATGACTAGGATTGTTTAGTGGTAATCTGCCTAACTGTTCACCACATTTTTATTACAGGTTTTCACTTATTCCAAGGTTTCGAGTCTTGGCCACAATATATTGCAAATTTGCAATTATTTCTTTATCAGGCACCGAAATTGTTCATCAATAGCAGCTTCATGCAGGAGCTCTTCACATTTTGAAGTGAATCATTATTTTTTTCAGTAATGGCAGCTTCATGCATGACCTCTTTACATTTCGAAATGAATCATCATTTAAGTTCAGTTTTCTCCTTTTTCATAAAAAATGTTAACAGGTATAAACACAAGCGCAGGGTTTAGAGATGGGAAACATGGATCCAAGACTCTGATGAAATTGCAGAATATTTAGACAAGCACTATGCCGAAAACACCCTAAAAACCCCTATGGAATTCAGGGAGGTTGGGTGTAAAATCTTTCCAATATTTACAAATTGGCTCCAAAGCAAGGATCTCGGCAGCTCCTGTAGAGATGAATTTGTGGGAGAGCTCGTAGGGTTTGATCACCAGCGTTCTGCAATCTCGTTTTCTTCCGGAATGAGCATTGGAATTTTTTGGCTTCTTTTTTGTGTCGGAGCCCCTTGCAATTCCTTTTCTTTAGTGCTCTTATTCCTTTTCCAATTTTCTTTCCTATTTGTCTTCTTCTTTCTTCTTTCCTATTACACATTTCTTGTTTAATAGTGAAAAAATGATTATAAATTGTTTTTTTATCTCAGGTTTGCCTGTGTCTCCTCTGTAATTTCCTGCCCGGATTTTTCCAGGGACAGTATGGCCACGTGTTGAGCAGGATTAACTAATGGATTTTTGTGGTTTCTTGCTAGAATTTTCATAAATTGCAAAGGAAAATAAGTGTATTGTGCCGTCAAAGAAAGATGAACCGCAGAAATGACATTCAAGATAGGAGGCTTGAGAGTAAGTAAATATTTTCACGGCCCTGAAGTTAAATCGTTCACAGGAATTCTCATTTGGAAGATCAATTTAAGGGCCGCGAGATCATTCTCTCTATTTACTGTTGTATATTTTCAGTTGTATGGAGGTTTAAACACTTGCTCATATAAATCTCAGACTCCACTATACCAATTTAAACCTTTTTCTTTAGTCAGATTTCTCTGGATTACCTCAATTAAACCTCGAAGGTCAAGTAGAAAACATATGTCAAATAACTTTGGTGGAAACTCTGCTACAGAGTAGATGTAATCAATCACCAATTCTCTGTTACCATTTTTAATGCTTTATAAGCCCAAAATAATATATTTTATTCTGAGTATGCTAAAAATAAATGTGAATCAGGAATTCCAAGCAGAATGATGATAATGGGTTTTTTTCCAAGGAAAAACCTGTAAGGTAACCCAAGGGATGCATGGCATATCCAGTAAACTTCTTGGTGTAGATTAGTGCATCTAGCTCAGAGATTTGAACTTGGTACCTGCTGACAGGAAACTAGAATAATGACGACGCATCGCATTGCAAATTCTAATAAACAGGAGAGTATCTCCTATATATTCTAATCTCACAATCAACCCACGTACCATTTACTTCCACAAATGATCCTTTACATTGGCTAAAGGGTCGTAACAGTTGATCAATGTTTACTCATTCAAGACTTTAACAAATGATAGCATTGAACTACCATTATACATTGTGCATTCTAATTAGTGTATGCATTTCAAGGTGTTGCTTTAGACTCCCTTGATTGATCCCTTAAACATTTCTTTTCCAAAATTTGAAGCAGGATGTTTAGGGCAGCAAAATGGAGGGTTGAAAGGAACAAGACCAAAGCTGAGTTCAAACTCCAGTTTCAAGTCACTCTAGTATGTGTCCTGACCAAGTTGCTTATCTATTTGCAAAACATTGTAAACAAAACCATTCAAGGACAAGTTCTCACCAGCTGTTATGATTAGGTGAATTTCAATTGTAGCTTTTGAGATGGATAATTGCATATAAATTGTGTTACAAAATGGAGGTTCACTCGCCTTACCAATCTATTAAACGTAGCATCAGGTCTCGGCATTTATCACGTACGGATTTGTTTTCCATTAGTGTCTGAAAGGATAAACTCATGCATTGCATTTTTGATAGTGCTACAAATTATGCAAAAACCTTTGCAGTAAGGTTAGGAATTCTCATTTTGAGTAATTGTGCAATTAATATATAGTTTTTCCTTACCTATTATATATCATGTCCAGACCAGAGAACAATTTACAAAGTCAGGAACATGCCTGAGAAAACCATGTTAGATGAAAATATAGTAGAACAGCTGACCTTTGATTGCAATGGTGCCAATATTGTAAAATTAGGGTTTACCCTATCCTTAGAGCACAATCCTGTATAATCTGAGTTTACCCTATTACTAATTAGCGTCTGTCTTCTTGTAATAAGGCAATTTGGAGCATGACCCAAGTCATCAAGATCGTTTTGCTACATTATCTTGATTATTCAGGATACCTAGAGGAATGGATGCATTTATGTTAACTTCTATTAACTTTGAACTAGCATTGTGTTGATCAGCCTTCTACAGTTTCTTCATAGTTGAAAACTACAATGGACATATATTGTCCTGCTCATTTCAGGTACCACAACCGGGATATGACAAGTTGAGTATATCCCTGATATAATTAGAGACAGGTAAAATCGTAAGCAATACAGGAAGAGATTCCATCAATAACGGAACTTGTCAATGGTCTGATGCAATTTTTGTAACTACAAGACTCGAGCAAGATGCAAAAACTGGGAATTATCATGAAAAAATGTACAACCTTGTTGTATCAACGGTACTGCCTATTTCTCATCTTTTACATACATTTTAATCCTTTTTAAATAATTGAATATTTACCATTATATTGACTTGAACACAAAAACATTAAAGCAATTCTGATTTGTTTTTCTTTTGTTTAAATATAATTTCTGCAACTTGCGAGGGCTCTTCTCAATTTGGTTTCCTTGGTGAAACAACCATCAACCTCGCAGATTCTGTAGGAGCCATCACTCCATTATCTGTTTCTCTACCCCTTAAAAGCCCTATCACTGGTACTATTTTACATGTAAGGCATCCAGAGGTATACCTAAAGTTTTTCTCTCATAAGAGTTTTAACAATAGCTATTTGCTGATGTTTTATATTTTAATGAAAGTAAAAAAAGTTAAAAGAAAATTTTCAATTCAGCTATCTATACAAAATAAATAGTCTTGTTACCTTGTTTGTTGGCAGGTTAGGATTCAACTCTAGATACTTTCTTTTCTGACTGATTACATAGAGATTTTGAGCGAGAAAAGGATGTCTTGTAAAGAGAGCATCATAACATGAATAATGAAGCTGCTGCTATGACCCTGATGAAAGTGCTATATTTTCTGAAGTGACAACAAATGGCCATGGCAGCGAAGTAAGACCTCTAGGCTGATACAAATGGTTCCTATGTAAACATTCATACTCTATCATAAAATTGTATGTTGGAAGTTTGTGATGGCCAATAATGCTTTTGAATGATACTCTATAAAGTGGTAAACATCAATAAGAATGGTGTTAATGGCTAGTTTGGACAATCTGGATAAATTATGCGATAAGCTTTTTTACATCCTACACTGGCACTTGTGCATTCTTTTCTTATATCAGCCTGTAAATTATGTTTGGTGCATATGGGCAAAATATTCATAATTCAATGGCCCTGCCACTATCTGGCATCTAATGAAGGCAGATCAAACAACTCGACTCGAAATTTGTTACAGGTCATGTTTGATGGTTGGCTATTCCAAGACATCAAAGCGAAATGTTGGCCTTCTTATGATGTTGACATCATCAAAGCCTTTGCTAAGTCACCTTCCTTTTACAATTTTCCAACCTTACTGTAACGAACTGTAGAAGAATATGGTACTGCATGGCAATCCAATCTGTATCAAAATTGACAATTTTTGCTGTCAACTGCCCCTCTTGCAGTGAGAAAATATATTCTGACAACCAACAAGTACTTACATTTAAATTTAGCATACTTTTGCTCGATCCTGTGAATTCATTGCAGACTCTGGATCTCTCAAACATGTGGTTGCCTCCAACTTGATGAAGTGCTTAGATTTCCATCTCTTATGACTCGGGCCTTAATTGTAAGCCTCCTGTGAGTTGTATAGCCTGAAAATGTCCTAAGCACCTGTTCCTTTAGTTCAAAATGAGATGACATAGCAAGAAAAACAAACATTGCAACAGATATAAATAAAATTATAGCAGGCTGCAAGATTAGCAGCTATATTTAAAATTGCATATTATGCTATTCTTGGATGCTACTGAAATATAGTTATGAATGAGAAGTATGCTCTTTCTCTGGTACCATTGAACGATGATTCTGAAATGGCACACAGAAGGTTTACAAGAAATCTTATGAATCCAAGAGAATGTATCAAATTATTCTACCTTCCCTGTTTCAAAATCATGGCATTGTCTGCACTGAATCACTGATGATGAGTGTGGTGGGCATTGCCATATACTATATATTTATTTCCTATATTTACATATCAACTCTACTCAACTTTGCATCCAACTTAATCATAATAACTATGGTGTACCTTGTGTCAAACTCCTAGAAAAACTCCACAGAGGCATCATAATCCTTTTAAGAGAAAGAAGATTGGAAGACTTCATTACTCACCATATAATCAAATGCACAACTATCCATGGAAACTACATTTATCAGCTTACCAGGGCCTTGAATATTGAAGCTTGTTGACTAACAGTTTTCTTATTGCTAGGAAACACTGCTTGAAGCATGCAGACCATGGATTCCCATTGGTTTTGACTTATTGAGTCTCCAACAAACATTAAGTGCTTTCCTCTTAACCGCTCTAGCAGATTTTTGGCATTGAAACTGAAACACCATATACAGAAAAGTCCAAATCCTTTTATTCTCATATACAATATCACCTTGTATTTTATCCATTTATTTTCATATGCAATATCACCCTGCTTTTTTGCATTTCATTTCCTTTTAGCATAAATGCAATGCAAAAGAGAACATACTTCTAGGTAGGCTAATTTGTTTGCATTTTTATTTGTAGGGTTTATTTTGATTTCTGAAATATTTTGGAATAGAAATGATTGAGGTAAAAAACTGATATTTTCTATTTTGGAATGGGGATTGCCAAGAGTTTCGCTGCTACATCTCAGTTCTAACAGCTTTGAAGAAAGCATTTCTAAAGATATTGGCAATGCTAGAAATTTATCTAACCTACAAATTGACTGTAATAGATTTTCAGGTAAGCTTCCATCTGAGATTGCCAAGGTAGGGCTTTTATCTGTTTTCAATGCTAGCAATAATAAATTTTCAGGAAGTATACCAGATGCGCTTTATGGGTTACATAATCTTGATGTATTGGATTTGCAAGTAAATTTACTTTCTGGTAACATTTCGTTGAGTATTGGGTCTTTGAAACAGCTTACAGAGCTTAACTTGAAAGGAAATGATATTTCTGGTAAAATACCTATGCAAATGGGTGATCTCCAAAACCTCAGATACCTTGATCTATCCAGCAATCAACTCAAGGGGAAAGTCGTTACATCTTTAACCAACCTTACGTTTAGTTTCCTAAATCTATCAAAACAATCAACTGTCTGGAACAGTCCTCAGTAGCTTGAGTAAATTCAGAGAGGCATTTATATGCAATCCCAAACTCTGTGGAGACGATTTTCAAGATATCAAACTCTGTGTCACAAAAACGATTCTACATCACCAAGCAATTCAATATCATTCACTCAAGGCAATTTCAAAGCAAGTAGAATATAAATTAAAGGATCCATCTCTGCCTCCTGCAACACCAACTCGAAAGGCAAAAGTAAGTTTGTTTGTTTGGGCAGAAAGGAAAATGGCGAGATGTACTGCAGGCTAGGTTATCAAATGCAAAGGTAACTACTTCAGTTCAGTTCAGTTCAGTGCAAGGAGTCATTGCCACATTCATTTTATTTCATGTATATCATTTCATGGAAAAATTGATTTGCAGGGTTAAGCTGGATTTATGCAAATTGTATGTGTGCAATTTATGCTTCTTGAAATCTGATATATTTTGATTTGTACTTTTGTTACAGCTGCTGTTGCATGGGGTGCAGGGGAGCTTCTGAAGATTGAAGAAGTGGAAGTGGCTCCTCCATAGGCAATGGAAGTGAGAACCAAAGGTATGCTATGAATAATTATCATTAAACATCAAGTTTCTGGGAAGCAAATGTATGTTATGAATAATTATCATTAAACGTCAAGAAAATTTTAAGGAAGGATATTAATTACACATCTCCAATTGCACTGTACTGTATAACACATACAAATATTGCTTTTAGCAGTGAAATGGAATGGCTGATACTGATACTGCTTCGGTTGCAGGCCCAAACTCCTCTCTTTCCCTACATTTTGGGACATGAAGCAGCTGGGTATGCACTCTGCTCTTGCCAATGAGTTCTATGTATTCAAAAAAATTAGTTAGTCATATTAGTAGGCGCATGGGATTTCAAAAAAGTTAATTAGTCATACTAGCAGGCATTCAGGATTTCAAAGAAATTAATTAGTCATACTAGCAAACATGTAGGATTTCAAAAAAATTAATTAGTCATACTAGCAGGCATCATGTAGAATTTCAAAAGGGAAAAGAGACAGTAATTTTCTTGGAGAAGGGGTGACTGACCTCAAGGAGGGTGACTGACCTCAAGGAGGGTGACAGTGTGCTTCCCTTATTTACTGGAGAATGTGGAGAATGCAGACACTGCAAGTCAGACGAAAGCAACATGTGTGATCTTCTAAGAATTAACACTGACAGGGGGGTTATGATAAATGATGGGAAGTCGAGGTTTTCAATCAACGGGAAACCCATTTACCACTTCCTTGGCACATCCACTTTCAGCCAGTATACAGTTGTGCATGTCGATTGTGTTGCCCAAATTAATCCAGAGGCTCCTCTTAACAAAGTCTATATTCTCAATTGTGGGGTTTCAACAGGTAAATCATTTTCTGGACTTTTTCAGGGTAATTTGTTGATGATTGTGAAAAAGAGATCATTAAAAGGATATAATTGACTATGTATATTGTTTTATCCAATTCCTAAAGTTATGGTTTCCTCGAAGTGTTAATAATAAAATCATCCATGATCGTTCCCTTGATTGAAATTCTTATTCACAATTTATTTTGTTGTGGGATCAGGCATGGGTGTGACTTTGAATGTAGCAAAACCCAAGAAGGGTTCTCTTTATATTTTGTCATTTCAATTATATTATTATTAATTATATTATTATTATTATTATTAATGTTTAAATAAAAATAGTTACAAAATTATTTATAGATCACAAAATTAATTGTATTTTATTAAACATCACATATGAATACGATAAGTATTGGTTTAAGAATATTATAATTTGACTTTCTAATTGCACTATACAATTACGAGGCCTACCTTATTTCCATCTGGTTATGGTTACCTTCCGGATTTTATTTCTATGTTTACCTATAAAATAAATAAAAAATAATGTCTTTTAATTCGAAATACACGCAATGGTAAATGTTGACATAATCTAAGTAAATAATGTTGATATTGCGGAATGGTTTATGTTTATATAATCTATTTAAATAATGCTTTTTCAATTCTCATGGTTCAAGTAAATAATGTTTTTTCTTATTTGAAATTAACCATTGTTGATCTGACCTTCACTTGAGGGGTTATCATTATTAATTAAGGTGGTTTTATATATGGTATAAGTGGACAGCAATTTTAGAAATAATTAATGAGTTTACAAGTTGAAGATAGAAATAGATTAGATAACGCGTGGTTATTTTAAAATATTAAATTAAAATGTGGAAAAGCATATTACAATTACTTAATGTCTTCGTCGTATGTAAGTGGTTTGTTTTAATATTTGCAAATCACAAATTTCTCCGCTTTTCATTTATCATGTAAAACAGTGTAATTTATTTTTTATTTAAAAAAATAAAGTGTGCTGCCAATAATCTATTGAGTTTTTAGTATGAAGGCGTTTTAATATATTGATATGAATGGTTTGGTTTTGGTTTTGTTGTTTTAGTATGAAATTTGCTGGTACGGGATGGTCATGGTGCGGGATGGTCATGGTGGTTATTTTCTTGGTCACTAGCAAGCTTTGTATATGCTTGACTATCTGTAGAGGTTTCTTGCTTTTAATAATCCTATCGGCCTCTCTTTGTACCTTTTGGGACAATTGCTAGTAATAAAGCTATTCAAGTTTTCCTCCACATTCTTGTATGTTTGATGATATATGCATTTGTGTGGTCAATATATATGTGATCCTATATTGTTTATGATTGTAGATCTTTGTTCTTCGATAGTATTATGCTGCTTTGATTCCACAGGTTCTCTTTGAAGCTGGGTAGATGAAGGCAAAGTGGCAAGGATCTGTCAGAAAGGAGAGGAACCAAACGCAAGACCGATATTGGTGTTTTTTGTTCCCCTCTTATCTACTTCTCATAAAGGAAAGCGAAAGTAGTTTTAGTTTGTTTGTTTCTAAGATAGCTACCACTTAGTGGGTCTAGCAGCTCTGCATAGACACTAGATTTCTCGATAACATTCACCCATCTAAAACTGTCATGTCTCTCTTCCCCATTGACTCTCATATTCGTTCCACCAATGACCTCCTTTGGAAATATGACAAAGGTCTCCTGGTCGATAATGAACTCTCATACCATGTTCTCTTCCCTTCCCTCTGCATTGAAGTCCTCATGGAGCTTAATGTCAAACCTGATGCCTTCTCTACTCTCAAGATAAAATTCGATGTTCGTCCATTAAAACAATCTTCCTTGTTGATTCTACATGAATTACCAGTCTTTGGTACCACAGGGGATGTCATGAGATGTACTAAATTTTTAATTAGCTGAATACATGGAGGTTTGTTGCGGTTGGATCAAGAAGATCTGATCCATATTCAAGATATTCATAGGCTAATAGGACTCTCTGCCTACGGTTCTGATGGTTTCACGACATTCCAAAAAGTTTCAAAGCATGGTAATAAGACTGATACAAATAACCTTTACAAATAGTATGACACTGAAAGGAATGATTGAGGACAAGTTATTGAATTGATCAATGATCAACCTATTAAGGTCACCTATACTATTATTTCCAGTAAACTTATGTGGAATTCACGAAAGGGGAATGTTCTCTCGACACGATCTTTGTTGTAGAGGCTGTGTCTGAGGATAACAACTCAATTGGTCTAGATACCTACTCAATGAGTTATTCAAAGTGGCTGAAGATGTCCATGCTAGGGCCACTTATTTCACTTTTGGGTATTTAATTATTTCTCTCACCATGTGAAAATGGTTCACGCCTGAAGGAAGAGACTTGACACCTATCTCTGATGATGAACCACTTGCTTATGCATATGACCTATGGCACAACACTAAGGATACAACCAAACGAGACTATAGTAACCTAGCTTTTGGACATTGTTATAACAAGATGGTTGGTGTTACCTGTAATTTCGCAAGGGCACATCTTCCACTACTAAACCACTATGCTCACCAAATTTGGTTTGGCATTAGTCACAATAATTATTATATTCATCCATTTAATGTTAACCAAGTAATGTTTCCATGCACAAGCTTCCATTTTACCTTACCAAGGATGCATTCCACAACAAGTTTCTTTCACGGCCTGGGATAATCACTATGAAGCATGATGGTTAGGAAATTTATTATTTATATGCCATACATCCCAAGGACTCCACTAAATATTCTACATCTTCATCACTGAAGCGTCTAACTGATACAGACGAAGGCCTCTAGCTGCTATTGAAGAAAGTGTGGGAGAAAATTACATCAGCACACATGACCTTAATGGAGGTAGGTTCTTTTGTCCATCAAGCTATCAATTTTCATTCTATTACACATATGTCTATTTTTCTAACCATTGTTTCTTCCAATCTTCCATCAACTACCACCACCATCTCATTTTCCCCTCGTCGGTCCCATCAAGATCCTACATCAACTTCATCTAGCATCATTGACCTTACTGATGAGCATACTAAAAATAACACCCTTGATGTTCTTGTCACTAAAGAGCATACCCCTTCTCCACACTCCCCCTCTAATGCTCCACCAAGAAATTTTTAAGAAACTATATCTGACCGACTTGATTCTGCTACATGATTTGATGAACCTACCGACATGGATATTGATCAGGTCGTTGTCACTTCCGCCATTTTTCTTCCGTCAACTATCACTACTCCACCTCCATTGCCACTAGTCTCTGATTCTATTATTTTTGTCTCCACTATCCCCTCTTACCCACCTGTTGTGGTCACCAACAAACCCCCTCTTTGTTTATTATTAGCAATAATATCAAGCAAAGGGGGACCCTTAACAAGAAATCCCAAAAATATTTCTATCCAAATTTTTGTATTTTAAACTCCCTAAAAGCTATATCGCATCGCAGAGAGAGAGTGAAGAGTTTTCCTATGTGCATAAAAAAGCTGCAAAGAAGCGATGCGAAATTCATCACATCGCATATTTTGAAAGCGCCCTTAAAAGAAAATAAAAAGGAATCACCGACTGCCGATATGCGACGTCGCATATCGCAAACGTCGCAAAAGTAGCAAACAACGAGCAAATGAAAATTGCGATATTGCGATTTGCGATCTGTGATCCTACAAACTGCAATTTTGCGATTTGCGATCTACGACGAATGAAACTATTAATTGCTGCAATACGAATAGCAGAAACCACTCATCGCAAAGTTTCTTCGGCATGATCTGTAAACCCAAAATCGAGCGCTCACCTTAAGGGAAATTAATGATTGCACACCTGAGTATCCAAAGATGATCGTGTTGCGTTTTTCGAAGAGTCAAGTCCTTATGAGTGTCATGATTATGCATTCATTAGAGTTTAAAGCTTTCATGTCAATCTTTTCGTCATATCTCTTTTCCTTTGCGTAAGCTGTAAGGCAATAACTGATATAAATCTATATGCAGGAAACATCCAAGGAAAAGGGGAAAGCGCCAATACTTGAAGAACAGAGAGGAGATGCCTTCACAAATGAATGCCGCATGCAGCAGAGCCGCAGATTCCAGAGTATCACTCTACAGACACTGATGAAAATAGACTATCCAAGACTCAGAGTCAAAGGCGCACAAAAGCAGCATGTTTGCAAAAGATCCTGAAGCTCAGATTGGGTAAAGCAAAAAGAAAAACGCTGAAAAGGGATGATGCTTCAGAAAATCCTGGAACAAAGAATGGAAGCAATTTTCAATACGTAAGATTGTTCAGGCAACGAAATCCCTAACTCATTGAGTCATTCACACGGCAAGAAACCGAAATAGCAACAACACAATCAGTTTGAAAGAAATCTGGGTTATACTAAGTATACACACAGTAAAAAACACCCAGCCAGAGGAAGATTTTCAAAAATATCTTCTAGGTTGTCAGAAAGAGGTGCCAGCTTTTGTTATTTCTACTTTCATTGCCCCGAGCAAAAGGAAAAGACAACCAACCGACTCTTTCCAGGCAAACCTCACATTGCTTACAACACTAAGGAGCAGATACAGAAACGGTTAGAAATTAGATTCAATTTTTAGAAATAAATTTGCTTTAGTGAAAGGGCGGTCATTTGAAGCCATTCCCTAAATTTGTGTAATTAAGATTAGTTAGTTAGTAGTATTTAACCCTTCTCATGGAATTTGGAGAAGGGTCCGGAAATTTGTCAAAAAACTTGTCCTCAAAACATGCACTTTTGCACCCTCAGAGGGGGTTTTTGATGAATGGATGGATCGAGATTTATTTATGTTTGCATTTTAATGTATGCTACTGATGTTGCACTTTTGTACTCTTAGTAGATGTTAGAAGTAAGTAGAGATAAATCGTTATTGCTTGAACTTTGTGAGTGAAATCGGTCATAAATGGTACTTTTATCTCTTGATTAATTTCTGCTCATATTCTTAGAGTGATATACAGCTGATTTGTTTATATGTTAATGTATGAATGTCTGGATTACCATTTGGCACTTTTGTACGTTGGAATCATTTGTTTGTGCTTGACATATGAATAACTGATTATGCGATATGTTGTTCACAACTGTTTTGCCTAACTTCTTATGCATAATGGTTCATCTTAAATTGATTTATATTCTTATGATAGCTGAATGATCTTTATTACCAGTTGTTGTATGAAATCTTTTTAGATCGCATAATGAAAGAATTTTACCCCGGGTTAGTATAGATTAGATGTGCTGTTTTTGTTAGATTACAATAGCATAGAGTCAATTTAAGAGTCTAGAATTAAATTAGTTTAAAATTACCTTTAGATTAGTATCTTCAAAATCTACACACACACACACACACACATCTTTTAGATTGGGAAGCTGGTCCCATTATCCCCAATCGGACCCGCTACACCAAACGGGCAAGGAGCCGCCAACCAGGTTCCCGACCGGGTGGGTATCCCCCTTGTTGTTGACCCGATTTCGGGGCCCTCAACATATTTGGCGCTAGAAGGAGGGCCTGAACTATGAATGGCAACTAAGTCAAAATCTAAATGCCATTCTGAGAGTAAATCAACCTCATCAACTCCCCCGACTTCTCCACTACGGTTAAACCCGGAGTTAGAAGTCGCTCGAGTATCCACCGTTGCTACCTACTCCAATATATCAGACCAACTCATTATGAACCCCCTGAAATTCAAACTTTGATTCGTAAACTCCAGGGATTCTCTATTTTTCCTCATAGGTCTGATAAATCTAACAGCAGCATGACTTCGCAGTACAATCCTGCTCACCCTCTGACCAGATTAAAGAGTGAAAAATTTGGTATTCAACCAAGTAAACTCCCTCTCCCTACTAGGAAAAGAGCAAGGAAAGCACCACCCGAGTCTGATCGTGAGACTCTTTCATCCACTTCATACATTTCAACACCCTCACCGCGAAGTCAACCACCCACATCCTCATCCCAAATCACTCATCCATCTTCCACACTTCCTCTTCAATCATCAACGATCATAATACCTTCATATTCTCAGCATCAGGGACCGTCTTCTGCACTCTCATTAACTAGCGGCTCAACGATGGCCCAGTCTCCATGGAACAATCCTGGGGCGGTTTTAATGCCTCCACCCCTGAGCCCAATACCGGCCCATCCTGAGAAGTGGCTACATAAATTCAATCCAGAAACAGGCATGCTAGCTGAAGAGCATATCAACAATTTCATGCTTTCTGTTAATCTCAACGGAGTTACCAACGAAGATGCTGTCATCCGACTTTTTCCTTACACAATGCAAGGAACAGCCGGATCATGGTACTTTTCGTTACCTTCCGGGTCCATCACAAGTTGGGACATTTTTCAAAGTCAATTCCTCACCAAGTTTGGCGATGACAGATCAACAATGACATTGATCAATGACCTATCTAATCTTAAATCCGAGGCTAGAGAACCCATTAAAGATTTCAACTTACGGTTCAATAAGATCCTCAACAAGATTCCCGTTGCTTCTCAACCCAGCGAGGAAGTAAGATGTGAATGGTACATCACGGCCTTACCATCTAAATTGGCTATCTTCGTAGATAGGGCAAACAAGACGACTTTAGTTGAAAACTTAACTGAGGCGTTAGCAGTAGAAAAACGCGTAGTTGCCCTAGAAAAGAGATCTGCAATAGAAGAACGCAAATCTAAGAAGATCTCTTTCAAAGAAGACACCAAGAAGAAGCAAACGAAAGATCCTTTCGATATGGAAGGATTACAAAAGGTGTTAAAGGCCATGTCCAACGAGATGATTGATATAAGGAAGCAAGTAGCAGAAACTTCTTCAAAAAAGCCCTACAGATCTTTTAAAAGAAACCTTCCCATGGAGGTGAAACCACCCAATGCTGTCTCAAACGTCGAATCTGAAGAAGAAGAAGAAGAAGAGAATACCACTGAAGGGCAGACTGATGATGAAGAAGTCGTGGAACTACAAGGAATGTGGGATTTCATCCCCCCCACAAGAAGAGGATCAAGAAGCATTTCCGGTTAGCACACAAAGCAAAAATCAACTTGATCCTCCCCAAACTACCCCTAAACAGAAGGGCGCAAGCCCTGCAACAAAAGATAAGGTCGCAACAAAGAAAACAACCGCTAGAGTGACCCAATTTAGCCCAGTCCAATCAGATCAAGCACCTCCATCAAGAACACTGATAGTGTCAGATGAAATGGAGTATAACATTATCGATGACATGAAAAAGACTAGGGCTAATATCACTCTTTACGAATTGAGCAAATTGAAACATCAACAGAAAATAATGATGAAGGAATTACATGCCGTGCCTACTACATCTTTACCTACAGTTGTAGCTTCCCACAACATGGGAAGACCTCCAACCAACATGATCAATAAGATTGATCCGAATGACATTTCCTTGATTGGAGGAAGGTCAAGATCCCATACTCCTCCTTTTCTCCTCACTTATGAAATCTTCAATAAAAACGTGCACAATTGCCTGATTGATTCTGGTGCTTCAACGAATATTCTACCCAGATCAATTTGTGCCAAATTAAATGTTCAACCTCAGAAATCTGCAGTGCGCATAGTTCAACTTGATCGATCTCAAGTCGAAGTGATTGGTGAACTTAACCAGGTGACCATAAGATTGTTGTCTAACCCGAAAGTATGTCAGGTTATCGACATTCTAGTAGCTGATATCCCTGAATTCTATGGTTTAATTCTTAGCAGGGATTGGTCCGAGAAACTCCACGGATATTTCTCAACCGAATGGTCACATATGTGGTTACCCTACAACGACAAACCCAATCAAATAAAGGTTGAACAAGAATTGCACCAAAAGTACATAGTGACAGAATTGGAAGGAGAGAACGAAGCAATAACATACAACAACAGTATCATAGGCAATTACTCGGTAGATTCTTTCCTCGGCAATTTCAATGCTCACACTTCACCTTACTTAGAAAATTCAGTTGTGTCCCAAGTTGAAAACATTTCCCAAACTGATGATTCAAGGTGTTTTAATTTTTTAGATAGTTCTGTAAATACATCTTTATTTTGGAAATTATATTTTGATGGCTCTAAATCCAATGGGGGAGCAGGAGCAGGATGCGTTCTGGTTAACCCAGATGGGAACAAGACCATGCTTACATGCAGACTTGAGTTCAATTGCACAAACAATACAACGGAATATGAAGCCTTGGTGAAAGGCCTATACAAAGCAATCGGCTTGAATGTTAAGTATCTTCAAGTCTTTGGAGACTCCGAAATTGTCGTCAGACAGGTACGTAACACCATACATTGCCTGTCAAGTCATTTAAAGCACTATCAATATTTAGTACAAGATCTGACTTCACATTTCATAGCATTCAATATTTCGTCAATCCCAAGACTCCAAAATGCGAGCGCAGACCTGTTAGCTAACGTAGCCTCTAGACTGATTCCCTCCGAAGATTTTAGTCCCGATAGGTTTTCAATAGAATTAATCTTTAAACCATCCATCCCTGAAAACATCACCAACTGGAGAGTATTCAATGACGATCCAGACATTGTAAATTTCCTTACTTCTGAAGGATCCTACTCAAATCAAATAATTGACGAAGACCATCATGATCACCAAATTCAACAAAATAGCACTGATAACGCTATACCTAAATCGGTGGTTAAGTTAGAAGATTTGTATGATTTGAAAAGTCGGTTTAAAAGGTCTGCCAATTCTAAACTATACAGTTCAACTCTGAACTATGAATTAGTGAACCTAGGAACCGATCAGAAGCCGCAAAACATTAATATAGGCCACGGCCTGGCCCCTGAAGAAAAATCAGCATATATTCGTCTTCTGAGACAATTCAAAAACATTTTTGCATGGAATTACGATGAGCTGAAAACATACAACACTTCTATCATTCAACACAATATCCCTATGATTGACAATGAAAAACCTGTCCAGCAGAAGCTCAGAAAAATCCACCCCAACTTAGAAAATCAGATAAAGACTGAGTTAAATAAATTGTTGAGAGCCAGAATAATTTTCCCCATCAGACACTCCAAATGGGTATCCAATATGGTGCCTGTTAGGAAGAAAAACAGAGATATTAGAATCTGTATTGATTTCCGGAATCTCAACAAATCCTGTCAGAAAGACAATTTTCCCCTCCCACCTATGGAGCAAATACTACAGGCAGTAGCGAGCTCAGAATTAATGTCTTTCCTGGATGGATTTTCAGGATACAATCAACTGCTGGTGCATCCCGATGATCAGTTGAAAACCACATTCCGAACCAAGTGGGGCACATACGCATATCGGAAGATGCCATTTGGTCTGATCAATGTCGGTGCTACCTTTCAGAGAGCCATGGACATCGCATTTAAAGGTTTGGTCAATAAATCGGTAATGATTTACCTGGATGATATAACAGTGTACTCCAAGAAGCGAAGCGACCATCTCAAAGATTTGAAACAGATCTTTCAAAGATGCTTAAGGTATGGAATTTCACTTAACCCAAAGAAATATTTTTTCGCATTAAGTGAAGGGAAATTGCTCGGATTCATAGTGTCGAAATCTAGTATTCACATTGAACCTGACAGAATCAAAGAAATTTCTGAAATATCCATACCCCATAACAAAAAGGCCATGCAATCTTTCCTTGGACAAATCAATTTTGTAAAAAGGTTTGTCCCCGATTTTTCACGTATTATTTCTCGTTTACAAAATATGATAAAAAAGAATTCAAATTTTAAATGGGGCATAGATGAGCATGAAGCATTCAACTTGATCAAACAAGCTATCATCAATGCTCCATCTTTAGCTACCCCAAATTTTTCAGAATCTTTCATCTTATACACTTTTGCCTCAGAGAAATCTTATGCCGCGATTTTGACTCAAGTAAATCAAGAAAAGGCGGAAGCTCCAATCGCATTCTTTAGCTCGAACTTACAAGGTGCTGAACTCAATTACTCAGACATGGAGAAACAGGCTTATACTGTTTTCAAAGCGATCAAATATTTCAGACCTTTCTTACTTAAAGCCCATACCAAAGTCGTAGTACCGTTTCCAGCGGTAAGAAACCTTTTGTTACAAAAGGATGTGGGCGAAAGGAGAGCAAATTGGATTACCGCTCTACAAGAATATGATCTTGAGATCAAACCAGCAAGCATCATAATAGGTCAAGGCTTCTGCAAGATGTTAGCTAAAGCATCACAAATTCCGGAGAACTCATCTGAAGAGGTACACACATATGAGGTAAGCCTAAACGATGCAGAATCATTATATGCGGACACCATTTATTATCTTAAGAACGGGTATGCTCCATCACACCTGGATCACACCAAGAAAAGAGCTCTAAGATTGAAAGCTAAACAATACCAGCTCATAAATGATGTTCTGTTTAAAAGGAATTATGATTCTGTACTTCTTAGGTGTCTTGAGAAAACTGAAGCCGAAAAGGTTTTGCAAGAACTCCACGATGGACCAGCAGGTGGACACTATACTGGAGAGACTACTGCGCATAAGATCTTACGTGCAGGATATTATTGGCCCACGTTGTTCAAAGACTCATACAATTACGTAAGGAAATTCCAAATCTGCCAGACTGTTGCGGGGAAACAAAGGAAATCGTCCATGCCACTACAGCCAGTCAACATCGAGCAACCATTCAACCAATGGGGCTTGGACATAATAGGTGAGATCGTTCCTCACTCTTCTAAGCAGCATAGGTATATCCTCACGGCAACAGATTATTTTACTAAATGGGTATAAGCAGTTCCTCTCAAGAAAGTTAATTCTGAAAACATTATTGAATTCATAGATCAATTTATCATCACTAGGTTTGGATTGCCAACGGCCTTAATGTTTGATAATGCATCATACTTTTCTGGAAATGCAATGACTGAGTTTGCATTAAAAAGAGGGTTCAAATTGAAATATTCTGCTAATTACTATCCGCAAGGTAATGGGTTAGCTGAATCAACAAACAAAAACCTAATCAGGATTATCAAAAGAACAGTCGACCAAAACTAAAAGAATTGGCATAAAGCGCTGATAAATGTTGTATGGGCATATAGAATCACGAAGAAAGCTTCAATCGGCACTTCTCCCTTTAATTTAGTTTATGGGAAAGAAGTGGTTCTTCCAACTCACTTAGTCATTCCCTCTTTGTCTTTAGTACAACACATCGATGAAGTATCTACTTCCTCTTTGCAATTAAGACAAATGGAAATAATCAAACTAGAAGAATGCCGAGAACAAGCTAAGAAAACCCATGCTCACCAAGCGCTAATAAAATCCTCTTTTGACTCAGCCATCATAACCAGAAAGAACTTTCAGATGGGAGATTTAGTTTTGAAATGGGATAAGGCTCATGAAGAAAATGGCAAACATAAGAAATTTCAGAAGCTGTGACTTAGTCCTTTTCAGATTGTAGAAGTCATAGGCCCATCGACGTTTGTGTTGCAGGATTTGGCAGGTAGAAGAGATTCTTTGCCTGTGAATGGACAGATTCTTAAAATGTATTTTCCATAGAAGATCACTCTTCTATTTTTTGTAGGATAGTTTTAGTTTCTTTTATTTTGTTTTCTCTTTCTTATAAATAAAATTGGTTGTAAATGATCATTGAATAAGATTCATGAAAGAGCACACTAACTCTCTATTAGATTTTGATTTCACTTGTAAAAATAGCAAAATTTTTCGAAAAATCTGATTTTTATTATTGACAAATAGAGTTAACTTTAGCCTCGATAATGATATCAGTTTCAAACCTTTCAAAAGACTTTGATGAAAGCAACCTTTGGTAAAAAATTGTTTTATCCCAGCACAATGAAAGGTATCATCAATAATAAAATAAATATTCTCTGCAAAACTGTTATTTTCAAAACTCTATTATTGGCGTCCAGAGCTTTCTTAAGGAAAAACAATGACTTCCTCCCTGCTAAAGGAAACCGCAGCATTCAGAGAAGCAATCCGAGAAAACACTATATCTCAAAGAATAAGAAGTCTCATCACGAGCCAGCTTATCATGATCACAGATATTATAACTTGCTGACTTTGCCAAAACTCTATATCAAAACAGGGCAACGACTCAAGATTGTTACAATCGAAAGACAAGGGGTCTCATCACGAGCCAGCTTGTTTAGCAAAAGTGTAAATCAAGTGAATGACTATGTCATAATTTGGCCACCAAACCAAGTCATTGTTCTTTAGAGAGTAAAAAAGGAAAAAGTGCCAAAAGGGATTTTTCTCTGAAATGTTGTAAATAACCTCAAGCAGGAAAAAGGATCATTGCTGGATAACATGGTAACCCTGTCGAGGTTATGGACGCTTGCGGGTAGCAGAGGCTCTACCTACGACAAATGAGCATATTTTAAAGCCAACATGCAGAGAAGACCTTATTTTATCTTTTAAAAAGGACCGAGTAATGTCTGGTATGAATGCAAGAACTAAGCCTAGGGAAGCAGACAATTGGAATAAAAGAAAGGTTGAAACAAAGTATCATTGACAGGATGAAGAGTAATCTACTCTATCTGTCCATAACAAAATTTAGACATATGAAAATTTTTCTGTTTCGGAAGTGGAAATGTCAATAGAAAAGCAGAGATAACTGGTTCTTCACAGTGAATCGCCATTGTTGTGGTCACCAACAACCCCCCTCTTTGTTTAGTATTAGCAATAATATCAAGCAAAGGGGGACCCTTAACAAGAAATCCCAAAAATATTTTTATCCAAATTTTTGTATTTTAAACTCCCTAAAAGCTATATCGCATCGCAGAGAGAGAGTGAAGAGTTTTCCTATGCGCATAAAAAAGCTGCAAAGAAGCGATGTGAAATTCATCGCATCGCATATTTTGAAAGCGCCCTTAAAAGAAAATAAAAAGGAATCGCCGACTGCCGATATGCAACGTCGCATATCGCAAATGTCGCAAAAGCAGCACACAACGAGCAAATGAAAATTGCGATATTGCGATTTGCGATCTGCGATCCTACAAACTGCGATTTTGCGATTTGCGATCTGTGACGAATGAAACTATTAATTGTTGCAATACGAATCGCAGAAACCACTCATCGCAAAGTTTCTTCGGCATGATCTGTAAACCCAAAATCGAGCGCTCACCTTAAGGGAAATTAATGATTGCACGCCTGAGTATCCAAAGATGATCGTGTTGCGTTTTTCGAAGAGTCAAGTCCTTATGAGTGTCATGATTATGCATTCATTAGAGTTTAAAGCTTTCATGTCAATCTTTTCATCATATCTCTTTTCCTTTGCGTAAGTTGTAAGGCAGTAACTGATATAAATCTATATGCAGGAAACATCCAAGGAAAAGGGGAAAGCGCCAATACTTGAAGAACAGAGAGGAGATGCCTTCGCAAATGAATGCCGCATGCAGCAGAGCCGCGGATTCCAGAGTATCACTCTATAGACACTGATGAAAATAGACTATCCAAGACTCAGAGTCAAAGGCACACAAAAGCAGCATGTTTGCAAAAGATCCTGAAGCTCAGATTGGGTAAAGCAAAAAGAAAAACGCTGAAAAGGGATGATGCTTCAGAAAAGCCTGGAACAAAGAATGGAAGCAATTTTCAATACGTAAGATTGTTCAGGCAATGAAATCCCTAACTCATTGAGTCATTCACACGGCCGGAAACCGAAATAGCAACAGCACAATCAGTTTGAAAGAAATCTGGGTTATACTAAGTATACACACAGCAAAAAACACCCAGCCAGAGGAAGATTTTCAAAAATATCTTCAAGGTTGTCAGAAAGAGGTGCCAGCTTTTGTTATTTCTACTTTCATCGCCCGAGCAAAAGGAAAAGACAACCAGCCGACTCTTTCCAGGCAAACCTCACATTGCTTACAGCACTAAGGAGCAGATACAGAAATGGTTAGAAATTAGATTCAATTTTTAGAAATAAATTTGCTTTAGTGAAAGGGCGGTCATTTGAAGTCATTCCCTAAATTTGTGTAATTAAGATTAGTTAGTTAGTAGTATTTAACCCTTCTCATGGAATTTGGAGAAGGGTCCGGAAATTTGTCAAAAAACTTGTCCTCAGAACATGCACTTTTGCACCCTCGGAGGGGGTTTTTGATGAATGGATGGATTGAGATTTATTTATGTTTGCATTTTAATGTCTGCTACTGATGTTGCACTTCTGTACTCTTAGTAGATGTTAGAAGTAAGTAGAGATAAATCGTTATTGCTTGAAGTTCATGAGTGAAATCGGTCATAAATGGTACTTTTATCTCTTGATTAATTTCTGCTCATATTCTTAGAGTGATATACAACTGATTTGTTTATATGTTAATGTATGAATGTCTGGATTACCATTTGGCACTTTTGTACGGTGGAATCATTTGTTTGTGCTTGACATATGAATAACTGATTATGCGATATGTTGTTCACAACTGTTTTGCCTAACTTCTTATGCAGAATGGTTCATCTTAAATTGATTTATATTCTTATGATAGCTGAATGATCTTTATTACCAGTTGTTGTATGAAATCTTTTTAGATCGCATAATGAAAGAATTTTACCCTGGGTTAGTATAGATTAGATGTGCTGTTTTTGTTAGATTACAATAGCATAGAGTCAGTTTAAGAGTCTAGAATTAAATTAGTTTAAAATTACCTTTAGATTAGTATCTTCAAAATCTACACACACACACACACATCTTTTAGATTGGGAAGCTGGTCCCATCATCCCCAGTCGGACCTGCTACACCAAACGGGCAAGGAGCCGCCAACCAGGTTCCCGACCGGGTGGGTATCCCCCTTGTTGTTGACCCGATTTCGGGGCCCTCAACACCACCCAATTCATTTCTCTTACGGAGCAAGTCGCTACATTGATTAGTGATATTTAGCACTTTTTATAAGTCTTTTCTCTCACTACGGGATAACATGATATCATCCCTTTTCTTCTAGCACCAGTTTTATTACATATTTGTCAAGAAATCTCCAAGGAGCATGACCATGAGCGAGAATATTCTCCCCAGGGCCAGTTAGAGAAGTCAGTTGCTAGTGACCAACCACTCCAAGTGAGGTTTCCATTATCATACACAATTTTGGTATATGTGCTTAATGCATGGTATACCCCACATATTTTCCAATTTATTCGTGCTTATGCTACACAAATCGAAGACCACCTAGTTCATATGGAATCTTGGTGTACATATCTTTCAATGAGATATGATCAGCATCAACAACAACATTCCTTGGTTACAAGTGAGCATGATCAACTCTCCATGGATAAAGCCAAGCTAGAGAAAAATCTATCATACTTAAGTACCAAATTTTAGTCTATGTGGTTGGTTGTTGTTGTGTTTGTTGATGAGCATCCTGGTGAGCTTGCCACCTATTCTATTGTCAAATGTTGTGAGTTTTTTGAAGCAAATTGTTTGAAATTAGTTATGCACAATCAAGTGTTGTAGGATACTATGAGTAATATTTCTTAGGTAGTTCCATATCCATCTTCCCAATACCACAAACATGTTTCTCAACAAATCAGTGTTTCATTGGCAGTCAAATAGACCCTTCCTTAGCTTATTCATGCTCTCAAGATATTTTCAGCTAGGTTTCTGAATAGAGTAGTGTTCTAGCCAAGGAAAATCAACCTATCTATCTGCTATGGGAGAATTTCAAATAGCTCTTTGTGCAGGCTATGAGCACTTCACATTTGGAGTAGAAGAAAGAAATATTGGCCTAGGAAGATACTCATGATTCTTAGATTAATTAGATAGAGGATGCCTCATAGGCCACCAAGCGAGTGCTCCACAACCTTCATCCATATGCGCAGTGCCACTTCATAAATTTGAGCACTCTCACCACCAATGCTAATGAACAATTTCAGGAGCTCATTCAATCCCATCCCACTAAGTTTAATTCCAATACAACTACAGTGTTTGTGGGACACATTTTTACAACTCTTGATGCATGGAATGTTGTTGTTTCCACTTATACTAGTTTTAAGGATAATGTGTTGAAGAAAGTGCTAGAGTTGGGTCCTTTGTTTGAAGGAGAAACAACTACAAACAGTGAAGTAAAAGAACATCAAGAGTCATATGCACTAGCGACACATTCAATTGAGGGTGAGTCAATAGATTGTGGTCAAGGCCTGTTAGGTCCTTCTTTTTTGGAAAAATATGGCAAACAACAGTTGAAACAAATAAATCTATAAAGCCATTAGAAGATCATGTCACCAGAAATTTAAATGCGACAGAGAATTAAAACATTGGGACCCGCAGTCGGAAAACAGGGAAGGGAATGCATGGAAACATGAAAGTGGTGTTAATTTTCAAGGAATCAATAGGAAAAAGGGAAACAACTCAAGGATTTCATTAAATAGGACCAAATCGAGGATGGGATCAAGCAACCCTAGAGAAGACCAAATCAAGAAAGAGATCCTATAAAGGAAGGAATAGAGGGACGAATCGAGCAATATTTCCATACACTGAGCTTTTGTTCTATGTGTTTACTGTTATTTGTTGTAGAACTTCTTATATGCACATATGTTTTCATCTATGTGCTATAAATTCCAATGTAATATTTTGATTTGAGAGAAACCTACAAATCTATTTGATCTATGATGTAATGACTAAGAAATCTTAATATGAATGGGAGTTTGGGGATATTTTGTGTTGTTCTGTGTGATGAATGTGTGGCCCCCTTTTAAAATTTCTTGTTTCTTTTATATGAATGATGTCTCTGTTTACTCTATGATGAATGCCTGTCTCAGTCACAATATAGTTTCCCTAACCACAATCCATTGATTCACCCTTGATTCAATCCTTCAGTTGTACTAGTTCTTGTTGTTGTTGTGCATTTATTACTAATGCACTTGTTCCCTTCTCTACTTTTTGATCTTCAAACGAAGGAACCAACCTCAGAACCTTCTCTATGACTTCAGCTTTAAACCTATTATAGTCTTTCATTATGACTTTCCATGAATTATTTAGAGTATTAACTTCATCAACAAACTTGGTTGTATTGTCTGTTGTAGGTTACCCCTAATCATAAGCAATCAATGCATGCAACTGAGTATGAACATCCATATTTATCTTGCAAAGGTGAATAAATTGGGTTTTAGTTACTGGTTGGGGGTCTTGCAATAAATCCTTAGCTTTATGTGATTCTTCTTCCATGCTATAAATTTGTTTATCAATTTCTTCAACCAATACTAATAAGTTATTTTGTTGCGCAACATTTGTTGTGCTGAAGACTTGCTCCATGAGTTGTTTTATTTTGTCGAGCAACAGATATAGGGGTTGATTGCATTTAGTAAGGAAACTTGACCTATCCTGTAATTTCTGAAATATTTTCTAGGAATCCTTGGCAAGATGTTGCAAAGTACTATGAATGGTGGAACTATGTTCAATGTCCTGGCCAGTTTGTTTGTGTAACTACTCTGTAGGATCAATATATTTTCATAGATCAATAACTATGCTGTGCAAATATATGTTATTGGAAACTAATTCCATGCAAGCAGTTTAAAAGAATTTGATCCTTTATATGGGAGTGAAAACTGAAAAATCTTTTGTTGCATCAAGTACAAAGTTAGTAACAGTCAGCCACATATGATGTAATTGAGAACTAATATCTTCAATATGCTTCGGCAGTTTCTCCTTTTCTCTATGTAATTGGTCCCAATCCATAATGATAGTAAGGAGTCCGTTCTATTGTTATTCATGAATGAAAAATAAGTTTAGTATATCTCAATTCAACAAGGGCTAACTGATATTGAAGTTGCATCGACAAAGCTCTAATAAGATGAAATAATTTCTAGGGAGACCAAGGTTGGAGGTTAGTGTTAGTCAAATTGTCAGTTAAAGGAAATCTAGCCTACAAGGGGTGGCCACTTACAATAGGCTTCTACGTCTGTCATTGAGGAAAGGTTTCAGGTTCTCTACTATGTTCCTACTAAAATTATTCTTGAACATTGGCAATAACATTAGAAGGAAAGAGAGGGACTATGTCATGTGATTTTGCAAATAAATGTAATGCCTCCCAACAATTATTCAAATCCTGAGTGAATAAAGAATCTTGGGCCATTGAAATAACCATGTTGGGCTCTGGCTATGACATAGATGAGTCCTACATAGGTCTACTAGCAACTTCTTCATCTATATTCTTGTCCATATGGGCTATACACTTAGGGTCTGAAACAACCTCCATATCAACAATATCTCCAGTAATGTTTCCAGGACCAAGATGGTTAGAAATGGTTGTGGATAGTGATGCAGTATGGGGTGATGAGCTAGAGGAATGCATAAGAGACTGATTAGGAGAGGAAAAATGTTGTTATTCAAAAAATTTAGCAGGAACAACGATAAATCCATGCTCGTCACCAGAGATATTAGCAATAGTAGAAGAAATGTGCACAAGATTTGCTTGCATAAGAGTTATGAGATCAATAAAAAAAGGGTTCAAAGTCTAATATGGTAGGGGGTGCTGACAATATGGGGCTTATAGAAATGAATGGAAGAGATGGAGGATTGAATTACTTACTAATAAAAGGAACAACATCAGATAGTTGAGAAGTAGAAACATCAAATATTACTAAGGAACCAACTTCTAACATGGTATTATGAACAAAAGATACACACTCTTGAAACTTATCATTATAGGATGTAAATCATGCACATGATTAATTATGCAATTCTTAAAGGAAAATGACACATCAAAAATCGAACCTCAGTACTACAATGCCTTAAGAGAATATATAACTTCATTGTCCTTCTTCATGCACTAGATTCCTGGCTAATAAAGTACTTCATTGTGGAGAACTTCGTCAAACATGTAATAAGGAAGTTGTTTCACATTGAATTTGTCTGCATGAACAACCTTGGTTTGAACACAGGTATGCCCTTGAGTTATACGAAACCACATTTGCACTACATACTTATCCAAAATTGACTTAGGCACTCGAAGCTTAAGTTGAGTAACATTGATCATTTTAGTGTGCCATTTCTCAAATTCATTCTCATTGAACTCTCTGTTAGCAACATCTACTGGAGTCCTCCATGAGACATAGGAAAAAGCAAGGGCTTCACCATCTGACACTTCATCTAGGTCTCGATCTTATGGGGCACACCATTTTACCATTGCAAGGACAGCAACTAGGTATCCATAAATGAAATATGTCACCGAATTATGGATATCCTCATAGGCCTCAAATATTTTGTCCAAGAGATAGTTGCACCAATTTAGAGATTTGCCTCGAATAGAAGCTTTTGCAACAAATATCACATCCATCGTGCATTATCCCTTTGTATAATGTTACATAAGTTATCCAACAATAATGTAATAGGTGATTTTAACACTATCATCATTTATCTTGTCGATGAAAGCTCCATGGCCTTTTCTTTCAATGCAATCTTTCTCATATAAATTGGCATCTCCTTTCTTATTTTTGTGCTTCGAAACACTTTGGAATGCATTTGAAACATCTATACCATGCATGGATAATTTGGTGAGTTGGTGAATGTCTTCCACATAGATAGGGTATTTCTCTTTGAGCCACAACGAACCACCATGTAATCTAATGATAAGGAACTTGGTGAATCACATCGATTCACCTATGGTGCAAAACACAGGAAAATCCTGAAATTTTAGAATTGTAGACCTTTGTAATAGATGAAACTTAGGCTTAATCCATAGATTTACACCACGAGTCGAAGAAACAATAGAATTTGTATACACCTCGAATTTTATAGCTTGAAAGAGAGCAAGGCTATATTTTTCATATTTTCCCAAAACATCTTTTGTCGACACAATAAGAATGTCTGAATATCCAAATGGGACTACTAGATTAGCATTACAACCTATGGAAGATAATCAACAAATATAGAAAATGTGAACAAGGGATTGAAAACAAACTTGAGAAACAGGGGAGCTAGGTATAGAAGTCAAGGCAAACGACTCTAAGGGACACACATACATAATTGAAAAATAAATCTATGACACTCGACATTTATAGAAAAGAAAGAATATAGTGCAATATGACTCGAATATTAAGTATTAAATACAAAAAATTACCAAATACAACTTGATTCAAATTTTAATGGTGATGAGGACATAAATTCCCATGACATGATGCAAATAACCCAAAATGGAAATTGTTATCGGGAAATCTAGTGTCTATGCAGAGCTGCTAGTCCCACTAAGACTAGTAGCTATCTTAGAAACAAACAAACTAAAACTACTTTCGCTTTCCTTTATGAGAAGTAGATAAGATGGGAATGAAGGACAACAACCTTAGTCTTGCGCTTGGTTCCTTGCTTGGTTCCTCTCCCTTCTGACAGATCTTTGCCACTTTGCCTTCGTCTACTCAGCTTAAAAGAGCACCTGTGGAATCAAAGTAGCATAATACTATCGAAGAACAGAGATCTACAATCATAAACAATATAGGACCAGATATATATTGACCACACAAATGCATATATCATCAATCATACAAGAATGTGGATGAAAACTTGAATAGCTTTATTAATATCAAGAATAGCAAAGAGGATTACAACCAATTTTTCTGACCCAGCGTCATTCTCTCAGAATGAAAGCCCTTCTTCACCTCATGAAAAGCTTATATCACCCAACACTATGATGTTGCACCAAGAAACTAGCAGCACTTACTTACAAGATACAAAATTCCAACCTCCGGATCTCTGGGATGAGGGATCCATATATATATGATTGCAGGGGGGTGAGTCAGCTTCTGGGATTTTGATCAATGTCCTCTCTCTGATAGTTATTGATTCCACTTGGAGATTGATGATCTCTTACTCATCCCTGGGCGAATTCAGAGAGGTAATTTTCATAGGAGAAGTTTCTGGAAGGTTCCATGTCTATCCACCTTGCAAACTATCTCTGCCATTTGTCCACTCTCACTCATCGCACCCTACAGAAGGGCTATCTAGCATGTATCGCACCTTTTACACTGGGCAGGTGAGATGCATCGCACCTTCTACACTGGGCAGTCTGTATGGTCCAGTTTTGACCAGTTCTGAGCAGTTTTCTGTGGAGAACTTCTGGGAGATGATGTAATCAGCTGACCTTGTTCCTTTATGGTGTGAAGAAACACTTTTAGGGACTTAGGAGCCCTTGGTTTATGGACACGTATGATTGGGGTTGTAGTGTCGAAAAATGTCTATAACAGTTGCACCCTAAAGCATGAGGTCGTTAATCTTTTGATGTCGGGTGAAATGCTTTATCATGAGGATCCGAAGTTTTTTCGAGCTGGAAGGTGACCTGTAATAAGATACAATACAATACATTATCTTCATAATATTTTCATGATCTAGCTGAGGCAGGAATTCCTATTCTCAGCTTTATAAATTCATTTTCATGTAGATAGGACAGACAATCGTCTGTGTGTAGACTGATGATTCTGGTAAAGCCATCATCCCTTGATTCGGATGATCATCTGTTCGGAAATGATGTAGATTTGATGTCTTTATTTTCCTGAATATATCGCAGCCCGGATGGATGAAACTAGATTCGGTGCCTTCAAACTCGTTCAATCAAAGTACAAGTCGATCCATGTGAAAAATGTTCTGGAGTCGAACATGGAAAGACATCTCTTGATTACCAGCCAATGATGTAAACTGTTAACAAGTGCAAGAGGAATCACCGATAATGATGATGACCCTCAAGGTATGAAAGTTACAATTCACGTGGTGTGAAAAAGGGACTTGGCGTCAAACACCATGCAAAATCTTTCGGTCGAAGGCCATTGATGTAAACCTATTTCTGGAAGTGAGAAACTTGTCATTGAGGCATGCAAGCTTCAAAGTAATGAAAGGGTTGTTCCTAGGTCGACTTCTTGGATAATGAGCTGATGTCGAAAAGAAGTGACTTGCCGTAGGAGGGTCTTAATGAATCCCACATCTACAATGCGGAACGGAGCAAATTATTTTTATGGAGGTGAAAACGATCTAATGGTACAGGGTTCAGGGTGGCAGTCATGAAAGAATGGAGCGTGAATGTATTGCAGTGGATGAGACACAGGTGAATTCTCTGAGCGACTTCTCTTGAACATACCGGTGACAATGACATGGATTAGTAGCGTTAACCCCAAATATGTATGGTGTGACAGACCAATGGTGATATGACCAGTGAACGGAATAACCCAACCCAACTCTGTTATGGAGTGAAAGTGTCATGTTCAAGAGCGACCTTGCTACCAACAAAGTTTTTTCAAGTTTTCTTCCCAATTTTCCCCAGTCATTGTTGACGAGTACCTCTTTATTTTTGTCAAGCTTGAGGAGGATAACATATGCTTGTTCTATAATTTTTCCTTCGGGCAAACCTGTCGCTATATTTTAACGAGCCTAGCGACAATGAAACTCGTTCTTGTCTGCATGGACAAGTTTGTCGCTATTCGGTTTTAACGAGTTTAACAACAAAGATAACTCGGTCCTTTTCAATTTTAGAGAGTCTGAAAGGGACGTAAAGGAAACTCCAATAATCCTTTTTCGTCATATAATCCCTTAAGTCTGAAAAAGTATAAAATGATACAAAAGGGATGATTTTTCGGTAATTTTAATGAGCCGAACAAAACAAGCACTCTACCTTTTTGTGTAATAATCCCTCAGGTCCAAAAAGATTAAAATCTAGAGGAGGGATAGCACTTCCGGTCATTTTAACAAGTTGGAGAGGCCAATTGCTCGGCAATATTTTCATATTTTACAAGTCAGATGAAAAGAGCTTAAAGGAGACTCGTTTTTTAAGGAACGAGTGATAAATTCGAGTAGCAGCTAATTCCAGGTAAGGCTTGGAACTTTCCAATCACGGCGGTGTCACAAGGATGGCTAACAGGATCACTAATTGCAATTGTTCCTCAAAAGGGTAAACAATCAAATGGAGGCATATGATCGGCTAAAACAAAGTGGAGGTGATGATGAGAACACGACCAAGGCTAAAAGCTGATGATAATGCATTCACAATGGTTATTTACCGGAAATTGGTTCGTTCATTTTTAAATGAGCTTAAACTCTGGGGGAAACATTTGCTCATTGCTTATGTTTAATTTTTAACGAGCTTGAACTCCACGTAAAAACTGCTCGTTGATAATGGTCATTGATTACTTTGATTTCACCGTTAAAAACTTTGT
This sequence comes from Pinus tabuliformis, assembly GCA_031772625.1. NCBI lineage: Eukaryota > Viridiplantae > Streptophyta > Pinopsida > Pinales > Pinaceae > Pinus > Pinus tabuliformis. The sequence continues at coordinate 314,416,082 of CM062819.1, read as the reverse complement.
TCCTTCAAAGGTTATACTACCTATTAAATTGCTTCATCAAACCGGCTAGAAACGAACAATACATGCCTGAAAAATGAGTTAAAACACTAATATTTTACTTGAATTATGTGAAAATCAATTTAAAAGTGGTTTTTACCTCTCATTTTACCATTTCATTTGAACTTCGATTTGTTGGAGCTTTGGAGGTGTTTTCCCCCTTGAACTTCACTAGCTAATTCCGGGAGATTCTGTGGACGATTCTTGGTGCCGTCTGGACCAAGTAAGAGCTAAACCTGAGCTCTTCAGTTGCATTCCTTCCTTTTTGAATTCTGAGCATGTTTCTTGGTTTTTCCGAGCCCCTGGGGTTTGAAAAATTCACCCTGGCTCCATCGCACCTTTCCTATATCGAAAGGTGCGATGCATACTGGCTTGGCCATTGGCCAGTTAGTATGCATCCCACCTAGTACACTGTTGGGGGTGCGATGGGTGCAAGGAGGGACACATTTGCATTGTTTTCTCATGGAAGTTTTGCCTGTATTTTGTCAAATTAGGATCTTGACTCTTCTCTTGTTTGTTTTCAGAGATTCATCGGAGCAAACTGCCTGTTACATGGTGAGAACGCGAGCATGAGGAAGAGGACATGCTTGCTTTACATGATCCGGGTATGGTAACTACACTGCGGGACTGTGGTCTGCTAAAGTTTTTCCGCATCTCTAGCATGAGGCAACAAATCAACTTGTTGCAATATTTTCTTGATGCATGGGATCCTACCAACCAGGTGTTCTAGATCAGGGGCAAATCCATCCCATTGACTATCTTGGACATCTAGTTTTTGACCGGTTTATCGAGGCGTGGTGCCCCTCTCTCATTATCAAGTTCCGCCCGTGGGGGTGAATCCGTGAGAGATTACATTCGCAGGTACTGCAGAGAGGGATCTCAGCCGAGTAGGGATGGCAAGATCAATATCCGAGACGTCACTGACCGGTCCTTGAGGACCATTCTATTCACTTTTGCTAGACTGGCTGGTAGTGCGGCTCTTCACGTGGCTAATAGGTATTATATGCAGTATGCCTTGGAATGCCTTGAACCAAAGGTGTTCAACTGGTGTGATGCAATACTCCCTATGATGAAGGAACAACTGACCAAGGTGAAAAGCGAAAGATCCAAGAATTTTGGTTATGGTTCTATTTTGATCGATTTCACCTTGGAAAAGATCCCACTGATGCAGCCGCAGTACATTTCACTTGGTTTACCTCCATCGACTAAGCCACGGATGCAGAGATGGGTTAACGTCATGGCCCGACATGCGGGTCAGTCCCAGATTTCTTTCTCTGATACCTTCTTTGAGTGGTTCAACCATCAGCAGATGGTTTATGCCGAGTGTCCATATGCCGGTATGGATTTCCGGGGTGACCCGGATTTGGCGCTGCCGGCTGGTGAGCAGTGGGGTGCCATAGGTAAATTCTCTGACCATATCCCTGTTTATTGCTTTCATAATGCTCTATGCTTTCTAAGACTAATCAAAACTCATATTCTCATGCAGACATTGGACCAGTGTGACCAGCAGTACGTCCGAGAGCACCAGTTGCCGCTCTGGTAGGAGAGGCTATGGGGAGGGCTATCCTTCGCGACCTTGATGTGGCCGAGACTCTTTCAGCATTGCAGGATCAGATCGAGGGTCTTACTCTCGGTATTCTGAATGTGAGAACCGACGAGCTGCCTCTGAGGTTGCAGCGACATACTATTGGTGTGCCGAGTCGATGGACTAGGCTTTTACGCATGGTTACACAGGCGGTGACTTGTTATCATCAACACCATTAGACTAGGGTGCCCCCTAGCATTTTGAGTTTTGCGTCATCTAACCGATTTTTCCATGGTTACAGAACATTATGTGTAAACCATAAATAGTTATATATTTTTTATTTTCGGAGCTTTATTTTGGTTAAGTTACATGATCCTGATGCAAATATTGATGAAATGCTTCTTTTTATAAATGTTGCAAATGTCTATCTAACACATAATTTTCCAATGAGTCTGTTAATGTGTTTAAATTTCTGGACATATGTTGATATTTAATGGATTCGAACTATCTTTCCAAAATTCTGACCCTTAGGAACATTCGGTAGATAGCTGGATTCCGTACGGAGTAGATACCAATGAGTTGTAGAATGACGAGTTGTGAGTCTAGCCTGACGACAAGTCGGCGAATGCCATGTGTGATGGCATCAGAGAGGAGTTCTATCAACGCACTGTATTCAGCGATGTTATTTGTTGACCAACCAATACATACCGCCCTGAAACTTACTAACTCGCTGCTCGGATCGAAGATGGCCCAGGCCATGGAAGATAGGTTTCGCGAACTACGACTCGCTCCGGCATATCCAAAAAATGATTCCAATAGGTTCGACATCTGCAACAAATGTGAAAAGTGGATTACCTAACCAAAACAATTACCCTTAGCAAAAACAAAAATGTAACAAAAGCATAGGGGTTACTACACTGAATCACGCATAGTAACGCTTAAGGTACAACCTGTTGCGGGGTTGCGCCAATGGAATCCCATCATAATCTACTAACTCGTAGGCCCCTTTTGCTAATACACACTTAACAATGTAGGGGCCCATCCATAAAGACTTAAATTTGCATGCTCCCAATTTATCGGACTCCTGGTCGTAAGGTAAGACCAGGTCACCTTCTGAGAAGACACGAGGTTTGACATTTTTGTCGAACTGCGCCTTGACTCATTTCTTATGGGCTTCGTTAGCCAAAGTGGCATCACGACGGGTTTCATCCAATTGGATTAGTTCCAAGAAACGCGCCTCCTCTTCTGAAGTTTCGAGGAGAAGGTCGACTGCGAGTTTGAGGGACGAGATTTCACACTAAACTGATGAGATTACTTCCAGGCTATATACCAATTGAAAGGGTGTAAACCCGATTACATTCCTCACTGGTGTCTGGTATGCCCACAAGTCTGAGTATAGGATCAAGTGCCAATTCCTTTTGTGGACTCCCATCATCCTTTGCATCATGCGCTTCAGGACCTTGTTGATTGCCTCAACTTGTCCGTTAGCTTGTGGATAATATGGAGTAGAGTTGTCGTGGGACAGTCCTAATTTGGCAGCCAACTCAACCATCATGTGATTGCAAAAATGTAATCCATGATTCGTGACTATGGCCTGTGGGACGCCGAATCTGGAGACTACATGATTGAAAAAGAAAAGGGCAGCCGTTTCACTGCTGTTGTTTAATGTAGGCATTGCCTTGGCCCATTTGGTAAAATAGTCTACTGCGACTATTATATACCCATGCCCCCCGGCCGAGGTGCGTTTACATGTCATGAAATCTATGTCCCATTTGGCAAATGGCCCAACAGCAATTACTGGTTGTAGTGGTGCGGGTGCTGTTCTGGTTTTTCGATCAAAGATTTGACATGCATGGCAACTTCTGACTGCGGTTATGCAATTTTTGAACATTGTTGGCCAGAAGTATCCTGCTCTTAAAATATTTTGTGTCGTACCGTAACCAGATTGATGGCCCCTACACACACCTGAATGGCAATCATTCAGGACTTTTAAGGCCTCCTCATGGGTGAGGCACCTCCTCAGAACTGTATCGACACCACGGCAATAAAGCGTATCACCGACGATCATGTAGTCTTTTGCTTGGTATCGAATACGTCTTTGTTCCGAGAAAGAGGTATTAGACCTATATTTTTGGGTTTGGAGATAGATTATTATATCTCCATACCACGGATTGCTTGAAGATATCAAAAACAAAGTTTCGTCCACGATGGTTTCTTAGGATGTTGCATCGTTGGACGATGATGGGAAATCACATAGTAATTCCGCGAAAACCAGGGATTTCTTCGATTTGGATTTTACAAATTACAGATCAAACTCTTGAAGAATTGATATCCATTTTGAATATTTGCCCCCCAACAACTGTCACAACAATATATAAGTCATGGGGTTGTAATCTGACAAAATGGTAGTTTTTCGAAAGAGGACATAGTGTCAAAATCTCTGTATCACTGGAACAGCTGCGAGAGCCAGCTTTTCAACATAGGATTACTTGCTTTCTGTATCATTTAAGTTCCTACTCAAATAATATATAGGATGTTCAATTCCATTGTCTTCTTGAACTAAAGCCATTGCAATGGTCGTATCCGTTGCAGCCAGATATAGGTTAAAGTCTTTTTGATAATCAGGAGTGTACATTAATGATGCTTTTATTAGGGATTCCTTTAAAGCATCAAAGGAAGCTTGCACGACCTGATCCCAGATGAAGGGTACTTCTTTTTCCAAAAGGCGAGTATAACCTTTAGCAATTTCGGTGTAATTTGGAATGAACCTCCTCAAAAAGTTTGCTTTCCCTTGGAGTTTCTGAATCTGAAGCAAATTTGATGGTGGAGGAAAATTAATGATTGCCTGAACCTTACACAGGTCGAGATGAATCCCGTCCTTTGAGACCACAAAGCCAAGTAAATGACCAGAATTGACACAGAACACACATTTGTGTGGATTGAGTCATATCTTGTAGTGTCTACAACATAGAAATATCGCTCTCAAATGCTGCGAATGATCGGTTTGCTTTCGTGAATGAGCTAGAAGATCGTTGGATATGGTTGAATGATGTTTTTGATGTCATGGAAAGCATAATTCATTTCCCTCTAAAATGTTTCCCCTGCGTTCTTTAAACCAAAGGGTAGCTTGCAATATGCAAATGTTCCCCACGGACAAATAAATGCAGTCTTAGACTGGTCCTCTGGGCGGATATTTATTTGATTATACCCAGAGAATCTATCCATTAATGCTAAGATTTCACATCCGGCGCATTCATCAATTATCTGGTCAATAAAGGCTGTAGGGTATTTTTCTTTTGGACAAGCTTGATTTAAATCCCTATAATAGACACACACTCTAATCGTTCCTTGTTTTTTCATTACAGGAACAATATTTGATACCCAATCGGTTAGACGAACGGGTAAATAAAACTAGCATGGGGAAGTTTTTCAACTTCTGCTTTGATGGCAACGGGTTTCTTGGGGTGCACCTGTCGTAGCTGTTGTCGTACTGGTTTGACATCTGGATACATCTTGATTTCATGTTCAACTATGCTCGAGTCAATGCCTAGAATTTCATCATGTGACCAAGCAAAGACATCTCTGAACTCGTGAAAAAGAGCATGGTATATTTCCAGTTCTGAAGGAGAACAACATTTGCAGACATGAATATTCTCTAAAAAATCTGTTTTGGTCGAGATATTTATGGCAATAGTCTCTTCAATATTGGACAAGTTTCGCTCGGAGTCCACCGTATTTACAGTATTTGATAGAAAATCAAACACTCATGGATGATAAAGGTCACTAGGAGTATCTTCTTGGTAATCTGGAAGATGGGAACGATGGTGGTAATCTTCCCATGGTGCCCCGTCAGTGCTCATTGACTGAACAATTCCTTTGTCTGCAGAATGTACTCACAACCAAGGATCTGAAGGGGTACCATATTCCTTAGACCTATCTATCCAAACACTTGATGAGTGTTGATTTCGGCTTGCCTCCCATGCTGAAAACATTGATTGCTACAAAATTTCTATTGGGATTGGAGGCAATACCTACAGATGATCCATGTTAATATCGTCTTCTGAGATCTTTTTTATAGAAGATATCATATTGCAGGTTCCCACCGTTGCCACTTCCACCAGATCCTTTGGAGGTGGGAGGGAAAAAGTCCGCATTAATATAGGGTCTTTTACTAGGCCTACTCCGATATTTTGAAGTGAATGAGGGCTTCCATGGATCATCGGAATGCTTCCCGTAACTTGGGAACTGTTGGGGAGAAAAGTTTGTTGGTCGATGATTGTAATTCCTTCTTGAAAGGGAAATGCAATCTTCTTGAAGTAGGTCGACACAACAGCAGCCATAGCATATATCCAGGGCCTTCCCAGTAGAATGTTGTAATCGAGGTTTCCGTCGATTACTTCAACATCTATTTCTACTATTTTTACCCCCATTTCGACTTGCAAGTTACTTAAAATCCCATATGGGGTATATGTTCATCCATAAAATGCTTTTAATGTCGTCGAATATCGCGACAAGGGTGGAGATCCTAAATTTTTCTAGCAACTCATCGACATAATACATGTAGATTCCCCCTCATCAATAATTGTTTGATGAACAGTTTTGTTGAGGGCTTTTACTTGAATCAGGAAAGCTAGTTGAGCTGTAAACTAAGGGTCATATCCTTTGTGATTAAAGGACACAAGATTGGAATCCATTGGGTCAATCCCACCTATCGCTGATAATAAAGCCTACTTTTGGGAGGGGAAATTTTGCAGTACCTCAAGAGTGTACATAGTGGATGGCGATTGGGCCAGATCCTCCACTATATTATAATGTTGTGCTGCTCTGGCACAAGGATTAAATGTTGATTTGTGTACTACTCCCTTCGGCAGTTTTATCGTTAGTTTAGGAATGATGGGTGGCACAACTTCGGTCGAAGTTGTTGTCGAACTACTAGGTTGATCGTTAGCCTTGTTGTTCGACAGCGGTGGATTCCCGTAATATTTATTCCTTGTCGATATGAAAGCATCATTTTGGTGCTTCGAAACCGACAACATTAGCACTTGGGACGGGGAATCATTGTCATTAGAAACCAGATTTGTTCCTGGATTGGGAAACGGATTAGTTAATACTGCCGAGGTTTTTGAATTCTTGAAGAATTTCTTAAGCTCAGCTTTATATGGACAGTCTCTTGTCCAATGATCCTCATCACATATAAGACATGGACGATTTGGTTTCTTATCTCCAGAAGGGTTTGTAGAAGATTTTTCAAGGGCTAACTCTTCCTGTTAATTCTTCTTCCCTTTGTTTTTATTCTTGCCCTCTGGTTGCTTGGTTTCTTTGCCTTTGTCAGTCGATACAGCATTTACTTCTGAGGCGAGAAGTTCCTCATTTAAATTTTGATCCGAAATCTTACTGGCTTTTTTAAATGTAGCCTTTTTCAATTTCGTGCTTGTCATACCAATCACACCATCGCCGCCATGGGAGTCTTTGTTTGATTTAGGAGGAGGAACGGAAAATTCCGGTCTAGGAGCATCGGCAATTTTATCGTAGAGCGTGCCAGACTGAGTATAAATCATGTCTAAATATTGCACATGAGAAATGACTTGCTCTTCAGTGACGACTCCTCCTTTTGCCACATCTTCCATAATAGAAGGCAGCAAAGACTTAATAAACCATTCAGCTAACAGTTGATCGGGAACATATGTTTTTACCATTCTACGACGATGCCACCACTCATGAATATGATCGAATATGTCAGTGGCCGTCATTTGCTTGAAATTGGTAAGAAGTTTTGTTCTCGTTTCGTACCTTATGCGTAACTGAAAATGGGTTAGAAAGGTTGTGGCTAGGGTACTGAAGTTATCAAATAAAGCTCTAGGAAATTCGATATACCATTTTGCTGCCAGACCAGTTAACGTTCGCTGAAAAAGGCGAAGCCTAATCGAGTCATCGTTTAGGGTGTTGGATGAACACCACAGATGAAAGGTCATCACGTGATTCTATGGGTCTTCACCTGGATTTCCATTAAATTTAGGAATACCTGACGGAAGTTTATGCGGAATCGCTGGCCACCAAGGGGCATAAGCAATTGGATCGTTTGTTAGCCGATTTAAATCTGGTAACTCTAAAGTCACCACAAATGGCAACTGTTGATTCATGTTTGGCGAAGCATACCCAGGTTAAGATGGAATTTTCTGAGTAGTTGGTATTTGCATACCAGCATAATGCATTTGATGTTGATAACTTTGGTAAGGTTGATGGGCATAACCATTATGATATGATTGATGTTGACCATTTTGAATATACAGCTGCCCATTGCTTGCAAAGATTTGATGCTCAGACCCTTGGTAAGCTTGTTGGAATTGCGGTTGTTGATATTGCACCAGCCATGGTTGTCAAGCCATGTGTTGTTGTCCAATACTGGCTGTTTCACCAAGATGAGGGGTAATAGTACCTGTTTGGGCTTGTGTCATTCCACTCGCTGGCGATTGTGGTTGAGTCACAGGGACAAGAGGTGGTTGCATTACGACCTGAGAAGTCTGAGGTTGGCATACAATGGGCAACACTTGTACTTGCGACAATGTCACAATAGCTGGCGTAGTTGGTATATTTGACATAGGTAAACATTGTTGCATCGAGTATACAACTCTTGGTTGTTGAGGCAGTATTGGCATCCAACCACTGGACGTAATTCCAGCATAACCTAAATTCTGTTGTGAACTCTCGTATGTTTGTTCTCCTGAAGGAGACAATGAAAGGGTATATTGCCCCCCATATGGCGGTAATCTGGTACTTAAAGGAATGATTTTCCCTTGAGGACCGGACTGCCCAAATTGACACCGTGAAGGATCAATTTATTGAGACTCAACATAAGAGATTCCAGACATTATTCCGGATGAACAAACGGGAACAGACAATATTTTTGAAACGACCCCTGGATGGGATCCATCCAGTGATTGAGAGCTAGTTGGGACAGATGGTATGCCGGCGAACATCTTTGGAGTGACAGTAGGAAGTTCTGTCATCGTTGTGTCAGATGACGCAGCCCTAGATGTCGAGGGTTGTTCAGACATGTCTAGTCTATCCAAAATATTTCCTAGTGATTCTACAGGAGCTTCTGATAATGGTAGACTAACTTCTGATGAAGAAGGATATAGGGTGATCCCAACTCCAAATTGGGATGGAGTGCTAGATGGGGGATCTTCCATAATCTCCTCTATGGCAATCAATCCAGGTGGAAGAGGTAGACCATCAGGTCCGTAAAATATTTCCGGTGTCGAAGAAGGTATAGATTCTGCAGCGACAAATGTTTGGGGAATGACACTTTCCGAATTAGCTGTAGATGGAGCCGGTTCAGGAATATAAGTGTTTACCTTTACACTAGGATTAGTTCTACTACCCTCTGGTAGTTGTGGAACTTCTTATATAAAGGCAGGGATACTAGAAATTTTTGGAGTAACCGGAGTCTCCGAGGTTGTCGGAACACTTGTTCTAACCTGACTAGGGGACTTCGAACCGGTTAAACGAGTTCACTTTGTCCATAATAGTTTTGATTCTGGTGACAAAGATGGTTGACTCATAAGCATCCATGAATGATGGGGTTTCAATCAACTTTCTTCCACAATTTTGGATTACTCGATCAACTAAAAATAAAGGGGAAAATGTTTCCGAATTAAATGAATTTTAGACGCTTTAACACAACTTGTTTTTTTAATTTTTAAGAGTCGAGAAAAAACAAAAGAGGACTCTAGTCGCCTTCGATTTTTAATGAGTCTGAAGTGACAAGTGCTCAGATGGACCTTTTCCTTTAAGGAGTCTGAAAAGGAATGAAAGAGACTACTCTAGAAATCTAGACAGAGGGATTACCAAACCAATCGCAAAACTGCAGAATACTTTTTACGATACGGCAGTCAATCTTCCTGAATGCTGTGTTCAGTGCATTGCAATGGATAGGGCGGTAGACACGGCTTCCTATGTATAAAGGATATAGCCTATTGTGGTCTCCCAATATATACTCGATGGTATGTGGGAGCACAAGTCTGTACTAGAAATTGTTGTCTCAAAGTGGAGGAATCACCCAACCAGCAATGAAAGCAATAGTTACCAGGCGTTATGACGCAAGAATACGTCTCTAGCCTAGACTTCTAAATGTTGTGCGTTAGGTTCCAAAGCATTTTTAGATTCATTAAATTTATTTTACAGTTGATCTTGCTTAAGAAATTTTCCTTTCAGGTTCACCGCATGATATAGATATACAATTCCTAAAATGCAATCTACGATGACAAACAATCTTTTAATCTTCTTTTTGCAATGAAAATCGTAGCTACTAAAGAAAGAGAGATGACATTCTTTCAACATAGAGCAGAGAGCACACACTATATGCACTGTCCTAAATCAAACCAACAAGCAGTCTAAATGCAAATGCACATGCATGTATTTATTTTCAGCCTTCTTAATGTGTGAATGACAAGAAGAATGCTAAGTACAAATCTGAATTATCTTTTCAAAGCGACAATACTAACAAATTTCTCTTCAAAATGAAAGGAAGATAGTGACGACACTTTGCGATTTTGAATTGAAAATTGTTTTCGACACTTGAAAATCTACTAGTTCAAATCAAATACAAGAGTAACTATATAATCAACCATCCAGAACAATAGGATTCTCTTCTATTACTGAAAACAACACTTGCGACACTTCAAATCAAGAAACGACAGTTCGATTATGCTACTACTTTATAAAAGAGAACTGAAAATGGCGGAAAATACATAAAAACATTTATAGTTCTTTGCACAATGGAGGTGGAAAAATGGAAAGGAAGGGGATTTCCACAAAGGTATACTGACTACAGACAACAAAACTCCTGAATAGAGCTGAAGAGAGTGAGGAAAAACCAAAGTTTGAAGGCAAAATTAACCTTCTCTGACCATCGCACCTGTTACACAGGGAATCCAGTATGCATCCCACCTACAACACACAGGAAATGTGATGCATACTGATATCCTTGAAGAGAGGGTGTGATGGTACCAGTGCAAGACTTTTACTTGGATTTTTATCATAGTTTGCAACTCAGTTCGGGGATTTAGGCCAAGCAAGTGATAATCAGTAGATACAAATCACAAGGGTTGATCTAAAGAGGTTACTAGAGCCACCACAAGGCCAATTACGATGTTTACAAATTGCTTTTCAGTTTATAAACAAAACCCAGGAGATAGACTGAAGCAGCATTGATCTACTTTGCACTTGCATAGAAAATGCAGTTCGAAGGCTAGCTGGCTTGACTTCAGGCTCCATCTGTAAGTTTATAAAACAAACAAGTATAGAAAAGCAAACAATCTATTCTCTCCCCAGCGGAGTCACCATTTTGTTATCGGGAAATCTAGTGTCTATGCAGAGCTGCTAGTCCCACTAAGACTGGTAGCTATCTTAGAAACAAACTAACTAAAACTACTTTCGCTTTCCTTTATGAGAAGTAGATAAGAGGGGAATGAAGGACACCAACCTCAGTCTTGCACTTGGTTCCTTGCTTGGTTCCTCTCCCTTATGACAGATCTTTGCCACTTTGCCTTCGTCTACTCAGCTTCAAAGAGCACCTGTGGAATCAAAGCAGCATAATACTATCGAAGAAAAGAGATATACAATCATAAACAATATAGGACTAGATATATATTGACCACACAAATGAATATATCATCAATCATACAAGAATGTGGAGGAAAACTTGAATAGCTTTATTAATATCAAGAATAGCAAAGAGGATTACAACCAATTGTTTTGACCCAGTGTCATCCTCTCAGCATGAAAGCCCTTCTTCACCTCATGAAAAGCTTAGATCACCCAACACTATGATGTTGCACCAAGAAACCAACAACCCTTCCTTACAAGATATAAAATTCTAGCCTCCAAATCTCTGGGATGAGGGATCCATATATACATGATTGCAGGGGGGGAGTCAGCTTCTGGGATTTTGATTAGTGTCCTCTCTCTGATAGTTCTTAATTCCACTTTGAGATTGATGATCTCTTACTCATCCCTGGGCGAATTCAGAGAGGCAATTGTCATAGGAGAAGTTTCTAGAAGATTCCATGTCGATCCACCTTGCAAAATGTCTCTGCCATTTGTCCACTCTCGCTCATCGCACCCTACAGAAGGGCTATCCAGTATGAATTGTACCGTTTACACTGGGCAGGTGAGATGCATCACACCTTCTGCATTGGGCAGTTTGTATGGTCCAGTTTTGACCAGTTCTGAGCAGTTTTCTATGGAGAACTTCTAGGAGATGATGTAATCAGCTGACCTTGTTCCTTTAGGGTGTGAAGCAAAACTTTTAGGGACTTAGGAGCCCTTGTTTTATGGACATGTTTGATTGGGGTTGCAGTGCCAAAAAATGTCTATAACAGAAATGACATGGGAACAATAATCACTGAAAAGTACATATAGAAACGAAAGTGGAATATAAATAATAAAAGTAGTTGTTACGGAGAAAATGACTTAACAATTGAAAATACCCATATTAAATGGCTTAATAAACGACCAAAATGCCACGTTATGCCACCCGAACCCTAATGAGTTGTGGTGGGTCCCAACTAAGAAACAACCTGAAAGAAGAAACTGATACATCTAAACAGACTGAATCGACCCTAATCTAATAGATGCCCCCTTTACAGGAAGCAAAAAGTACTATAGATATTTTACTAGCCATGGTAGGGCTTCAAGCGTGCATCGTTGACCCAACTATGAAAAAAAATTATCAAGTTGAGCGAGCTTAATGTATCCAGATTGCTTTATCTCTGCAACAATGAAGGGACCTAATTAATTCATTTGCAACTTTCCTGGATTCTTCAAATGCTTACTATCATAAATAAATACTTGATCTCCCACAAAGAAAGACTTTGTTCTAATATATCTATCATGCCTGACTTATTTCCTTTATTTCTCAATAGTTTGATGAAAGTTCATGAGAAACCATTACTCATCCAATTCCCATAACTCCTATAGCCTCTCTCTAATATACTCGTCATCTGACATTCTAGTGGTTGGAGCAATGAAAATATTTGGAATAATTAATTTGGTTTGTTCTACTACTTCCTGTCCATATACATGTTGGAATGGATTTATATTTATGCAGGTATTTTACAGTGGTGTGATAATCCCATAATATGGCAGGAACCCTTTAATTGTAGTCATCTCTATTTGCATAACAAACTTTAGTAAGTCCCTTTTCTAGAATTTTGTTAAAATATTGAACTATCACATTCACTTGCAAATGATATGGGCTACTCTTGTGATGATGTATCATAAACTGCTACAATAGTGTGGCAATAGTTTCACTAATAAAGTGTGATCCCTAATCACTTTTGAAACTCTTTGGACATCTAAATATGGTAATAATATTTTCAAATATAAACCTAACAGTAGTATCATCAGTGAAGTCTGTAATTGGAGCTACATCAACCCAACACATTAAATAATCATTCACAATGACAATCTAGTAGGCATTATAATCTCACGCAAGAGGATTTATGGGCCCCAAAAAGTCAACAACCTGTTGACGGTGTTGGAAATACGTCAACCAAGGGGGTTTCCCTGGTATGAAGTCCCAACTAGTCCTCGCACCAATTGGAGTAGGAGCCCCAACCAAGAAATAAGTCGATTTCCATTATTCTTAGGAATTTTCCTTGGATGCAGTTATCAACATAAGAGAATATGTATAAAATATATGAAACAAGCAAGTAATTTGACACTATGAGACATACAATTGCAATGCATATAAGGTTCTTTCATTGTAGGGAAAAGAGAAAGTGAGCCTCTAGAATAAATGTAATAGTACTATCCTAAAAGAGACACACAAGAGCATGGGAAGAATCATTAGTTAACCTACAAAGTAGTTCACATGATAAAAATGATCATAAAATAAAGTAAAAATTCACATTCAACAATATGCATACTAAAGCCAATGAAATAGTTCATTTTCATTAGTATGCATTAACATAAACATGCACCACAAACAATGAAATAATAGTCTCACAATCGTTCACAAACATATGCATGAAATTTCACCATCTTTGAGAGCTTCATATACGAAGTGAAAGCCCCAAGATTTGCAATTAAATTTTTCCACACTAGCCCCAATAGTGGAACATTAAGTCACCACTTTCTCCTCCAAAGAAATATCTTCTCCCATATGCCAAACTAGAGAAGCCAAGGTGAAAAGTCCAAATTCCCTTCTCTTAAGCTATGAGGGTGTATTGATAACAAATGAGGTGACTCTTCACCTCGCACATGACTCTTGACCTCCCTCATGACTCTTGAGCTTATACTATGAATTTTCAAATTCCTATATGACCATTGAACTTCTAATGACTCTAGAACATTCTGATGACTTTTCACATTCCATGTGGGACCCTTAGTCTTCCACACATTTTGGATTTTCTAATTTTTAAGATATAATAATTACATTCCACAAATGATGTGGCAAGATACACTGACACAGATGACTTTGTGATGACACTTGAATAAGACATGACTTGGCAATGATGACATGGAACTTCATTGTGATGTGTTCAGGCCTAACCTTCCTCCTTGCTGCTATGACTTTGAATTTTTCATGATGGATCTTTTCTTTCTCATATTGACCCTCGAAGGGATTTGGATCAGTGTTATAACCTTCCATGTCAACATGATATGCCACCATTTTGTCATGGCCCGTGATTTCTTCATGTCCTTTATGATGGTTCCTTCTTCTGCCCCTTCTTCTCAAGTGATTTTATGTAGCCTTTCCTTGATGATATACCCCTAGGGTCACCTTTCCACGTTGAATTGATAACACTTTCAAATGCATTCCACTCATGAAATGGCAAGGAACAAATGGGAAAGATCTTTAGATGAGGATGGAACACATGTCATATGGATGCAAACTAAGGAAAACCATCAGTCCTTTAGCTCAAGACCATTGTCATTTGTTCCATCCTCTTGTTCAGCTCATGTACATGCCTCCTAACCTTTGACATGGCCTCTGAAATCTCTACAAGTAAATGAAACAAGCCTCCCAAGTGTCACTGCCAAGTTGACCTGGAAGGGCCAACAAACAAGGTTGGAAAGTATGCCAACAAGTCCTCCACTCTCCATCAGACCTCTAAACAAGCTACAACACATCTGAAGCTCCTCTACAACCTTTTTAGAACCATCATCAAGAAATCACATCACTATAACAAGTCTCCTCATCGACACATACATGAAGACCTAATGAATACCTACTTGACAACTCAACTAGTTTTCCATGAACCATCTCCATCACATGGATATTTGTAATAGCATCCTCTACCTATAGCAACATCATCATCATTATCATATGTAGATCAGTGCACATGACAAGACATTCCAACTCCACCATTACCATCATGATACCATTAAGATCCATCAATGCCATCACGTGACAACACATACCAACACACATCCATTTGTAACACCCTCCTACCACATCTAAACAAGTAACCGACCAACCATGGTAAACATGTGACGAGAAGTTACTATGATATGACTCGACCTCATAAGTCACATTAAGGAAGGGGAACTGACGGAGACATGCCATACATACCTTCAACGTTAGCTACAAGACCCCTAAGAACCATCCCAACATTTATAGTAACCTGTCCCTGGGTTTCATTAAGGTTTTAGACTAGTTGACCCCTGTACGCTCCCATTCTATGGGCCTGACAGCATCTAGGAGGCTCTGGCAGCTCTCACGACAAGGCATGCCAATGTCCAGGGACTATTTTTCTTAGTTTTGTGCTAGTGTCCCTGGGATTTGAGCCACTTTTTCAGGCCCATATCCCAGGACGCTACCCAAAATTGAATGACACCTTCAGAATAGAAATATGACAAGGAAGCAGTGAGGCAAAATAAAATACTTGAACATGCCCTTGACTGGACCACTACTAGCCATGACATGCATTTCGTCAAACATATCACGAATATGTAATCTACAGGTGCAAATAACATATCCAAGCATATGGGCCTCATAATTAGCTGAGAATCTCTAAGAAGCATTAATGACTCAACACCTTAGCTTCCATTTTATCCATTAGGTTATAGATACTCTATTCATCCATTTACAAGTAAAAACATGGTGAGATCCATACATGGCTATTGTCATAAAACATATACATAACCAACATAATATCAACATAAATACAAAGTAAATCACAACCATATAATCCACATATAAACCAATATACACTCACAGTTTGGGCAGCCAAGTCCCATAAACATAGGAGGCCAGCTAGGGCCTCCTAGTGTATAAATGATAAGGCTTCAACCTTCGAAAATGACTTTTGAAAAACTTTTGCACATTCTGCACTACGTGCTGCTAGCTCTGTTTTGTTCTTTTGTAGCCATTATTGGCATAACTCTTGACTTATGAGTATTTTTTGATAATGGGAAGCAATCAGATTTGATATCAGCTCTAAGATTTTTATAGGAGCCATAGCTCTCGGGGTTGGGCCCAACCTAAGAGCCTAGGGCCTCCTTATTTGTATTGTTATCTTTCCTTCCAGCACTGTGATTTTCCTTTTATGCATCTGAACGAAGTTTGTTGAGCTAAGATTTAGTTGTGTTGGTTAAGTAGGATACTGTTGATGAATAGAATTACTTTGGATGTATAGAATAGATTGATAAGACAAAGATTGATAAAAGCTCCATAAAAGGGTTTCCTGTACTCTCAGTTTCACCTCTCCCTTATTGGATCAGGGGCTGGAATTGTGGAGCCAGTGTTGCTCAACAAAAACACTAGTTTTCTTGGCCATGCAATCATTGGTGTAATGTTTTTTATTTGTAGAAGTTAGTCATGCGTTTAGACCTTTTAGATGTTCCTTTGATTAAGTGTTGTACATGGTTTTCTTTGCGAATAAAGTTGTTGTTCATTTGTTTCAATGATAGTTCGAATAGATTAGCTAAGATTTCGGTTGTATGCAGGATTTGGTTGATTCAGTTAAGTGCTCACCGTGCAGGGCTTATCCATCTTTCTCTCATCCACCTAAGCTTCTCCCAGGCTAGCTGCTCCATCTCCTAGTCAGCTTCCTCGTCTCACAACTCCTCTTCTATCCATGTAACCCTACCTTCTTGCTCTTCCATTGCCTTAGTCTTCCTTGAGACAAGTTAGCTCTCCACACCCTCTCATCACTTCATCCATTAGTCGTTGGGTCATCTCAGACCCCTACCCTACCTCCCTATCCATTCATGCACCTTACCTCACTCACCCATCTTCCAAAATCCAATTTTAAAACATCCTGTAGAAATTTCTGAACATCCTGTAGAAACTCCTGAAACATCCTGTAGAACCCCTGCAGACTTCCTATAGAAGCTCACAAACAAGGTTTTTTGGCAACCAAACTTTGTGAAACTCCTTGGAAGAGTGTTAGGGGCTCCTTAGACCCTCTCTATACCATCCCAACCTTTTCCAATCATTTCTCCTCCTCGATCCACCCCTGCACAGTGAAAAGCCAGTTGAAAGCACATTCACGATAATTCTAATAACTTAGTCAAAAATACAAAAAGATGTTTTCTTCAAATAGAGGTAGTATAGACACATGTATTTTACCTTCATAGAAGTAATGGCATCTCTTTCAGTAGTTTGAATTCTCTCCTTTGCGTCAGTAGGCCTAGCTGGTAGAATTAGGGTTTGCTAGGGTTTGCGTTTCTTTTCTGGCTTTCAGTTCTTTCTACAAGTAGATTAGCTTCCTTTGAGTTAGCTTCCATCCATCAGTTAAAAAGCTTCTTCTAAGAGCTCATAGAATTTGGCTTGAGCCCCTAGCGGACTTGTGCCAGCTGACCAAGTGACAGCTGCAGCAAGAGCTAGTACTTGCGCATACAGCACCGTCGCTTCCAAGTTTGTTACGAACTACCGAGTTGATAAAATTAAAGAAGGGAGTTCCAAGAGTTGTAGCATTATTGCTACAATATTGGGGCCCACCATCTTTTTGGTGCCGTTGCCGGGGAAGCGTCAGAGTATTGGTGATTGTTGCTTTTCTTCTATTTTTCCACACTCGCCTTCTGCTAAATAGTTCATTTCATTTCCGTTTTGCAGTTTCATTTCCGCAAAAGTAAAATAGATATTTCCTACTTTCGTAGATTAGCAATTTCAATTCTGCAAGCGTAGACTAGCAATTTCAATTCTGCAAGCATAGATTAGCATTTGAATTCTGCAAGCGTAGACTAGCATTTCAATTCCGCAATTTCATTTGAGCAAAATAGATTAGTCCTTTCCTGCTTTCATTTCAATTCCGCATTTTCATTTTGGCAAGATAGTTAGTTGCAGTTCAATCTATTTCAGTTTTGCAGGTACAAGTAGAAAACAAACAAAAATCAATCAAAAGCCTTTCCATTTCATGCCTCGTAGGAACAGAGATAAAACTGGCAAATTCCTACCCAACACCCCCACCACTTCACTGAGTCACCCTTCTCTCTTCTTTGGTGACAGTGATCCAGAAGAACTTATAGGCGAGCCTCTTGAGACATACGAAGATCCTATACCAGAAGAAGAGTTAGAAACCATCCCACCTGAAGCCATGGCTGAAGATGGAAGAGAAGATGAGAGAATAGAAGGTGCCTTCCCCATCCGAGAGACCAATGGAGACATGAAAATGAAAAACATAAGCCCCTCCGCTTTACCTCACTTCCATGGATTGACTACTGAAGACCCTGATACCTTCTTGTTTGAGTTTGATGTCCTTTGTCGAACCTATGACTATACAGAAGATGAGCAAAAACTGAAACTCTTTCCCTCTACTCTCAAGGATGCAGCATTACGCTGGTTCATGGGATTACCTGGAAACAGTATCACCACTTGGGCTCAGATGCAGCAAGATTTCAATACCAAATACCGGGACTACTGTAGGTCCAAGGAAGCCAAGGGAGAGATCTTTCGGATGACCATGGGAAATGAGGATTCTTTAGAAGATTATGAGTAAATATTCCAACTTAGCTATAAACGGGCCAGGTGCACACTTGACCCTGAATATCTCAAGTTGGTCCTGCTCCAAGGAGTCCCTAAAGACCTCCTAGATACCCTTCATATGCTAGCTGGAGGAGACATCTACCAACTACCTTACGAGGATATAAAGACTGTGTTTAGAAACCACTCTAGGGCAGCCCGGAAAAGAGGTAGGGGAAACCCCTTTCAGCTAGTACTACTTTCTCCAAGCATGAGTTTGTTATTCAGCTGGAGGACCTCAAAAGTGAGGTGAGACAGACCATTGCCATGCAACTTGATACATTCCATATCTAGCAAAAGAAAGAGGAAGCCGAGAGGGCTTTGGCCATCTTCTGTCCTAGGTGTACAAGGAAGCACCCTAAGAACGACTGTCCCTTACACTCGGTAGAGGTATGCTTCGTTTGTGAGGAGAACCACCCCAAAAACCAATGCCCAACCTTACCTGGGTTTAAGGCCATGTACCAAGGAACTGAGGCACCCACTGAACCTCTCTACCTCCTCAATCAAAGAAGGCCGCATGGACCTAGACCCTACCAGCAGGGTATGCAAGGGACATCCCAAGCTTATTATAGCCCCAACCAATCTGCTCCTATGCCTTCTTGGGGCCCCCCTGCTCATCCTCCCTGGTCTGTGCCTCCTCCATGGTCTTACCCACCTCAATACCATACTCAACCCACTACTCATTCGTTTCACTCACATGTCCAGCCACAGCCTCAGTGGATTGCACCTCAGTCGGGGTGGAGGCCCCAGTACAACACTCCTCCCGCCATTTTGCCTCCACCACCAGCTCAACCACAACCATTACCTCCTGCTCCTCCGAGACAACCCCAAATGCCTGCTCAACCGAACCCGAACCCCAACAACCGACAGGCCCAGCAGGTATATACCGGGGAAACAACCTGCCCTACCTATGCTGTGGAGATCCAAGAGATCAACCTGCGATCCAGGAAGACTCTTTCGGATCGCCAACCTCCTCCCTTAGAGGATGAGGAAGAAAAACAAGAAAGTGAACCCAAGGCCACTCCACCCTTTCCTGAGAGACTAACAGTAACCACACAACCCGACCCAGAGGAGAATGAGCTTCTGGGAGAACTCAAATAGTTGTGTGTGAGAATACCACTTCTCTGAGCCATCAAAGATGTACCGATATACAACAAATTGGTTAAGGAAAAGTGTTTCAGGCACCCAGGCAGGCGAAAAAGAGATGCCTCAACCATCAATGTCATAGGAAAACTGTCTGATCTTATGTTGGGGCAAGTAATCTCTCCAAAGTATTTGGATCCTGGGAGTCCTGTAGTTGATGTCCACATCAATGGCACCATCATACCCCACACTTTGATTGATTTAGGGGCTGCCATTAATGTGATGACCAGGGATACCATGCTCAAACTCAACCTTCAAGGTTCCTTAAGGAAGACCTCAACAGTCCTGCAATTGGCAGATCGCTCCACTGTGACTCCCGAAGGGATTGTGGAGGATGTCTTGGTCTCTGTTGACTCTTGGGAGTATCCTGCGGACTTCTTGGTTCTTCAGCTAAAGGCAAAGCTTACCGGATACCCCCTTATTTTGCGAAGACCTTGGCTAGCCACTGCGGATGCTTACATAAGTTGTCAAGCAGGGAACATGACCATCAAAAATGGTCCTATGTCCAAGCAGCTAGTCCTATACCCTCCTGCCCAACCCCTATTAGAGCATGACTTACCACTTTGGTTGGAAGAAGGAGAAGAGGATGAGGTGTACTCTGCACCCTTGTGCACTTTAGAGACCACCAGGGGAGGTCCTAAAACTGAGGATGATTTGATTGAGACCTTGATTTAGAATCCGCCTCCCAGTGCACTGTCCTTAGAGAAATTGGTGGAAGATACTCAAGCCAGCACCTTAGTCGACTTTTGTGTGACCGATCCACTCCCTCCCAGGACCAAAAATGTGGAGTTTGGCCTCGAGAGATTGTTAAAGATCAACTCCTCCCTCTCTCCTTCCCAGGAAAAGGAGTTGTATAGTCTGTTGGCCAGTCATCTAGACGCTTTTGCTTGGATCTATAAGGAGATGAAAGGAGTCCACCCTTCGGTCTATACCCATCACATCTACATCAAAGAAGATTGTAAACCGGTCAGGCAACCTCAGAGGAGAATGAATCCAGCCCTTAAGGACATTATCAAAGAAGAACTGCAAAAACTGTTGGATGCAGGATTCATCTACCCCATCTCAGATAGCGAGTGGGCATCCCCTTTGGTGTTGGTACCCAAGAAAAATGGAAAGTGGAGAATCTGTGTGGACTACCGAGAACTAAACAAAGCTACCAAGAAAGACCACTTTCCTCTGCCTTTCATAGATCAAGTGTTGGATGGACTAGCAGGGAAGAAGTTTTTCTCTTTCCTAGATGGGATCAGCGGGTATAACCAGATCCAAATCAGCCCGGAAGACCAAGATAAGACCACCTTCACTTGTCGTTGGGGTACCTTTGCTTACCGAGTCCTTTCCTTTGGGCTATGCAATGCTCCTGCCACTTTCCAAAGAGCAGTATTGAGCATCTTTTCTGAGCTGGTCCATGATTCAGTGGAAATCTATATGGATGACTTCACTCCCTATGGGTCTAACTTCCAAGAAGCATTGTCCAATCTAGGAAAAGTCCTAACCAAGTGCATTGAGATGAACCTGTCCCTTAGTCCGGAAAAATGTGAATTCTTGATGACTGAAGGGACCGTGCTAGGACATACCATTTCTCGCTAGGGATTGTAGGTGGATCCTGATAAAATTGCTCTAATCAAAAAGGTTCCACCTCCTCAGAAAGTAAGAGATGTTCAGAGTTTCCTAGGCTTAGCAGGATATTATAGAAGGTTTATTAAAGATTTCAGTAAGCTAGCCTCGCCACTATTTGGCCTCTTAGCAAAAGATGTTGAGTTCAAATGGACGGACGACTGTCAAAGGGCTCTGAATGAATTAAAGGATAAGTTGGTGTCCGCCCCGATATTAAGAGGTCCAAACTGGGCCCTACCTTTCCACATCCACACTGATGCCTCGAACAAAGCCATAGGGGCAACCTTAGGACAGGTTGAACAAAAACTCCCATATGCCATATACTTTGTCAGCAAAAACTTATCCAAGGCAGAACTGAACTATACTGTAACTGAGAAAGAGTTCCTGGCTGTGGTCCATGCCCTGAACAAGTTCTGACACTACATCACTGGCTATAAAACATTTGTACATACTGATCATGCTACAATTAGATATTTAATGAATAAACCAGACGTGAATGATCGTATTATTATATGGTTACTTCTGTTGCAGCAATTTGATCTAACTATTGTTGACAAACCAGGTAAAGAAAATGTTGTTGCTGACTTCTTGTCTAGATTGGATTTACATGCAGGTGAAGATGGAACAGTGGACGACCAGATGCCAGATGAACATCTATTTGTTATCTCAGTACTCTCCCCATGGTTTGCTGATATAGCAAACTATCTGGTCTCAGCACAGTTCCCTCTACATCTATCTTCCAAGGAGAAAATCAGAATTGTAAGGAAGAGTGCCTCGCTCACCTGGATCGGGGGAAACCTGTTCAAACTTGGCCCCGATCAGATCTTAAGGTGTTGTGTAAGGGAGGAGGAAATATTTGACATCCTCCTAACCTGTCATGACGGGCCTTGTGGAGGACATTTTGCAGCCAAGAGGACTGCCTTCAAAATTCTACAGGCAGGCTACTATTGGCCCACGCTTCATCAAGATGTCAAGAGATATATCAGCCAATGTGACCGATGCCAAAGGATGGGGAAGCCAACCCCAAGGGACGAAATGCTCTCCATCCTCAAGTGACTCTTGAACCATTCGAGAAGTGGGGCATGGATTTTGTGGGTCCTATCAATCCTCCTTCAAGGCAAAGGTCTTACATCATTGTGTGCACAGACTATCTGACCAAGTGGGCAGAAACCAAGGCAATCAAAGCAGCGATGGAAGAAAAGGTGGCTGAGTTTTTAAGAGAAAACATCTTCTACAAATTTGGCTACCCAAGAGAGCTAGTCACCGATCAAGGAAGCCAGTTCACCTCCAACTTAATTGAAGACTTGCTTGCTCATCACAAGATCAAGCATAGGACTTCCACCCCCTATCATCCTCAAGCGAATGGGCAGGTGGAAGTCACCAATAGAGCATTAGAAGGGATTTTGACTAAGGTGGTGAGCAGCAGTAGAAAGGATTGGGCAGATCGCCTGGTTGAGGCCACCTGGGCTTACAACACCACTTGGAAGACCACAACTAGTTTCACACCTTATGAACTGGTCTATGGGAAGAGAGCTTTGCTGTCGATTGAGTTCGAGTACAACACATTGAGGATGGCAGCTCAGCTGGACCTAGATCTCAGCCACACCCAACAAGAAAGGTTATTACAGCTGAACGGGCTAGATGAACACAGAATGCAGGCCCTTCTCCACTCAGAAGTGGTTCAACTTCAGAGGAAGATATGGCATGACTGGCACCTCAATGACAACCAATTCCAACCGGGAGATTCGGTGCTGTTGTATGATTCCAAACACAAGGATTTCAAGGGGAATCTAAGGACAAGATGGTTAGGGCCATATGCAGTGGAGAAGTGTAATGATAATGGGTCTGTTCTCATCCGGACCATCAATGAGGAAGCCATCCCCATGCTCATCAATGGGCATCGACTGAAGATCTACAGGAAACGTCTTTTGAGGCAAGAGTTCATCAAAACTATGGAAAAATCAGTACTGGTCATAGAGAAGGGTTCTCCCTCTATTTTGGGTGAAAACCTTTCTGAGTCTCCCAAGGCAGATGGTAGGGGTGAAAACCTCATTGAGACGCCCCTGCTATCTCTCTGAAAAAAATTGGAATAAAAATAAAAAAGATCCTTGGGTGAAAACCTCTCTGAGGTGCCCAAGGCAGATGGTAGGGGTGAAAACCTCATTAAGGCACCCCTGCTGTCTTCTCAAAAAAAAAAAAAAAAAAAAAGAGAGAAAAAGAGAAAAAAGGCAGTAACAGAAAACAGGCTCAAGCTTTGGAAATTAATGGAGGTTGCAGGTATTCCATGCAGAAAAGGAGGCCTCTCAACTCAAGGGTAAGGGTCCCTACCATGCTACCAGGTGACCTCACCAGCACTCCCTCCAGAAACACTCATCTCTTCCTAGGTTTGGGCACGGTCTGGTCATAGTTTAGCCTCCTACAGGAAGCTACAAGACTTTCTACAGGAAGTTCTGTATTTCTATAGGAAACTTCCTGTAGAATCTTAGAACGGGCTAGGACTGACGGTGTAGGAAACTTTGAATCCCGAAGTCCAATAAGGAGGCATGCAACCAATATTTTTCTCCAGCACCCACTGTTGTCGCCTCCTTCCACCACCATGGCTGCCATACGATTGAAATACCTGCGCAGTCAAACCAGAATGTTGGACTCTCAGAAGAAATCATCTTCAAATGAAAAACAAAGCATGCAGAGCCCACTGCGCTACCTGTCAAAGCAATTCGAAGACCCTACAACCGTGAACGTGACTCCACCGTTTCAGCATGCACCTGAGGAGGAGAAACGGCTACAGGATGTCCTACAGGAATCCTGTAGCAGTTGATCTGGCTAAAGTGCATGTTATGGAGATACCTGAAACTCATGAGCTAGTGCATGCACTATCCACAGCTGAGCAACCGGTCTCATAACTAGCAGCAGTCAGCAAAACGGAGCTCCCGTGCCTGTGCGAGAAGCGGCAGCAAGCCGATCCGTCACCCTCGTCCTGAAGCGTGAGAAAAATAACGTCACAACCGCACAGGTAAGTGCCTCACCCTGCTTCGTCAAATCACATGAATACTACTTTAAAATGTGTGTAAATATGAAAATGAATGGGTTGAGCAAGTCGGGTAGCCATTCAACTGGCCACCACAACCAGCTTGACGGCCTCGTCCAATCCGAAAAGCTTTGGGGGCATCGACAAGGCAGGAAATGGACACGTGGGAAGAGTCCAGTCGGAGAGAAGCGGCGATCTAACAGGAGTGGTGGCGGTGGATATGCAGGGAATGATTCGGCGGTCAGGCAGAAATTCAGTGGTATGATCACAGGTGACGTCATCCAACGGGCCGACGGGGACAGCTCACCCCCGCGCCACGAGTTCCACAGAGATTCAAATCTACCGGCTAGATCACGTATGGCACACTTCACTCATTTATTCCAACTGCTTTGCAGCCGAGTACGCCTCCGCAATTTCCTGAAGGTTAATACTCCGAGTTCTCAGCCTGCTCAACATCCTGTTGTTGCATAGAAGGCCCAGAACTGCTGAAGCGCTCCCCAGAACCTGTGCACAACTCCTACAAGAAGTTGTGCTATAGGAAGCTCAACATTACGGAGAAATCAAACTGTTCACGTCAAAGGTGGCAAGTTGGGAACGAGGTAAGCCTGAACATAGCCCTCCCATGCAATTGGTTCGAAAGGTGGTGGAGTCGACGTATCAAAGGGGTAGAAAACTGTAAATTTTAGTCTGTGCATGAATTTGCAAGTGTCTTCTTATTTCTGCATGAGAATTGTCGTCGTAGTGTATATGCGGGATTTTCTACAGGATTTGGTTCATAATTGAGCCACTGTCAAGGTTCACCTATAGACAGTCGTAAATTTGTAGACTGTGTGCATGATAAAGGAGTAACTCTGCGCTCTGTCTGAGGAAATCCCAAAGGTCCATCTTTTTATACGCGCCAGCCAGCTTAGGCCACCACAGCAAGCTTTTACCATGTCGGGTGGGTTCATCAGGAAAGAGCCTACAGACTCAAAGAAACTACGGGAGACCCCTGAGGTGGTAGACCTGTTTTCTCGTGCACAGTGGATGTCATTCTGTGACAAGCTTCAAGGTCACGATGACGAGGTTGCAGAGGAATTCTTGCGATCCTTGCAACCAAAGTCCAAAACGTTGGTTGTTGTCAACTTCAAAGGTTTGACCCTCAGACTTACCCCACAGTTCATTAGCAGGGTCACTGATCTACTGATGGGGGTACCTTGGGATAAGGAGGAGAGAAAACTAGGCCAGAAGGCTAAGAAGGAATTCTTTTTGCCGGAGGAGAAATTCTCAGAAGACAAGAATGGAGTGTGAAGAACCAGCCTACAACCGTTCTGGAGTGAGTTCAACCTCCAAATTATGAAGTATATCATGTGCGAGGGGCGATTCAACATTGTGTATGGATACCATTTTCAGCTGCTCACAAAACTTAGACACCAAATGGACCTACCCTCAGAGAAAAAGTTGAGCATCCCTTATTTCCTCCTACAATCCATGACCGAGTGTGCCACTAAGTTGAAAGAGGGGACGCCAGATCAGATAGCCCATCATGGGCTCATTAAGCTCCTCGTGGAAGATGCACTTCACACGTATACCGTCCCTCTCTCCTGGGAAACCTTCCGGAATTTGACTAAGGATGATGATATCCGAGTACTGGCTGAGGAGCTAACCTCCTCCAGCAGCGAGGAGAAGGAACCAATTCAAACAGAAAAGAAAGAAAAAGGTCGAGAAAACATGGCCAAAGCACCAAAGAAAGAGCACAAGGGAAAACAAGAGGAAAACCAAGCTGCCAAAACAGAGGGTGACAAAACCACATTAACCCCCAAGGAAAAACAGCTACAAAGCATAGTGGAAAGGACTGAAAAGGTCCATTTCAGTGAGGGAACCTCTAAGGCAGCCTCAGAAAAATTGAAAGAAAAATCACCCTCAGACAAGCAGGCTAAAACGGTGCCATCTGTTTCTACAGGAAAATTGAAAACGGCTTCTACAGGAAGCCAAAAATCAGCCACTAAAGGGCTTTCTACAGGAAGTCCTGAGAAAAGAACACAGAAGGAGAAGACGTCCGAAATTCTTGCTCGGGAGGCAGCAGCTGTGCTGGCCACCCTAAGTACCTCCCCCAAGCCAAAGGAGAAACGCAAAAGGGAGATTCCTCTGTATTTCAAAGCGAGGAGAAGTGTGAAAATTAAAACTGGCAGGCCCCAACCTCCATCCAAAGACCCAATTACCGTCGAGGACACCCCTACCTCGCCAAGGGAGAAGTCCCCCTCCAAAATATCAGTCACTTATGAGCGGGGGAGCCCCAAGACAACTATCTGGAGGGAGAGAATGGAAAGGTCAACGTCAAAAACCCCTCTACAAGATGTTGAAGCAGTTCTACAGGAAACTTTAGCCAAGCTCAAGGAGACCAAAAGAATGGAGGGGGAGGCAGCCACCTCACCACAAAGGGACGCAGAGGTAGAACACATCATGGAGCCTAGCCCCAAGCCCAACTTGAGGTATTATTACAACTTTTTGGAGGCTGGGAAAATTATCCCACAAAAATTCACAATACCGCTCTTCTTTGCATTGGAAGAAGAAAGAGTACGAACCCACACGTGGATGAGGATAGCTAAATCTAAAGGAGTAGCAGATATAGGCCCCTTGGAGGAACAACTCAAGGAAGCAAGAAGGGAATTAGCTATGGCCAAGCACGTGGGAAACTGCCAGTGAGTATTTCTATAGGAAGAGAATGAGAAGCTCAAACTGCAGCTACAAGAATAGAGGAAAGAAAGGGGCATAGCCTCAGGGGACACTACAGCAAAACATCAAGGCAATGAAGGAATGCAATCTGGTCCTGAGGGACTAAACCAGCATTTACAAGAAAGGGAACTGCAAGCAAACATAGAGATACAAGCTCTCAAACAGCAGTTGCAAGAAAAAGAGGCACAACTGGCCTGCATGGCCAGTTGGGCTATGGATGCTCTATAATGCAGGCAGCTGGCCAAATCTTATGGCCTATACCTACGGGACCAGTGGCTGTAATTCCAAATTAATGCATTAGCACAGAGGGGTATCTCCCAGATCGAAAACCCCCAGCAATTCACATATTTGTGCAACAGTAGCTCCTCAGAGGACAAGGCCAAGCTATCAGAGTTCTACCTCCACAATTTGGCCCTTCCTAATGTAACTTCATGGGATCCCAACACGGTTGTGGGAGATATGCAGCTAATGGCATTTACCTCATGGTTAAACCACGAAGAAAAGAGAGCGACAGAGGTCAGGGATGTTATGGACCGGGAGTTACATGAACCACTGTTAATCAGAGCAGAGCCAGGGGACCCCGCTGCATTGATATCCACCCACCAACACCTAAAAACCAACCCACAGGCTTTACTAAAATATATGGATCAGCAGGCTCAGGCTATAGCACATTTCGAGGATATGGAGCGACTACTAGGTGACAATTGTGTTCATGCTTGCACCCGGAGGTGGAACACATTGTCCCACAGCCTCAAAATCAGGGAGTATCACACTCCAACTAGAATGAGGGAGGGCCTAGTACAGGTACCTCTCTACAAGAAGTTCATGCAGAACCTCCAGGCCAGCTGGATCGGCCTCAAGCTAAGCCCACCTTTTCTTCTGGGATTAGTAGAAGGAAGCACAGAAAAAGAAGAACATAAGCAATGGGAAGAGGTGGAAAAGAAGTTCAGGTTCCATGACAGTGAGGAGGATACTACTGCAGAAGCCTGGGATGTGAGAGTGGCGGTTAAGGCAATGAAGGACGAGGAGCTGGATTAGTTGCTCAAGGATGAGCAATCATTTTACCAGGGGGGTGATGATGAGCCCCAAATTTGGTAACATTTTGGGCTCATTTGGCCTAAATACCCTTGTTCAATCCTTCATTTTTCATAACTTATGCATTATTTTCTATTATGTTTATGTCATTTGTACGAATAAGGGTAGTCACTATTCCTAGGTGGCTAACATGTGCTCATTTCAGGATTTTTTGACACATGTTGAAGAAAAACCGAGCAGACATGGGCTAGGAGACAGCCAAGCTTGGGTTGAGGATTTGTAGGGGGTTTGTCTATGGCATTAAATAACCTCCCTCGGGATCTTCACCCCCAACTCCGAGCTCCAAAGGCCACCAAAACCGGATCTAGAAGGCAGCCAAGCAGATTTCGTGGAAGGAGCTGTTCACTCACAGTTTGGGCAGCCAAGTCCCATAAACTTAGGAGGCCAGCTAGGGCCTCGTAGTGTATAAATGATAAGGCTTCAGCCTTCAAAAAGGACTTTTGAAAAACTTTTGCACATTCTGCACTACGTGCTGCTAGCTCTGTTTTGTTCTTTTGTAGCCATTATTGGCATAACTCTTGACTTATGAGTATTTTTTGATAATGGGAAGCAGTCAAATTTGATATCAGCTCTGAGATTTTTATAGGAGCCATAGCTCTCGTGGTTGGGCCCAACCTGAGAGCCTAGGGCCTCCTTATTTGTATTGTTATCTTTCCTTTCAGCACTGTGATTTTCCTTTTATGCATCTGAACGAAGTTTATTGAGCTAAGATTTAGTTGTGTTGGTTAAGTAGGATACTGTTGATGAATAGAATTACTTTGGATGTATAGAATGGATTGATAAGACAAACATTGATAAAAGCTCCATAAAAGGGTTGCCTGCACTCTTAGTTTCACCTCTCCCTTATTGGATCAGGGGCTGGAATTGTGGAGCCAGTGCCGCTCAACAAAAACACTAGTTTGCTTGGCCATGCAATCATTGGTGTAATGTTTTTTATTTGTAGAAGTTAGTCATGCGTTTAGAACTTTTTAGATGTTCCTTTGATTAAGTGTTGTACATGGTTTTCTGTGGGAATAAAGTTGCTGTTCATTCGTTTCAATGATAGTTCGAATAGATTAGCTAAGATTTCGGTTGTATGCAGGATTTGGTTGATTCAGTTAAGTGCTCACCGTGCAGGGCTTATCCATCTTTCTCTCATCCACCTAAGCTTCGTCCAAGCCAACTGCTCCATCTCCTAGTCAGCTTCCTCGTCTCACAACTCCTCTTATGTCCACGTAACCCTACCTTCTTGCTCTTCCATTGCCTTAGTCTTCCTTGAGACAAGTTATCTCTCCACACCCTCTCATCACTTCATCCATCAGTCGCTGGGTCATCTCAGAACCCTACCCTACCTCCCTATCCATTCATTCACCTTACCTCACTCACCCATCCTCCAAAATCCAATTTTAAAACATCCTGTAGAAATTTCTGAACATTCTGTAGAAACTCCTGAAACATCCTGTAGAAACTCCTGAAACATCCTGTAGAACCCCTGCAGACTTCCTATAGAAGCTCACAAACAAGGTTTTTTGACAACCAAACTTTGTGAAACTCTTTGGAAGAGTGTTAGGGGCTCCTTAGACCCTCTCTGTACCATCCCAACCTTTTCCAAGAATTTCTCCTCCTCGATCCACCCCTGCACAGTGAAAAGCCAGTTGAAAGCACATGCACGATAATTCTAATAACTTAGTCAAAAATACAAAAGGATGTTTTCTTCAAATAGAGGTAGTCTAGACACATGTATTTTACCTTCATAGAAGTAATGGCATCTCTTTCAGTAGTTTGCATGCTCTCCTTTGCGTCAGTAGGCCTAGCTGGTAGAATTAGGGTTTGCTAGGGTTTGTGTTTCTTTTCTGGCTTTCAGTTCTTTCTGCAAGTAGATTAGCTTCCTTTGAGTTAGCTTCCATCCATCAGTTAAAAAGCTTCTTCTAAGAGCTCATAGAAGTTGGCTTGAGCCCCTAGCGGACTTGTGCCAGCTGACCAAGTGACAGTTGCGGCAAGAGCTAGTACTTGTGCATACAGCACCGTCGCTTCCAAGTTTGTTACGAACTACCGGGTTGATAAAATTAAAGAAGGGACTTCCAGGAGTTGTAGCATTATTGCTACAATACTAGGGCCCACCAATGGTCAGACATCACAAAACCATCATCAAATTGGTCTCTACCCAAGCCTTCCACGGCTCTAGATAATTTGTTCCAACCAAGGCTTATAGGATTAATAACTCAACCCACAACGTTCATTGGGCTTCCAGAGCATTTGTCCAACCAAGGCTTCCAGGACTAGTAACTCAACCCACTAAGGGCTTCCAGATCATTTTTCCAACCAAGTATTTTAGGACTAGCAACTCAACCCAAAGCGTTTTTCCATAAGGGATTCGTGGAACTAATAACTCAACCCAAGCTAAAGGAAACAGTAGATCCAACAAAAATAAAAAAAGGAAATAAATCCACAACACCATGGCTATCTAGGAAATGGTAAGGCTATGAAAATCCACTATCAATCCAGTCAATCCTCCATGGAAGTGAAAATCATGACCAATAATCCACATGCATATGGCATTCATGCCAAAACTAGTGAGGAAAACATACATGCAACTAGGTACTTGTAAGCCAAATCTGTTGTAGTTGTTGATCTCAATGTCCTCTTATGATTTCTTGCTCTTCCTTTGCCTTCTTTCTCCAAAAATATAAGTATTCCACACCCTCCAAGAGTGCTCTAAGAAAAATCTAAGTGTCCAAGAATGAGAGATAGTCAATAATGAGATAGCTCGAAAACTGAACTGACTAAAGTCTATGTATTGATCCTCAAAAGCCTTTTCATGAATGATGCCTCTATTTTCTTCATTTTCCATTATTTTCCTTCATTTGCCTCCTCACATGCAACATGTGACCTTTCAACTCCTTTTCTCTTAATTTCCATTATTTCCATAAATAAATGTGCCAAAAATGACATTTTACCTTTCCAAAACCTTAGCCATTGCCTTTTCCAAATTCCTTAGCCATATTAATTGAAATGAACACCCACACTAGGATGTCTCGCCCAACATTCAGGTTGCAATAAGTGTCCCATCAACTGTGGTTATTATTTTTCCTTAATTACTTTTACTAGGAATTCTCACCAGGGTTGTTACAGAACCCTCCCCCTTGGGGGAACACCATCCTCGGTGTTCAAGAACACCTATAACCACAAACGTTTTGTAAGAAAAACATATTTCCATTGGATATTTATAAATTAGATCGTTGCAATATTTACAATGATCAACCTGATGAGAAGCAACTAACATGAAAACATAACAAACATAACATCATAATGACATGAAACCCATACCGCTTATTGGAGCTTTGTAACATAACTCATGGTGGTATTTACATCCATACACATATGTACATATACCAAACATCACCAAAACATGTACCAAAACATATACCAAGACAAATACCAAAATTTATTTGCCTCAACCAACAAACAAAGAAGGATACACAGCCCGCAACTGATATATCATCTCCCATGTAGCTTCATCGAGCTAAAGTGCTTCCATTGCACCTTAACTTGCTCGATTGCTCAGTTCCAAAGCATGAACACCTTTTTTTGTAATATACACTGAGGCTTTGACTGGAATTCTCCATCTATTTCCACCTATAATACATACCAGTCAATCAGATGATCAACATCTTTAACATACTTCTTAAGCAATGACACATGGGAAACATCATGGAATTTCATTGTCATGGGTAGTGCAAGTTGATAGGTTACTGGCCCAATCCTATCAATAATATTGAAGGGTCCACAAAACCATGGTGCCAACTTGGCACATGATCCAATCCGCAAGGAGCTCTTCTTTCGTTTGATGTGCAAGTACCCTTATTCTTCAACCTGGAACTCCTTGAACATCTTATTTTGATCTCCATAGCTCTTCTGCCTATCCTGTGCTACCTTCAAATTCTTCTTGATTACCGTCATTTCTTGTTCCATATCCTCCAACATGTCTGATCCAATCAACACCCTGCTAACTGGATTACTCAAACTGATGGGAGTATTGCAACTTCACCCATGCAATGCCTCAAACAGACTCATCCTCAAGGATTCTTGATACCCATTATTGTAAGCGAACTCTAGCAGTGGAAGATTCTCTTCCCACTTTCATTGTTGATGCATCACATACATTCTCAACATGTCCTCCAATATCCTATTCACCTTCTTTGTCTGTCCATCAATCTGTGGATGATAAGTTGTATTGAAAGCCAACTATGTTCCCAAACGTGCAAATAACTCCTTCAAGAAATTGGAAGTGAAATTTGCATCCCCATCTGACACAATATTCTTTAGAACACCATGAAATCTTACCACGTTTCCAATGAATACTTGTGCTACATCGCTATCTAAGAATGTAGACTTCACTAGAATGAAGTGTGAAACGTTTGTCAACCTGTCCAAACCAACCATGATGAAATCATGTGTTCTCACTGTCCTCAGAAAACCTATGCTAAATTCCATGGAAATGACCTCCCATTTCCATTCTGGAATTGCAATCAGTTGTAGCAATCTACCTCGATTCTTACACTCTACCTTCACTCACTGACAATCGAAACACCTAGCCACAAACGTTAGTACATCCTACTTCAAATTCAACCGATAATAAAACTTCTTTACTGTAGTCAATGTCTTATGATAACCTAGGTGACCTGAATATGGTTATGCATGAAACTCCCTCAAGACCACCTTCCTGAGCTCACTTCTATCTGGCACATATATCTTGTCTTTGAATTGAACCAATCCACTTGTTGTAAGGCAATAGTCCACATCTTGTGCCCTTGCACCTATACCTGTACCTATACCTACACTTGTACCATCACCTGTACCTATTCCTATACCAACACCTGTACTTGTACCTATACCTTTACTACTACATGGACATGTACCTATACTACTACCTGTACCTCTACCACCACATGTACCTCTACCTATACTCTACTGCAACCTGTGCATAATATCCATATACCTAACTTCCACCATGTTCTCTTTACCTTTGATGTACCTGATCTCAAAATCGAACTCACTAATAATGGCCAACCACCGAGCCTACCTACCATTCAGATTCAGTTTTTCAAATAGATACCACAAACCACTGTGATCACTCATCAATATAAGCATTGTGCCCAGAAGATAGTGTCTCCACATCTTCAACACATGAATGATCGCTACCAACTGAATATCAAGTGTGGAGTAGTTTTGTTCATGCTCATTTAGTTTTCGCGACAGATAGAGCACCACCTGTCTGTCCTACATAAGGACTCCACCAAGTCCTTTCTTGCAAACATCTGTGCATGTTACAAACTCGTTGTCTAGATCTGCAATCTTTAACATTGGTGCATGTGTCAAAAACTACTTAAGCTGCTCAAAACTAGCCTCACATTCCTTTGTGTTGTTGGGAAAAGTATCCAATACGGAATGACCCTATCCCACTCTAAGGGTGATAGTTCCTTAGCAACAATCAAAGCAAAGCTATCTGAGATTACTTCTTTACGAGATGTAAAAGAGGGGAGAAAGAGATCCACTAACTGATGTCTTCCGCTAATGATTGATCCAATCTTCTCTCCTTGCTGCTTGCTCCCAGCTCCTTGCTCTTTCACTGGCCCAGCTACACCAAGATCCTGCAAAATGGAAAGAGAGGGAAACTACAAGAAGCATACATTCATAATTGATTCAAGGATTAGAATAAATCAAATATACAAATATAACAACACACCATTGAAACACATGCATATAGAAGAACCTCAAATGCTTTATTAATGGAAGAAGTAAGGTTCAGGAAGTGATACAACCATAAAAGGCCCAATCCAGCATCACCTTCCCAGCAGAAAGAAATCTCCTCTTCACCTCCTTCAAAGCAAATCACCCAATAGTTCTAAACTCAAACCAACAGAAATTCTTTACTTTCACAAGATTCCAACCTCCTTAGACCTCATGAGAGAGATCTATATATAGGAGTTTTGGAGAAAGGATGAGTCAGCTTGAGGCTGGCATGAAGCTGACTAGTGTCCTCTCTCACTTCAGTTATTCTTCAGTTCTTGAGTCCACTTGGAGGTTCTTGCTTCCACTTGGAGATCTAGAACCTCTTACTCATCACCAGTCGAATTCCCTGATCCAAGTGTCATTTTGGAAGCTTCCTGGGCATTGACACCTTAAGGAATGACTGTGCCACATGTCCAAACTTGCCCAGCGCAGGTAGCCTTCTTTGCAGTTGACATTCAACGCAGGTAGACAGTGGAGCAGTTGACATTCAACGCAGATGCTCAGTGGAGCAGTTGACATGATCCAGAATTGCCTTGTTTTTGAGTGTTTTCAGGTGGAGAACTTTTATTCAGTGCTGTGGTTTGCTGACCTTGTTCCTCTAGGGGTAGGAACAACATGTTTAGGGACTTTGGATCCCTTAGCTTATGGACATTTCATGCTTCATGCTGTAAGGCACAAAAATGTCTATAACAGTTGCCCCCTAAAGTATGAGGTCGTTTATCGGGTGAAATGCTTTATCAGGAGGATCCGAAGTTCATTCAATCGTTGAGAGGTGACCTGTAATAAAATACAATGCAATACATTATGATTCATTCTGCTTTCACGATCTAGCTGAGGCGGGAATTCCCATGCTCAGCTTTATAAATACATTTTTCTGTACATAGAACAGATAATCGTCTGATGGTAGACCGATAATTCTCTGCTGAAATTATTATCCTTTGAGTAGGATGATCATCTGCTGCACATGTCAATGTCTTTATTTCCTGAATATATATCGCAGCCCGGATGGATGAGACTAGATCCGGGGTCTTCAAACTCGTTCGATCTTCACTCTAAGTACAATTCGATCCATGTGAGAATTGCGCTGAAGTCGAACATGGAAAGACATCGCTTGATTACCGGTCAATGATGTAAACTGTTAACAAGCGTGAGAGGAATCACCGATAATGATAATGACCCTCAAGGTATTGCAGTACAATCCACGTGGTGTGAATAAAGGACTTGCCATCGAACACCACGCAAAATCTTCTGGTCGAAGGTCATTGATGTATACCTGTCGCCGGAAGTGAGAAACTTGCCATTGAGGCATGCAAGCTTCAAAGTATTGAGGGGGTTGTTCCTAGATCAACTTCTTGGATAATGAGCTGAAGTCGACAAGAAGCGATCCGTCAAAGGAGGGCCTTAATGAATCCCACATCAGTGACACGGAACGGAGCTACTGATTTTAATGGAGGTGAAAACAATCTGTGACATATGATTCAGGGTGGCGGTCATGAATGGATGAAAGATAATGTATGGCAGTGGATGGGACACGGTTGACTCTTTCTGAACAACATCTCTTGAACATATAACGACACTGATGCGATGGATCGGTAGCATTACCTCAAAATGTGGATGGTTTTGCGAGACCATGGTGATGAGACCGGTGAATGAAACAACCCAACCCGATGTGGTACGGAGGAAAAGTGTCATGTTCAAGAGCGACTTGCTACCATTAAAGCTTTGAGGTTCTCCCAATTTTTCCCCAGTCATTTCTGACCAGTACCTCTTTATTTTTGTCAAGCTTGAGGAGGATAACATATGCTTGTTCTATAACTTGCCCTTCGGGCAAGCCCATCGCTATGTTTTAACGAGCCTAGCGATAGGGAAACTCGTTCTCGTCTAAAGACAAGTTTGTCGCTATTTAATCATTTTAACGAGTCTAACGACAAGGAAAACTCGGTCCTTTTCATTTTTAGAGAGTCTGAAAAGGTACGGAAAGTTAACTCCAAAATTCCTTTTTCGTCATCTAATCCCTTAAGTCCGAAAAAGTATAAAACAATACAGAAGGGATGAGTTTTTGATAATTTAACGAGCCGAATAAAACAAATGCGCGACCTTTTTGTGCAATAATCCCTCAGGTCCAAAAAGATTAAAATCTAGAGGAGGGATAGCTCTTCCGGTCCCTTTAACGAGCTGGAAGGCCAAAACTCGGCAATCTTTTCATATTTTACGAGTCAGTTGAAAAGAGCTCAAAGAAGACTCGTCTTTTGAGGAACGAGTGATAAATAGGGATAGCAACTAATTCCAGGTACAGGTTGGAATTTTCCAATCACGGCAGTTTCACAAGGATGGCTAGGTGAAATCACTCTTCGCAGCTGTTCCTCAAAATGGGTAAACAATCATATGGAGGTGAACGATCGGCCAAATGACGGTGGAGGTGGCAGGTGCAAACACGACCAAGGCTTTTATGGCTGATAAATTTACGATCACAATGGTTATTTACCGGGATAGGTTCATTTTTTATTTAAAAATGAGCTTAAACTTTGGAGGAAACATTGCTCACTGCTTATATTTATTTTTTAACGAGCATGAAGACCGCGTTAAAACTGCTGGGATCTTGCGTTTATTTTTAACGAGCATGAACTTTATGCTAAAACTACTCGATTATACCAGTCATAAGATAAAAAATGTCCCCTGTGAGATCTCTATTTTTTATGGAGCTTCATCTCACTAAGCTTTGCTCCGCTCCTTTCTTTATGCAAGTTCGGAAATGGCTAATCCAAAAAATAGATAAATAACCGCTCTTTGCTTGCACTCCAAAAGGGTTGCATGCCACTAGGTATAAAATACAATTTCAAGGCTGCCCCTCCTCCTTCCCACCTCTGCTTTTCTTTGGGTGTTCACAGCTACTTGTCGTCTTGCTAGTCCAATTTTAACGATACTTGTCTTCTCGTTAATTTTAACGGGTCTATACGATACTTGTCTTCTCATCAGCCCAACTTTTCAACAGATTTTTTGCAAGATCGCAAGAGAACAGCTACTTGAGACAAGAGAAGAACACTACTCAAAGACAAAACATTTGTGTTATTGAGGGAGGGTTACCTCTTTCTGGTTACTGTTATAGACAATTTTGTGCCTTGCATGAATTGTCAATAATCCAAGGGATCCAAAGTCCCTAAACATGATGTTCCTACCCCTAGAGGAACAAGGTCAGCAAACCAACAGCTCTCAGATCAGTTCTCCACCTGAAAACACTCAAAAACAAGCAATCCTGAAATCAAAGCAGGTGCTCCACTAGGCTTCTGCGTTGAAACTCAACTGCTCCATGGTGTACCTGCGTTGCAAAGCAAGTGGAACAAAGGCCACCTGCGCTGAGTGAGATGGGACAAGTGGCACACTGAGTCATTGCTCTGGAATCTTCCAAAAATGACACTTGGATCAGGGATTTCGCCTTGTGATGAGTCAGAGGCTCTGTTTCTCCAAGTGGAAGCAAGGTTCTCCAAGTGGACTCAAGAACTGAAGATCAAGTGAAGAGAGAGAGGACACAAGGTAGCTACACATCAGTTGCAAGATGACTCATCCTTTCTCAATTCATCTATATATTGAGCTCTCTCCTATGAGCTCAGGAGGCTGGAATTTTGTGCAAAGTAATGATATGTTGTTGGTTTCATCATAGAACTATTGGGTGATTGCTTGAGGGAGGTGAAGAGGAGAAACTCTTTCTGCTGGGAGGTGTTGCTGGATTGGAGCCTTCAATGGTTGTAACACTCTCAGAACCTTTACTTCTTCATTAATAAAAGCTATTGAGGTTCTTCTATATGCTCTTGTTTCAATGATATATTGTGATAATTGTATATTTGATTTACGCTAATCCTTGAATCAGTTATGATTGCATGTTGCTTGTAGTTTCCTTCTTTGCTATTTTGCAGGATCTCATTGTAGCTGGGCCAGCAATAGAGCAAGGAGCTGGGAGCAAGCAGCCAAAGAGAAGAGTTTGGATTCGACATTAAGCGCAAGGCAACGGTTAGTGCATTTCCTCACTCTCTTTTGCTTTCGTAAAGAAGTAAACCTTAAGTAGTTTTCTTTACAGTTGTTGCTGAGGTACTATCACCCTTAGAGTGGGATAGGGTCATCCGAATCAGATACTTTTCCCTACAACAAACTGGCAACTCCACTGGGGATCGTATCTGTTTGATTGTTTGTAGTATTTTGCTATTCATTTCCTGAACAAAAGAGTACCAAATCGAAAAGCTTTTGACTATATCAAAAGCGAAGTAGAGGGCAGCTACTCTAGCTCATTTCTGAGCATGTTCATGATTTGAAGAGCTGATCTACAAGGATCCTTGTAAGCTCTTAGTGATAGCTTTTCACCTTCCTAATCATCCCTTTGTGTGTACTTGACTGATTGCTTCTGATTTGAGCAAAAATTGTGCATTTTTGAGAAAATTGTGACCCGGAAACTGTGAAAACGCAACTTTCGTTTTCCAAAGCAGGTAGTACACAGGCTACCTGCTTTGCAACGCAGGTCCCGAAGGGGCTACCTGCGCTGAGAGCCAGACTGGCTGAGCAGCACCTGCGTTGGCCCAATTTTGCCTAGTGCAGTTGGGGTTTCCTCCCTTTTTCTTGCCTATTTTCAATATAGATTTGGCTGCCAGTTACCAGTCTTGTACCTGTTCTGAAACCAACCTTACTTTCCATCATTCCGCCTCTGTTATATAACGAAATTGTACTTGTTCTTTTGTATTTCTTACTTCATTTACAATTTCCCATAACGAAGAGTAAACTAGTCTTGCTTTGGCCTCTTAGATCTGAACCTGTGTTAGGCATTTTGCTGGTCTAAAGAGAGCTTGTTTGCTGTCCATAGCTGATTAGTCTTTTTACTTTCGTCATTATGGTTTGATTTCATGTATTTCCAGTGATTAAACAAGTAAATCTTAAGGTGTCTTCTGATTTTGGACAAGCTTGTTTACTTTCGCTTTAAATCGAAATCAAAGTTATATAACAACTTTCTTTTTGTAACCCATCAACATTAAGAAAGGTAAAAGAAAATACATGCATTGTGCATTTTGCATTTGACTGTTTGCATGACGATTTAGGAAATTTTGCATTAGTGTGTGCTCTATGATCTGTGTGAAAAGATTTGCCTTTCTTCTCCTCAGTAGTTAAGATTTTCAAAGTTGAAAGATTGAAAAGTTTGCTTCTCATCTTAGACTGCATTCAGGAATTTGTTACATACATCTCGTGGTGATCCTTAAAGGCAAACTGCTAAGCAAGATCAACATTAAAATAAATTAAATTTACATAACAACGCTTTGTAACATAACGCAAACATTTAGAGGTCTAGGTAGAGACGTGTTCCGGCGTCGTTAAACGTAGTGACTGTCGATCTCTACGAAGGTGGGTGATTCCTCTTGAGAGTCGGTGGCACTAATACGGACTTGTGCTCCCACGTACCGTCGCGTATATATTGGGAGACCCCTATAGGAACAAAGCCTTTATCCATAGGAAGTCGTGTCGACCGCCCTGCTGATCGTGATGCAGTGAACACAGCATTCACGAAGATCGACCACCCGTACCGTAAAACGTATTCTGTGGTTTCGCGAAAAGTTTGGCACACCCTCTGCCTAGAACTCCAGAGCAGTTTCTTTTGGCCTTTTTCAAACTCTATAACTGAAAAAGTCCATCCGAGCATTTGTCACTTCGGGCTCGTTAAAACATCGAAGGAGACTAGAGTCATCTTTGGCTTTTTCTCGACTCTTAAAACATGAAAAAGCAAAGTTGTGTCTAAAGCGTCGTTAATAAAATTTATTTTAAGCGGAACATAATCACCTGTTATTCCCACGTTGATCTTTCAGTTGAAAAGTATGGAGCCCACCAACCAAGGAAGTCACCTTGGCGGAAGTCCCAATCCCTTCTCCTCTTGGGGAGATGTGGGTGCGCCTCATATGGCCACATTGTCACTTCCAGGATTGACAATTGGCCTACCTGTATGGCTCTTTTCAACTAATGTAGTTCAGATCGCCACTAATCCTGAGCAGTCAAATCAACAGTCAGACCAGTCTAGAACTACCCACCAGCCTTCCACTTCTTACAATTCTTCCTCTGATCCTTCATCTTCGCGAGGTAGAGCCGGCAAAAGTCAGCCTCCCATGGAGAAGAAGGAAAAGAAGAAGAAAGAAAAGAAGCAGAAGGGCCCTCTGGCGAAGGCGACTGGGGGCAAGCAAATGACATCTGACAAAAATCCACACACTGCACCGACCGGGCCTAAATCGCCGTGTGTCATTTGCAAAGGGACCCACTTCCACCGTGACTGTCCTTGTATTCCCCGGATACTAAGAGACTGGTCCCCCAGGTTGCACAATCCGGTAGGATCAACCTCTGGTAGTCATGTTGATTGCAGTCCGTCAACTAGCGAGAGTGAAGGACGAAAAGGGAGACCAAGATCACCCTGTATGTTGTGTGAAGGCGATCACGCCATCCACCGATGTCCATTCTTAGATGAGGCGAAGAGAGTTTTGGAAGATCGTCCGGTATCACCGCTACGACTTCCTCCTGGATACCAAAAACTCGTGCCTAATCCCTCGATAGTTGAAAATCCAGCTGGCCCGCTCAAGTG
This sequence comes from Pinus tabuliformis, assembly GCA_031772625.1. Lineage (NCBI taxonomy): Eukaryota > Viridiplantae > Streptophyta > Pinopsida > Pinales > Pinaceae > Pinus > Pinus tabuliformis. The sequence continues at coordinate 314,375,584 of CM062819.1, read as the reverse complement.
GTCAGCTGAAGTGTCGGTCATTGAGAATGAACCTACTGAATCTAGACCAGACGAAAGTCTAAAGGTCGAAACGGCAGTTGACCCGGTTCTTCCTTCAGAGGTTTCATCCTCAAATGACATCGTCGTTGAAGATTCATCTTCAAATGACACCCTCACTGAAGAGGATAAGGATGACACCGTCCATATTCTTTTCATCAACACAGACTCTGATGAGCATCAGGGCAATGCGCCCATTCCTTTATCGCAGGAAGGAACATCGTCAGGGTCGTATCTGGCCGTGTATTCGGTCCCACCACCAAGAAACCTAGTTGTATCCTTTGATTGGAATCAACTAGGCAGACCCCGGTTACCAGTCAGTATCCCATTCAGAATCATCGTCCAAATCTACAGAATGGTGATGGCTGGAACTATCATTGATGAAGGGGCATCTGTGAGTATCCTTTCCTCTATTGCTTGGAAAGCACTGGGTTGCCCGGCGCTTTTACCTGAGATGAGAAATCTATCAGGTTTTGATAAAGGAACCAATCACCCGTTAGGGATCCTCCCCAATGTTCCAGTTACATTGAAAGGGAAGACAGTTCATATGAACATCATGGTCGTCCAGGGACCCTTGGTTTATAACTTACTCCTTGGACGAGACTATATATATTGCATGGAGGCGATAGTGTCCTCACTCTTTAGAGTTATGTGTTTTCCGCACGAAGGAAGAATGGTCAAGCTCGTAGACCAACTTTCATTTCCAGGATCACGCATCGCAAATAGTCAAATACCATCCCTTAACGGTTTATTCACTCAAGGAATGCCTCCACCCCCGGTTCTACTTCCCGATGAATGCGAGTGATTCGGAAAGAAATAACTGGGACCCAGGGGGCATGCACCCTGGCCTGCCTTGGGCAGAGGAAACCTTGGGTATAAAGTTAATTTCCGCAGAAGAATGGACTAGTCCGTACCCCATCCGAAAGAAGGAAGAGAGGGTTGTTCTAGGATAAAGTTCTTTTGTCAAAATTATGTGAGTGAGATAATCAGCTTCTCGCTCCCTTTGTCTAGAAAAGTAGGCTCTCCTGAGGGAGGAGATCCATTTGGGGCAGCAAGTAGCCACCATCTTTGAAGTCAAGCCTCACCCATTAAAACATATGTTTTGAAGGATAAGTAGGGGCAGTCTCCAAAGAAAGAGATGAAGTTGCTGCAACAAGTGGTCACCATCTTTAGTAACCTAGTAATAGACATCGCCGGGAAAAAGAGTTTAGTTCGCGGCAGCGAACAAAACCATTTTTTGGATAATAAGTAAGAGGGCCTCCCTCCGTAACACCAATGTTTTATCTGTGGCAATCTTGCAAAAATCAAAAAGTGAACTGATGGGAAGACAAGTACCATCGGCACCGAAAAATAACGAGAAGACAAGTATCGTTAAAAATATAGCAAGACGACAAGTAGAAAAACAGAGGTGGGACAGAGGAGGGGTAGCCTTGAAATTATACTTTATACCTGGGGGCATGCGAACCTTTTGGAGTGCAAGCACGGGACGACTATTTATTTTTTAAATTTTTAGGTCCTCCCTTTAAACCTGTAGGTCTAACCCGTTAAACTCGTAGGATTAGCCGTTTCCAGCTTGCATAAAAAAGGGATGTGGGGCAAAAGTTAAAAACTTGCCAAATTGGAGTAGCTAGTGAGGTATAGCTCCTTAAATAAGAATATCTTACCTGAGGCGTTCCTTGTATTAAGACTGGTATATTCGAGCAGTTTTATCAATGTTCATGCTCGTTAAAAAATAAACGCAAGAATCCGAGCAGTTTTAGCACATAGTTCATGCTCGTTAAAAAATAAACATAAGTTGTGAGCAATCTTCCCTTAGAGTTCAAGCTCACCCAGAAAAAATGAACCGGTAAATAACCTTGAGGAATGTAACCTTTGACTGCCATATTAAAAGCCATTGGTCGTGTTTATATGCCATCACCTCCATCCGTTCATTTGGCCAATCGTTCATCTCCATATGTTTGTTTACCCATTTTGAGGAACAGCTGCGAAGAGTGATTTCACTTAGCCATCCTTGTGACACTGCCGTGATTGGAAAATTCCAACCTGTACCTGGAATCTGCTGCTATCCCTGTTCATCACTCGTTCCTCAAAAGACGAGTCTTCTTTGAGCTCTTTTCACTGACTCGTAAAATATGAAAAGTTTGCCAAGTTTTGGCCTTCCAGCTCATTAAAGCGACCGGAAAGCTATCTCTCCTCTAGATTTTAATCTTTTTGGACCTGAGGGATTATTGCACAAAAAGATCGAGCACTTGTTTTGTTCGGCTCATTAAAGCAATCGAAAATTCATCCCTTCTGTATTGTTTTATACTTTTTCGGACTTAAGGGATTAGATGACGAAAAAGGAATTTTGGAGTTGACTTTATGTACCTTTTCAGACTCTCTAAAAATTAAAAGGACCGAGTTATCCTTGTCGTTAGACTCGTTAAAATTCATTAAATAGCGACAAACTTGTCTTTAGACGAGAACGAGTTTCCTTATCGCTAGGCTCGTTAAAACATAGCGATGGGCTTGCCCGAAGGGCAGGTTATAGAACAAGCATATGTTATCCTCCTCAAGCTTGATAAAAATAAAGAGGTACTGGTCAGCAATGACTGGGGAAAAATTGGGAGAACCTCATAGCTTTAATGGTAGCAAGTCGCTCTTGAACATGACACTTTGTCCTCCGTATCACATCGGGTTGGGTTGTTTCATTCACTGGTCTCATCACCATGGTCCTCGCCACACCATCCACATTTGGGGTAATGCTACCGATCCATCACATCAGTGTCGTTATATGTTCAAGAGATGTTGTTCTGCAGAGAGTCAACCGTGTCCCATCCACTGCCATACATTGTCCTTCATCCGTTTCATGACCGCCACCCTGAATCATACATCACAGTTTGTTTTCACCTCATCACAATCACTAGTTCCGTTCCGTGTCACTGATGTGGGATTCATTAAGGCCCTCCTTTGACGGATCGCTCCTTGTCGACATTAGCTCATTATCCAAGGAGTTGATCTAGGAACACCCCCTTCAGTACTTTGAAGCTTGCATGCCTCAATGGCAAGTTTCTCACTTCCGGCGACAGGTATACATCAATGACCTTCGACCAGAAGATTTTGCATGGTGGTCGACGCCAAGTCCTTTATTCCCACCATGTGAATTGTACTGTCGTACCTTGAGGGTCATCATCCTTATCGATGATTCCTCTCGCACTTGTTAACGGTTTACATCATTGACCGGTAATCAAGCGATGTCTTTCCATGTTCGACTTCAAGAAATTCTCACATGGATCGACTTGTACATCGAGTGAAGATCGGAAGAGATTGAAGACCCCGGATCTAGTTTCATCCATCCGGGCTACGATATATATTCAGGATATAAAGACATTTGATATGTACATCATTGCAGCAGATGATCATCCTTCTCAAAGGATGATAATTTCAGCAGAGAATTATCAGTCTACCATCAGACGATCGTCTGTTCTATGTACCAAAATGTATTTATAAAGCTGAGCATGGGAATGCCCGCCTCAGCTAGATCATGAAAAAGTATGAAAAATAATGTATTGTATTGTATCTTATTACAGGACACTTCTCAGCAGATTGAATGAACTTCGGATCCTCCTAATAAATCATTTCACCCGATAAACGACCTCATACTTTAGGGGGCATCTGTTATAGACAATTTTGTGCCTTGCATGAATTGTCAATAATCCAAGGGATCCAAAGTCCCTAAACATGATGTTCCTACCCCTAGAGGAACAAGGTCAGCAAACCAACAGCTCTCAGATCAGTTCTCCACCTGAAAACACTCAAAAACAAGCAATCCTGAAATCAAAGCAGGTGCTCCACTAGGCTTCTGCGTTGAAACTCAACTGCTCCATGGTGTACCTGCGTTGCAAAGCAAGTGGAACAAAGGCCACCTGCGCTGAGCGAGATGGGACAAGTGGCACACTAAGTCATTGCTCTGGAATCTTCCAAAAATGACACTTGGATCAGGGATTTCGCCTTGTGATGAGTCAGAGGCTCTATTTCTCCAAGTGGAAGCAAGGTTCTCCAAGTGGACTCAAGAACTGAAGATCAACTGAAGAGAGAGAGGACACAAGGCAGCTACACATCAGTTGCAAGCTGACTGATCCTTTCTCAATTCATCTATATATTGAGCTCTCTCCTATGAGCTCAGGAGGCTAGAATTTTGTGCAAAGTAATGATATGCTGTTGGTTTCATCATAGAACTATTGGGTGATTGCTTGAGGGAGGTGAAGAGGAGAAATTCTTTCTGCTGGGAGGTGTTGCTGGATTGGAGCCTTCAATGGTTGTAACACTCTCAGAACCTCTACTTCTTCATTAATAAAAGCTATTGAGGTTCTTCTATATGCTCTTGTTTCAATGATATATTGTGATAATTGTATATTTGATTTACGCTAATCCTTGAATCAGTTATGATTGCATGTTGCTTGTAGTTTCCTTCTTTGCTATTTTGCAGGATCTCATTGTAGCTGGGCCAGCAATAGAGCAAGGAGCTGGGAGCAAGCAGCCAAAGAGAAGAGTTTGGATTCGACATTAAGTGCAAGGCAACGGTTAGTGCATTTCCTCACTCTCTTTTGCTTTCGTAAAGAAGTAAACCTTAAGTAGTTTTCTTTACAGTTGTTGCTGAGGTACTATCACCCTTAGAGTGGGATAGGGTCATCCGAATCGGATACTTTTCCCTACAACAGTTACCCAAAGATTGTCTCGTTAATCTTTCAAACAAAACATTTCCTCGGCAATGTCTACCGAAATAGACAAGGGTGAATGACTGGTGCCAGACACGTAACTTTGACAAAAGAATCCTATTCTAGAACAACCCCTCTTCCATCCACGGACGGGGTACGGACTAGTCATATTCTCTCGCGAAAATTCTACCTTATACCCAAGGTTTTCTCTGCCCGAAGCAGACCAGGATGCATGCCCCCTAGGTTCCAGTCCCATCTTTCCGAATCACTCGCACTCATCGGGAAGAAGGACTGGGGGTGGAGACATTTCTTGATTGAATAGACCATTCAGGGTTGGTATGTGACTATTTGCGATGCGTGATCCCGGAAATGAAAGTTGGTCTACGAGCTTGACCATTCTTCCTTCGTGTGGAAAACACATTACTCTAAAGAGTGAGGAGACTATTGCTCCCATGCAATATATATAGTCTCGTCCAAGGAGTAGGTTATAATCCAAGGGTCCTTGAACGACCATCACGTTCATTTGAACGGTCTTCCCTTTCAATGTTATAGGCACATTGGGGAGGATCCCTAATGGTCGACTGGTTCCTTTATCGAAACCTGAGAGATTTCTTATCTCAGGAAAAAGCGCCAGGGAACCTAGTGCTTTCCAAGCAACAGAGGAAAGGATACTCACAGATGCCCCTTCATCAATGATAGTTCCAGCCATTACCATCCTGTATATTTGGACTATGATTCTGAATGGTACACTGGCTGGCAACCAGGGTCTGCCTAGTTGGTTCCAATCAAAGGACACAACCAGGTTGCTTGGTGGTGGGACCGAATACACGGCTGGATATGACCCTGACGATGTTCCTTCCTGCGATAAAGGAATGGACGCATTGCCCTAACGCTCGTCAGAGTCTGTGTTGATGAAAAGAATCTGGATGGTGTCATCCTTATTCTCTTCAGTGAGGGTGTCATTTGAAGATGAATCTTCAGTGACGGTGTCATTTGAAGATGAAACTTCTGAAGGGAGAACCGGGTCAACTGTCGTTTCGACCTTTGGACTTTCGTCCGGTCTGGATTCAGTAGGTTCATTTTCAATTACTGACGCTTCAGCTGACCATTTGAGTGGGCCAGCTGTATTCTCAACCAACGAAGGACTTGGCACGAGTTTTTTGTATCCAGGAGGAAGTCTCAACGGTGAAACCGGACGATCTTCCAAAACTCTCTTCGCTTCGTCTAAGAAGGGACAACGGTGGATGGCGTGATCGCCTTCACATAGTCTGCAGGGGGATCTTGCTCCCCCTCTTTGTCTTGAACCTTCACTTTCATTGGTTGATGGTAAGCATTCAACATGCCTATCAGAGGTTGATGCTCCCGAACTGTGCAAACGAGGGGACCAGTCCCTTAGTATCCGGGGAATACAGGGACAATCTCTATGCAAGTGGTCTCCTCTACATATGACACATGGCGATTTAGGCCCGGTCTGTGCTGTGTGTGGATTTTTGTCAGATGTCTTTTGCTTGCCCCCAGTCGCCTTAGGCTCCTTCTTCTTCTTCTCTCTCTTCTTCTTCTCCTTCTTCTCCATGGGAGCTTGGCTTTTTCCGGCTCTACCTTGCGAAGATGAAGGATTGGAAGAAGAGTTATAGGAAGTAGAAGGCTGGTGGGTAGCTCTAGACTGATCTAACTGTTGACTCGACTGTTCAGGAACCATGGTGTTCTGAACTACATTGGTTGACAATAGCCATATTGGCAGGCCAATTGTCAGTCCTGGAAGCGACAATGTGGCCATGTGGGGCGCACCAACTTCTCCCCAAGAGGAGAAAGGACTAGGATTTCCATCATGGGGAATTCCTTGGTTGGTGCGTTCCATGTTCTCAACCTACAGATCAACGCAGGAATAGGAGGTGATTATGTTCCGTTTTAAAATAAATTTTATAACGACGCTTTAGACACAACTTGATTTTTCACTTTTTAAGAGTCGAGAAAAAGCTAAAGATGACTCTAGTCTCCTTCGATGTTTTAACGAGCCCGAAGTGACAAATGCTCGGGTGGACTTTTTCAGTTATAGAGTTTGAAAAAGGCCAAAAGAAACTACTCTGGAGATCTAGGCAGAGGGTGTGCCAAACTTTTCACAAAACCACAGAATACGTTTTACGGTACGGGTGGTCGATCTTCGTGAATGTTGTGTTCACTGCATTGCGATCAGTAGGGCAGCCGACACGGCTTCCTATGGATAAAGGCTTTGTTCCTATAGGGGTCTCCCAATATATACGCGACGGTACGTGGGAGCACAAGTCCGTATTGATACTTATCGCTTCACCGTGGAGGAATCACCCAACCACTCAACGCTAAGATATCACATTTAACGATGCCGGAACACGTCTCTAGCTTAGACCTCTATGTGTTTGCGTTATGTTTCAAAGCGTTGTTATGTAAATTCAATTTATTTTAGGTTGATCTTGTTTAGCAGTTTGCCTTTATGGATCACCACGAGATGTATGGTACAACTCCTAAATGCAGTCTAAGATGATAAGCAAGCTTTTCAATCTTTCAACTTTGAAAATCTTAACTACTGAGGGAAAAGAAAGACATCATCTTTTCACACAAATCATAGAGCACACACTAATGCACTTTTTCCCTAAATCAACATGCAAATTGTCAAAATGCACATTCACAATGCAGGTATTTCTTTTCTCTTTCTTAATGTTGGTGTACTACAAAAAGAAAGTTGTTGTATATCCTTGAATTCAATTTCAAGTGAAAGCAAACAAGTTTTTGTCCAAAATCAAAAGACACCTTAAGATTTACTTGTTTCAACACTAGAAATACATAAATTCAAACCATATGACGAAATCAAAAGCTCAATCAGCTATGAACAGCAAACAAACTAACTCTTAAGATCAGAACGACACTTATCACAGGTATAGATCTAAGAGGCCACAGCAAGACTAGTTATTTTTCGTTATGGGAAACTGCAAATGATGTAAGAAATACACAAAGAACAAATACAGTTTCTTTATACAACCAAGGTGGAATAGTGGCAAAGAAAGGTGGTTTCAGATAGGTACATTGACTGATAACAGGCTGCAAAAACAGGGATGAAAACAGGGCAACAGAAAGCAGAGAACCCCAGTTGCATAAGGCCTAACTGGTTCAGCGCAGGTAGAACACTGTCAGTTTGAAATTCAGCGCAGGTAGCCCCTTCGGGACCTGCGATGAAATGCAGACTGCCTTCATAGTGCCTGCAATGAAGAGAGAAACTCTCGTTTCTCTTGGTTTCTGGGTTACAGATTGCTCAAAAATCAACAGTTTTTGGCCAAATCAAAGCTACCAATCAAGTACACACTAAAGGATGATTCAAAGGAGGATGAAAAGCTATCACTAAGAGCTGTTCAGAGTCGTTGTGGATCAGCTCTTCAAATCATAAACATGCCCAGAAACTGAGCTAGAGTAGCTGCCCTCTACTTTGCATTTGAAAGATCCAAATGCAGTTCGATTCGGTACTCCCTGTGTTTAGGAAATGAATAGCAAAAACACAAACAACCAACAAGATACGATCCCCAGTGGAGTCACCAATTTGTTGTTGGGAAAAGTATCCAATACGGAATGACCCTATCCCACTCTAAGGGTGATAGTTCCTTAGCAACAATCAAAGCAAAGCTATTTGAGATTACTTCTTTACGAGATGTAAAAGAGGGGAGAAAGAGATCCACTAACTGATGTCTTCCGCTAATGATTGATCCAATCTTCTCTCCTTGCTGCTTGCTCCCAGCTCCTTGCTCTTTCACTGGCCCAGCTACACCAAGATCCTGCAAAATGGCAAGAGAGGGAAACTGCAAGAAGCATACATTCATAATTGATTCAAGGATTATAATAAATCAAATATACAAATATAACAACACACCATTGAAACACATGCATATAGAAGAACCTCAAATGATTTATTAATGGAAGAAGTAAGGTTCAAGAAGTGATACAACCATAAAAGGCCCAATCCAACATCACCTTCCCAGCAAAAAGAAATCTCCTCTTCACCTCCTTCAAAGCAAATCACCCAATAGTTCTAAACTCAAACCAATAGCAATTCTTTACTTTCACAAGATTCCAACCTCCTTAGACCTCGTGAGAGAGATCTATATATAGGAGTTTTGGAGAAAGGATGAGTCAGCTTGAGGCTGGCATGAAGCTGACTAGTGTCCTCTCTCACTTCAGTTATTCTTCAGTTCTTGAGTCCACTTGGAGGTTCTTGCTTCCACTTGGAGATCTATAACCTCTTACTCATCACCAGTCGAATTCCCTGATCCAAGTGTCATTTTGGAAGCTTCCTGGGCATTGACACCTTGAGGAATGACTGTGCCACATGTCCAAACTCGCCCAATGCAGGTAGCCTTCTTTGTAGTTGAAATTCAACGCAGGTAGACAGTGGAGCAGTTGACATTCAGCGCAGATGCTCAGTGGAGCAGTTGACATGATCCAGAATTGCCTTGTTTTTGAGTGTTTTCAGGTGGAGAACTTTTATTCAGTGCTGTGGTTTGCTGACCTTGTTCCTCTAGGGGTAGGAACAACATGTTTAGGGACTTTGGATCCCTTAGATTATGGACATTTCATGCTTCATGCTGTAAGGCACAAAAATGTCTATAACACTTTGTCCATTCGAACTTATTTCCTTCCCTCTGTAATGATGTAATAGGATAAACAATCTGTGAGAAGTTCCTAATGAACCTCCTATAATAGCCTACCAACCCAATGAAATATCTCATGTCATCTACATTCCTAGGTGCTACCCACTCCATGATGGCCCTTATCTTTTCTGGATCTACTGCAATTCCCTCCTTGGAGAAAACATGTCCCAAGTAGTGTACCTCATTCTAAAATAAACTGAACTCGATGAGCTTATCACACAAATGATGCTCTCTCAATGACCTCAACAATGTTGTTAATGCTGGGCATGATCTTCCTCATTTTTATAATATACCAATATGGCATCGATGAACACAATAACAAACTTATCCAAATATGGACTCAACACACTATTCATCAAGCACATAAATGTAGCTAAAGCATTAGTCAAGCCGAATGGAACTACAACAAACTCATAATGCACATACCTGGTTCAGAAAGTTGTCTTGTAAAAGTCCACTTCTTGGATGTGTACCTAGTGATATTCGGATCTCAAATAAATATTTGAGAACACTATTGCACCCTTCAACTGATCAAACAAGTCATCAATCCTCGGTAACGGATACCTTTTCTTGATGGTCACTTTGTTCAAATTCCTTTAGTCAATGAATAATCTAAGAGTTACATATTTCTTCTTCACAAACAATACTAGTGTGCCCCAAGGTGATACACTTGGCCTAATGTATCCCTTGTCCAACATTTCCTTCAATTGTATCTTCAACTCTACCAACTCAGGTGTACTCATCGTGTAAGGTGCTTTTGATGTCAGAGTTTCCCCTGGCACCAACGCAATTGATAATTCTACCTCCCTGTGAGGTGGAAACTCTAAAATGTCCTCAGGAAATACATCGTGGAACTGTTGTAGAACTAGGTACATTCTCAAAACATTTGCATCCTCAACTTCCTTTCCTTTGTCACTAGAAATGTGCACTACAAATAATGTACACCCTTTTTTGTGACTACGCTTTGCCTACATAGTTGTTACCATTATAACGGATGTGGATTTCTTTTTTCCCTATAAGACTCTTGGTTCTCCATTGTCATCGAAGCACTCAATGGCCTTGCCATAAAATTACACCTTGGTTCTATGAAGGTACAACCAATCCATACCCAACAACATATTGTATGTTCCCAATGGTAATACATTCAAATGTTCCGCGGTAGGCATACCATTCAAATCAAATGCACAAGATCTTGCCCAATGGTAAAATCACTTCTTTGTACCTGTACTAACCAAGATTCTGCATGCAATTCCTTAGTCAAACCACACTTATCCACCAAGTCAGGACTATATTAGCTATAATTAGATCCAGTTCAATCAAAATAGAAATAACTTGATCACAAAGCTTACCATCCATCTCAATGATAGTTTCTGGATGGTCTATTTGTTTATTATCTAATGCTACATAGATACTAGGAATGATCTGACCAAAACCCCTAACAGTCTGTGCGTCCTATGCACTATATATCTGAGGCCTAGAACCTTGATTCTACAGATAATCTCTCTATGGTGATCCTTGCCAAAAGTACAACACTCTATAGGCGTCGAAGCTGCATCCCTATTCTGCTCCTTAGATCGAAATCCCTGTCCTTTGTCTAATGCATTGAACTTATTAGATGGAACTACATTCTCTTTATTACCTATACCCTGAGGTATTTCTCACCTTCTATCCCATTTTCCTTTGTTCTTCACATTACCTTCCTAGTCTGGCTTAGTCTCAGATCTTCACTTCGATTGTTCATATCAATGCCTTAGATTTCATATGATCTCCTCCAATGACCTAGGCTCATCCAACTCAATCCTGTATTTGAATGCAAATGGTAATCCACTAATGAACCACTAAATCTTGGACTTCTCCTCCATGAGGTAAGGCACATACCTCAGTAGCTCCAAGAACTTGCTAGCGTACTCCTCAACTGTCATCGATCCCATCTTTAGCTCATAGAATTCCTTTGCCTTATCATCAAAGTATATGTCTGTTAGGTGTTTCTTCTTGAATATCCACTCAAAGTCACTCCATGTCAAGTCCTCCTCATCAATACATCCAAAATTCTTCACATATTCCCACCAAATGTTTGCTTTACCTTTGAGATTGAATGTAGCTACTCTGGATTTAATGTTCTCTGAATAATCATGTAACATGAAGAACTTCCTCATGCCAAGAAACCATGGCTATGCATCCTATGATTTATTCATATCTCCATCAAAAGTAGGTGGCTTTTCTTTCTAAAATTCATCAGGAAAGTATCCCCTATCACTCCTTCTATAAGGATGATAACAATGGCGATTATAGTGCCTATATGAACTAGAACTAGAATAGTACCTGTGTCTATCCCTTTTCCTATCCGGAGTGTCCAACAATATTCCATATCTCACTTTGTCATCTCTATATGACCTATGACCACCATGAGACCTACTACAATATGCCCCATTACTTCTGTCCTCCTTCTCATGGTTGATCTGACATGGTCCCTATCACTGCAAATCTAACAAACTATGAAGTATCACTGCATTGACCTCTGCATGTTTCTCTTGTCCCTGTATGATTCTATCATTGTCTTCCTTACAAATCCTTATTTCTGCCTTTAAGCTTCTCAATGTGTCTTCTAGATCAGAAGAATTCCCAACACCATGCTACTCATTTGATCCATAGGGAGAGTCTCAAGAACTGTAGTCTACCATATTGCTAGTCATATTTTGATATTCTTCCCACAGGGTACATCATCTCAGCTAAACCAAATGACAATAAACCAATGTACCTTAGCAGAGTTCAGGGAGGATATCTCATCTGTAAGATCAACCAATCAACGTGATACATCTATAACATAGTCACAACAACATATAGAAATATAACCCATAAGCATATAACACTATAGCCACCATTCTAGTTAGGGTCAAGTCACCAATGCATGACCATGTCAACCACACATACCATGACCTCATGTATGAAGACATCAATTGCACCAATGTACATGGACAATACACAACCATAAATGTATACGATACACCAACACATATGGAGACGACATGGCAACATAAACATGGACCACACAAATGCACAACCCATTTAATCAAGTATAAACAAAAAACACTTGTAACAACAGGTAGCAACATGTAACCAAGCATATAAGCATGATACATGTAAGCGGAATTTAAGAACATGTAACCAGTCATGCACTCATGACAATGCACTCCACAACAACAACATCGACTTCCACATAGCGACATCATTACAACCATGATCAACACCATGCAAATGCAACAAGCACCTAGTCTCACAAAATAAGACACACACACACAACCAACATGCATACATGACCAACACACAACCCATCCAATTTGAGGGGTGAACCATGCTCTGATACCACTCTATAACACCCTCCTCCCACATCTATCCAAGTAGCCGACCAACCGAGGTAAACATGTGATGTGAATTTACTATGATATGATTCAACCTCTTAAGTCATGTTAAGCAAGTGGAATTGACAAAACACACCATGTATACCTTCAACATCAGCTACACGACCGCTAAGAACCATCCCAATATTTCTGGTAACTAGTCCCTACATCCCATTAAGGTTTTATATCACTTGACCCCTAGACGCTTCCATGATATGGGTCTGACAGTGTCCATGAGGCTTTGGACGCTCTCATGAAAGGGCATGTTAGCATCTAGGGACTATTTTTCTAAGTGTTGTACCAGTGTCCCCAACATTTGAGCCACTTTTTCAGGCCTAGAGCCTAGGTCACTGCCTAGAATTGAATGACACCATTAGAATAGAAAGAGCACAATGAAGCAATGAGGAAAATGAAAATACTTGAACAAGCCCTTGACTGAAACCCAACTAGCCATTGTTAGAAAATTATATATTACAAAGCAATGGAACACATAAAATATATTGCAGAAATATAAACACAGCAAATGCATAAAACAAGAGAGACACATATATACGTGGTTCACCCAATTTGGGCTACGTCCACGGAGAAACAACCAGTCCTTCCTTTTATATTATCTAGCAAAATGAAGAGATACAACCTACAACAAATCCATTGTAATTCCCTCCTTGCTCTCACACAATCTCCTCTCTCTTTCTCGCTCAGAATATAGATCTTTGTAGACACAATACAATTCCCTCGTATATAGTGAGGGGTTGTCTTCTAGGAAAAAAAACCTAAATTAAACATAACTTCTACCGTCAGATCTCCACCTAATGAATGGCCCAAATTCACTACGAAATTACAACATTTTACAAGGCAATTTTACATCTATTTTTTGGCTTTGGGGGCACTGCCCCCAATCCCCCGCCAAGGGGGGGCTCAAAATAATCGTCGTTGCCCCCCTATACCCCCTAGTGGCATACATTTTATGGCAGTGTTGCCACCACATTACAAACTGGGGTCCAATGCGTCGATACCTCTAAATAAAGAAGATAATTAGGCTCCACACCCAACAATCTCCCACTTGGAGACTAATTATAGCAACTCCACCACTGCTTCATTTGGTGGAAAATGACTCCACTTTGGACCTGTTTGTTTCTCATATTCTTCATCATACTTGAAGACAAATTGAAACTAAGCAGAATCTCAGTTTCTCTGTGGTTACAACTTTTGTTAACATATCTGCAGGATTCTGGCTAGTGTATATCTTTTCTAGCTTCAACTGTCCATCTTCCAACACTGACCGTACGAAATGGTACTAGAGCTATATATGTTTAGTTTTGGAATGAAAAGTAGATTTCTTTACAATATGTATGGCGCTCTGGCTGTCACTGTATAACCTACCTAACTCCTACTTCTTACGCAATTCATCCAAAAACCTTTGTAACCAAATCATTTCTTTACTAGCCTCTGTAGTAGCAACATACTCTGCTTCCCTTATTGAGAGTGAAACAACACTTTTTAGTTTTGAAACCCAACTGACAGTTGTTCCACTTACAGTAAACACATACCATGTTGTGCTCCTCCTGTTATCTCTCTAACCCGCCACATCTACATCAACATATCCCTGTAGAGCAATGTTTGAACCACCAAAGCATAATGCTTGACTTGTAGTACCTCTCAAATACTTGAGAATCCACGTCACCACCATTCAATGTTCTTTTCTTGTATTGTTCATGTACCTGCTTACAACTCCCACTGCATGTGCAATATCAGGCTTTGTGCAAACCATTGCATACATTAAGCTTCCAATTGTTGATGCATATGGAACTTTAGACATATAAGCCATTTCTTCCTAAGTCTTGGCACACGCCTCCTTACTTAGTTTGAAATGGATAGCCAAAGGTATAGTAACTGTTTTTTCATTCTGCATATTAAATCTTTTCAACACCTTTTCTATGTACTCAGTCTGAGACAATGTTAATTTTCGATTCTTCCTGTCTCTAGTTATTCTCATACCAAGGATTTGTTTTGCAGCACCCAAATCCTTCATTGCAAATGAGTTTGCCAATTTTCTTTTGAGCAAATTTATTTCCTGCATGTTAGAACCTACAACAAGCATGTCATCTACATACAATAACAATATAATATAGCTGCCATCATTTTTCCTTTTGAGATAAACACAATGGTCAAAGTGACATCTAGTATAACCTTGTTCAAACATAAACCTGTCAAATTTTAGATACCACTGCCTTGGAGCCTGTTTTAAGCCATACAAGCTCTTCTTCAACCTACACACTAGTTTCTCCTTCCCTTTTACCTCATATCCTTGTGGCTTCTACATATATATTTCTTCCTCCAAATCCCCATGGAGAAAGGTTTTATTTACATCTAACTGCTTAAGATGCAAATGTTCAGTTGCTACTAGACTTAAAATAGTTCTGATTGAAGTCATTTTAACAACAGGAGAAATTATCTCATCAAAGTATATACCCTTTTTCTGTGCAAACCCCTTCACCACAAGTCTAGATTTATACCTTTTTCTACCTCCATTTTCTTCCTTCAACCTGTAAACCCATTTATTTTGCAATGCTATTTTACCTGTAGGAAACTTGACTAACTCCCAAGTCTAGTTATGTTCTCAAGAGTCCATCTCTTCTTTCATTTCTTGCTCCCACTTCTTCCTAGTTTCTACCTGCACTGCTTCTTCATAACATTCTGGTTTGCTAGAATCAGTCAACAATACATAATATAATGAAGGAGAGTATCATTAAGGGGGTCTACTTATCTTGGTAGATCTTCTAACACCACTTTTAGGTGTTTGAGGTGCTTGTTACTGTTGTGATTGTTGTTGTTGTTCTGAGTATTGATCATTATGATTTTCAGGCACCTTCACTTTTTTTGTGATGCCATCAAGAACTATGTATTCTATGTTTTCTTTTTCCTGTTTCTTTTCCTGCATTTGATCCTTATACAAAACCATTTCATTGAATATGACATCTCTGGTCCTAATGATTTTGTGTTTTTTATAATCATAAAATCAATAACCAAAATCATTAACACCATATCCAATAAAGGTACATTTCCTTGATTTTACCACAAGCTTTATTATATTTTCTTTATTAATGTTGGAAAAGGCTTCACAACCGAAAGTCTTTATTAGATAAAGACTTGAAGGCCCTCTGTTTATTAGATAAATAACAATACCTATAGCATCTTCCCAAAATTGTAAAGGAAATCCTGCATGCAATCTCATGCACCTTGCATGCTCCATAATTGTCTTGTTCATCCTTTCTGACACACCATTTTCTTGTGGTGTTCTTGGAACTGTCTTCTATCTGTGAATTCCATCCTCTGAACAATACCTATAAAACTCTTTACTACAATATTCACCTCCATTGTCTGATCTGAGACACTTCAACCTTTTTCATGTCTCATTTTCAACAAAAGCTTTCCATTTCTTGAAAGTATCAAATACATCAGATTTATTTTGAATACAATAAATCCTGGTTTTTTTGGTTTCATCATCAATAAAAGTAACATAATAATGAGAGCCAATGAGAGATGATACCTGAGCAGGTCCCCATAAATCTGTATGCACAAGCTCTAATTTTTCGCTCTTCTTTTCTTTCCCAACTCTGAGGAATCTGACTCTCTTCTGTTTTCCATAAACACAATTCTCACAAAATTTTAAATCAACATGCTTCAAATATAGTAACAAATTTCTTGAGTGAAGAATCTACATCCCCTTCTCACTCAAGTGTGCAAGCCTATGATACCACAATGTCATATCTTCTCCTATAGAGGTTAAATAATTAACAGAATTAGAAATACCATTGCATAAATACAATGTACCAACCTTTTCTCCTTTTTCTATTACCAGGGCTCCTTTAGTGACCTTCCAAGTTTTATCTGTAAAAGTAATCACATAGCCTTCACCTCCCAACTACCCTGTTGAAATAAGATTTTTCTTCAGATCTAGAACATGCCTTACCTCCTTCAATAGCCATTGATTTCCATTTTGTTGTTTTATGAAAATTGTACCCATTCCAATGATTTTACAGGGTTTATCATCACCCAATCGAACATGTCCAAAATCTCCTTGAACATAATCATGAAAATGTTTCCTATGAGGTGTGGCATGGAATGAGGGCCCTGAATCTACCACCCAGGCATCAATAATATTTTCTAATGAAAGAATCAAAGCATCTTGCAACACATCACCTATCACATTCACTTCATGATTGTTTTCTTGTTGCGCATCTCCTTCTTTTCCCTTTCGAGACTTGCAGTCTTTCTTCAGGTGTCCTTTCTTCCCATATTTCCAACACACTATCCCTGATCTAGACTTGGATTTTCCTTTCCTTGACTTACTATAATATCCTGGGGTCTTTCCTCTTTCCATTTTTCCTCCCCTAGTCTTTGCAGTCAAAGAATTACCTGATGTCTCATCAGAGCTTTTTCGTCGCATTTCCTCGCTAAGGATTGCACCGACAACATCATCAAACTTTAAAGTACTAGATCCAGAGACAGAGTTACTAATGGCCATAAATAAACCATTCCAACTTTCTGGAAATGAGCCTAGAAATAACAAAGCCCTAACTTTATCATCAAAAGTTACCCCTACAGAACTTAATTGACTGGTAACTGTATTAAATTCATTTAAATGATCAGCAACAGATTCACCTTCTGACGTCTTCATATTCAATAAATGCTTCATGAGAAATACCTTATTTGAGGCCGAGGGTTTTTCATATAGTTTATCCAATGCCGACATTAAACCTTCTCCTATCATTTCTTTTTAAATATTAAATGCTATCGACACTACTAGGGACAGCCGTATTTTCCAAGTGCCTTTCTGTCGAGAATATCCCATTCTGTGTCTGTCATACTCGTCAGCGTCTTTTTTCTTCTGCTCAATGGTAGGTACAAATATTTTTGATACAGATAATCTTCCATCTGCATCTTCCACAACTGCTAGTTTTGGTCATTAAATATTTCGACCCTAAACCTACCATCTTCCACCATTGTTCCCACTCGAACGAGGAACCCTTTTCTCCTGTGAGTTTATCAGCCAAATAGACCTGGCTCTGATACCAGTTGTTAGAAAATTAGATACTACAAAGCAATGGAACACATAAAATATATTGCAGAAATATAAACACAAAAAACACATAAAACAAGAGAGACGCAGATATATGTGGTTCACCCAATTTGGGCTACGTCCACGGAGAAACAACTAGTCCTTCCTTTTATATTATCCAGCAAAATGAAGAGATACAAGCTACAACAGATCCGTTGTAATTCCCTCTTCGCTCTCACACAATCTCCTCTCTCTTTATCACTCAGAATATAGATCTTTGTAGATGCAATACAATTCCCTCATATATAGTGAGGGGTCGCCTTCTAGGGGAAAAAACCCTAAATTAAACATAAATTCTACTGTCATATCTCTGCCTAATGAATGACCCATATTGACTACGAAATTACAACGTTTTACAAGGAAATTTTACATCTATTTTTTGGCTTCGAGGGCACTGCCCCCGATCCCCCGCCAAGGGGGGGCTCCAAATAATCATCGTCGCCCCACCCCTGGACCCCCCTGGCGACGTACATTTTACAGCCGGCGTTGCCGCCACATTACGAACTGGGGTCCAATGTGGCAATACCACTGAATAAAGAAGATAATCAAGCTCCACACCCAACAACCACGACAGGTATTTCGTCAAACATATCTCGAATAACTAATTTACATGTGAAAATAGCATATCTAAGCATAAGTGTCTCATACTTACCTGAGAATCACTAAGAAGCGTTGATGCCTCAACCCCTTAGATGCCATTTCATCCATTAGGTCATAGATAAATTTTTAATCCATTTACAAGTAAAAGCATGATTAGAGCCATACATAACTACTGTCATAAAACATATACATAACCAGCATAATAGAAACAAAAATACAAAGGAAATCATGACCATATAATCCACATATAAACCAATATAATACTCATAGAAATATAAGGAGAAATAACCTCATATTGACGATGCAAAATTTAAACCCAGGATGGGACTTCCACATTCCACCCAACCATAGAATGGCTGAGACAAATCTCTCTTCATCCATTCACCCACGTGCCATATTCCAAGCATGAATTTGGGATCTCATAAAACACATCAATCCAAAACCATCCAGGGCTTCTAGGGGCCAACCACCTCAACCCATGAAACAATGATTCCATATCATGGTTAGACATCACAAAACCATCATCAAATTGGTCTCTACCCAAGCCTTCCAAGGCTCTAGAGTGTTTGTTCCAACCAAGGCTTCCAGGACCAGTAACTCAACCCGCTGTTGTAGCCAAGCTTCCATAGCATTTGTCCAACCAGGGCTTCTAGGACTAGTAACTCAACCCACCGAGGGCTTCCAAAGAATTTTTCCAACCAAGGCTTCCAGGACTAGTAACTCAATTGAAATTGTTATAGGGCTTCCAGAGCATTTTTCCAACCAGGGCTTCCAGGAACTAATAACTCAACTTAAGCTAAAGGAAACATGATATCCAACAAAAAAAAAAAAATAACGAAATAAATCCACAACACCATGGTTATCCAAGAAATGGAAAGGCTAGGAAAATCCCCAATCAATCCAGGAAATCCTCCATGCCAGTGACAGATCATGACCAATAATCCACATGCATATTCCATGCATGCCAAAACTAGTGAGGAAAACATAAATGCAACTCAGTACCTACAATAAATATTCGTTGTAGTTGTTGATCTCGATGTCTTCTTGCGCTTTCCTTCCTTTCCATTTCCTTCTTGCTCCAAAAATCCAAGTATGCCACTCCCTCCAAGAGTGCTCCAAGAAAAATTTAAGTGTTCAATAATGAGAGAGCTCCAAAACTAAACTAACCAAAGTATGTGTACTAATCCTCACAATCCCTTTTATGAATGATGCCTCTATTTTCTTCATTTTCGATTATTTTCCTTCATTTTCCTACATTTTTTCCTACATTTTCTCCTACATTTTCTCCTAATTCCATTATTTCCATAAGTAAATGTGCCAAAAATGCCATTTTCTCCTAATTCCATTATTTCCATAAGTAAATGTGCCAAAAATGCCATTTTCCTTTCCAAAGCCTTAGCCATTTCCTTTGCCAATTTCCTTAGCCATATTAACCGAAATGAACACCCACACTATGATGTCTCGCCCAACATTTAGCTTGGAACAAGTGTCCCATCAACCGTTTTTACTATTTTTCCTTTATTAATTTTATTACATTGAATTTTCATGAGGGTTGCTACACCATTACCATCATGCTACCATAAAGATCCATCAATGCCAACACATACTGACACATGTTGTGGTCCATCAATCTTCATCATCATGAGATTGACATAAGTGCATGACCTCAAGAATTTACATCAATCCCAACACAACCATATCACTGCTAATACATCAATGCCGACCAATAGGACCACCAAGTCAAACATTTGTCACACATGCATATGACAAGTATGACCATGACCATGTCCTTTTTGACATCAATGCCAACACAACAATTCCAACAACTAGATGCTTGGATTGTCAATAGGTAAAAGTAGAATGTAAGCATCTAGGTCATTTACTATATCCAATTATGATTCCAAAATGGAAATGGGAGGTCATTTGCATGTATTTTATTATAGGTTTGTAGAGGACCTCTAGACAACATGATTCTATGATGTATGTGGTGGATAGGTTGACTAAGGTAGCCGACTTCATTCCAGTGAAGTCTAATTATTCAGCAAGTGATGTAACATAGGTCTTCATCAGGGAGATAGTGAGGTTTAATGGTACTCTTAGGATGATTGTATCATATAGAGATGCTAAGTTCACTTCCAGGTTCAATAAAAAGTTATTTGCATGTTTTCGTATAGAGTTGGCCTTCAGTACAACTTATCATCCATAGATAGATGGATAAAAAAAGAGGATTAATAATATTTTGGAGGACATGATGAGGATGCATGTTATGCATTAGTAGTGGAAGTGGGAAGAGTATCTTCCATTGGTTGAGTTTTCTTACAACAATGGGTATCAGGAGTCACTGAGGATGAGTTCGTTTGAGGAATTTTATGGTTGGAGTTGTAATACTCCCATATAGTGGAGTGATCCAGTGGAAAGGGTATTGATAGGACTGGATATGTCGGCATGAATGGAACAAGAAATGTGGGTTATCAAGAATAATTTAAAGGAAACACAGGATAGATAGAAGATTTATGCAGATAAGCACAAGGCATTTAAGGAGTTTCAGGTTGTGGAGCATGTGCACTTGTCCATCAAGCCTAAGAAAATATCCTTGAGCATTGGGTTGTGTGAAGCTAGCACCTCAGTATTGTGAGCCTTTCGAGATCCTTGAGAGGATTGGACCAATGGCGTACAAACTTGCACTACATCTGATAATGAAAGTCTATTATGCTTTCCATTTTTTATTGCTTAAAATATATGTGAAATATATTGATCATGTGATTCATTGGTTTTTATTGGAGGTGGAACTACAAGGAGAATTCCATCCAAAACGTTATTTCATTTTGCATAGAAAGATGCTCATGCTCCGGAATTGAGAGCAGGTTACAGGGAAATGGAATCACTTTGGGCCCAATGAAGCTACATGGGAGATGTCTGATCTGATGTGGGTTATGTATCCTTCATTCTTTTCCAGTGAGGAAAAGAATTTTTGGTATATGAATATATGTATATGGATGTAAATACCATAATGAGTTGTGTTATAAAGATTTAATAAGTGATATGGTTGTTATGTTGTCATGTTGTCATGTTTTTTGTGTTTTTCAATGGATTGTTAATTGTAAATATTGCATCGAGGTAAGTTACAAATATCCATGGGTAGTATTTTTTGGTTTTCAATGGTTTTACTAGCTGTAGGTGTTAGTGAACATCGAGGATGGTGTTCCCCTAAATGGGAGGGGTCTGTAACAGCCTCAAGTTAAAATTTCATGTAATAAATTTGATAATGGAAAAATAACACCAAGGTCATGAGACATGTATTCCAAGATAAATGTTGGGAAAAACATTATAGTGGTTGTTCATTTGGTTTATTATAGCTAAGCCAAATTAGAAAAGGAAATGTAAAAGGCATTGAAAATGAAAAGAGGCATTTATTTACATTTATATATGAAAATAATGGAAATTAGTAGAAAGGAAGGTGAAAGGTCACAAGTTGCATGTGAGGAGGAAAATGAAGAAAATAGAGGACTCGTTGATAAAAGGGCTTTTTAGGATGAGTTCACATATTTTGTGAATTATGTTTTGGAGCTCTCTCTCTATTATCTCTTTCTCATACTCCTTCACACTTAGAGCATTCTTGGAGCACTATAGCATTGGAGCAAGGAAGCAAGGGAAGGGTAATAAAGGAAAGGAAATCAAGGCTCAAGCAAGGAAGAGGTTGGATCAAGAAGCTTTAGTAGGAATAATTGCAAGTAACAATTTGCATGTATGATTTCCTTGCTATTTTTGGAATGCATACTACATGCATGTGTGTATTTGGTTCTCTTGTTGTCATTGGCATGGGTTTTTCTAGGTGTGATAGTGGTTCTTATCCATTCCTTGCAATTTATCAATAGCCCTTGTGTGATGGGGTTCTTTTACTTGGTTGAGCTGTATTGTTGGATGGTTTTGAAACCGAGTGGGGTGGTCTCAGGAAATTCCCAAAGGCTTAGGAATCCATTGACCAGTAATGGTGGAATACACGATAAAGCCTAAGTGTGGAGATAAGAAAATTCCTCATAGTTTAGGTGGAGAGATGTAGAGGCATCCATGCTTGTTAGGGCCTAGTGATCCCTTAACCAGTATATGGTGGGATTGCAGTAAACCCTATTAGGGTATTCTTATTTTTTGGGCCTAGGAATCCCTTGAATGGTAATGGCAGGATACATGTTAAAGCTTGTTTGTATAGATGAGGGCTTCAACCCTAGGAATCCCTTAACAAGTAATGGAGGGATACACAGTAAAACCTGAGGAAACCCTAGATGGTTTTGTTGGGAGTCCCATTTCTTGGAATGTTGCATGAGGGTGATTGGCTAAAAGAAAGATTTGGTTCATCCCAATATATCGTTGGTTGGTACGTGGAAGTCCCTAAATTGGTTGGATTTTGCATATGTTAATAAGAGTTATTTTCCTCTTGTATTTCATGAGTATTTATACTTGTTATGATGTAGCTATAATGGTTGTTATATCATTGCTATTATTTTGGTTATATGTTGGTTATAAACATGGTTTCATGACAGAACTTATTTATGGCTCTCATCATGTTTTGATTTGTAAATGAATGGTTAATTAGAGTATGACCTAATAGATTATAATGCATCTATTGTGAGAGGGCATCAGACCTTCTCGAAGATTCTCAGATAAGTATGAGATCCCTTTGTTAAGATGTGTATTTATGACCTGTGCATTACATGTTCATGATGTGTTTGAAAAACTTTCTATCATGGTTAGTCCTGGTTTGGTCAATTTCTTGTCTAATGTTTGTGTGGGAGGCTTCGTCCTTTCATCATTCAAGGTTCTAGAAAGTTTCATTAAGTTATGGGCAGAGTTCTGACTCTTAGCCTAAAAACGTGGTTTAAATCTTGTGGTCGCAGGCATAGAACTAGGTCAATGATCCGGATTTAAATAGGAACGCAATAGATTACAGAGATAACCATAAATATAGAGATGCGATAACCATAAAAAAAGAGATGCAGCGGAAATAATACTTCATTTCATTAATGGAGAAAACTGAAATCTGTTTACAAATAGAAATGGAAAGAAACCAGCTAGGGCGATGGTAGCTTATCTCTGAGAAGAGATGTGGCGGCTACATGCCTCTGAACTGTTCCGAACTGTATTACAATGAGGCTCGAAGGCCTATTTATTGTTGAGAAACAATGGAAAACCCTTCACATCCCGAAACCTAACCCTAGAAGATGAAACGCCAAATTGTGGGCCCCGTTTGGGTAAATTGGTACATCAATTTCCCGGGGTCGTAACTTTGGCATACGATCTCCGTTTGACGCGTACGATAGCTCGTTAGAAAGATCTATCCGAGAACTACCACTTTGGGAAGGGCAACATCAGTCCATGGACCCATGTTGCCCCCAGATTCCCAAAGAAACGTCGTTTAGGGCCTCAAAACGGCTCCGGAAGTTCAGGACCCGAAAAACTGCTAAAAATAGTAAATTGTGCTACAATTAAGGAAACTGAAAAGACTGAAAGAGACAGTTGTGGGGGTCCAAATGGGTTGGTGGGTGCCCACCAACATCCACCTGGATCATTCCTCCCCCCTTAGGAAGCAATGGTCCCCATTGCATTGAGTTCCTCCATCTGTTGAACTTGTCCTGCAAACTCTGATGTGTCCAGTGATGGTGGGAAGCATGGTCGACGATGGTCCACATTGAACATTTGGTGCAGGCGAAGGAATGGAGGAATGATGTGCTCCAAAGCATTGTTCCCCATAGCCTTGGTACTGCTGTAAAGACCATGTCGGAATGATCTGAGCTTCTGATGGGTTCTGGTAAGGCGTTCTTTCTGTCGATGCAACCAGACTTTGTTGCCCACCTGAAACTTGTGTGGTACCCATGTGGGTGAGGAGAAGTTGTTCCTGTGTTTTGTCATGACCGTATCCCTTTGCTGCTGCTGCTGCATGGAGGAACCCTTTACAGGGGTCATGGTTGTAGCAACAATCTTCCCCTTATTTTGGGAGTGAACCAGACAGATGAATTTCCTGGTCTGTGATATGAGCTTGCTGCCTTTTTTGGAAGTGATCAAAGATGTGGCGGTAGGTGGGGCTACCTCCGGTATCCTGTCTAATGAATCATTCAAAGAAATAATGACAGCACGAGGCCTTGACTCATACACAGCATGTCGCCTCCACAAGTATGGTTGGCCTAATAATACATCGCAAACATCCAGAGGTGTAACATCACATAATACCTCATCGGTGAAGGGCTTGATGTTGTAGGGAAGGCGGCACTGCTGGCGAACTTTGAGATCTCGTCCTTCATGAAGCCACCCGATACTGTATGGCTGCGGGTGTGGTGTAGTCGGTAGGCCCAACTGCTTCACGACCTCTGCTGAAACCAGGTTCTTTTGGCTACCACTGTCGACAATGAATCGCAGCGGTGAACCCTTCACCCACATCTGTGAGTGGAAAAGACGCTCCCCCTCCTCTGGATCTTCGGGCTCATTTTTCTTGATCTTGGCGGTGGCAATAGTGGCACTGGGATCCGCATCAATGATCTGCTTCCCTTTGCCATTCCCCTTGTCGGGTTCTGGCTCAGGATCGGAACATGCATCTGATTCGGAAGCCTTCAACTCAGCCACCAGCGACTGCTTGGTCCGACACTCACTTGTGTTATGAGTGGGACTTTTGTGGAACTCACACCACTTTCCTGTGTCCTTCTTCGGCTTCGTGGTGTTGTTCTTTTCTTGCGGCTTCGACGGGTTGTCTTGGGTCACCCCGCCTTGGCTTTGTCCTTTGGGCTTCGGATTTGCAGATCCAAAGTCTCGCTTCTTCTGTTTGAACTTTTGCTCGATTTTGACAGCGTATCGGTATGCTGTGCCGAGTGAGGGGATGTTCAAGAACCCCATCTCTTCCTGGATGTATCTGTGCAGGCAGCCGCGGTATTTGAGTACCAGATGCAACTCAGAATCTTTGATACCCAACTGTGTGCGAAGGGTATGAAAAATGTTTGTGAACTCCGGCACATCTTGGTCTCGTCCCTGCCGCAGTGTGGTCCATTTAATGTATTTGTCCTCATAGGTTCTGACAGGGTAGTACTGCTCCTTGATGGCATCCCGGAAGTCATTCCAAGTGGGTGCGGCTGAAAATAGTGAGCCAGTACTTTCATCCTTCTGCTCGCAGTAGGTTTCCCACCAGTCCTTGACGTGGGGGGCTGCTTTGAGAAGAGCGAAAACAATCTTTTCCCGACTTGAAAATTCATGAACAGAAAAATACCCATCTAGCAGATTTAACCATTTATCTACGGCAACTGCGTCTATTTGACCCTCGAAGATGGGGATTTCGAAATTAACTTGTACCTTAAACGGCGTGGCGTTTCCAGAGTCGCTGTTGGAAGTCGATGCGTCGCCTCTGGGTAGCCGCTGAAGGATCTGCACAAAGCTATCCATCATCGCGTTCCTCTGCCGCTCGAGCGCTTCTTCGAGCAAGATTTTGATAGGATCTCCTGCCCCCTCGTCTTTCTTCTCATCCGCCATGGGAGGCCGTCGGGATTTGCGAGGTTGGTCTTGCAAAGGTTCGACCAGTTCAAGCCCTAACTCCTTATATCCCGACCTCGTTGGGGACATGCAAAGAAAAACAGAGAAAAAGCAGACCGCTCTGATACCACTGATCCGGATTTAAACAGGAACGCAATAGATTACAGAGATAACCATAAATACAGAGATGCGATAACCATAAAAACAGAGATGCAGCGGAAATAATACTTCATTTCATTAATGGAGAAAACTGAAATCTGTTTACAAATAGAAATGGAAAGAAACCAGCTAGGGCGATGGTAGCTTATCTCTGAGAAGAGATGTGGCGGCTACATGCCTCTGAACTGTTCCGAACTGTATTACAATGAGGCTCGAAGGCCTATTTATTGTTGAGAAACAATGGAAAACCCTTCACATCCCGAAACCTAACCCTAGAAGATGAAACGCCAAATTGTGGGCCCCGTTTGGGTAAATTGGTACATCAATTTCCCGGGGTCGTAACTTTGGCATACGATCTCCGTTTGACGCGTACGATAGCTCGTTAGAAAGATCTATCCGAGAACTACCACCTTGGGAAGGGCAACATCGGTCCATGGACCCATGTTGCCCCCAGATTCCCAAAAAAACGTCGTTTAGGGCCTCAAAACGGCTCCGGAAGTTCAGGACCCGAAAAACTGCTAAAAATAGTAAATTGTGCTACAATTAAGGAAACTGAAAAGACTGAAAGAGATAGTTGTGGGGGTCCAAATGGGTTGGTGGGTGCCCACCAACATCCACCTGGATCAGTCAAAGAGACTATAGTCACTCCCTTGTAGGCATCATGCATGCGGCGGGAGGGCTATAGTCAAATTCTAGCATTGTTGTGCCAGCATTCGGGAGTTTGGGGCATTGAAAAGAGGCTTGACTTGGGGTTTGGACACTTAGAAGGGTGGTTTAGCCCTTGATGGTCCTGTAGCACTTAAGGGAAGTCCTTAAGTTTTTTTTTTTTTATTCCACTTTCTTAAGGTGATATAGGAGGATGAATAATATCATAGTAACTCTACATCACATTTTTACCCTAGTAGGCCGATAAATTGGGTAAATGTGGGAGGAGGGTGTTATATTGTCTAGGTCTAGATTTATGCACAATTTCTAGCTTTTGGTAAGTATTGTTTCATATTTTTTATCGCAATAGTTTACTTTCTTATCTTGGCTACGAACGTAGTCTCCTCTATTCCTCCCATCGACTTAACACAATCATAAAGAAAGTCAGACTTTTTTTGTTTCGATTAGGGAGTAGGAGTATGTAAATACATTAGTTTAAGATGTTAAGGTTTAAATGCCATCTCTGATGTTTCTATGCTTCTGGAAAGCTTGTTTAGTACCCTGACATAGTCACTTTAAGGAATCACAAGCATTGCTCTACTTCCAATGAGCCTATCCAGTACCCTGATGAAGTTACTTGCTTCACCTCTCTGTGAAGGAAGCCTTTGACTTCTTTAACCCATTATTTGTTTATTACATTATGCTCATTGCCATTTCATCGATGTTTATATTGCCACAGGTGGAAGAGGGATCCCGACTTATTTATCAAGAAAATTAGGTTGTTCCTAGAGACTCTTAGTATATGCCTCTGAGTGTTAGTATTCTCACTTGAGTTTCCTCCTTTCCTTCCTTTGCTCGACCAAGTTGATGCATTGAACTGATTAATGTACCAATCAATTCAAGGAATGAAGATCCTATTATAGATATGAGAATCGTAGATCAACTAAGGCTTACGTTAGGAAAGAAACATATTTTCCCTCCAAGCATCATGGAATATTAAAGATTAGGCTGAGAAAAAGAAGGGGACCAAAATTTAACCAAGCATTATTAGTTGTCACAACATGCTCATGAAATTTGCCCCATTACTTCACATCCAAATTAGACAAATTTCACACAAAATTTTATTTATGTACAAAATCAAAAGAAAGCATGAAAGACCAAAATGAAAAGAAAATGCAAGACTAAAAAAAAATTAGGAAAGCAAGCTAAACTAATATAAATATACACTAATAGATGGAAGGTCAAGATCACATGAAATCAAATTTCCAATGTAGCCATAAAAGTGGTTCCCGACCTATAAGGGTGAGAGTTTGGACAATGAGTACCATAATGAGACAAACTGAAAGAATGAAAAGATAAACCTAAAGCACCTACACATCACATTTAAGGTAAGACACATTGGTAGGAAAATATGACAAAAATGATTTTTCTAACTAGTTGTTGGTGGAATTATATCTATTCTAATTCCAACATTTAATTATCGAATCCGGGATCATAAGACTTAGAGACGCAAGCACGGGAAATGCATGACTAGAGCCTATTCTAGCATATGCTAACAATTAGCCCTAGAAAGAACTAATCACTAAGGATTATCACTTGTCGCTGGACTATGGGACTCTAATGTTTATCATGTTTTAAACCACAATCTTTCATTAAAAATGTTCATGTGGTTTTATATATGTAGCTTATTAGGTCTTAAGACTTCATTGGTTTTAATCATATAGTGATGAAGACCCATTAAACATACTACATAAAAGTAAATTGAAAAAAAGTAAATGTCAGCAACTATAAGAAAAATCATGTGAGGCAAGTAAAGAAAACAAGGTAATAAACTACAAGAAATGCATTAACAAACTATCAAAAATAAATGCTAAGCAGGCTTAGAGATATATTGTAGGTTCTTATTTGTTGTAGGAATATTTTATCAAGTAGTTGCGAAGATCCAATCAATTAAATAATACTAAACTAAAAATTACATATTTATTAAATACCCTGTTTTGTACAGAATGTAGAACTGAATTAAGTATAAAAAGGCTGGAATTTGAAATTCTGAATAAGTACCGAATTAAGTACGAAAATTCCATAAATTGAAATTCTGAATATTAAAATGTCTTAATAAACCAATTTAAATTTGTTTGACTCTTAAGGCTGACAAAAATCAATTTGAATTTGATCATAATGCATTCTACTTAATAGATATGAAAATAAATCAATAAATCTAATACTATGTGAAATACAAATCTAATGCAAATTTGAAATAAGCATCAAATAAAATATGCAATCAAATCTTGAAAATAAGATCTTAATCCTGCACAAAGAAGTATCAATGGAATTGAATTCACTTCTTAAACCTAAAGAGAAGTACTACAAACTAAATTGAAAGCATGAAAGTGAATAGATCTGAGTTTTGTCTGACATAAATTCATTGCAAAATAAAACTAAATTGCTAGATTTAAGACTAATCTATGAAACACATGAAGCATAGAAACACTTACCCACACTGAGGGGCCCTTCCTAGGAGGTTAGTGCTATTGAGAAAATCTCAGATCAAGCTAAGAAGACGTACCACAATCCATCAACGATCAATTCTTTATTCACATCAAAACTCTGTTACAAATCAGCACTATAAATCTCTCCAAAAACTAAATTATCATTGATATCTTCTATTAAAATAATGAACAACCTCCTTTTCTCTGCCCTTTGAGGCTTTATTTATACATAAAATCCATTGAGGGAGGATAAGATCCAATCCCCTAAACTGAGAAAACGAATTTACAACTTTAGAGGAAAATCTCATAACTCAGATTTTTGTGTAATCGTATATAAATTGGTGTTAAAGAACCAACCATATCTTCTCGACCATGATGTATTTTGAGGAGTTGTTTTTATGGAGTCTAATTTTCCATATTATAAATGAAAAAATCTCTTGGAATTTCTGGATTCACTTCCATGGCCTCGAAAATCATGCATGAAGTTGATTGTTTAGCTACTTTTGCCAATGTGGGTTTTGCAGAACTTTTTGCACAAAACAAATTCAAAGAACCAATTGTAACTTTCAAACCATATCAAACATTTGGAAATAGTTTGAGATATAATTGAATTTTTATGTTCTACAAAATCTCATTTTCCATATTCTTTAGATTCACCATCATATGCATGGAAATCGTGGTAGAACATGGCAGTGTCAAAACTGTAGCATATTTTTGGCTGTAGCTTAAATCATGTGCTAAGATCTCACGTGTGAGCTTGGTATATTCCAAGGCATGTACCATAATATTAGGCCCATGTGAAACCTCATTTACCATGCTAGAGAAAATAAAAACATATTTTATAATTTTGAACTTTTTTCCTCCATTCATGCAAGTGAAAAATTTAGTACTAAAGTGTTGGACTCGTACCGAACCAAGTACTGAACTACCAAACTGTTACGTAGATGGTAGAGAAATAGAAATTTTCATACTCTAGCATGCTTCTTGGCCACATAACCACATTAGTAAACCGTAATTGATAAAACCATATTAAAGACATTTTTAATCATTAAAAATATAAGAAATCCATCATAATTAACCACAAGGTAAAAGAGGTACATTTAACAAATTTTGGTGGTATAATTGTTATGGGAGGTGTCATAAATGTGGGAATATGACTTACGAATGGAGACTTTATATACTAAATGATATGACATATCCAGATCCCAACACTAGTCTACCAATTTACCATTATGATTGTACATACCTTCATCACTTGTGAGAGTACATTGACCCATGCTTTTTGTCCTCGAAAACATCATGAAAGATCAAAACTTATATTTATTAATAGGCCTTTCCAAGTAGAATTCTTCTAACAATTCAAAACTTGAATCATGATATTGAAAACAATCCATTGAATCATCTTGAGATTAAAAAAATACTTTCAATTCACGCAGTCGAATCATGATGAAAAGTATCGCATGAAACAAATTTTATTTGATCATGTTTGGAAACTTTGTCAAGATCACAAAAACCTAACATAACCATCTGCAAAGGTTGAATCGCTTCGACCTCTTGACAATTTTCCAACCTATCAATTGATGAATCATCAACTATAGATGGCTTACAAAGATCAGCTAATGGATAAGCACAACTATCACTGGGTCCTTCAACAAATACATTTTCAATGCCACTAGATTGGTCAGATTCAAAATTTGACTCATGAGACTCTTCATGAATAAAGAATCAAGATTAATTGAAAGAAGGACATGCTTGAACATTAAGAGTTGTAGACCTTTTTACTTCACATATTAAAGGTGACGACTAAAAGAAATCATGAATAACAAATTCCTTCTTTTGCTCTTCAAAATGAGAATCAACACTATTCGATACCTAACTATGACTAATATTAGTTGAATAAGGATCATGCACATCTAAAGAACAAGTTGGAGTTATATGTTCATTAAACATATGAGAGAATAATAAATAATGTGTCAAGGGTGAAGAGGGGGTCGAAGACTCAAATGGAGGATCATCAATTGCAATTGATTCTTGTTCATAATTCGAATCCCACACCTAATTATCATGAAATTTATCATTTCCCTTTTGGTCCTCTGTTTGAGTGATGGAACCCTATTTTACTTTATCACCATTCAAACCGACTGATTGAAAATCAATAGAATTAATAACAATTATTAATGGAACAAATTACTCAGGCAGATCAAGGCAAACAGGATCATAAACTTTAGATGATGGAGGAAAAGATGTATCTCTTGAAAAAGAAATATCGCCCATCAAATCAGATCCATGATTAAACTTATCTGCATTTAGATTAAGAATATGATAAGAAGAGGGAGGTGGGATAGATGAATCAAAAATCAAATTTTCAAATTCCCCGGTTCCAACATCAGTACATGAGACTAAAGGAAAAGGAGGAGGGGAAGAAACAAAAGCGAGAATATGTTCCTCCTTTTGACAAGGTCATGGACAGGGTCATATATTGAATATGAAATATCTTGCATGAGCACCTTATCAGCCACATTGATCGTTAAAACATGTGGTGGCTTTTGAGAACCGAAGACTCTGATATAAGCACCCTAAGAAGAAGCAAGCCAATGTACAACTTCAAAAACTACTGTTTTATCTTGATTGGTCATGAAGGGTGCTTCTTATTTGCAAATCATCTAATAAAGCATGACAAAGAAGTGCTCAGCCAATTTTTCATGAGCTCCTCGGTAACTAAATTCTAAGAGTAGCTTGCAATATATATTGACAAATAGAGGTTGTTGAGACCTCTTCCATTTTTGGCCCGGGAATCCATTTCTTGTTTAGATTTCATCAATCGAGTATGGAGACATGAAGAACCGAGTTTTTCCATGTACTGCATCTTTCTTCGCCTTTGATACATTAATCTACACCTATTGGGAAAATATTTCTGACCAGTAGATGATATTCCCTTATGTGAAAATCGGGTAAACCATGTAGAACCATCCTTCTTCACAACACTTGGTGCTTTCCTATCCATACAGTCTACAACACATTGCCATGAGGTACTGGTAAACATTCTATAATGATTTTATCATTTATGTCCCCTTTTCCTTTTGGTGAAACTTGGTTCGTTCTTGCCACCATGATCTAATCACACCTTTGCTATTCAAATAAGCCCAAGATGCATAATATTGAGTATTGAGATAAAATTTTGGCTTCAGAAGTTGGTAGTGGGAACTAATATCATGTGGTTGGTATGTGATGAGATCTTTCTTGCTTACACTACTAAGAACCATATTCTTACTGTCTAGACCCTCAAATATCATCTAATTGCTTCTTCACATGGTAACATCAGATATTTGTAAGCAATTCTATGGAACCTAGATCTCTTGACATTGGTGTAAATTTCCTCTAAGTCCTCTGGGAACTCCTTATTGTTGAAAGAATATTTCATGTTCAACAATGATATAATAGTTGAATTATCCCCAAAACACCTGGTATCTTCCAAGATATGCGCTCCTAATTTAGAACTTTCCCCACCTTCAATACTACTTTCAGTGGCCTCCTTAGCTAGTGCTCATCTTCTAAGCTCTTGACTGATAAGCTCTTGAGTGGTGAGACTGATAAGATCTTGAGTGGTAGCACTTGGAAGTGGAGATTCACTAATGATAGCAAAAACATAGTTCCTCAGATAATCACCTACTCTATCAAGTTATCAAATACAACAAATCATCACTAAGAGGAAGTATTGTGCAAGGCTTGAGCACAAGAGGCAAACTTGAGGCAAGGGTGACATGATTGGTCACTCGAAGTGTGTGCTACGCAATGAATGAGAGGAAATATTGTCCATGCTTGGTCATACATAGGTAGATTTGAAGGTTGAGGCTTATGATTGCACAATGTGCAATTGGTGACACAAAGAGAGATCCTTTATGCAGTTTTCATCAATAGTGGATAGATAGTGATAGACTCCTGGCTGGATCTGCATAATGTGTAGTTGAGGCTAGGGATTGATGTATACAATCATAATGAGTAGATATGGTACCACTACTTGCTAGATCCATACAATGTATAATTGTAAAGAGAGAGGGTGATCCAAATGGATCCAAAATGGCCAAAAATTCAAAGTCATCAGATTTGAGCGAAGTCCATTCCATTACGTAGAGCCTAAAAAAATGATTCCAACATAACTTGAACGGGAAAAATATGACTTTGTATGAAGAAGTTATTAAAGGTCAAAGTTATGGTCAAAGGAGGTCAAAACTTCAAAGTCAAATATGGTCAACAGTCATGGTTCCACCTCAGGGAATCGTGGTCATGGTTCCAGGCTGACATGTGGTGCATCTGGAGCAGGCAAAGTGGCCTAATCTAAACATGGCATGTGGCTTCTTTAGATGGAAACAATTGGACAGTTTTGTTCGGTAGCATGTGGACCAATGGATTGGTGCCACGTGGCCAATTCCATGAAGCTCATATGCCCTTGTGTTATTTTCCCAAATTATTACTTGAGCACACGACGGGATTCAATCCCGAGATGTCACCACAACAAACTTTCACCTCATCGTTACACCATAAATTTTTATTTGTTTAATGCCCTCCGCCGAATTTATTTGAAGTGGATACGAATTGTATTTGGCATAAAAAAAAGAGGAGAGCGCCATTGTTGGTGGCTTCACCATATCTATCAATGCTCCAAATATTATATCCAAACATTGCCAGAAACTTTGACTTCATTATACGTTATACCTTCAATGAATCATGGCATGTTAATGGTTCAACATTTATATGGCATATTATATTGTAATGGATATGGTTATTAAACCATATCAACTAAAACAAATATTTAAAAAAATGTAATATGGAGTTATGTGGAAGGATTATGGAGGGATAAGGATAATAAATGGGATATGATGGGAGGTGGTTACGATAGGGTTGATAAACCATATCACGAAAAATCATATCACATATATATTTTATATGTAACATATCACAACAAATCGCAGAGAAGTCAGGATTTTATCCCCCAACCTCTTCCAAATTACTATAAAATTTTGACCACTGTGCCCTTGGAGGAAAATTCATATTTTATGCAGCAGGAGGAGCTTTTATGCAAAAAGGCAGCGAGACAAAAAAAACTTTGTAGGCTCATTGTGGGAGTTTTAGGAGGTCTTTTGAGAGACGAATGTTGTGTTGGGTTTCTGAGGTCTTGCAGAACACAACAGGAGTAGTTAGAAGTCATGTTTATGTAAAATTGATGTACATTGTTGGCTTTGATTAATAAATAGAGAATCCCTCCCCAACAAATACCGGCCCGAAAAGGTAGGATTTGAGATAACCAAACTTTGTTATCAACTTGTTGGTGTCATTTCCTCTTGTGTGGTTTGTTGTTAATGTTTATTTGCTGCAATTTCCTTTCAAGTTGCCTATGTAATTTAAGCTGAGCTTTGTTTCATGGTGATTTTAAATATATGAAAATAATTTTTAAAATTTAATGAAC
The DNA here is from genome assembly GCA_031772625.1 of Pinus tabuliformis. Taxonomy (NCBI): domain Eukaryota; kingdom Viridiplantae; phylum Streptophyta; class Pinopsida; order Pinales; family Pinaceae; genus Pinus; species Pinus tabuliformis. The sequence goes on along the minus strand of CM062819.1, from coordinate 314,340,798 downwards.
CAAGTATCAATTTCAGTCGGGATTTTAGATAAAGTGGTATCAAAGCAGTTATTGATAATTTGGTTTAAGTGTGCATGATCACGAGGATAAATTCAAGATGTGGTGAAGGAGAACTTGTTGAAGGAGATTCAGAAATCAATTCAAGAAGAAGGATGACTCGAGGGGACAAGATGCTTACAGACTGTGGTGAAGAACATCCTTTCGGATCTGATGCAGGTTTTTTGGATGCTTTTAGGACCTTGTGGGTGATGGTTGAGGAGATGTACCCTAAGTTTAAAAAGGAAAAAAGGAAGATAAACCCAAATATGGGGAAGCCAAGGCATCACATTCCAAAAATCCTAAAGATGAAGGACAACCTGATTAAGGTAAAAAGATAGAAACTGATGGTGAGCATAAAGATCCCATTTCTTCTCCTTTTTAGAAACCTAAAACTTCTTCTTCAAAACCATTATTGAAACTTGATGTGAATTTTGATTTACCTATGTATAATGGTGAGATCAACACCGAAAATCTTGATAATTGGGTTATGTAGATGGAGGTATATTGCAGTGTGCAACAAATAACTGACGACAAGGTCAAGATTAGATTGGCATCACTTCGTTTGGAGGTCACAACACTCATTTGGTGGTAGAGTAAGTTGTAACCCAAAACTTAGTGAATTGGTGAGATCTTTCCATCATGGAATTCTTTTGTTTTTGCACTTATAAAGCAATTCTACCCATTGGAATATAAGGAGAAAACCTTAACAGAATGGAAAATTATTAAATTTAGGAAAGGACAATTGGTGCAGGAATACACAGATAAATTTCATGAGAAGGCGTTAATGCTTCATATTCCCTTACATACACAAGAAACTCTAATGAAATCTATAGGAGGATTACCTTAATATATTCACAATACTGTATTCATGTTTAGTCCTACTAACCTCGATGAAGCAGTTGTTCAAGAAGCTTACATTGAAGCATGAAAATCTAGAGTTGGTGTATCATCATAATCAACATCCTAAAAAGAGGGCAGAGGCAAGGGAAAATCCAAGAGGAAAAATTCCATTAAGATGGAAGAGGAGAATATCTCTTGCAAGCATTGAAAGAAGGAATGGCATGATGAATAACATTGTTGGAAACTACACCCTAACAAGTGACCAAAGTGGTTCAATGAAAAGAAGGGTAAGCAAAACATTGCAGCAACAATAGTGGCAAAAAATTAGGGTTCATAATAAGGTGATAAAGCTCAAATTACAATAGGTTTGGTAGGTAAATCTAATGATGGTAATAATTTTGATAGTTCATGTGATATGGAAAAATGTGAATTGTTTCATATAAGGGTCATTATGAAGCATACTAATATTGACAATTTGTTAGATAATGGGTCTCAAGATAATGTAATTTATGAGGAAGTGGCTAAGAAGTTGGGATTAAAAACTAAAAAACACCATAAACCTTACACACTAAAATGGATGAGAAAAAACCATAAATTTCTAGTAACTAAGTAATGTATCTTACAATTTGCAATCACATCTCAATTTTTGGATAAGGTCACATGTGATGTAGTTCGACTAGATGCATATGGAATGGTCTGAGGTAGTCCATATTTAGATGATTGGAAAGCAAAATTCCATAGGGAACAAAATCAATATCACTTGTTTAAAAGAGGAATTGAATATATTATGCATTCTCAACCTATAAAGGCAAACAAACATTTTCAAAGAGTGGAACAAATAAACAAGGAATCTTATACAAGTAAAACATTGTTTGTACCATCGATGAAACTTAAGCATAGAACAACTACAAAAAATCAGAAAGATGTGCTTAAGGAACTAAAAATTGCACAATTATCAATGCATGATAAGTTGAGTTGTGTTCCAATTATGAAGAGTCAAAAGGGTACAATTTCATTTATGTTAGTATGTTCAATGTGGTTATTCAACTTATTTCTATTGAGAAGTATGTGTTTGATAAAAAAAAAAAGATGGATGTAGATATGGATGGAAAATGGAACAATATGCTTTGCATTTTTTATATTGTATTGATGATTGTGTGGATGAGTAACATGTAGAGATTCAGAATAGGTTGACACAAAGATACTGGACAAGTAGAGAGACATTGCCTTCACCTTCAAATAGTGTAAACAACCTTTTGGTGGTCCAAAAGGTCTTAGTGGGGAGTAGTGATCCAAATGGATCCAAAAAGGCCTGATCCAGATTTAAGCAGGAACGCAACAAATTACAGAGATAACCATATACACAAAGATGCAGCGGAAATAATACTTCATTTCATTAATGGAAAATACTGACATATGCTTACAAACAGAAATGGCAATAAACTAGCTAGGGCGATGGTAGCTTATCTCTGAGAAGAGATGTGATGGCTACATGCCTCTGAACTGTTCTGAACTGTATTACAATGAGGCTCGAAGGCCTATTTATTGTTGAGAAACAATGGAAAACCCTTCACATACCGAAACCTAACCCTAGAAGATGAAACGCCAAATTGTGGGCCCCGTTTGGGTAAATTGGTACATCAATTTCCCGGGGTCGTAACTTTGGCATACGATCTCCGTTTGACGCGTACGATAGCTCGTTAGAAAGATCTATCCGAGTACTACCACTTTGGGAGGCAACATAGGGCTCGGTTGCCCCAGAATTCCAAAAAAACGTCGTTTAGGGCCTCAAAACGGCTCCGGAAGTTCAGGACCCGAAAAACTGCTAAAAATAGTAAACTGTGCTACAATTAAGGAAACTGAAAATGCTGAGAAAGACAATGGTGGGGGTCCAGGTGGACCTGGAAGGTGGCCACCAATATCCACCTGGATCATTCCTCCCCCCTTAGGAAGCAATGGTCCCCATTGCGTTGAGCTCCTCCATGAGATGAGGAAACCTCTGCTGAACTTGTTCCCTGGTGAGCCACTTGCCCTGCTGAAGGAGTTGGCCTGCTTTGACAACTCGATACAGTTGGATATGCTGTTGGCGAGTGTTCTTGATCTGTGTGTCCATGATCCGATCAGTTGCAGCTTGTTCCATGCAATCTGGATTTAATTATGTGGGTTTGAGCTGTTCTGCAATGTCGGATGTGTCTAGCAATGGTGGAAAGTATGGCCGAAGGCGGTCCACATTGAACACTGGGTGCAGGCCAAGGAATGGGGGAATGCTGAGCTCAAATGCATTGTCTCCCATAGCCTTAGTAATGGTGTAAGGACCATATCGAAGTGGTCTCAATTTCCGATAGGCTCTAGTAAGGCGTTCCTTTTGCAAATGCAACCAGACTTTGTCGCCCACCTGAAACTTGTGTGGCACTCGGTGTTGATCATGTCGCTGCTTGTACTTGGCATTTGATTTCTCAAGAATGTCATGGACCTGCTGGCGAATATGTTGGATGCGCTCAATGAAGCTGGTGGCCTTATCTGTTTCGGACTGGACATGAGCTGAATTCATGTGAGTAGCTGCGAGTGGCATGGCCACATCAATGGGGCATAGTGGCTGGAATCCTAAACCCACCTGAAAAGGGCTATGGCCAGTGGAGCTGTGAAGAGCTCAGTTGTAGCTGTGCTGAACATAGGGGAGGCTCTCGTCCCATGTGCGTGGATGCTTTGAGTTATACATGCGCAGAATGTGCACAATCATCCTGTTGACAACCTCTGTCTGGCCATCAGTTTGAGGATGGAAGGTTGTGGACTTCGTGAGTTTGGTGTCCAACATTGACCAGAGACTGGACCAAAATGTGCTGAGAAACCGACTGTCCCGATCTGAGATGATAGACTGTGGGATCCCAAAGTGCACCCACACTCGTTCAAAGAAGAGTTTAGCAGTGGCTTCTGCTGTGATATTCTTCTTGCAGGCCATCATAGTGGCCATCTTTGAGAACCTGTCGACGACCACAAAAACACAGTCATTTCCATGCTTAGTGGAAGGAAGGCCTGACATGTAATCCATGGAGATGGATTCCCAAGGTCGACTAGGGGTAGGCAACGGGGTATAGAGGCCTTGCTTCTTAATGGTCGGTTTGGCAATGGCACAGGCAGTACATGATCGGATGTACTTCCCAACATCCTGTCAAAGATTCGGCCAATAGAAATAGTTTTGCAGTACATTAAGCTTCCAATTGTTGATGCATATGGAACTTTAGACATATAAGCCATTTCTTCCTAAGTCTTGGCACACGCCTCCTTACTTAGTTTGAAATGGATAGCCAAAGGTATAGTAACTGTTTTTTCATTCTGCATATTAAATCTTTTCAACACCTTTTCTATGTACTCAGTCTGAGACAATGTTAATTTTCGATTCTTCCTGTCTCTAGTTATTCTCATACCAAGGATTTGTTTTGCAGCACCCAAATCCTTCATTGCAAATGAGTTTGCCAATTTTCTTTTGAGCAAATTTATTTCCTGCATGTTAGAACCTACAACAAGCATGTCATCTACATACAATAACAATATAATATAGCTGCCATCATTTTTCCTTTTGAGATAAACACAATGGTCAAAGTGACATCTAGTATAACCTTGTTCAAACATAAACCTGTCAAATTTTAGATACCACTGCCTTGGAGCCTGTTTTAAGCCATACAAGCTCTTCTTCAACCTACACACTAGTTTCTCCTTCCCTTTTACCTCATATCCTTGTGGCTTCTACATATATATTTCTTCCTCCAAATCCCCATGGAGAAAGGTTTTATTTACATCTAACTGCTTAAGATGCAAATGTTCAGTTGCTACTAGACTTAAAATAGTTCTGATTGAAGTCATTTTAACAACAGGAGAAATTATCTCATCAAAGTATATACCCTTTTTCTGTGCAAACCCCTTCACCACAAGTCTAGATTTATACCTTTTTCTACCTCCATTTTCTTCCTTCAACCTGTAAACCCATTTATTTTGCAATGCTATTTTACCTGTAGGAAACTTGACTAACTCCCAAGTCTAGTTATGTTCTCAAGAGTCCATCTCTTCTTTCATTTCTTGCTCCCACTTCTTCCTAGTTTCTACCTGCACTGCTTCTTCATAACATTCTGGTTTGCTAGAATCAGTCAACAATACATAATATAATGAAGGAGAGTATCATTAAGGGGGTCTACTTATCTTGGTAGATCTTCTAACACCACTTTTAGGTGTTTGAGGTGCTTGTTACTGTTGTGATTGTTGTTGTTGTTCTGAGTATTGATCATTATGATTTTCAGGCACCTTCACTTTTTTTGTGATGCCATCAAGAACTATGTATTCTATGTTTTCTTTTTCCTGTTTCTTTTCCTGCATTTGATCCTTATACAAAACCATTTCATTGAATATGACATCTCTGGTCCTAATGATTTTGTGTTTTTTATAATCATAAAATCAATAACCAAAATCATTAACACCATATCCAATAAAGGTACATTTCCTTGATTTTACCACAAGCTTTATTATATTTTCTTTATTAATGTTGGAAAAGGCTTCACAACCGAAAGTCTTTATTAGATAAAGACTTGAAGGCCCTCTGTTTATTAGATAAACAACAATACCTATAGCATCTTCCCAAAATTGTAAAGGAAATCCTGCATGCAATCTCATGCACCTTGCATGCTCCATAATTGTCTTGTTCATCCTTTCTGACACACCATTTTCTTGTGGTGTTCTTGGAACTGTCTTCTATCTGTGAATTCCATCCTCTGAACAATACCTATAAAACTCTTTACTACAATATTCACCTCCATTGTCTGATCTGAGACACTTCAACCTTTTTCATGTCTCATTTTCAACAAAAGCTTTCCATTTCTTGAAAGTATCAAATACATCAGATTTATTTTGAATACAATAAATCCTGGTTTTTTTGGTTTCATCATCAATAAAAGTAACATAATAATGAGAGCCAATGAGAGATGATACCTGAGCAGGTCCCCATAAATCTGTATGCACAAGCTCTAATTTTTCGCTCTTCTTTTCTTTCCCAACTCTGAGGAATCTGACTCTCTTCTGTTTTCCATAAACACAATTCTCACAAAATTTTAAATCAACATGCTTCAAATATAGTAACAAATTTCTTGAGTGAAGAATCTACATCCCCTTCTCACTCAAGTGTGCAAGCCTATGATACCACAATGTCATATCTTCTCCTATAGAGGTTAAATAATTAACAGAATTAGAAATACCATTGCATAAATACAATGTACCAACCTTTTCTCCTTTTTCTATTACCAGGGCTCCTTTAGTGACCTTCCAAGTTTTATCTGTAAAAGTAATCACATAGCCTTCACCTCCCAACTACCCTGTTGAAATAAGATTTTTCTTCAGATCTAGAACATGCCTTACCTCCTTCAATAGCCATTGATTTCCATTTTGTTGTTTTATGAAAATTGTACCCATTCCAATGATTTTACAGGGTTTATCATCACCCAATCGAACATGTCCAAAATCTCCTTGAACATAATCATGAAAATGTTTCCTATGAGGTGTGGCATGGAATGAGGGCCCTGAATCTACCACCCAGGCATCAATAATATTTTCTAATGAAAGAATCAAAGCATCTTGCAACACATCACCTATCACATTCACTTCATGATTGTTTTCTTGTTGCGCATCTCCTTCTTTTCCCTTTCGAGACTTGCAGTCTTTCTTCAGGTGTCCTTTCTTCCCATATTTCCAACACACTATCCCTGATCTAGACTTGGATTTTCCTTTCCTTGACTTACTATAATATCCTGGGGTCTTTCCTCTTTCCATTTTTCCTCCCCTAGTCTTTGCAGTCAAAGAATTACCTGATGTCTCATCAGAGCTTTTTCGTCGCATTTCCTCGCTAAGGATTGCACCGACAACATCATCAAACTTTAAAGTACTAGATCCAGAGAGAGAGTTACTAATGGCCATAAATAAACCATTCCAACTTTCTGGAAATGAGCCTAGAAATAACAAAGCCCTAACTTTATCATCAAAAGTTACCCCTACAGAACTTAATTGACTGGCAACTGTATTAAATTCATTTAAATGATCAGCAACAGATTCACCTTCTGACGTCTTCATATTCAATAAATGCTTCATGAGAAATACCTTATTTGAGGCCGAGGGTTTTTCATATAGTTTATCCAATGCCGACATTAAACCTTCTCCTATCATTTCTTTTTAAATATTAAATGCTATCGACACTACTAGGGACAGCCGTATTTTCCAAGTGCCTTTCTGTCGAGAATATCCCATTCTGTGTCTGTCATACTCGTCAGCTTCTTTTTTCTTCTGCTCAATGGTAGGTACAAATATTTTTGATACAGATAATCTTCCATCTGCATCTTCCACAACTGCTAGTTTTGGTCATTAAATATTTCGACCCTAAACCTACCATCTTCCACCATTGTTCCCACTCGAACGAGGAACCCTTTTCTCCTGTGAGTTTATCAGCCAAATAGACCTGGCTCTGATACCAGTTGTTAGAAAATTAGATACTACAAAGCAATGGAACACATAAAATATATTGCAGAAATATAAACACAAAAAACACATAAAACAAGAGAGACGCAGATATATGTGGTTCACCCAATTTGGGCTACGTCCACGGAGAAACAACTAGTCCTTCCTTTTATATTATCCAGCAAAATGAAGAGATACAACCTACAACAGATCCGTTGTAATTCCCTCTTCGCTCTCACACAATCTCCTCTCTCTTTATCACTCAGAATATAGATCTTTGTAGATGCAATACAATTCCCTCATATATAGTGAGGGGTCGCCTTCTAGGGGAAAAAACCCTAAATTAAACATAACTTCTACTGTCATATCTCTGCCTAATGAATGACCCATATTGACTACGAAATTACAACGTTTTACAAGGAAATTTTACATCTATTTTTTGGCTTCGAGGGCACTGCCCCCGATCCCCCGCCAAGGGGGGGCTCCAAATAATCATCGTCACCCCACCCCTGGACCCCCCTGGCGACGTACATTTTACAGCCGGCGTTGCCGCCACATTACGAACTGGGGTCCAATGTGGCAATACCACTGAATAAAGAAGATAATCAAGCTCCACACCCAACAACCACGACAGGTATTTCGTCAAACATATCTCGAATAAATAATTTACATGTGAAAATAGCATATCTAAGCATAAGTGTCTCATACTTACCTGAGAATCACTAGGAAGCGTTGATGCCTCAACCCCTTAGATGCCATTTCATCCATTAGGTCATAGATAAATTTTTAATCCATTTACAAGTAAAAGCATGATTAGAGCCATACATAACTACTGTCATAAAACATATACATAACCAGCATAATAGAAACAAAAATACAAAGGAAATCATGACCATATAATCCACATATAAACCAATATAATACTCATAGAAATATAAGGAGAAATAACCTCATATTGACGATGCAAAATTTAAACCCAGGATGGGACTTCCACGTTCCACCCAACCATAGAATGGCTGAGACAAATCTCTCTTCATCCATTCACCCACGTGCCATATTCCAAGCATGAATTTGGGATCTCATAAAACACATCAATCCAAAACCATCCAGGGCTTCTAGGGGCCAACCACCTCAACCCATGAAACAATGATTCCATATCATGGTTAGACATCACAAAACCATCATCAAATTGGTATCTACCCAAGCCTTCCAAGGCTCTAGAGTGTTTGTTCCAACCAAGGCTTCCAGGACCAGTAACTCAACCCGCTGTTGTAGCCAAGCTTCCATAGCATTTATCCAACCAGGGCTTCTAGGACTAGTAACTCAACCCACCGAGGGCTTCCAAAGAATTTTTCCAACCAAGGCTTCCAGGACTAGTAACTCAATTGAAGTTGTTATAGGGCTTCCAGAGCATTTTTCCAACCAGGGCTTCCAGGAACTAATAACTCAACTTAAGCTAAAGGAAACATGATATCCAACAAAAAAAAAAAAATAACGAAATAAATCCACAACACCATGGTTATCCAAGAAATGGAAAGGCTAGGAAAATCCCCAATCAATCCAGGAAATCCTCCATGCCAGTGATAGATCATGACCAATAATCCACATGCATATTCCATGCATGCCAAAACTAGTGAGGAAAACATACATGCAACTCAGTACCTACAATAAATATTCGTTGTAGTTGTTGATCTCGATGTCTTCTTGCGCTTTCCTTCCTTTCCATTTCCTTCTTGCTCCAAAAATCCAAGTATGCCACTCCCTCCAAGAGTGCTCCAAGAAAAATTTAAGTGTTCAATAATGAGAGAGCTCCAAAACTAAACTAACCAAAGTATGTGTACTAATCCTCACAATCCCTTTTATGATTGATGCCTCTATTTTCTTCATTTTCGATTATTTTCCTTCATTTTCCTACATTTTTTCCTACATTTTCTCCTACATTTTCTCCTAATTCCATTATTTCCATAAGTAAATGTGCCAAAAATGCCATTTTCTCCTAATTCCATTATTTCCATAAGTAAATGTGCCAAAAATGCCATTTTCCTTTCCAAAGCCTTAGCCATTTCCTTTGCCAATTTCCTTAGCCATATTAACCGAAATGAACACCCACACTATGATGTCTCGCCCAACATTTAGCTTGGAACAAGTGTCCCATAAACCGTTTTTACTATTTTTCCTTTATTAATTTTATTACATTGAATTTTCATGAGGGTTGCTACACCATTACCATCATGCTACCATAAAGATCCATCAATGCCAACACATACTGACACACGTTGTGGTCCATCAATCTTCATCATCATGAGATTGACATAAGTGCATGACCTCAAGAATTTACATCAATCCCAACACAACCATATCACTGCTAATACATCAATGCCGACCAATAGGACCACCAAGTCAAACATTTGTCACACATGCATATGACAAGTATGACCATGACCATGTCCTTTTTGACATCAATGCCAACACAACAATTCCAACAACTAGATGCTTGGATTGTCAATAGGTAAAAGTAGAATGTAAGCATCTAGGTCATTTACTATATCCAATTATGATTCCAAAATGGAAATGGGAGGTCATTTGCATGTATTTTATTATAGGTTTGTAGAGGACCTCTAGACAACATGATTCTATGATGTATGTGGTGGATAGGTTGACTAAGGTAGCCGACTTCATTCCAGTGAAGTCTAATTATTCAGCAAGTGATGTAACATAGGTCTTCATCAGGGAGATAGTGAGGTTTAATGGTACTCTTAGGATGATTGTATCATATAGAGATGCTAAGTTCACTTCCAGGTTCAATAAAAAGTTATTTGCATGTTTTCGTATAGAGTTGGCCTTCAGTACAACTTATCATCCATAGATAGATGGATAAAAAAAGAGGATTAATAATATTTTGGAGGACATGATGAGGATGCATGTTATGCATTAGTAGTGGAAGTGGGAAGAGTATCTTCCATTGGTTGAGTTTTCTTACAACAATGGGTATCAGGAGTCACTGAGGATGAGTTCGTTTGAGGAATTTTATGGTTGGAGTTGTAATACTCCCATATAGTGGAGTGATCCAGTGGAAAGGGTATTGATAGGACTGGATATGTCGGCATGAATGGAACAAGAAATGTGGGTTATCAAGAATAATTTAAAGGAAACACAGGATAGATAGAAGATTTATGCAGATAAGCACAAGGCATTTAAGGAGTTTCAGGTTGTGGAGCATGTGCACTTGTCCATCAAGCCTAAGAAAATATCCTTGAGCATTGGGTTGTGTGAAGCTAGCACCTCAGTATTGTGAGCCTTTCGAGATCCTTGAGAGGATTGGACCAGTGGCGTACAAACTTGCACTACATCTGATAATGAAAGTCTATTATGCTTTCCCTTTTTTATTGCTTAAAATATATGTGAAATATATTGATCATGTGATTCATTGGTTTTTATTGGAGGTGGAACTACAAGGAGAATTCCATCCAAAACGTTATTTCATTTTGCATAGAAAGATGCTCATGCTCCGGAATTGAGAGCAGGTTACAGGGAAATGGAATCACTTTGGGCCCAATGAAGCTACATGGGAGATGTCTGATCTGATGTGGGTTATGTATCCTTCATTCTTTTCCAGTGAGGAAAAGAATTTTTGGTATATGAATATATGTATATGGATGTAAATACCATAATGAGTTGTGTTATAAAGATTTAATAAGTGATATGGTTGTTATGTTGTCATGTTGTCATGTTTTTTGTGTTTTTCAATGGATTGTTAATTGTAAATATTGCATCGAGGTAAGTTACAAATATCCATGGGTAGTAGTTTTTGGTTTTCAATGGTTTTACTAGCTGTAGGTGTTAGTGAACATCGAGGATGGTGTTCCCCTAAATGGGAGGGGTCTGTAACAGCCTCAAGTTAAAATTTCATGTAATAAATTTGATAATGGAAAAATAACACCAAGGTCATGAGACATGTATTCCAAGATAAATGTTGGGAAAAACATTATAGTGGTTGTTCATTTGGTTTATTATAGCTAAGCCAAATTAGAAAAGGAAATGTAAAAGGCATTGAAAATGAAAAGAGGCATTTATTTACATTTATATATGAAAATAATGGAAATTAGTAGAAAGGAAGGTGAAAGGTCACAAGTTGCATGTGAGGAGGAAAATGAAGAAAATAGAGGACTCGTTGATAAAAGGGCTTTTTAGGATGAGTTCACATATTTTGTGAATTCTGTTTTGGAGCTCTCTCTCTATTATCTCTTTCTCATACTCCTTCACACTTAGAGCATTCTTGGAGCACTATAGCATTGGAGCAAGGAAGCAAGGGAAGGGTAATAAAGGAAAGGAAATCAAGGCTCAAGCAAGGAAGAGGTTGGATCAAGAAGCTTTAGTAGGAATAATTGCAAGTAACAATTTGCATGTATGATTTCCTTGCTATTTTTGGAATGCATACTACATGCATGTGTGTATTTGGTTCTCTTGTTGTCATTGGCATGGGTTTTTCTAGGTGTGATAGTGCTTCTTATCCATTCCTTGCAATTTATCAATAGCCCTTGTGTGATGGGGTTCTTTTACTTGGTTGAGCTGGATTGTTGGATGGTTTTGAAACCGAGTGGGGTGGTCTCAGGAAATTCCCAAAGGCTTAGGAATCCATTGACCAGTAATGGTGGAATACACGATAAAGCCTAAGTGTGGAGATAAGAAAATTCCTCATAGTTTAGGTGGAGAGATGTAGAGGCATCCATGCTTGTTAGGGCCTAGTGATCCCTTAACCAATATATGGTGGGATTGCAGTATACCCTATTAGGGTATTCTTATTTTTTGGGCCTAGGAATCCCTTGAATGGTAATGGCAGGATACATGTTAAAGCTTGTTTGTATAGATGAGGGCTTCAACCCTAGGAATCCCTTAACAAGTAATGGAGGGATACACAGTAAAACCTGAGGAAACCCTAGATGGTTTTGTTGGGAGTCCCATTTCTTGGAATGTTGCATGAGGGTGATTGGCTAAAAGAAAGATTTGGTTCATCCCAATATATCGTTGGTCGGTACGTGGAAGTCCCTAAATTGGTTGGATTTTGCATATGTTAATAAGAGTTATTTTCCTCTTGTATTTCATGAGTATTTATACTTGTTATGATGTAGCTATAATGGTTGTTATATCATTGCTATTATTTTGGTTATATGTTGGTTATAAACATGGTTTCATGACAGAACTTATTTATGGCTCTCATCATGTTTTGATTTGTAAATGAATGGTTAATTAGAGTATGACCTAATAGATTATAATGCATCTATTGTGAGAGGGCATCAGACCTTCTCGAAGATTCTCAGATAAGTATGAGATCCCTTTGTTAAGATGTGTATTTATGACCTGTGCATTACATGTTCATGATGTGATTGAAAAACTTTCTATCATGGTTAGTCCTGGTTTGGTCAATTTCTTGTCTAATGTTTGTGTGGGAGGCTTCGTCCTTTCATCATTCAAGGTTCTAGAAAGTTTCATTAAGTTATGGGCAGAGTTCTGACTCTTAGCCTAAAAACGTGGTTTAAATCTTGTGGTCGCAGGCATAGAACTAGGTCAATGATCCGGATTTAAATAGGAACGCAATAGATTACAGAGATAACCATAAATACAGAGATGCGATAACCATAAAAACAGAGATGCAGCGGAAATAATACTTCATTTCATTAATGGAGAAAACTGAAATCTGTTTACAAATAGAAATGGAAAGAAACCAGCTAGGGCGATGGTAGCTTATCTCTAAGAAGAGATGTGGCGGCTACATGCCTCTGAACTGTTCCGAACTGTATTACAATGAGGCTAGAAGGCCTATTTATTGTTGAGAAACAATGGAAAACCCTTCACATCCCGAAACCTAACCCTAGAAGATGAAACGCCAAATTGTGGGCCCCGTTTGGGTAAATTGGTACATCAATTTCCCAGGGTCGTAACTTTGGCATACGATCTCCGTTTGACGCGTACGATAGCTCGTTAGAAAGATCTATCCGAGAACTACCACTTTGGGAAGGGCAACATCAGTCCATGGACCCATGTTGCCCCCAGATTCCCAAAAAAACGTCGTTTAGGGCCTCAAAACGGCTCCGGAAGTTCAGGACCCGAAAAACTGCTAAAAATAGTAAATTGTGCTACAATTAAGGAAACTGAAAAGACTGAAAGAGACAGTTGTGGGGGTCCAAATGGGTTGGTGGGTACCCACCAACATCCACCTGGATCATTCCTCCCCCCTTAGGAAGCAATGGTCCCCATTGCGTTGAGTTCCTCCATCTGCTGAACTTGTCCTGCAAACTCTGATGTGTCCAGTGATGGTGGGAAGCATGGTCGACGATGGTCCACATTGAACATTTGGTGCAGGCGAAGGAATGGAGGAATGATGTGCTCCAAAGCATTGTTCCCCATAGCCTTGGTACTGCTGTAAAGACCATGTCGGAATGATCTGAGCTTCTGATGGGTTCTGGTAAGGCGTTCTTTCTGTCGATGCAACCAGACTTTGTTGCCCACCTGAAACTTGTGTGGTACCCATGTGGGTGAGGAGAAGTTGTTCCTGTGTTTTGTCATGACCGTATCCCTTTGCTGCTGCTGCTGCATGGAGGAACCCTTTACAGGGGTCATGGTTGTAGCAACAATCTTCCCCTTATTTTGGGAGTGAACCAGACAGATGAATTTCCTGGTCTGTGATATGAGCTTGCTGCCTTTTTTGGAAGTGATCAAAGATGTGGCGGTAGGTGGGGCTACCTCCGGTATCCTGTCTAATGAATCATTCAAAGAAATAATGACAGCACGAGGGCTTGACTCATACACAGCATGTCGCCTCCACAAGTATGGTTGGCCTAATAATACATCGCAAACATCCAGAGGTGTAACATCACATAATACCTCATCGGTGAAGGGCTTGATGTTGTAGGGAAGGCGGCACTACTGGCGAACTTTGAGATCTCGTCCTTCATGAAGCCACCCGATACTGTATGGCTGCGGGTGTGGTGTAGTCGGTAGGCCCAACTGCTTCACGACCTCTGCTGAAACCAGGTTCTTTTGGCTACCACTGTCGACAATGAATCGCAGCGATGAACCCTTCACCCACATCTGTGAGTGGAAAAGACGCTCCCCCTCCTCTGGATCTTCGGGCTCATTTTTCTTGATCTTGGCGGTGGCAATAGTGGCACTGGGATCCGCATCAATGATCTGCTTCCCTTTGCCATTCCCCTTGTCGGGTTCTGGCTCAGGATCGGAACATGCATCTGATTCGGAAGCCTTCAACTCAGCCACCAGCGACTGCTTGGTCCGACACTCAAATGGTTGTTGTAAATCTGGTAACGCGAGCACTGGTGCCGTGCAGAGGCGATCCTTCAACTCCCTGAATGCCTTCTGTTGAGATTCAGACCAAAAGAATTTTGCTTTCGCCCCGCCCTTGGTGACTTGACTCAAGGGCCAAGAAATATGAGAAAATCCCAACACAAACCTGCGGTAGAAGTTGGCAAGACCTAGAAAGCTGCGGAGCTCTGTTAGAGTGGTTGGAGAGGGCCAATCCTGAATGACTTGGACCTTGGCTGGATCGACATGCACCCCCTGTTCATCAATGATGTATCCCAGATACTGGACCTCGGTCATGCCAAAAGTGCATTTCTCCAAATTGGCACATAGCTTGTGTTGCCGCAGTGTTTGGAGAACCTGTCGGATGTGGTGGAGGTGCTCTTCCCAACTCTGGCTGAAGATCAGAATGTCATCCAAGTATACTACTACAAAGGAGTTGGTGAATGGCCGCAAGATGTCATCCATTAGCCTCATAAAGGTTGCAGGAGCATTCGTCAATCCGAAAGGCATGACCAACCATTCGAAGAGGCCCTCCTTGGATTTGAAGGCAGTCTTCCACACATTTGAGGGTTCAATTGGTACCTGGTGATATCCTGACTTCAGATCGATCTTGCTGAAATATTTCGCCCCCTTTAGTTGGTCTAGGAGGTCATCAATCCGCGAGATCGGGTACCTATTACGGACAGTGATCTTGTTCAGCGCCCGATAGTCAATACAGAGTCTCCACGTCCCATCCTTCTTCTGTACCAACACTATCGGGCTCCCACAGGGCGAAGAACTCGGACGGATGTGACCTTTCTGTAGGAGCTCCTGAATCTGCCTCTTGATTTCATTGTTCTCCAGAACGGAGCGCTGATAAATTGTTCCATTGGGTAGCGGCGCACCTGGGGTCAGATCAATGGAGTGCTTGACTTGACAGTGCAGAGGAACCCCTGCCGGGGAGGTGAAGATGTCTTTGTACTCCTCCACAATCTTGTCCATTTGTAGCTGCCGTGCAGAGGGACCTCGTTTGGAGGCCGCGGCCACTGTCTTCTTCTTCCCTTGAGGGCGTATCATCAGGAAAACAAATTTCCTGGTTTTGGAAATGATCTTACTGCATTGTTTTGCAGTAATCAAAGAGATGGCGGCAGGTGGTGGTACCTCTGGTATCCTGAACAACTTATTTCCCAATGTAATAATAACAGCACGGGGCCTTGATTCATACACAGCATGTCACTTCCACAAGTATGGTTGTCCTAGTAATACATCACAAACTTCAAGGGGAGCAATGTCACACAATACCTCATCCGTGAAGGGCTTGATGTTGTATGGGAGGCGACACTGCTGGCTCACGCGAAGATCTCGCCCTTGGTAAAGCCACCCAATGGTGTATGGTTGTGGATGTGCTGTGGTCGGTAAGCCCAACCGCTTCACGACCTCTGCCAAAATGAGGTTCTTTTGACTCCCGCTATCAACAATGAACTGTATCGGGGAGCCCTTGACCCACATCTGGGAGTGGAAGAGACGCTCCTCCTCCTCTGGATCTTCGGGTTCATTTTTCTGGATCTTTGCGGTAGCAACAGTGGCGCTGGGATCTGCATCAATGATCTGCTTCCCTTTTTCATACCCCTTATCGGGTTCTGACTCAGAGTCGGAACATGCATCTGATTCTGAAACCTTTAGCTCAGCCACCAGTGACTGTTTGGCCCGACACTCACTTGTGTTCTGAGTGGAGCTCTTATGGAACTCGCACCATTTTCCAGTGTCCTTTCTCGGCTTCGCGGCGTTGCTCTTTGCTTGCAGCTTCAACTGGTTGTCTTGGGCTGTCTCGCCTTGGCTTTGTCCTTTGTTCTGTGGTTTAGGGGCACCTTTCCCCTGCTTTGGATTCGCAGATCCAAAGTCTCGCTTCTTTTGTTTAAACTTCTGCTCGACTTTGACGGCATACCGGTATGCTGCGCCGAGCGAGGGGATGTTTAGGAACTGTATTTCTTCCTGGATGTACTTGTGCAGGCAGCCACGGTATTTGAGTATCAAATGTTGCTCCGAATCCTTGATACCCAACTTTGTGCGAAGGGTATGGAAAAGATTGGTGAACTCCGGCACATCTTGGTCCCTTCCCTGCCGCAGCGTGGTCCACTTTATGTATTCATCCTCATAGCTTCCGACAGGGTAGTACTGCTCCTTGATGGCATCCCGGAACGAATCCCAGGTGGGTGCGGCTGAAAATAGTGAGCCAGTACTTTCATCCTTCTGCTCGCAGTAGGTTTCCCACCAGTCCTTGACGTGGGGGGCTGCTTTGAGAAGAGCAAAAACAATCTTTTCCCGACTCGAAAATTCATGAACAGAAAAATAACCCTCTAGCAGATTTAACCATTTATCTATGGCATCGGCGTCTTTCTGACCCTCGAATATGGGGATTTCAAAATTAACTTGTACCTTAAAGGGTGTGGCGTTTCCAGAGGAGCTGCTGGAAGCCGATGCGGCGCTTCTGGGTAGCCGCTGAAGGATCTGCGCAAAGCTGTCCATCATCGCGTTCCGTTGTCGCTCGAGCGCTTCTTCGAGCAAGATTTTGATGGGATCTCCTGCCCCCTCGTCTTTCTTCTCGTCCACCATGGGAGGCCGTCGGGACTTGCGAGGCTGGTCTTGCAAAGGTTCAACGAGTTCAAGCCCTAACTCCTTATATCCCGACCTTGTTGGGGACATGCAAAGAAAAACAGAGAAAAAGCAGACCGCTCTGATACCACTGATCCAGATTTAAGCAGGAACGCAACAAATTACAGAGATAACCATATACACAAAGATGCAGCAGAAATAATACTTCATTTCATTAATGGAAAATACTGACATATGCTTACAAACAGAAATGGCAATAAACTAGCTAGGGCGATGGTAGCTTATCTCTGAGAAGAGATGTGATGGCTACATGCCTCTGAACTGTTCTGAACTGTATTACAATGAGGCTCGAAGGCCTATTTATTGTTGAGAAACAATGGAAAACCCTTCACATACCGAAACCTAACCCTAGAAGATGAAACGCCAAATTGTGGGCCCCGTTTGGGTAAATTGGTACATCAATTTCCCGGGGTCGTAACTTTGGCATACGATCTCCGTTTGACGCGTACGATAGCTCGTTAGAAAGATCTATCCGAGTACTACCACTTTGGGAGGCAACATAGGGCTCGGTTGCCCCAGAATTCCAAAAAAACGTCGTTTAGGGCCTCAAAACGGCTCCAGAAGTTCAGGACCCGAAAAACTGCTAAAAATAGTAAACTGTGCTACAATTAAGGAAACTGAAAATGCTGAGAAAGACAATGGTGGGGGTCCAGGTCGACCTGGCAGGTGGCCACCAATATCCACCTGGATCAAGGCCAAAAATTCGAAGTCATCAGATTCGAGCAGAACCCAATCCATGGCATAGAGCTGAAAAAATAATTCCAACACAACTTGAATGGGTAAAATTTGACTCTGTATGAACAAGTTATTCAAGGTCAAAGTTCTAGTCAAAGGAGGTAAAAAGGTCAAAGTCAAGGGTGGTAAATAGTCAAGGTTCTACTTCAGGGAGTCATGGTCATGGTTCCGGGCTAACACATGGTACATCTGGAGCAGGCCAAGTGACCCAATCCGAACATGACACGTGGATTTTTTAGACAACAACATTGAGCAGTTTTGATTCATAACATGTGGACTAATGGATTAGTGCCACATGGCCCAATCCGTGAAGGCCATATCGCCTTGTGTTATCAACCCCAAGTGACCCAATTGATTCATAACATGTCGACTAATGGATTGGTGCCACATGGCCCAATCCGTGAAGGCCATATCGTCTTGTGTTATCAACCCCAAGTGACCCAATCTGAACATGACACATGGATTTTTTTAGACACCAACATTCAGCGGTTTTAATTCATGACATGTGGACTAATGGATTGGTGCCACGTGGCCCAATCCATGAAGGCCATATCGCCTTATGTTGTCAACCAAAATTATGACTTAAGGACTGGATGGGATTCGATCCAAAGATCTCACTACAACAAACATTGATGTTACACCATACATTTGTTCCTTATTTAATGCCCTCTTCCAAATTTGTTTGAAGTGGATACGAATTTCATTTGGAATAAAGAAAGGGTGTAGCCCACTATTGTTGGTGGCTCTACCATATCTATTGGTGCTCCAAATGTTATATCCATCCACCGTCAAAGCCTTCAACTCCATTATATGTTATACTTTCAATGAATCATGGCATATTAATGGTTCAACGTTTATATGGCATATTATATTGTAATGGATATGGGTATTAAACCATATCAACAAAAACAAATATTTTAAGAAATGTAATATGAAGTTACGTGGAAGGATTATGGATGGATAAGGGTAATAAATGGGATATGATGGGAGGTGGTTACGATATGGTGGATAAACTATATCACCAAAAAATAATCTCACATATATATTTTATATGTAACATATCACAACGAATGGTAGAAAAGTCGGGATTTGATCCGACCTCTCCCAATTTACTATAAAATTTTGACCATTATGCCCTCGGATATTGATTTGTATTTCTATGCTGGAGAAGGAGTTTTATGCATAGAAGGGAAGTGAGATGGCAGGGAAGTGAGACGACAGAACTTTGGAGGCTCATTGTGGGAGTTTTAAGAGGTTTTTTTGAGAGTCGAAAGTTTTGTTAGGTTTATGAGGTCATGCAAAACACAACAGGATCAATAAGAAGACATTTTTATGTAAAAGTGGTGTAATTTGTTGGCTTTGATTAATTAATATAGAAGGCCCCCTTGAAGACCAGGACCAAAGGTGTAGGATTTGAGATAGCCGAACTTCGTTATCAACTTGTTGGTGTCATTTTCTCTTGTGTGGTTTGTTGTTAATGTTTATTTGCTACAATTTTCTTTTAAGTTGCTTATGTCATTTAAGTTGAGATTTGTTTCATGGTGATTTTAAATACATGAAAACACTTTTTAAAAGTTAATAAACCACGTATTAATTTCAATCGGGATTTCAGATAAGGGGGTTTGGGAGGTGAGCATGTTAGATAAACAGAGGACAAGGCTTGAGATCCACTGCCTAGAAGGGATCAATGCACAATTGCAATGATAAAGAGGTGGATCAACTCAAAATTTAGCTAAGGATCAACAAAAATCGATGAGTATTGAAAGAAGATACCATTCATAAATAAATTGATCTGTAATGTTTACTAGAATGCAAAAGGACTTAGAATATGAAATGACACTAGAAAAGAGGCATGCAAGAGGAAAACGACAAATGGAAAAGATAAATGTAGAAAAAGAGACATTCTTGATGGAAAAGGAGATAAAAAAATGACACTTACAAAAGAAAAAATGACAAAAGAAAAAAAAAAAAAACGACAGTTACGAAACTTACCTGAAATTGCATTGCACATTCAACCAAAAGCTCGTTGTGCTCAAGAAATGGTAGAGCTCTAAAGCTGAGTGTGAGAATGATATTTGGGCTAGCTTCTTATATAGGTGAGCACTCATGGATCTATGGTTAGGGTTTCCACATGCATGTTGGAAATCTAGGAGCTAAAGTTAGTTCGCTGCCACTTGTGACCATGTCAAGATTGGAAAGCGTCAGACACTCTCGACAAGTGGTGTGCAATAGCTATCCATAGAGGATGCACAATTCTTATCTAGAGAGAGTGCATTGTTAACTACAAAGTTCTCTAACATAAGGGATTGTGCAGTTTCCTATCACAAGAGATTGCACAAGTAACTGCCAAAGAGGATTGTGCAATCCCTACTATCACAACATGCTCAATCACTTCCATCAAGGAGTGCACAATTGTGAGTGACAAGGAATCACTGTCAACTTGCCTACAAGCTAATGCATGTAATATCAACATGTTTGAATGCTTGAGATCACTAGAAGATGACCCGTCACTTAGAAAAATAAAGCAACAATGACTTAAGAAAATCAAAATCACAGTTCACAAGACCAAAAGGAGGTACCAAGATTAGAATATAGGAAAAAATTTGGAGGGGATTTGTAGCAGCTACAACAGAAGGTTCCAACACTTACCTAAACCCTTTGGAGGGTGAAGATGAATTACAACTTAGATCTATCATGAAGAATTGAAGGCATAGAAGAAAATAGAGGAATTTGGCATTGATACATTACAATTAAGTTTTATGTGACAATTGCCAAATTATGGCTTCTCAAAGTGTCATCACAAAAGTGTTATATTGTCCATGTATTTTGCCACAATTTGTGGAATGTAATTTTGTATTTTTAAATAATGAGAAAATGTAGAATGTGTCGAAGCCCAAGGGTGATTCGGGTTTATGCAGGAACACAACAAATTACAAAAATAAACATAAATACAGAGGTGTCGCAGAAATAACACTTCCTTTGATTAATATCAAATAATGAAATATGCTTACAAACAGTGTGGAAATGAGACTAGCTCGGCAATGGTATCTTATCTCTGAGAAGCGATGTGGTGGCTACATGCCTTTACTCCATTGAAATGAGGCTCAAGGGCCTTTTTATTATTGAACAATAAGAGAAAACCCTAAACAACCAAAACCGTAACCCGGAGAGATGTAACACCAAGGGTTTATGGGCCCTGTTGGGGTTAGTTGGACAGCCAACTGCCCGGGGTCGTGACTTGGTCATATTACCTCTGTTTGATGTGCATGATATCTCGTTGGAAAGATATCTCCAAGGACTATGACGAAAATGATGATTTTATCACAGAATCATTGGCGGTAGATTGCCAAAAAAACATCATTTAGGGCCTCAAAACAGCTCTGTAAGTTTAGGACATGGAAAACTCCTAAGAATAGTAAACTGTGCTACAATTAAGGAAACTGAAAAACTAAAAGAAATAATGGTGGGGGTCCAAGTGGAATTGGCGGGTGGCCACCAATATACACCTGAATCATTCCTCCCCCCTAGGAATCAATGGTCCCCATTGCGTACAGTTCCTCCATGAGATGAGGAAACTTCTGTCGAACTTGGTCCCTTGTGAGTTGTTCTGCAATCTCTAATGTGTCCCGTAATGGTGGGAAGCATGGTCGAGGGCAGTCCACATTGAACACTTAGTGCAAGCCAAGGAATGGGGGAATGTTGTGCTCCAAAGTATTATTTTCCACAACCTTGGTAATGGTGTAAGGACCATATTGGAGTGGTCTGAGCTTCAAATGGGCTCGTGTAAGGTGTTCTTTATCCAAATGCAACCAGACTTTGTTGCCCACCTGAAACTTGTGTAGCACCCGATGTTGATCATGTCATTGCTTGTGCTTGGAATTTTCCACAATGGAACGATGATAGATCGGCCCGTTGGGTAGAGGTGCTCTCAGAGTCAGATCAAACGAATGCTTGACCTCACAATGCAACGGTACCCCTGTGGGTGAGGAGAAGATGTTCTTGCCTTCTTTCATGATAGCATCCACCTTCTTCTGTTGCATGGAGGAACCCTTCCCGGGGGCCATGGTTGTGGCTACGATCTTCCCCTTACTTTGAGAGCGAACCAGAAAGAAAATAAATTTCCTAGTCTGGGAGATGATCTTGCTGCATTTCTTAGAAGAGATAAAAGAGTTGGCAGTAGGTGGGGCTACCTCCAATATCTTGTATAATGAATTACCCAAAGAAATAATAACAGCATGAGGCCTTGACTCATACACAGCATGTCGCTTCCACAAGTATGGTTGGCCTAATAAAACATCACAAACATCAAGAGGTGCAACATCACACAATACCTCATCTGTGAAGGGCTTGATCCTGTTGGGAAGGCGACATTGTCGGCGAACTCGGAGATCTCGTCCTTGGTGAAGCCACCCAATGTTATACATTTGTGGGTATGGTATGGTCGGTAGTCGCAATCGCTTCACGACCTTTGTTGAAATGAGGTTCTTTTGGCTCTCAGTGTCAACAATTAATTCCAGCGGTGAACCCTTCACCCACACCTATGAGTGGAAAAGACGCTCCCCCTCCTCTAGATCTTCGGGCTCATTATTCTAGATCTTGGCGGTGGCAACAGTGGCATTGGGCTCTGCATCAATGATCTACTTCCCTTTGTTGTTCCCCTTTTCAGTTTCTGACTTAGGGTCAGAACATGCATTTGATTCTAAAGCCTTTAACTCGGCCAACAACCATTGCTTGGTTTGAAACTCACTTTTGTTGTGACTAGAGATCTTGTGGAACTCACACCACTTTCATGTGTCCTTCTTTGACTTCATGGTGTTGTTCTTTTCTTGCGGGTTCGACGGGTTGTCTTGGCTCACCCAGCCTTGGCTTCATCCTTTGTTCTTCGAATTCTTAGATTTAAAGTCTCACTTCTTCTGTTTAAAATTATTCTCGATCTTGACGACGTATCAGTACACCATGCTGAGCGAGGAGATGTCGAGGAACTCCATCTCGTCCTAGATGTATCTATGTAGGCAGTCGCAGTACTTGAGTACCAAATGTTTCTTATAATCCTTGATGCCCAACTTCGTGCGTAGGGTATGAAAAACATTGGTAAAATCTAGCACATCTTGGTCCCTTTCCTGCCACAGCATGGTCCACTTTATGTATTTTCCCTCATAGCTCTTGATAGGGTAGTACTACTCCTTGATGGTGTCCCGAAATGAATTCCAAGTGGGAGCGACTGAAAACCGTGAGTTCGTAATTTCATCCTTCTACTGGCAGTAGGTTTACCACTAGTCCTTGACGTGGAGGGCTACTTTACGAAGAGAGAAAATAATTTTTTCCCTGCTGGAAAAATCATGAATAGAAAAATACCCTTCTAGCATATTTAACCATTTATCTACCAACATCTGCATCTATCTGACCCTCGAATATGGGGATTTCAAACTTAACTTGTACCTTAAAGGGTGTGGTGTTTCCAGAGTAACTATTAGATGCGTCGCCCCTGGGTAGTCACTGAAGGATCTCAGAAACGTTGTCCATCATCATGTTCCTTTGTCGCTCGAGAGCTTCTTTGAGTAGGATTTTGATAGGATCCACTGCCCCCTTGCCTTTATTTTCATTCGCCACGGGAGGTCGTCGAGATTTGCGAGGATGATCTTGCAAAGGTTCGACTAGTTCAAGCCCTAACTCCTTATATCCTGACCTTTTTGGGGACATGAAAAGAAAAACAGAGAAAGAGAAAACCGCTTTGATACCACTTATTCAAATTTATGTAGGAATGCAACAAATTACAGAAATTAACATAAATATATAGGTGCCGTAGAAATAACAATTCCTTTGATTAATATCAAATAATGAAATATGCTTACAAACAGTATGAAAATGAGACTAGCTTGGTGATGGTAGCTTATCTTTGAGAAGAGATGTGGTGGCTACATGCCTATGAACTGCGTTACAATGAGGCTCAAGGGCATTTTTATTATTGAACAATAATAGCAAACCCAAAACATCCAAAACCCTAACCTGAGGAGATGTAACACCAAGAGTTTCTAGGCCCCGTTGGGGTTAGTTGGATAGCCAACTTCCCAGGTTCGTGACTTGGTCATATTATGTCCATTTGACGTGGATGATATCCCATTGGAAAGATCTCTCTGAGGACTACGATGAAAAAGACTAGTTTATTCCGGATGTTTAGGACATGAAAAACTGCTAAAAATAGTAAACTGTGCTACAACTAAGGAAACTGAAAAACTGAAAGAATCAATGTTGGGGGTCCAAGTGGAATTGGTGGGTGGCCACAAATATCCACCTGGATCATTCCTCCCCCCTTAGGAAGCAATGGTCCCCATTGCGTTGAGTTCCTCCATGAGATGAGGAAACTTCTTCTGAACTTGGTCCCTAGTGAGCTGTTCTGCAATCTCTGATGTGTCACGTAATGGTGGGAAGCATGGTCGAGGGCAATCCACATTGAACACTCAATGCAAGCCAAGGAATGGGGGAATATTGTGCTCGAAGGAATTGTTTCCCACAACCTTGGTGGTGTAAGGACCATCTCAGAGTGGTCTGAGCTTTAGATGGGCTCTTGTAATGCATTCTTTCTACAAATGTAACAAGACTTTATTGCCTACCTGAAACTTGTGTGGCACTCAATGTCGATCATGTCTCGGTAGAGGTGCTCTAGGAGTCAAATCAAATGAATGCTTGACTTGAAAGTGCAAAGGTACCCTTGTGGGTGAGGAGAAGATGTTCCTGCCTTATTTCATGACCGTATCCACCTTCTTTTTTTGCATGGAGGAACCCTTCCCAGGGGCCATGGATGTGACTACGGTCTTCCCCTTACTTTGAGATTGAACCAGAAAGAAAATAAATTTCCTAGTCTGGGAGATGATCTTGCTGCATTTCTTAGAAGATATCAAAGAGTTAGCAGTAGGTGGGGCTACTTCTGGTATCCTGTATAATGAATTACCCAAATAAATAGTAATAGCGCGAGACCTTAACTCATACACAGCATGTTGCTTCCACAAGTATGGATAGCCTAATAAGACATCACAAACATTAAGAGGTGCCACATCACACAATACCTCATCTATGAAGGGCTTGATGCATAAGGAAGGCGACACTACTAGTGGACTCAGAGATCTCGTCCTTGGTGAATCCACCCAATGTTGTATGGTTGTGGCTGTGGTATGGTCGATTGTCCCAGCCGCTTCATGACCTCTACTGAAATGAGGTTCTTTGGCTCCCACTGTCAATAATGAATTGCAGTGGCGAACCCTTCACCCATTTCTCTGAGTGGAAAAGATGCTCCCCCTCCTCTACATCTTCGCGCTCATTCTTCTAGATCTTGAGTGTGGCAATAGTAGCTCTGGGCTCTGCATAAATGATCTTCTTCCCTTTGTCATTCCTCTTTTCGGTTTTTGACTTAGGGTCAAAACATGCATCTGATTCTTAAGCCTTCAACTCGGCCACCAGCGATTGCTTGGTTCGACACTCACTTGTGTTGTGAGTGAGGCTCTTTTGGAACTCACACCACTTTCCTGTGTCCTTCTTTAAATTCGTGGTTTTTTTCTTTTCTTTCACCTTCAACGGGTTGTCTTGGGTCACCCCGCCTTGGCTTTGTCCTTTGTTCTTCAGATTGGCAGATCCAAAGTCTCGCTTCTTCTATTTAAACTTATGCTCGATCTTAATGACGTATTGGTACATCGTGTCGAGCGAGGAGATATCCAGGAACTCCATCTCATCCTAGATGTATCTATGTAGGCAGGCACGGTACTTGCGTACCAAATGTTTCTCAGAAGCCTTGATGCCAAACTTCATGCGCAGGGTATGAAAAACATTGGTAAAATCCGGGACATCTTAGTCCCTTCCCTGCCGCAGCATGGTCTACTTTATGTATTTGTCCTCATCATTCTTGAAAGGGTAGTAATTCTCCTTGATTGCATCCCAGAATGAATTCCAAGTGGGAACGACTGAAAGCATTGAGTTTGTGCTTTCATCCTTCTACTCGTAGTAGGTTTCCCACTAGTCCTTGATGTGGGGGGCTGCTTTGAGAAGGGCGAAAATAATCTTTTCCTGGCTGGAAAAATCATGAACAGAAAAATACCCTTCTATTAGATTTAACCATTTATCTAAGACATCGGCATCTATCTGACCCTTTAATATGGGGATTTCAAAGTTAACTTGTACCTTGAATACGGGGATTTCAAAGTTAACTTGTACCATAAAGGGTGTGGTGCTTGTAGAGTAGCTATTAGATGCATCGCCCTTGGGTAACCACTGAAGGATCTGGGAAAATTTGTCCATCATCGCATTCAATTGTCACTCGAAGGCTTATTCGAGCAATATTTTGATAGGATCTCGTGCCCCCTCATATTTCTTTTCATCCGCCATGGGAGGCCGTCGAGATTTGCAAGGCTGGTTTGCAAAGGTTCGACCAGTTCAAGCCCTAACTCCTTATATCCTGACCTTGTTGGGGACATGCAAAGAAAAACAAAGAAAGAGTAGACAATAAATTATAGAAATAAACATAAATACAGAGGTGCCACAGAAATAACACTTCCTTTGAGTAATATCAAATAATGAAATATGCTTACAAATAGTATGGAAATGAGACTAGCTCAACGATGGTAGCTTATCTCTAAGAAGAGATGTGGTGTATACATGCCATTGAACTCCATTACAATAAGGCTCAAGGGCCTTTTTATTAATGAACAATAAGAGCAAACTTTAAACAGCCAAAACCTTAACCCGAGGAGATGTAACACCAAGAGTTTATGGGCCCTGTTGGGGTTAGTTGGACATCCAACTTCTTAGGGTCGTGACTTGGTCATATTATCTATATTTGACACACATGATATCCCGTTGGAAAGATATCTCCGAGGACTACGACGAAAAGTATGACTTTATCAAATAAGCGTTGGTGGTAGATTGCTAAAAAAATGTCGTTTAGGGCCTCAAAACGGCTCTAGACGTTTAGGACCCAAAAAACTGCTAAAAATAGTACAATGTGATACAATTAAGGAAACTGAAAAACTGAAAGAAACAATGGTGGGGGTCCAAGTGGAATTAGCAGGTCGCCACCAATATTCACCTGGATCATTCCTCCCCCCCCTTAGGAAGCAATGGTCCCCATTGCATTGAGTTCCTCCATGGGATGAGGAAACTTCTGCTGAACTTGGTCCCTGGTGACTCTTCTGCAATCTGTGATGTGTCCCATAATGATGTGAAGCATGGTCAAGGGCGATCCACATTGAACACTTAGTGAAAGCCAAGGAATGGGGGAATTTTGTGCTCCAAAAATTGTTTCCCACAGCCTTGGTAATGGTGTAAGGACCATATCACAGTGGTCTGAGCTTCAGATGGGCTCTTGTAAGGTGTTCTTTCTGCAAATGCAACCGAACTTTGTTTCCCACCTGAAACTTGTGTGGAGTTCGATGTTGATCATGTCACTGCTTGTACTTGGCATTTTCCACAATGAAGCAATGATATATCGGCCCGTTGGGTAGAGGTGCTCTGGGAGTCAGATCAAATGAATATTTGACCTGATAGTGCAACGGTACCCGTGTGTGTGAGGAGAAGATGTTCTTGCCTTCTTTTGTGACCATATCTCCCTTCTTCTGTTGCATAGAGGAACCGTTACAAGGGGCCATGGATGTGCCTATGATCTTCCCCTTACTTTTAGAGTGAACCAGAAAGAAAATAAATTTCCTAGTCTGGAAGATGATCTTGCTACATTTCTTAGAAGAGATCAAAGAGTTTGCGGTAGGTGGGGCTACCTCCGGTATCCTGTATAATGAATTACCCAAAGAAATAATAACAAAGGGAGACCTTGACTCATACACAACATGTCGCTTCCACAAGTATGGTTGGCCTAATAATACATCACAAACATCAAGAGGTGCAACATCACACAATACCTCATCTATGAAGTTCTTGATGTTGAAGGGAAAGCGACATTGTTTGCGGACTCAGAGATCTCATCCTTGGTGAATCCACTCGATGTTATATAGTTTCGGGTGTGGTATGGTCGGTAGTCCCAGCCACTTCATGACCTCTGCTGAAATGAGGTTCTTCTAGCTCCCACTATCAACAATGAATTGCAGTGGTGAACCCTTCACCCACATCTTTGAGTGGAAAAGAAGCTCCCTCTCCTCTAGATCTTCGAGTTCATTCTCCTAGATCTTGGCGATGGCAAAAGTGGCGCTAGGCTCAGCATCAATGATCTACTTCCCTTTGTCATTCTTCTTTTCGGTTTCTGACTCAAGGTGAGAACAAGCATCTGATTTTGAAGCCTTCAACTTGGCCATCAGTGACTGCTTGGTTCGACACTCACTTGTGCTGTGAGTGGGGCTCTTGTGGAACTCAAACCACTTTCCTGTGTCATTCTTTGACTTCGTGGTGTTGTTCTTTTCTTGTGACTTCTACAGGCTGTCTTGGGTCACCCCACCTTGGATTTGTCCTTTGTTCTTCGGATTCGTAGATCCAAAGTCTCGCTTCTTCAGTTTAAAATTCTTCTCTATCTTAACAACATATCGGTACATCGTGCCGAGCGAGGAGATATCGAGGAAATCCATCTTGTCCTGGATGTATCTATGTAGGCAGTCGCGGTACTTGAGTACCAAATGTTTCTCATAATCGTTGATGCTGAACTTCATGTGTAGGGTATGAAAAAAATTGGTAAAATCTGGCACATCTTGGTCCCTTCCCTGCCACAACGTGGTCCACTTTATGTATTTGTCCTCATATCTCCCGACAGGGTAGTACTACTCCTTGATGGCATCACGGAATGAATTCCAAGTAGCAGCGGCTGAAAACAGTGAGTTCGTACTTTCATCCTTCTACTCGCAGTAGGTTTGCCACCAGTCCTCGACATGGGGGGATTCTTTGCGAAGAGAGAAAATAATCTTTTCCCCGCTGGAAAAACCATGAACAAAAAAATACCCTTCTAGAAGATTTAAGCATTGATCTACCGACATCTGCATCTACCTAACCCTCGAATATGGGGATTTCAAAGTTAACTTATACCTTAAAGGGTGTGGCATTTCTAGAGTAGCTATTAGATGCGTCGCCCCTAGGTAGGTGCTGAAGGATCTGGGAAACGTTGTCTGTAATCGCATTCCTTTGTCACTCGAGGGATTCTTCGAGCAATATTTTGATAGGATCTCCTGTCCCCTTACATTTATTTTCATCTGCCATCGGAGGCCGTCGAGATTTGTGAGGCTGGTCTTGCAAAGGTTCAACCAGTTCAAGCCCTAACTCCTTATATCCCGACCTCATTGGGGACATGCAAAGAAAAACAGAGAAAGAGAATACCACTCTGATACCACTGATCCAGATTTATGCAGGAACGTAACAACTTTTAGAAATAAACATAAATATAGAGGTGCCATAGAAATAACACTTCCTTTGATTAATATCAAATAATGAAATATGCTTACAAACAGTATGGAAATGATACTAGCTCGGTAATGGTAGCTTATCTCTGAGAAGAGATGTGGTGGCTACTTTCCTCTGAACTCTGTTACAATGAGGCTCAAGGGCCTTTTTATTATTGAACATTAAGAGAAAACCCTAAACAACCAAAACCATAACCTGAGGAGACGTAACACCGAGAATTTATGGGCCTCATTGGGGTTAGTTGGACAACCAACTTCCCTGGGTCGTGACTTGGTCATATTATCATCGTTTGATGTGCATGATATCTCGTTGGAAATATCTCTCCGAGTACTAAAACAAAAAATATTATTTTATCACAAAATAGCTGGTGGTATATTGCTAAAAAAACGTAGTTTAGGGCCTCAAAATGGCTCCAAAAGTTTAGGACACGAAAAACTGCTAAAAATAGTAAATTCTGCTACAATTAAGGAAACTGAAAAACTACAAGAAACAATGGTGGGTGTCCAAGTGGAATTGGTGGGTGGCCACCAATATCCACCTAGATCATTCCTCCCACCTTAGGGAGCAATGGTCCCCATTGCGTTGAGTTCCTCCATGAGATGAGGAAATTTCTGCTGAACTTGGTACCTGGTGAGCTGTTCTACAATCTCTTATGTGTCCCGTAATGGTGGGAAGCATGGTTGAGGGCAGTCCACATTGAACACTCGGTGCAAGCCAAGGAATGGGGGAATGTTGTGATCCAAATCTTTGTTTCCCACAACCTTGGTAATGGTGTAAGGACCATATCAGAGTTGTCTGAGCTTTAGATGGGCTCTTGTAAGGCGTTCTTTCTGCAAATGCAACCGGACTTTGTTGCCCACCTGAAACTTATGTGGCTCCCGATGTTGATCATGTCACTTATTGTACTTGGAATTTTCCTCAATGGAGCGATGATATATCGGACCATTGGGTAGAGGTGCTTTGGGAGACAGAACGAATGGATGCTTGACCTGATAGCGCCACGGTACCCTTGTGGGTGAGGAGAAGATGTTCTTGCCTCATTTTAATGACTGTATCCACCTTCTTCTACTACATGGAGGAACCCTTCCTGGGGGCCATGGATGTGGCTATGATCTTCCCCTTGCTTTGAGAGTGAACCAGAAAGAAAATAAATTTACTAGTCGAGGAGATGATCTTGCTGCATTTCTTCAAAGAGATCAAAGAGTTGGCGATAGGTGGGGCTACCTTCGGTATCCAATATAATGAATTAACCAAAGAAATGATAACAACGTAAGGCCTTAACTGATACACAACATGTTGCTTCCACGAGTATGGTTGGCTTAATAATACATCACAAACATCAAGAGGTGCAACATCAAACAATACCTCATCTGTGAAGGGCTTGATGTTGTAGGGAAGGTGACACTTCTGGCGGACTCAAAGATCTTTTACTTGGTGAAGCCACACGATGTTGTATGATTGCAGGTGTGGTATGGTCGGTAGTCCCAACCGCTTAACGACCTCTGCTGAAATGAGGTTCTTTTTCTCCCACTGTCAACAATGAATTGTAGCGGTGAACCCTTCACCCACATCTATGAGTGGAAAATATGCTCCCCCTCCTCTAGATCTTTGGGCTCATTCTTCTGGATCTTAGAAGTGGAAATAGTGGCGCTAGGCTCCGCATCAATGATCTACTTTCCTTTTTCATTCCTCTTTTCAGGTTCTGACTCAAGGTCAAAACATGCATCTGATTCTGAAGGCTTCAACTCGGCCACCAACGACTGCTTGTTTCGAAACTCACTTGTGCTGTGAGTGGGGCTCTTATGGAACTCACACCACTTTCCTGTGTCATTTGAATTTGTGGTGTTGTTATTTTCTTGCGCCTTCGACGAGTTGTCTTGGGTCATCTCACCTTGTCTTTGTCCTTTGTTCTTTGGATTCATAGATCCAAAGTCTCGCTTCTTCTATTTAAACTTCTTCTTGATCTTGACAGTGTATTGATACGCCGTACTAAGCAAGGAGATGTCGAGGAACTCCATTTAGTCCTAGATGTAGCTATGTAGCCAGGCATGGTACTTGAGTACCAAATGTTTCTCAGAATCCTTGATGCCCAACTTCATGCACAGGGTATGAAAAACATTGGTAAACTCTGGCACATCTTGGTTCCTTCCCTCCCGCAGCATGGTTCACTTTATGTATTTGTCCTCATAGCTCCCAACGAGGTAGTACTACTTCTTGATGGCGTCTCAGAATGAATTCCAAGTGGGAGCGGCTAAAAACAGTGAGTTCGTACTTTCATCCTTTTACTCACAATAAGTTTCCCACCAGTCCTTGACGTGGGGGGCTGCTTTGAGAAGAGTGAAAATAATATTTTCCAGCTGGAAAAATCATGAACAGAGAAATACTCTTCTAGCATATTTAACCATTTATCTATGACATCCACATCTATCTAACCCTCGAATATGGGAATTTCAAAGTTAACTTGTACCTTCAATGGTGTGGCATTTCTAGAGTAGCTATTAGATGTGTCGCCCCTCGATAGCCACTAAAGGATCTGGGAAAATTTATCCATCATCATGTTCCTTTGTCACTCGAGGGCTTCTTCGAGCAATATTTTGATAGGATATCCTGCCCCCTCATCTTTATTTTCATCTGCCATGGGTGGCTGTCGAGATTTGCGAGGCTGGTCTTGCAAAGGTTATACCAGTTCAAGCCCTAACTCCTTATAGCTCGACCTCGTTGGGGACATGCAAAGAAAAACAGAGAAAGAGCTTACTGCTTTGATACCACTGATCCGGATTTATGCAGGAACGCAACAAATTATAGAAATAAACATAAATATAGAGGTGCCACAGAAATAACACTTCCTTTGATTAATATCAAATAATGAAATATGCTTACAAATAGTATGGAAATGAGACTAGCTCGAAAATGGTAGCTTATCTCTAAGAAGAGATGTGGTGGCTACATGCCGCTGAACTCCATTACAATGAGGCTCAAGGGCCTTTCTATTATTGAACGATAAGAGAAAACCCTAAACAACCAAAACTCTAACCCGAGGAGATGTAACACCAAGATTTTATGGGCCTCGTTGGGATTAGTTGGACAACCAACTTCTCAGGGTCGTGACTTGGTCATTTCATCAAATTCCCTCATCACATGGGGAAACTTCTGCTAAATTTGGTTCCTGGTGACCCACTTTCCTTGGTGAAGAAGTCACCTTGCTTTGACAAGTTAATAGAGTTGCATATGATGTTGAAAGGTATCATTTGTCTTAGTGTCCATAATACGATCCACTTTAGCCTATTAAATGTAGTCAGGATTGAGTTTTGTGGGGGATAATTGCTCGAATTCCATAAAGATGTCCAATAGAGGTGGAAAATATGGTCGAAACAACCCCACATTAAATACTTAGTGCAAGCCAAGGAAAGTGGGAATACTTAATTCAAAATCATTCTCACCCATAGCCTTTATGATTATGTAAGGACCATATAAGAATGTTTTGAACTTCCTATGGGGGAATGTGAGGTGCTCTTTCTGTAAATGTAACCACTCCTTATCACCAACCTGAAACGTATGTGGAACCCTGTACTGGTCATGTTGATGTATGTACCTGGCATTAGCATTTGGAAGGATATCATGGACCTATTATTTGAGGTGTTGGATCCATTTAACAAATTTGACTACCTTATTTTTCGTGACCTAATCATGGGAGGAATCTATCACTAAAGGTGCAATGTGAATAGCTATATCAATTGGGACCAATGGTTGGAACTCCAAGCATACTTGAAAAGAACTATGACCAATCGTGTTGTAGAGGGATCTATTATGGCTATGCTAAACATATGGAAGGCTTTTGTCCCATGTACATGAATGCTTAGAGTTGCACAAGAACAAGATGTGCATAATCTTCTCATCAACCATTTTGATTTGTTCATATGATTGGGGATAAAATATAGTGGATATGTTCAAGTAGGTATCCATGAGAGACGATAGGCTAGGCCAAAAGGTATTGAGGAATCTACTATCCCTATGTGAAAAAATGGTCCAAGTTAATCCAAAATGAACCCACACATGCTCAATGAATATTTTAGTGGTGGCTTCAACTATGATGCCGTATTGCAAAGTGCTAAAATGACCATCTTAGGGAATCAATCAATAACCACAAAAACACAAACATTACCATGCTGAGTAGATATAAAACCTAACATGTAATCAGATACTAACTCCCAAGTCTGGTTTAGTGTAGGTAGAGGAATATATGACCCATGCTTCTTAATGGCTAGTTTAGAAATGGCACAAGTAATGCATAATTTGATATACCACACCAAAATCCCCTGCCACCCAACTATAGTGTTCCTCCTAATTCATATTGGCATGCTCAATTTAAGGAATGGAAAGGTGGCCCAAGTAGCACAAGAGTGCATCCTAGAGGTGGAAGCTAAGAACTTGTTTTCCTATGATTAAAATCTAGTATATAGTAGCAAATTCAGTAATTATGGCCACCTAGAAGTCTCATGCCCACAAGAGTTAAGAATCGTGGTTAGAGCCACAACTGGGGGCTAATTGTGGTAGCATGTGACATTATTGGTGCTACCTTTCTTGTAAATGATTTTCAAGAAAAATATTTGTAAGTATGTGGGCCATTTTTTATGGAAATAATTATGTAACTTTCGTTGCATCTACCTAAATTATTTAGGTATGCAATTAATGTGAATGATCATCTCCTTCCCCTAAATATAATTATTCCATTGCCGATATGCATGTATGATGGCATACATATCCTTGTCATAGGTGGGGTATCTTTAGATAGTATCAAAGAGTGTTTCAATGTTGTAGGCCATCAGATGTCCTTGTTGAGTGAGGACTACATGAATAGTGTGGTTAGAGAAATTTGTCTCGGTCAAAAATGGTTGTTGTAGAGTTGGTAGTGTGAGGACTAGTGTAGAGAAAAGGCAATGTTTTATATTCATGAATTCCTTTTGTTGTGACTAAAACCAGGAGAAAAAATATTTTAC
Organism: Pinus tabuliformis; assembly: GCA_031772625.1. Classification (NCBI taxonomy): domain Eukaryota; kingdom Viridiplantae; phylum Streptophyta; class Pinopsida; order Pinales; family Pinaceae; genus Pinus; species Pinus tabuliformis. The sequence continues at coordinate 314,306,350 of CM062819.1, read as the reverse complement.
TCCACCCTTGGTCACCTAACCTAAGGACCAAGTGATATAAGACAACCCTATAATGAACCTTCAGTAGAAGTTAGCAAGGACCAAGAAGTTATGAAGCTCTGTTAAAGTCATCAACATTGGGAAATCTCAAATGACTTGGATATTGGCTAGGTCAACATGCACCCCATGTTCATCCATAATGTATCCCAAATATTGAATTTTCTACATTCCAAATGAGCACTTCCCTAAATTTTCATACATTAGAGGAAATTTCAGTGTAAAATTGGCCTCATAAGGAAAAATAATAAAATAATAGTTAAAATAATAAAATAATAATTATGAATTTTGGAGGGAAAATAATAAAACTAATTTTTTTAATTGGATTTTTTGTTTATCTCCTTATATTTTTACTCAAATTTCAAGTGTAGACACTTGTTGGATGCGGAATTAAATTTCACATCCAAAAAATACCCATTTTGCATACCTTTGAGAAGGTTGACATTGATAAAAAATGAAGATACATTAAAAAGACATGTTACACACCTTTTTAATGTATCTTCAATTTTTATCAATGTGGGTATTCTCAAAAGTATGCATAGTGGGCACATGTTTAATGTGGAGTTCAATTATGCATCCAACGACTGCCTACACTTGAAATTGAGTGAACTTATAAGAAGGTAAGTAAAAAATACAATTAAAAAGTAGTTTTTCTTATTTTCACTCCAATATATTTACATGTACCTCTTTTTAAATTTAAAGAGTTTTGATTGGTTTACATATTATGACATGGAAATTGCATGAAAATTTCATGGGCACTTTTAGGCTGAGATTTCTTCTAATGCAACCTATGTTTTTGTGGGGTGTTTAAGACCTATTGAATGTGTTGCAAATGTTATGCCTAAGTTCTGCTAAAGAAGAGGATGTCATCCAAATATACAACCACAAAAGAGTTTGTGTGTTAGAAAATTATATATTATAGAGCAATGGAACACATAAAATATATTGTAGAAATATAAACATAGAAAACACATAAAACAAGAGAGACACGGATATACGTGATTCACCTAATTTGGGCTACGCCCATGGAGAAACAGCGAGTCCTTCCTTTGATATTATCCAACAAACTGAAGAGATACAACCTACATCGACTCCATTGTAATTCCCTCTTCTCATTCATACAATCTCCTCTATCTTTCTCACTCATAATATATGATCTACATAGACGCAATACAATTTCCTCATATATAGTGAGGGGTTTCCTTCTAGGGAAAAAAAACCCTAAATTAAACATAACTTCTACCGTCAGATCTTCGCCTAATGAACGGCCTAGATTGACTACTAAATTACAACATTTTACATCTATTTTTAGCTTCGGGGGGGGCTCCCAATGATCGCAGTCGCCCCACCCTAGGCCCCCCTTGCAGCATAAATTTTACGAGCGGCGTTGCCGCCACATTATGAACTGGGATCCAATGTGGCGATACCTCTAAATAAAGAACATAATCGGGCTCCACAGCCAACAATCTCCCACTTGGAGACTTATTATAGCAATCCATTGCTGCTTCATTTGCTGGAAAATGACTCCACTTTGGACCTGGTTGTTTCTCATATTCTTCATCATACTTGAAGACCAATTGAAACTGAGTAGAATCTCAGTTTCTCCCTGGTTACAACTTTTGTTAACATATCTACAAGATTCTGGCTAGTGTGTATCTTTTCTAGCTTCAACTGTCCATATTTCAATGTTGACCGTATGAAATGGTACTTGAGCTGTATATATTTAGTCTTGGAATGAAATGAAGAGTTCTTTGCAAGATGTATGGCACTCTGGCTGTGACAGTATAACCTACCCAGCTCCTACTTCTTATCAAATTCATCCAGAAATCTTTGTAACCAAATCATTTCTTTATTAGCCTCAATAGGAGCAACATACTATGCTTCCATTGTTGAGAGTGCAACAACACTTAGCAGTTTTGAGACCCAGCTAAAAATTGTTCCTCCTACAGTAAACGCATACCTTGTTGTGCTCCTCCTGTTATCTCTATCACCCGCCATATCTGCATCAACATATCCCTATAGAGCAATGTTTGAACCACCAAAGCATAATGCTTGATTTGTGGTACCTCTCAAATACCTTAGAATCCACTTCACTGCCATCCAATGTTCTTTTGTTGGATTGTTCATGTACCTTCTTACAACTACCACTGCATGTGCAATATCAAGCCTTGTGCAGACCATTGCATACATTAAGCTTCCAATTGTTGATGCATATGGAACTTTAGACATATAATCCATTTCTTCCTGAGTCTTGGAACACACCTCCTTACTTAGTTTGAAATGGCTAGCCAAAGGTATACTAACTGGTTTTGCATTCTGCATATTAAACCTTTTCAACACCTTTTGTATGTACTCACTCTAAGACAATGTTAATTTGCAATTCTTCTTGTCTGTAGTTATTCTCATACCAAGGATTTGTTTTGTAGCTCCCAAATCCTTCATTGTAAATGAGTTTGCCAATTTTCTTTTGAACACATTTATTTCCTACATGTTAGAATGTGCAATAAGCAATTCATCTACATACAATAACAATATAATATAGCTTCCATCAGTTTTCCTTTTTAGATAAACACAATGATCAAAGTGACATCTATCATAACTTTGTTCAGACATGGTTTCCTTTCTGCATGGTTTCCTTTCATTTCATGGTTTCCTTTCTGCATTCTGTGCTTGATTTCCTGTTTTTCTGAGCCTCTGGGGTTTGATGGGGTCGCTCTGCCATCAGCACACCTAGTGCACTCGAAACCTGCGCTGAATGTCAAGCAGCATGAAGGCAGTTTGACCTTCAACGCAGGTGGAACACTGGGCAGGTGCACTGGGCGTAGAAAAAGAGTTTTGTTGCACAGTTTTTGATGAAAATTTTGTCAGTTTCTCATCAAATCCAGGATCTAACTCCTCTCATGTTTGTTTTTCAGAGATATTGGAGCAAAATGACCCTTACATGGCGAGAACGAGAACATGAAGAAGAGGACATGATTGCCCTACATGATCCGGTTACGGTGAATGCGCTGCGGAACTGTGGCCTGCTGAAGTTCTTCCGCATCTCTAGCATGAGACAACATATCAGCCTACTGGAATATTTTCTCGATGCTTGGGATCCTATCAACCAAGTATTCCATATTAGGGGCAAATCCATCCCCTTGACTACAGTAGACATTTACTTCTTGACCGGCTTGTCGAGGCGGGGTGCCCCCATCTCTTTGTCAGGTTCGGCCCAAGGGAGTGACTTTGTGAGAGATTATGTCCGCCAGTATTGCAGGGAAGGATCTCAGCCGAGTAAAGATGGCAAGATCATTATCCGTGAGGTTGCTGACAGGTCCCTTAGGTCTATCCTGTACACTATCGGTAGGATGGCCGGTAGTGCGTCTCTTCATGTGGCCAACAGATCCTATGTGCAGCATGCCTTGGAGTGCCTCCAACCGAAAGTATTCAACTGGTGTGATGCAGTACTTCTTCAGATGAAAAGTCAGTTGATCAAGGTAAAGTACGGGAAGTTGAAGAACTTTGGGTTTGGTTCTATTTTGACCGCCTTTGCTTTGGAGATGATACCACTGATGCAGCCACAGTACATTGCACTCGACTTGCCTTCTCCTACTGAACCACGCATGCAGAGATGGGTTGATCACATGTCTAGGCATGCTGGCCAATCTCAGATTTCTTTCTCTGATACCTTATTCAGGTGGTTTGAGCATCAGGAGATGGTCTATTCCGAGTATCCATATGTTGGCATGGACTTCCAGGGTGATCCGGATTTGGTACTACCGGATGGCGAGCAGTGGGGCATTATTGGTAAAATGTTCGACCATATCACTGTTTACTGTTTTTATTCATAATTTCCTTGTGCTTTATTCTATCAAGACTTTAATCAAACTCATGTGTGCATGCAGATGTTGGTCCTGTTTGTCCAGCAGTTCGCCTGAGAGCGCCAGCCGCTGCCCCAGCAGGAGAGGTTGCTGGGAGGGTTATTCTTCATGACCTTGATGTGGCCGAGACCCTCACAGCTGTGTAGGAGTAGGTTGGGAGCCTTACTCTCGGCATTCTAGACGTGAGGATCGAAGAGTTACCTCTACAGTTGCAGCGGCATACTACTGGTGTGCCTAGACGATGGACTCGTCTCTTACGCATGATTGCACAGGCCGTGACGTGCTATCATGAGCATCACTAGACTAGGGTGCCCCCTTGCATTTTGAGTTTATGGGTCATGTGACCGATTTTGTCTTGGTTACAGAACATTATATGTAAACCATAAACAGCTTATATATATATATATTGATTTTCGGGGTTTTATTCTGGTTGGGTTATGTGATCCACATGTACAACATTGATGATGTGTTTCTTTTTATAAATGTCACAAATGTCTATCTAACACATAGTTCGCTAATGAGTCGGTTAATGTGTTTAAGTTTCTGGAAATATATTGGTATTGAATTAAATCAAATTGTCTTTCCAAAATCTTAACCCTTAGGAACATGCGATAAATGGCTGGATTTTGGACGGAATATATACCATTGAGTTGTATTATTACGAGTTGTGAGTCTAGCCTAACGATTAGTCGGCGTATACCATGGGTGATGGCATCAGAGAGCAGTTCTATCAACGCGCTATACTCAGCGATGTTATTCGTTGATTGCCCAATACATACACCTCTGAAACTTACTAACGTGCCGCTTGGATCAAAAATGGCCCAGGCAGCGGAGGACAGGTTTCGCGAACTACGACTCGCTCCGTCGACATATCCAACACATGTCTCCAAAAGGTTTGACATCTGCAATAAATGTAAAAGGGTGGATTACTCAACCAAAACAAACACTTTAGCGAAAACAAAATACAACAAAAGCATACTGGTTAGTATTTAAGCATAGTAACGCTTGAGGTACAACCCATTACGGGGTTGCACCAGTGGAATTCCGTCATAATCCATTAACTCGTAGGCTCCTTTCGCTAACACTCATTTAACAATATAGGGGCCCATCCATAAAGAATTAAATTTACCTACTCCCAATTTATCGGATTCTTGGTCGTAAAGCAAGACCAAGTCACCTTCTGAGAAGACACGGGGTTTGACATTTTTGTCGAACTGCGCCTTGACTCGTTTCTTATGGGCTTCGTTAGCCAAAGCGGCATCACGACGGGTTTCATCCAATTGGATTAATTCCAAGAAACGAGCCTCTTCTTCTCAAGTTCTGGGGAGGAGATCAATTGCGAGTTTAAGAGACGAGATTTCGCATTGGACTGGTAAGACCGCTTCTAGGCCATACACCAGTTGGAAAGGTGTGAACCCGGTCGCATTCCTTACCGACGTTCGGTAAGCCCACAAGGCTGAGTACAGGATTTGGTGCCACCTTCTTTTGTGAACCCCAATCATCCTTTGCAACATACGCTTCAGGACCTTGTTGATCGCTTCAACTTGTCCGTTGGCTTGCGGATAATACGGGGTAGAGCTGTCGTGAGATAGCCCTAGCTTGGCAGCTAATTCAACCATCGTACCCTAAACATGCGATCCATGATCCGTAACTATAGCCTGTGGTACGCCGAATCTGGCGACTACATGATTGAAAAAGAAAAGGGCAGTTGTTTCACCAGTGTTATCCAATGTAGGCATCGCCTCGGTCCATTTGGTAAAATAGTCAACGGCGACTATAATATACCCATGCCCCCCGGTCGAGGTGGGGATACATTTCATGAAATCGATGCCCCATTTGGCGAAAAGCCCAACAACAACTATTGGATGTAAAGGTATGAGTGGTCTTCTGGTTTTTCTATCAAAAATTTGACAAGCATGGCAACTTCTGACTGCGGTTATGCAATCTTTGAACATGGTTGGCCAGAAGTATCCTGCTCATAAGATTTTTTGTTCTGTAGCATATCCAGATTGATGTCCCCCACACGCGCCTGAATGACACTCATTCAGGGCTTTTTCGGCCTCCTCATGGGTGAGGCACCTTCTCAAAACTGTATCGATACCACGACAGTAAAGCGTATCACCGACGATCATGTAGTCTTTTGCTTGGTATCGTATACGTTTCTGTTCTGAGTGAGAGGTGTTAGGCCTGAACTTTTGGGTTTGGAGATAAATTATTATATCTCCATACCACTCATTGCTTGTAGATATCAGAAACAAATTCTCGTCCACGATTGATTCTTCGGATGTTTCATCGTTGGACGATGATGGGAGATCGCACAATAATTCTGCGAAAACTAGAGCTTTCTTTGATTTGGATTTTACGAATTCCAGATCAAACTCTTGAAGGATTGCTATCCATTTTGAATATTTGCCCCCCAGCAACTGTCACGACAATATATACGTCATGGGATTGCAATCAGACAAAATGGTAGTTTTCCAAAAGAGGACATAGTGTCGAAACCTTTGTATCGCTTGAACAGCTGCAAGCGCTAGTTTTTCAACATAAGAATATTTACTTTCTGTATCATTTAAGTTTCTACTTAAATAATATATAGGGTGTTCGATTCCATCGACTTCTTGAACTAAAACCATTGCGATGGTCGTATCTGCTGCAGCCAGATACAGGTTAAAGTCTCTTTGATAATCGGGTGCGTACATTAATGATGCTTTTATTAAGGAATCCTTTAAAGCATCAAAGGAAGCTTGCACAACCTGATCCCAGACGAAGGGTACCTCCTTTTTCAAAAGACGTGTATAACCTTTAGCAAGTTCGGCGTAATTTGGAATGAACCTCCTCAGAAAGTTTGCTTTTCCTTGGAGTTTCTGAATCTGAAGCAAATTTGAAGGTGGAGGCAAATTGATGACTGCCTGGACCTTAAGGGTTGAGACGAATCCCATCCTTTGAGACTGCAAAGCCAAGTAAACGACCAGAACTAACGCAAAATATGCATTTGTGCGGATTGAGTCGTGTAGAGCCTCAACTTTACACTTGATTATCCACCATTACCTACAGTTTTCCCTCATTCATCTCTCACTTTTGCCTCATTTTCCTTGCAAACCAACCCAGATCATTACATTATATGACTTTAAGCATGATTAAGGAATTTTGCTAATGTGTGACTGTTTTGTTTAGATTTTGACATATTTACAGGCATTCCGCAGCCATCTGCTGATTCCGCAGCCATCTGCTGATTCCGCAGCCATCTGATGATCCCGCAGCCTTTTTGTTAATCTCAAGGTTCCACGTGTCATTTTCCCAAATGAGCCACATGGGCACTTAGGAATCAAGGTGCTCGAGGTTCCTGTGCTATCTGTTCAGCCATCCACATCATCTGTACCTCTGGTCAACGAGGGTCAAGTTACGGTCAACAAAGGCAGCTTAACGGTGATACGTAAGCTGTTGGGTCACGTCAGTTCAAACGGTGACTTGTCCATCTTATGCAGGCCGTGGGGGACATAATCCAACTCTGGATTCAATGCCCATAACGACCAGAACCTCCAGCTCATCCACGCAGACTTATGACGTGTTATGAACCTTAATTACGCATGACAGTTAGTTGTTTTTCAGTTTTAGCTGTACGCATTAGGCCGTCTTTCAGATGCCTATAAAACTAGTGTTTGCATACGCTTAATGTTACTTTTTAGTTGCTGCATTTTATAAACTTGTTATCATTTTAGTGCATTCGAAGACTCTGTTTTTATAGTGCTGTTCTAGCACTCTTGACTGTATTTTTCTGCACATGGAATAATAGAAGCAGTGCTGTTCTGAAGTTTACAATTCTCTGAGTCTTCTTTGGATGATATGAATGGAGGGCCCCTGTTCATGTTAGCCTTGTATAGTATTTTATGTATTTTATGTTCAGCATTTCCTTTTCTTGAAACATGTACAGCGTAATTTACTTTCATGTTATTTCATTTCCAACCTTTATTTTAAGCTGATCAGCATTGTTCTTTTGCAGGTTTTTAACCCGGGATTGATTTTGTGTTTGTGTATTTGCTTTATATCTAGTGGTAGTTTCAGTTGACAGATTCAAGTTGCTGCCTTTACTTTATTTTCATAGCTGATTTTTAGTTTTATTTCTCAAAGTGGTTTGCTAACATATGAATGATCTCTTTATCATAAAGTGTCTATCTTTTAGAGATCAGAATACTAATAACTTGCTGCTGGCTTTGGGTGCTTTGTAGACTAATATTTAACTACTTTCTAATCGTGTCTTACACAGTACTATGTGTTAGAGGCAGAGAGTTAGAAAGAGCAAAACATTATAATTAGTCTTTAAAGTAGATTTTTCTCATTTTTATCATTTCTTAGACTTATCTTTAGCTACTTCCTAATCGTGTCTTACACAGTACTATGTGTTAGAGGCAGAGAGTTAGGAAGAGATAAACTTTATCATTGGTCTTTTAAGTGATTTTCTTACCTTTTATTTGCAGCAGAATGAATGGTGTCTAATGCCATTAGAAAGTGGTTCTTTGCTTTCAAGTTATTTCAAGTTATTTATTTCCTTCAAGCTTTTCCTTTTCAGCAAGTAGTTAGAAATCACTAATCACACACTCTCACTCATCTAGAATCCACTTTACACACATCATCACTCATCTGTTTATAAATCACCACTCCATTTTAGGAAGGTAAATTAACCACAAACAACACCCCCAAACGACAAAAAGCTCTAAGAGGTTGCTTAAGTACATATAGTACACCTTCACTTCATCAGCTTACGAGCCCCGGGTTGACAATTAATGACATCAATTTAGGAACACTAAATTGACTAAACATTTTGGCGCCGTTGCCGGGGAAGTGAAATTAAGTAGCCATATTCTTAAAAAAAAAACATAAAATTTTCAGGAAAGAAGTTGATAACCTATCAAAGAATGCTCTCCTCTTGCACTGCAAGGTGATCTGGAGGATCAGAAAAGAGAAAGTTATTGATTTGATAGTTTCTTGAGTATGCTCTCTTCTTGCACCTAGAGTGAACTGGAAGATCAGAAAAAGAACTATTAACTTGACTTGAAGAAAAATAATAAAAAATGACATGCATAGAGCTAGAGATTCTAGAGGAAGGTTTTTAGCTAGAGTTCGAAGTTCAATTTTTACAAGTCCATCTGCTTCAAGGTATAGACAAGAGACAACCCCCTTATCTCCAACCGAAACTCCTAGTCCTAGAATTCCTGGAATTCAAGAGCCGAGAGTTGACTCTCCTACACCTTCTATTGAGTTTGAACCAGGAAGAGACTCTTCTCTTTCTCCTACAGGAAGACCAATTGTAATTGAGGAATTGGAATCATCTGAAGAAGAAGGAGAAATCTCTTCTCATTCACCTTTTGTAGAGGAACCAGAAGATTTTGAAATCCCTAGGAGAATCATCATGGCAGAGGAAGAAGGAGGAGGTAGAGGTAGAGGTAGAGGAGGAGGAGGAAACAACAATAACAATAATGGAGGTAGAGGTCCCATTGGAGGAGGAAATAGAAATGGGGATAATTCATTTGGGTTCCCCATTGTTAATGAGGATTCCCGAGCCACCATGAAAAACATATCACCATCTGTCCTCCCTAACTTCCATGGGTTAAGGACTGAGGACCCTGAAACATTCTTATTTGAGTTTGAAGTGGTGTGTCGAACTTATGACTACCTGGATGACTCCCAGAAACTCAAGTTTTTCCCTTCAACACTGAAGGATCAAGCTTTGAAATGGTTCATGGGGTTACTCACTCAATCCATTAGGACTTGGGATGAAATAAAACAGACATTTTTGGATAGGTATTTGGACTATTGTATGCCTACTAATCACAAGGACAAGGTTTTTAAAATGATACAAAAAGAAGATGAGAGCCTAGAAGATTTACTTGAAAGATTTCAATATAACTTGAAAAGAGCAAAAATGAGTACCTTGGATGAAGAGACCTTAAAAGCCCTCTTATTAAAAGCCATTAGGGATGAATGGATAGACATCTTAAACATGATGGGGAAAGGGGATATTTCTCAGCTTTCACTCAATGATATAGCAGAACTTTGTATCCATCTCTCAAGGGGCAAATCAAAAACTCAAAAAGGGCCTAGAGATCCTTCTCTCCTTAGGGAAAATAAATCTACAACAGGATCAGTGAGTAGGGCTGAAATCGGCAGTATGCTTGATGAATTTAAAACTGACATCTTAGGGAGTCTTAGTGAACAACTTGATACCCTTAAGATTCACAATAAACAAAAAGCAGAATCTGAGGCTTTGGCTATCTTTTGCCCGAAATGTAGAAAGAAACATGCTTTAAGGGAATGTCCCTTAGATGCACACGTTGTAGAAACATGTGTAATTTGCTCAGAAACTCATGAGACCAAGGATTGTCCTTCAATTCCTGGCCTCAAAACAGTCTTTCAAGAGGATCCAGATACACTTGAATCTCTCTGTTTTATTGCAAGGAGACCTTGGCAAGGACAACAGAATCAAGGGTTTAACAACTCTATGAATTCTCAATCCCAACCAAATTGGAATCCTTGGCAACAACCTTGGCCTCAACCTCAAAATTCTTTTCAAGCATGGATGCAAAGCATGCAAAATCCTTATAGGAGATTTGCTCAATTCTATCAATATCCTCCATCATTTCAGAATCAGCAAGCTCCACAACTTCCAAACCAAGGTCAACAACTATCATTGCCATACCCTCAACAACAACAACCTCCTCCACAAAATCAAAATTCTCAACTATCACTTCAATCCCAGCAGAAATCAAATCAACTTCCCTCTCAGCCATTACCAAATCCAAATAATAGGAACCCTCAAAATTCTTACATAATGGAAGGTCAACCATTCCCTACCTATATGGTTGTTCCTCTCAATGAAGTACAACTCAGATCAGGTAGAATCTTAGATCAACCTTCTACAAGTATTCAACAACCAAGCATTTCTGAGGAAGAATCTCTCAAAGTCAATAAAGGTTCTGAAGTATCACTTCAAAACCAAAATATCCAAAAAGAAAAAGAAAAAGAATCAACCTCTACAACTCCCATAGTTGAGCAACCTACACCTTTAGCTACACCTCCTTTTCCTGAAAGATTGCAAATTGACAAAGGGGTGGAAAAGCAGATATGGGTGCTTGACTATAGTTTCCTAGATGAATTGAAGAATGTTTGTATCAAGATCCCCTTGTTACAAGCCATTAAAGAAATTCCCATTCTAGCGAAGACAATAAAGGAGTTGAGTTTGAAGAAAACAGGAAAAAGAATCAGAGATACTAAAAGGATACATCTAGTTGGGAAAATTGCAGACATAATGATGGGTAAGATTACCATGCAAAAATATGTAGATCCCGGTAGCCCTATTGTCAAAACTCATATTAATGGGGTTGAAATCCCAAATACCCTGATTGACTTAGGAGCCGCGATCAACATCATGAGTAGACAGACCATGGATCAGTTAAAGCTTCCTAACCTTCTCTTTACACCTACTTTGCTGCAGCTTGCAGATAGATCAACCATTAAACCTGATGGTGTATTGGAAGATATTCCAGTCTCTCTAGATTCTTGGAAATATCCAGTTGATTTTATGATTTTAACTCCCAAGAACAATCTAGGAGGACATCCTCTTATTTTACGAAGACCTTGGCTGGCCACAGCTGATGCTTTCATAAACTGTAGGTCTGGGGACATGTATATCTCAGATGGTAATTCCACCAAGAAATTCAACTTGTATCCCCCAGCAAAAGCTATAACAGAAATAGGAGAAGATGAATGGGTAGAGGATGAAGCTACTATTCAACCTATTCTAACCATCTCTGAGATTAGTGAAGACAGTCAAATTCGAAATACATTAGAAAATTTTGAAGTATCTCTAGAATATGACTCTACACATTTTCAGATAGATGCGGATATTGAATATCTCTCCTCTAGACAGATGTCTCTCTTCTCAATGGAAGAGTTTGGTAGTTCTATAGTTGAAATCCTTCCAGGAAAAACATTGAACATTAACAAAAACTTGGGAAGACCACAACAAGAAGAATTAACTAAACTGTTGCAAAAATATTCCACTGCCTTTGCATGGGAATACACTGACATGAAAGGAATCGATCCTAAGACTTGTATTCATCACATCTACATTGAAGAAAATAGCAGACCTATTAGGAAACCACAAAGAAGGATGAATCCAAACCTTAGGGAAATCGTGAAAGAAGAACTCCAGAAATTGCTCAAGGTAAACTTCATTTACCCCATTTCAGATAGCCAATGGGTTTCTCCCTTGGTTATAGTGCCCAAAAAGAATGGTAAATGGAGAGTTTGCATTGATTATCGAGAATTGAACAAGGCAACCTTAAAGGATCATTTCCCTCTACCTTTTATTGATCAGGTACTAGACACTTTAGCAGGTAAAAAGTATTTCTCATTCTTGGATGGTTTTAGTGGGTATAATCAAATTCAGGTAGCACCTGAAGATCAAGACAAAACCACATTTACTTGTCCTTGGGGAACTTTTGCCTACCGAGTACTCCCTTTTGGATTGTGCAATGCACCCGCTACATTTCAAAGGGTTGTATTAGGAATCTTTTCAGATCTGATTCATGATTGTGTAGAGGTATACATGGACGATTTCACAGTTTATGGTAATACATTTGAAGAAGCTTTGGAAAATTTGGAAAAAGTACTGGTAAGATGTAAGGAAACAAATCTTTCTTTAAGTCATGAAAAGTGTTTTATGATGTTTACTGAAGGGATTGTTTTAGGACATCATATTTCCGGAGATGGGATTAAGGTTGATAGATCCAAAGTTGAAGTCATCTCTAAGTTACCTGTTCCAAATTGCCAGAAGGATGTTAGAAGTTTTCTTGGGTTTACGGTACATTACAGAAGATTTATTGGAAACTTCACTAGGATAGCATCTCCTCTTTTTAAATTGCTTACCAAAGACTGTGAGTTTAAATGGGATCCTGAGTGTCAATCTGCCTTTGAAGATTTAAAGACTAGAATATCTGAATCACCTATCTTAAGGGGGCCAAATTGGAAACTCCCTTTCCACATTTCTACTGATGCTTCAGATACAGCTCTAGGAGTTGTTTTGGGACAAAAGGATTTGATCCCTTATGCCATTTATTACACAAGTAAGAATTTGACTCCCACTGAGTTAAATTATACTGTTACATAAAAAGAGTTCTTAGCTGTGGTACATGCGATCAACAAGTTTAGACACTACATCACCGGCTATGAAACCTTTGTCCACACTGATCACTCTGCCATAAGATATTTAATGAACAAACCTGTCACTAATGGTAGAGTTACAAGATGGCTTTTACTCTTACAAGAATTCAACATTACTGTGTTAGATAGACCTGGAAAACAAAACACCGTAGCTGATTTCTTGTCTAGAATCCAAAACACTAATGAGGATTCTCCAGTAGAAGATAAGTTTCCAGATGAATACTTGTTTGCAGTGACTACCAAGACTCCTTGGTATGCAGATATGGCTAATTATCTTGTTACAGGGAAACTTCCTCTACACTTATTTCCTAATGAGAAAAGGAAAATCATTCAGGAGAGTGCACATTATTCTTGGATTTCTAATGAATTGTTCAAAACAGGGCCAGATTGTATAATCAGAAGGTGTGTTCGGGAAGATGAAATGTCTGACATCCTTAAGGCATGTCATGATGAACCATGTGGCGGGCACTTTGCTGACAAGAGGACAGCCTATAAAATCCTTTCTCTAGGATATTATTGGCCTTCTCTCTTTAAAGATGCAAAGCAGTATGTTAGAAGGTGTGACAGCTGCCAAAGAGTTGGGAAACCAACTCCTTCAAATGAAATGCCTCTACAGCCTCAGGTATGCATCGAACCCTTTGAGAAATGGGCTCTAGATTTCGTTGGACCAATTAATCCACCATCAAAGCAAAATAAATATATACTGGTTTGTACTGATTATGTTACTAAGTGGGTAGAAGCAAAAGCATTGCCTTCTGCCACTGAAAATTCAGTTGTTCAATTTCTTTTTGAGGATATTTTCACTCGTTTTGGTGTCCCAAGGGAAATTGTGACAGATCAGGGCAGCCAGTTTACATCTAAATTGATGGAGAAGCTGATGGAGGAATATAAGATCAAGCACAGAACATCCACTCCCTACCATCCGCAATCCAATGGCCAAGTGGAATCTACCAATAAAGTTCTTGAAGGCATTATCACCAAGACTGTTCATCTTCATAGAAGAGATTGGGCAGAAAGGCTCCTTGAAGCCTTATGGGCCTATAGGACTACATGGAAGAACACAACAGGACATTCTCCCTATGAACTTGTTTATGGGAAGGAAGTCCTGCTCCCCATTGAGTTCCAAATCAAGACCTTCAAGATGGCAGTCCAATTGGGAATGAGCCTCTCAGAAGCTCAAAGACACAGAATGGACCAGCTAAATGAGCTAGATGAAATAAGACAAGATGCAATTCTAAGGACCGATCTAGTTCAGCACCAAAGATCTAAATGGCATGATCGTCATATCAAAGAAAGAAAGTTTCAGAAAGGAGATTGGGCTCTATTGTTTGATTCAAAGTTCAAAGACTTCAAAGGAAAGTTTCAAACTCATTGGCTTAGGCCATATGAGATTGATGAAGTCTTTAGCAATGGAGCAGTTCGAGTGAAAACTATTGATGAATTTCATACTCCTCTTATTGTGAATGGCCATCGCTTGAAAATCTACCAAAAGCCATTCTCAAAAGAAGAGTTTGTCAAATTGTTTAAAGAAGATTCTGCAATCAGGTTGGTGGAGAAGGATTCTTCTCCTCCATCAGCCTAATCTTTGGTTTTTGAAAAAAAAAAAGGAAAAAAAAAAGAAAAAAAAAAGAATAAATGTATGAGCCTGAAAACCAATCTCTGATTGGCAGTCTCATGCAGAAAACCTGAGGTGAAAATCAGGGTCACCTGACACCTCATGTTTTCCAACAAAAAAAAATCTCTCTCTCATCCACCTCATTCACCATCTCATCACTTTCACTTCACCTCATTTCTTTCCATCCATCCATCCATTCATTAATCCATTCATTACATTTCACTCCATCAATAAAGTCATTTTTTTAGACAACTAAAGTTATTTTGTGCAGCCGGATGGTACCACTGCAGATTCTGCAGCTATCTGGAGATTCTGCAGTCATCTAACGATTCCGCAGCTCTCTGCACCTGCATAAAAAAAAAAAGCACAGTCTGTTTGAAAAGAAATGTACAGTTCAGAAGTCATCAACAATAAGTGGAAAAGAGTCATGTAACAGCAATTAAACCATGAAGGGTTAGTGGGAAATAATCAAAGGCAATCCAAGCGCGGACCTGAGGTATGATCTAAAATCCTAAACTTACGGTTATCTCATTTTGCAAAGTTTCCGGGGTTATGTTTCTTGCCATTTAATGTAATGATTACCAGTTTTTATCCATCATGCGACCAAAAAATCCACATATCTCCCCACTCATCGGTCATGGTTCATCACGATTTTGAAACTGGATTGCGGCTGCTCTTCCATTAAGGTTTTCGTACCTAAGTGACGTAGACTGCTGTACTACGTCTCTCTAAGTCATAATCCCGCAGCCAAGTGTAGACCTATGACCGAAGCCTAAGGACCTAACCGTTTATACCCATCATTTCATAATCCTCCTACGCTCGTATCACTCCATTCACGTTGTTTCATTTCCATATTTCCCTTATTCTGTTGTGCTCACTACGCTGCTACCTTAGCCATACTCTGTTTCACGTCTTCCTCTCTGCTAATTCTGGTTATCAGTGTTACGGCTGTTACATTAGAGCCGTAAATTTACGGTGTTAAGGCCACTGTTGAAGCCGTGTAACCTTTTGATTTAGAACAGAGCCGTAAATTCACTATGTTAAGGCCACCGTTGAAGCCGTGTAACCTCCCTTTTCCAAAAGTTTTAAGAAAAGAGCCGTAGAGCCAATGGGTAAACTCTTGAGAGTAGAACCCGAGGGTTCAAAATTTCTAGAGGGATATCCTCAAGTTAAAGACGCTTTGCAGAAAGCAAACTGGCTCCAATGCATCCAGAAATTCAGAGGTTACCACAGAGATGTTACGAAGGCCTTTGCACGTTCCTTCAGAGATAAAGACAATCAAGTGGAGATAGGGGACCTGAAGTTTACAGTCACTGAGAGCAGCATAACACAAGCCACTTCACTTCCACAAACTGGAGAAATATGGTTTAAAAACCGATCAGTACAAGACTAACAGTGGAAGCAAATCTTGAAGAACCCAGGTATGGATACCAGCATTTTTACAAAAGGGATTCCTGTTACTTATGTCAAGGAAGAATGGACAACTTTACTGTTATTAGTGCAAAAATTCTTTACTTGTGAGGGAAGGTTTGGAGTCTTATATGTTTACCATGCCAAAGTCATGATGCATTTCTTAGGAGATGATATTAACCTTCCATATTTTCTATTCTCAAGTCTTAGAAAAATGTGTTCAATTGCCCAAAGGAACCCAACAAACATTGAATCACATCTATGTCATCATGGTCTTGTTAAAATGCTAGTTGAGGAATAGTTGAAAGCAAAAAGAGATACCTGGGAGAAATTTCTTGTGAGAAACCATTTTGAGGAAGCAGGAGAAACCTCTGTGCCTAGAAAGAGTAGAAGAAAAAGAAAAGAGGCTACTCATGAAACTGTTATCCAAGAAGAAACTGTCCAAGAACAGATTGAAGAAGAAACTGATGTACATCATTTTGAACATGAAATTGATCCTGAGCCTGCTGTGGACACTGATCAAACAACTCAAGGAATCATCACAGAAACCCTCTCAGAACTTGCCCAAGAAGTTGCTCAAAAGAGAAAAGAGAGTAGGATGAAACAAAAGAAAGATAAAGGCAAAGCTGTAGCTCAAGAAACTTACGCTACTCCTGAGAACTCTAGTGAAGAAGATACTCAGCCCTTAGCACAAATAATGGCCAAACTCCATGAAACTGCCCTTTCCAAGAAGGAGGAAAAACAAAAGCAAAAAGCACAAAAAGAAAAACAGAGTACCACCTCCGTGAGGAGGAGCAGCAGATTACAAAACAGAAAAGTAGGGGCCACAAAGGGTAAACAGTCATTCTTTATTGACTTGAGCACACCTCAAAAAGGTGCTACAAGTCCTGACTTGGAGAAAAGTCCTTCACACGCTGAGTATGTAGAGACCAGTCCTCCACGTGAGGAAAGTCATTTTGAGCATGAGCCTGAATTTGAACATGGATCCGAATTTCAGTATGAACCTAGCCCAAGGCGGTCACCAGAGGTTGACCCTGATCAACAGAAAGTTTATAATTACCTGGAGACGCTAGAACAAGAAGTGGCTGGGCCAAGCACTGCTCAACCCTTGGTGCAGCAAGTCCAATCACTGAAGCAGGAAATATTTGAGCTAGAGGTACTAAATCGCCACATCAAACAAGAAAATGAAAAACTGAAGATACAGGGCAATGTGGACAAGATGGTCCAAGATAACACCATGTTTCATATGGACTTGTGGCAAAAGGAAAACAAAAAGCTCAAGAAGAGATGCAGAAAATTAAACAGAGCTTTAATCAATCTGAAATTCAGGTGTTTAATGAAAAGACCAAGAGTTAATGTGGCCATACAGAGAAATAAGAGAAGGTTGGATGTCTTGGCAGAAGCATCCCAGCAGGTGGACTGAGCAATATTTTTGATTGCATGAGGACATGCAATGCCCTCGTAGTGGGGGTATGTAGAGCCTCAACTTTACACTTGATTATCCACCATTACCTACAGTTTTCCCTCATTCATCTCTCACTTTTGCCTCATTTTCCTTGCAAACCAACCCAGATCATTACATTATATGACTTTAAGCATGATTAAGGAATTTTGCTAATGTGTGACTGTTTTGTTTAGATTTTGACATATTTACAGGCATTCCGCAGCCATTTGCTGATTCCGCGGCCATCTGCTGATTCCGCAGCCATCTGATGATCCCGCAGCCTTTTTGTTAATCTCAAGGTTCCACGTGTCATTTTGCCAAATGAGCCACATGGGCACTTAGGAATCAAGGTGCTCGAGGTTTCTGTGCTATCTGTTCAGCCATCCACGTCATCTGTATCTCCGGTCAACGAGGGTCAAGTTACGGTCAACAAAGGCAGCTTAACGGTGATACGTAAGCTGTTGGGTCATGTCAGTTCAAACGGTGACTTGTCCGTCTTATGCAGGCCGTGGGGGACATAATCCAACTCTGGATTCAATGCCCATAACGACCAGAACCTCCAGCTCATCCACGCAGACTTATGGCGTGTTATGAACCTTAATTACGCATGACAGTTAGTTGTTTTTCAGTTTTAGCTGTACGCATTAGGTCGTCTTTCAGATGCCTATAAAACTAGTGTTTGCATACGCTTAATGTTACTTTTTAGTTGCTGCATTTTATAAACTTGTTATCATTTTAGTGCATTCGAAGACTCTGTTTTTATAGTGTTGTTCTAGCACTCTTGACTGTATTTTTCTGCACATGGAGTAATAGAAGCAGTGCTGTTCTGAAGTTTACAATTCTCTGAGTCTTCTTTGGATGATATGAATGGAGGGCCCCTATTCATGTTAGCCTTGTATAGTATTTTATGTATTTTATGTTCAGCATTTCCTTTTCTTGAAACATGTACAGCGTAATTTACTTTCATGTTATTTCATTTCCAACCTTTATTTTAAGCTGATCAGCATTGTTCTTTTGCAGGTTTTTAACCCGGGATTGATTTTGTGTTTGTGTATTTTCTTTATATCTAGTGGTAGTTTCAGTTGACAGATTCAAGTTGCTGCCTTTACTTTATTTTCATAGCTGATTTTTAGTTTTATTTCTCAAAGTGGTTTGCTAACATATGAATGATCTCTTTATCATAAAGTGTCTATCTTTTAGAGATCAGAATACTAATAACTTGCTGCTGGCTTTGGGTGCTTTGTAGACTAATCTTTAACTACTTTCTAATCGTGTCTTACACAGTACTATGTGTTAGAGGCAGAGAGTTAGAAAGAGAAAAACATTATAATTAGTCTTTAAAGTAGATTTTTCTCATTTTTATCATTTCTTAGACTTATCTTTAGCTACTTCCTAATTGTGTCTTACACAGTACTATGTGTTAGAGGCAGAGAGTTAGGAAGAGATAAACTTTATCATTGGTCTTTTAAGTGATTTTCTTACCTTTTATTTGCAGCAGAATGAATGGTGTCTAATGCCATTAGAAAGTGGTTCTTTGCTTTCAAGTTATTTCAAGTTATTTATTTCCTTCAAGCTTTTCCTTTTCAGCAAGTAGTTAGAAATCACTAATCACACACTCTCACTCATCTAGAATCCACTTTACACACATCATCACTCATCTGTTTATAAATCACCACTCCATTTTAGGAAGGTAAATTAACCACAAACAACACCCCCAAACGACAAAAAGCTCTAAGAGGTTGCTTAAGTACATATAGTACACCTTCACTTCATCAGCTTACGAGCCCCGGGTTGACAATTAATGACATCAATTTAGGAACACTAAATTGACTAAACAAGTCGTATCTTGTAGTGTCGGCAACGTAGAAATATCGCTCTTAAATGCTGCGGATGATCAGTCCGCTTTCGCGAATGAGCCGGAAGGTCGTCGAGGTATGGTTGAATGATGTTCTTGATGTCATGGAAGGCATAATTCATTGCCCTCTGAAACGTCGCCCCTGTGTTCTTTAAACGAAAGGGCAATTTTCGATATGCGAATGTGCCCCACAGAAAAATGAATGCAGTCTTTGACTGGTCCTGTGGGCGGATATTTATTTGATTATACCTGGAAAATCCATCCATGAATGAAAAGATTTCACATCCGGCGCATTCATCAATTATCTGGTCGATGAAGGGTGTAGGGTAGTTGTCTTTTGGACAAGCTTGATTTACATCCCTATAATCGACACACACTCTAATTGTCCCTTGTTTCTTCATAACAAGGACAATATTCGATACCCAATCGGTTAGAGGAACCGGGTAGATGAAACCAACATGGAGACGTTTTTCAACTTCTGCCTTAATGGCAGCGGATTTCTTGGGGTGCACCTGCCTGAGCCGTTGTCATACTGGTTTGACATCTGGATACATCTTAATTTCGTGTTCAACGATACTCGAGTCAATGCCTGGCATTTCATCATATGACCAAGAAAATACATCTCTGAACTCGCGAAAAAGAGCATTATATATTTCCAGTTCTCAAGGAGAACAACCTTTGCCGACATAAATATTCTCTACAACATCCGTTTTAGTCGAGATATGTATGGCTATAGTCTCTTCAATATTGGATAAGTTTCGCTCGAAATCCACCGTATTTACAGTATTTGATAGGAATTCAAAAACTGAAGGGTGATAAAGGTCATCTTGAGTATCTTCTTCATAATCAGAAAGAAGGGAACGATGGTGGTGATCATTCCATGGGGCCCCTTCAATCATCATTGCTTGTAGAATTCCTTCGTCGGTTCCATGCACTCTCGACCAAGGATCTAAAGGGGTGCCATATTCTCTAGACCTATCTACCCAAATGCTTGATGAGTGTTGATTTGGGTTCGCCTCCCATGCTAGAAACATTGATTGCTACAATATTTCTATTGGGCTTGGGGGCAAAACCATTGCATGATCCATGTTGATATCGTCTTCTGAGAACTTCGTGGAAGATATCATATTGCAAGTACCTATTGATGCTACTCCCGCCAAGTCGATTGGAGGTGGAAGAGCGAAAGTTCCCATTAGTATAGGATCTTTTACTAGGCCTACTCCGATATTCTGAAGCGAATGGGGGCTTCCATGGATCATAGGAATGCTTCCTGTAACTTGTGAACTATTGGGGAGGAAGTTTTGTTGGTCGACGATCGTAATCCCGCCTTGAAAGGGGAATGCGATTTTTCTAAAATAGGTCGACACAATAGCTGCCATGGCATAGATCCACGGTCTTCCTAGAAAGATGTTGTAATCAAGATTCCCATTGATGACTTCAACATCTATTTCTACTGTTTTTCCCCCTAGTTCAACCTTCAAGTTACTTAGGATACCATATGGGGTATATGTCCTTCCGTCGAATGCTTTTAATGTTGTCGAGGATCGCGACAAGGTTGGAGACCCTAAAGTTTTCCAGCAACTCATCGACATAATACATGTAGATGCCCCCTCATCAATAATTGTTCGGTGAACAGTTTTGTTGAGGGCTTTCACTTGGATAAGGAAAGCTAGTTGAGCTGGTAACTGAGGATCGTATCCTTTGTGGTCAAAGGATACAAGATTGGAATCCTTAGGATCAACCCCACCAATGGCTGATAACAAAGCCTGCCTTTGGGATGGGCAATTTTGTAGTACTTCAAGAGTCGACATAGCGGATGGCGATTGGGCCAAATATTCCACTATGTTATAATGCTGCGCTGCTCTGGCGCGAGGATTGAATGTCGACTTGTGTACTACTCCCTTTGGCGGTTTTATTGTTAATTCAGGAATGATGGGTGGTACAACTTCTGTCGAAGTTGTTGTCGAACTATTCAGTTGATCTTTTTCCTTGCCGTTCGACAGCTGCGGATTCCCGTAATCTTTGTTCCTTGTTGAAATCAAAGCATCATTTTGTTGCTTGGAAATCGACAACATAAGCACTTGCGACGGGGAAGCATTTCCACTATCAACCCGATTTGTGCCTGGATTTGGAAACGGGTCAGTTAACACAGCTAAGGTTTGTGAACTCTTGAAGAATCTTTTAAGCTCAGCTTTGTATGGACATTCTTTCGTCCAATGATTCTCATCACATATCTGACACCCGAAGGGGGGTGGTTTCCTATCTCCAGGAGGGTTTGAAGAAGTTCTTTCAGGAGATGACTCTCCTTGTTTCTTCTTCTTCCCTTTGTTTTATTTCTTCTTGCTTCCTGGTTGTTTGGTTTCTTTGCCCTTATCTGCTGATACGGCATTTACTTCCGAAGAAAGAATTTCGTCTTTTGCATTTTGATCCGAAATCTTATGGGCTTTCTTGGACGAAGCCTTTGTCGATTTCACGTTTGTCGTGTCAATCACGCCATCACCGGCATGAGAGTCATTGTTTGATTTAGGAGGAGGAGGAATTGAGAATTCCGGTCTAGGGGCGTCAGGTATTTTGTCATAGAGCGTGCCAGACTGAGTATAGACCAAGTCTAGATATTGCGCATGAGCGATAACTTGCTCTTCCGTTACAACTCCCCCCTTTGCCACATCTTCCGTTATAGCAGGAAGTAACGACTTGATAAACCATTCAGCTAATAGCTGATCGGGAACGTACGTTTTTACCATCCTACAATGACGTCGCCACTCATGTATATGATCAGATATGTGAGTGGCCGTTGTCTGTTTGAAGTTGGTTAAGATTTCCGTTCCTGTTTCATACCTTATTGGTAATTGGAAATGGGTTAAGAAAGCTGTGGCTAAGGTGCTGAAATTGTCGAACGAAGCTCTAGGTAATTCAATATACCATTTTTCCGCTGGACCCGTTAACGTCCTCTGAAAAAGGCGAAGCCTTATCGAATCATCGTTTAGGGTGTTTGATGAACACCATAGATGAAATGTCATCACGTGATTCGATGGGTCCTCACCTGGATTTCCATTGAATTTAGGAATATCTGAAGGAAGTTTGTGAGGAATCGCTGGCCACCAAGGGGCGTAAGCAATTGGATCGTTTGTTAACCGATGTAAATCGGGTAACTCTAAAGTTGCCACGAATGGTAACTGTTGATTCAGGTTAGGTGAAGCATACCCAGGGTAAGATGGAATTGCCTAAGCAGTTGGCCTTTGCATACCAGCATAATGCAGTTGATGCTGGTAGGACTGATACGGTTGGTGGACTTGACCAATGTAAAGTGGTTGATTTTGACCGTTTTGAATGTACGGTTGTCCATTGTTCGCAAAGATCTGCTACTCAGAACCTTGGTATACTTGTTGGAATTGTGGTTGTTGATATTGCACCAGCGACGGTTGCGAAGCCATGTTCTGTTGCGCTATACTAACCGTTGGACCAAGGTGTGGGGTGATTGTACCCATTTGGACCTGTGTCGCCCCACCAGTCGGTGATTGTGGCTGAGTCACAGGGTCAAGGGGCTGTTGCATTACAACCTGAGAAATCTGAGGTTGACATACAACAGGCAACGTTTGAACTTGCGAAACTGTCACAATAGCCGGTGTAGTCGGGTTGTTCGACATAGGTACACATTGTTGCATAGAATACACAACCCTTGGTTGTTGGGGTAGTATAGGTACCCAACCACTTGATGCAACTCCAGTATAACCTGAATACTGTTGTGAACTCCCGTATGGATATCCTCTCGGAGGGGGTAATGAAAGGGCATACTGCCCCCCATACGGTGGCAATCCGGAACTCAAGGGGATTGTTTGCCCTTGGGGACTGGATTGCCCAAATTGACCTCCGAATGGATCAATTTGTCGAGTCTCAACATAAGAGTTGCTGGATATTATTCCGGAGGAACAAACAGGAACGGACCACACTGTCGAAATAGTCCCTAGGTGGACTTCTTCTAGCGGTTGTGAGCTAGTCGGGACAGATGGTATGCCGGCAAACATTGTCGGAGTGACGGCAGGGAGTTCTGTTGTCACTGTGTCATTCGACACAGTCCTAGATGTTGACGGTTGTTCAGAAATTTTGAGTCTATCCAAAATATTACCTAGCGATTCTACAGGAACTTCCACTGGTGGTAGACTAACTTCTGATGTCGAAGGAAATAGAGTGACCCCGACTCCAAAATGTGTTGGAGTACTTGCTTGCGGATCTTCTACAATTTCCTCTATTGCACTCAAACCAGGTGGAAGGGGAAGACCGTCAGGTCCGTAAAATATTTCTGGTGCCGAAGAAGGGGTTGAATCAACAGCGACAGATGTTTGAGGAACAAGACTCTCTGAACCAGTTACAGATGGAATTGGTTCAGTAACACAAGTGTTTGCTTTCAGACTAGAATCAGTATCATTGTCCCACTGTGGTTGTTGAACTTGTTCTGTAGAGGTAGGGTTTCCAGAAATGTTTGGAGTAACCGGAATCTCAGATGTTGTTGGAACACTTGTTCTAACTTTGATAGGAGATTTCGAACCAGTTAAACGAGTTCGCTTTGTCCGTACTGTTTTCGATTCCGGAGACAAAGAAAGTTGACTCGTAAGCCTCCGCGAACGACGGGGTTTCAATTGACTTTCTTCCATGATTGCGGATTACTCTATCAACCAAAATACAAATAGGGGAAAGTGTGTTTCCGAATTAAATAAATTTTTAGACGCTTTAGACACAACTTGCTTTTTCAATTTTAAAGAGTCGAGAAAAAGCTAAAGATGACTCTAGTCTCCTTCGATGTTTTAACGAGCCCGAAGTGACAAATGCTCGGATGGACTTTTTCCATTATAGAGTATGAAAAAGGCCAAAAGGAACTGCTCTGGAGTTCTAGGTAGAGGGTGTGCCAAACTTTTTGCAAAACCGCAGAATACTTTTTAAGGTACGGGCGGTCAATCTTCCCGAATGCTGTGTTCAATGCATTGCGATCAGTAGGGCGGCCAACACGGCTTCCTAAGGATAAAGGTTTTATTCCTATAGGGGTCTCCCAATATATACTCGACGGTACGTGGGAGCACAATCTGTACTGGCGCTTATCGTCTCTCAGGAGGAATCACCCAACCATCAGCGAGATCGACAGTCACCAGGTTTTACGACGCCGGAACACGTCTCTAGCCTAGACCTCTATGTTGTGCGTTAAGTTACAAAGCGTTGTTAAGTTCATTCAATTTATTTTAGGTTGATATTTCTTAGAAGTTTGCCTTTTTGGATCACCACGAGATGTATGATACAATTCCTAAATGCAGTCTAAAGATGATAAGCAAGCTTTTATATCTTTTCAAAATTGAAAATCCTAGCTACAAGGGGAAAAGAAAGACACAATATTTTCTCAAAGAGCATAGAGCACACTGTAAATTCACTTTTCCTAAATCAAAGCATGCAAACTATCAAAATGCAAATGCACAAATGCATGTATTTGTTTTCGCTTCCTTAATATTGATGCCTAAAAAGAAAGCTATTGTACAAATTTGAATTCGATTTCAAGTGAAAACATAAACAAGTTCCTTTTTCGAAATCAAAAATACGATTACGAAACTTTATGATTTACTTGTTTCGACACTAGAAATGCATAAATTCAAACCAAACGACAAAATTAAAAGCTCAATCAACTGTGAACAGTAAACAAACTCACTCCTAAGATCAAAACGACACTTACGACAGGTCTAGATCTAGGGGCGACAGTATGACTAGTTTACTTTTGTAATGGGAAACTGTAAATGATGTAACAAATACACAAAGAACAAATACAGTTTATTTATACAATTGAGGCGGAATTGAGGCAAAGAAAAGGGGTTTCAGATAGGTACATTGACTGATAACAGGCTGCAAAAAACAGAGATAAAACTGAGCAAAAGGAAGCAGGGAACCACAGCTGCACAAGGCAAAGGTTGATCAGCGCACCCTCAGCACAGAGAAATTGAACTTCAGCGCAGGTATCCTTCACGGGACTTGCATTGAAATGCGGAACCTCTTCACAGAGTCGGCGCTGAAGCAGAAACGATAGTTGTTTCTGGGTTTTGGGTCACGGTTTGCAGTTAAATCAACAGTTTTTGGCCGGATCAAAGCTATCAATAAGGTACAATTAGGAGGATGATGTTATGAAACCAGCTCACAAAAAGATAGAAAAGAGAGATCCACGCCTTAGAATTCAGCCTCTTCGAGGGGGCAACCTCCTTTACATTACATAAATGAACAATTCTTGGATGATACAAATGAAAATACCTCATTTCTATATATAGGAGTCTAAGTGGTCCAATACAATCAAAGCCTACATAACAATAATATTGTAGGCACAACAATAACAATAGTGGGCTTCTATGTGGCACAATAGTAACAATATGGGCACTACATGGGTACAACAATATAAATAAGGGGTATAACTACAATAGTAATTGGGTAATCACTAGTATTATAGGGACCCAACATGCCCCTCTCCTTCAAAAAAGTGTTGTCCTCAACGCTTGAGTAGTTCAGGATACTTCTGCATAAAATTCTCATCCTCCCATGTGGAATCTTCAGCGGATAAGTTCTTCCACTTGATAAGGTACTCTGAAATTGATCGATTTCGTAGCTGTCGAGTTCTTGTTTCTATAACTGCTTCCGGTTCCAATATAATTTTTCCTTCCTCGTCAAGTTCTGGCAATATTGTTTGAACTGGGAGCTTGTCGCCTATAACCTTCTTTAAGCATGAAACATGGAAAACTGGGTGCAATCGAGAAGCTGCAGGAAGCTCCAATTTGTATGCCATAGTACCAATCTTTTGCAACACCTTGTACGGACCATAATACTTTGGTGATAATTTATTATCCTTCTTAGCTTGCTTGAGGGACATTTGCTTATATGGTTGTAGCCGTAGGAATACCCAATCACCTACATCAAAACTTCTTTCACTGCGATGTTGATCTGCCTGTTGTTTCATTCTATTCTGTGCCAACACGAGGTTATCCTTTAAGAGTTGGAGGACTTGTTGTTGATGTTCGATGTGATGTTCCACTGCCTGAACCTTAGAATTTTCTCTTAAATATGATGTGATGGATGGTGGTTGATACCCATAAAGTGCCATAAATGGGGTCATTTTTGTTGCTGTATGGAAGGAAGTGTTATACCACCATTCAGCCAGAGGCAACCATTTGACCCATTGTGTCTGTTTATCAGATACAAAGCAACGAAGATATCCTTCCAAACATTTGTTTACTATCTCAGTTTGCCCATCAGATTGAGGATGATAAGATGAGCTATGAGCTAACTGAGTACCAAGACAAGAAAATAATTCTGTCCAAAAATTTCCAGTGAAAATGGGATCTCTGTCACTTACAATAATCTTTGGGTTTCCATGTAGCTTTTGAATTGTTTCCATAAATGCAGTAGAAACTGTACTGGCTTTAAATGGATGTGATAATGCACAAAAGTGTGCATACTTGGTAAGTCTGTCAACTACCACCATGATGACACTCTTTCCCTCAGACTTGGGTAAACCTGTGATAAAATCCATTGAAACCTCCTCCCAACGTTGGCTTGGAATGGATAAAGGTTGTAATAGACCCGGTGTCTTAATTGTTTCAACTTTATTTTGCTGGCAAACCAAACATTCTGCCACAAACTTTTGAATATCTGATTTAAGGCCATCCCAAAAAAATTCCTTCTTAACCCTGTGGTAAGTTTTTAAAAATCCTGAGTGCCCTCCTAAGGGAGAAGTGTGCAATTCCATAAGAATCTTTTGTTTTAGCTGGGAATTCTTACAGAGGTATAAGCGATCTTTGTACCATAACGAATCATTTTTCCAGCTAAATGTATCAGACATACTGGAATCTTGTTGTAGCTTTCGAATAAGTGCCCACACTTCTTCGTCATTCTTCCATTCCTCCCTTGCTTCATTTATCCAATCTGGTTGGATGATAGAAATGGCGCACAACAATGCTTCCACATCCTCATCCTTTCTTGAGAGTGCATCTGCCACCACATTTTGCTTCCCTTTTTTGTAGATGATTTCAAAGTCATAACCCAACATCTTTGTGACCCACTTTTGTTGCTCTTCAGAGGATAATCTTTGTTCTAAAAAGTATTTAAGGCTATCATGATCTGTTTTTACCTTGAAGTGTCTTCCCATTAGGTAGGGTCGCCATTTCTTAAGTGCATGGAGTATTGCCAACATTTCCTTCTCATAAATAGCTTTTCTTAAAAACTTTCCCTTGATTGGACGACTTTCAAAAGCAATGGGTCTTTCATCTTGCATTAGAACAGCACCAATTCCATTTCCTGAAGCATCACATTCCACAATAAAGGTTTTTGTGAAGTCCGGTGTAGCTAAGACCGGTGCTTGGCACATTGCCTCTTTAAGATGTTCAAAGGCCTTTGTTGCTTCCGGAGTCCATGAAAATGCATCTTTCTTCAATAATGTTCGTTAGAGGTGCTGCTATTCTCCCATAATTCTTAACAAACTTGCGATAATACCCTGTCAACCCAAGAAATCCGCGCAGATGCTTTATGGATGTGGGGATTTTCCATTCCTTAATGGCTTTAATTTTGGTAGGGTCTACCTTAACTCCTTCATGAGATACAATATGACCCAAATATTCCACCTCCTGGACTCCAAAGAAACATTTGGATCTTTTTGCATATAATTGTTTCTCTTCCAATAGTTGTAGCACCCTGTCAACATGTTCAACATGATCCTTCCAAGACTTGCTGTAGATAAGTATATCATCAAAAAATACTAACACAAATTTTCTAAGGAATGGTTTGAAAATTGAATTCATCAAACCTTGAAATGTTGAAGGTGCATTGGTAAGGCCAAAAGGCATGACCAAAAATTCATAATGACCCTCATGAGTTCTAAATGTCATTTTCGGAATGTCTTCAATCTTCATTCTGATTTGATGATATCCTGAACGAAGATCCAACTTGGTGAAGTAAATTGATCCATGCAATTCATCCAGTAATTCATCAATGACAGGAATGGGGAACTTATCTTTAATAGTGAGCTTGTTGAGCTCCCTATAATCCGGACACATGCGCCATGATCCATCCTTCTTGTGCACCAATACTACTGGAGCAGAGAAAGAACTTTGACTCGGTTGAATTATACCAGCCTCTAGCATTTCTGCAACCATACGTTCAATTTCACTTTTTTGGACATAGGGATATCTGTACGGCCTGATGTTTGGAGGAACACTTCCTGGAATCAGATGAATAGCATGATCATGATCACGCATAGGTGGGAGACCTTTGGGAGTCTCAAATACCTTGGAATGATTGTCCAGGACTTTTTGGAGATCTGGAGAAATAGATGATTCTAATGTGGAAACATCTAGCGAACATAATTGTGCAATTACACCTCTTTGCTCCTTTTTTAGAAGCTTTGTCATACCATTAGAGCTGATTATCTTTCCTGGTTTCCCTGCAATACCCCTTAATTCAACTTCCTTTCCTTCCACAGAAAATTTCATGAAAAGTTCTTGAAAATTAAAAGCTATTGTACCCAAGGATTGTAGCCATTGGACTCCTAGTACAACATCAGCACCTCCCATTGGAATGGAAAGCATTGGGCTAGTCAATACATATTCTCCCATGGATAGCTTGATATTATGGCACTTTCCAGAGCAATTTATTGTTCCTCCATTTGCAATCATCACTTGACACTCTGGTGCTGGATATAGGAAGCAATTCAATTCTTTTGCTACCCTACAATGAATAAAATTGTGGGTGCTTCCTGAATCAATCAACACTATTACCTTTTTCTTCTTGATTTGTCCTTCTATCTTGATGGTTTGAGGAGTGGTAATTCCCGCCAATGCATTACAAGATATGGTCAGATTTATTTGTTCTTCATCTAGGCTTTGTTCCTGGAATATATCCTCTTCTTTTGACCTTTCTTGCTCCTTTTCTTCTTCCTCTTCACAATCTATGTAGAATAATTTCTTCTCAGCACACTTATGACCTTTTGTGTATTTGCTATCACAATTGTAACAAAGCCCTTTTGCTCTTTTTTCTTCCAATTGTTGTGGTGTCAACCTTGTAGGTTGTGGAAGACTATGGGCAACAACACTTCCATCTTTATAGTTGTGAATGGTATGCTTCCTAGTTGCCATAATTTTGCTTTCCATTTTTCTTGCTAACCTGAATGCCTTCTCTAATGAATCAGGTTCCCAAAGGCGCACATCATGTTGGATATTATCCTTTAAAGACCCTATGAACACATCAATCCTATGCTCCTCTGGAATATCTTTTACCCTTATGTTCAATTTTTGGAACTCCTCAATGTGCTCCATTATTGAACCCTTTTGTTTGAGACTCATCAATTGGCTAAAAAAAGTGTTGCTTTTTGTATCCTCATAATGTGCTATCAATTCTTCCGTAAAAATTGCCCAAGTGATAAATTGTTTACGAGAACAAAGCCATTGATACCATACAAACTGATTTGGTTCCAAATATAAAGTTGCCATACGTACCTTTTGTGTGTTTTGCACATTATTGAGATCGAAGAATTGCTCCATCTGTAATATCCATGTGGCGGGATCCTTGCCATCAAACTTCCTCATATCGATTTTTGGAATGTGGTGATTCTTCGATCCAACATTAGCATCTATGGAATCATGATTAACGTTTCTTTTGTTCTCATCATGAGGTTCCTTTACTACCTTCTCACCATTAGTAACCCTTTCTTGTAGCAACTTCTTCAATTCTTCCATGTTTGTCTTTATATCTATCTTCAAATCATCCATCTTAGCTTCCATGTCTGTCTTCAAATCTATCTTCAAATCATCCATCTTAGCTTCCATGCCCTTTATCTTAGATTCCACGCCATTTACCTTAGATTCCACGCCACTTATCTTATTTTCTGTTAGCTTTTGTGAGCGTGACATTTGTTGCACTTGTTCTTGTAATTTTGATATATCATGTAGCATTTCTTCCTCTTCTTCATGAGTCATGCTAGAGCTTTCAGGTTCCTTACTAGGTGTTTGCATTTTCTTTCCTCGGGGCATCAGTTACCGATAATAATGCTTTACTATGCCCTTTGAATTCCGTTAAACCAAGCTTACACAAAAATTTAAAAAAAAAACTACACACCTTTTTTCACTCTATAGACCCCTGATATTGAATCTGATGTATCTCTGTAATTTCGGATCATCCAATTATGAAATTGCTACCTGTAGTAGCCTTCTGCGTCCTCTTTCCAATGCCACAAGTCTGAGCCAAATTGGATTCTCCAAGGAAGAGTTATGTGAAATCTCCCACAGTGACTTGCTTTTAGACTGGTTCAGCAGAGCGAACTTGTATGACGTGCCACGAGTCACTGTTTCAACCTTTGAATCTGAAACTCACACACAAGAAACTGCAGTCCGTCCTCTTTTTGTACCTTCTTACGAAATTTCAATCCGATCCCCAGAGAGAAGGTTATGACGATTTTCCCCAAGTCACCTGTTTTGAATGTAATTCAGGAGTCTGCAAAAAGGCCAACTTCCTCAGATCATATCTCCGAAAATATCGCGCGACAAGCTCTGAAATTCGGACCCAAGGTTCAGCGCCAATTCTTCGCAAATGGGTTTTTTGTGCGACTTCTGAAACGTCACAGAAAAATAGTTATAGCGAAAATTCCACGATGACCTGTTTGGAGCAGCGAAACCCTAGAATCCAAAGCTCTGATACCAAATGTTATGAAACCAGCTCACAAAAAGATAGAAAAGAGAGATCCACGCCTTAGAATTCAGCCTCTTCGAGGGGGCAACCTCCTTTACATTACATAAATGAACAATTCTTGGATGATACAAATGAAAATACCTCCTTTCTATATATAGGAGTCTAAGTGGTCCCAATACAATCAAAGCCTACATAACAATAATATTGTAGGGCACAACAATAACAATAGTGGGCTTCTATGTGGCACAATAGTAACAATATGGGCACTACATGGGTACATCAATATAAATAAGGGGTATAACTACAATAGTAATTGGGTAATCACTAGTATTATAGGGACCCAACAGATGATTTAAAGGAGGACTAAGATCTATCACAAAGGGCTGTTAGAGCACTTGTGGATCAATTTGTTTAGATCATAAAAACAGGCCCAGTGAGTGGACTAGAGTGGCAGATCTCTACTTTGCATTTGAAAATGGAAAATGCATTTTGATTCGGCACTCCTGAGTTTATGAGAAGAACAACAATAGAAACACAAATAAACTAACAAGATACTCTCCCCAGCGGAGTCGCCAATTTGTTGTTGGGAAAAGTATCCAATTCGGAATGCCCCTATCCCACTCTAAGGTGTGATAGTGCCTTAGCAACAAACGAGGTAAACTAATTGAGTATTCTTCTTTATGAAATGTAAATGAGGAAGAAGGATCTAACTAACTTGTGTCTTTCGCTAGTTTATCGATCCAAATCACTCCTCTCTTCAGTAACTCCTAGCTTCTTGCTCCTTCACCGGCCTAGCTTAACCGAATTCCTGCAACATCACAAGAGAGAGAAACTACACGAAGATACAGATATACATTCATAAAAAGCTCAAGATCAGATTAAGCTAAACATGTAAGCATAACAAAACATCATTGGTACACAGCATGTAGGAGAAACTCAAATAGTTTATTGATATGATAATAAAGTCCAAGAGGAGATACAACCAAGTGAGTTCCGATCCAGCATCTACCTCCCAGCAAAGGAATCCCTTCCTCTCCTCCAACAAAGCATAAATCACCCAATGTACTAATCTCAATCTCAAACCAACAGCAATTCTCTGCAAAGTACAAAATTCCAGCCTCCTGAACCTCTGGGTGAGAGATCCATATATAGATGTAAGCAGAGAGGATGAGTCAGCTTATGTTTTGACTTGTGGCCTCTCTCTATCAGTTCTTGCTTCCACTTGGAGGTTGAGAGCCTCTTACTCATCACTAGTCGAATTCATTGAGGCAAGTGTCATTGGAGAAGATTTTGGAAGATTCCAGGGTCTTTCCACCTCGTTGAATGAGCTTGCCATTTGTCATTTCCCGCTCGGCACACCCTAGTAGTTCTTCCACCTGCGTTGCAGTGCACCTAGCCAGTGTAGACTCTGCATTTCAACGCAGGCAGCTAGTGGAGCCTCTGAATTGATCCTGAATTGACTATTTCTGAGTGGTTTTTGGTGGAGAACTTCTGGGAGAAGCTATCATTGGTTGACCTTGTTCCTTTAGGAGCTGTAAAAACATCTTTAGGGACTTTGGATCCCTTGAATTATGGAAATTTCATGCTTATAGCTGTAAGGCACAAAAATGTCTATAACAGCAGGCTGCCTGTGTTATGCTTGCGGGCCCCCGCACGCGGGTTTCTAGCCTAAAAATCCTCTTAAATATGAAATGAAATCCTAAAAAACAAATTGAAATAGATAAAATTGAAGAGTAGGATGATGTGGATTACCTGGAGGAGACGGCGCTCGATTCCGACGGACGGATTTTCCGCAATCTTCACGGGAAGTTTCTGACCAAAAGATCGATTTTCTCACCCAAATCTCAAACGGTAAAAATGAATTGACGAAAGCCCTTTTATAAGTTTTTTGAATAAATGAATTGTAAATTTGTTTATGTTTCACTTTAGAAATGTAACTTTTGCAGCATTTTTATCCATTTTAAATAGGTATGAGTAATGTTTGAGTTTTTGTTCAGGATAACGGATTTTTCAAGCGAAATCAGTCATTTTCGACAGAAAAACATTAGAGTCACCTTTAAGCTCTTTTCTGACTCCTAAAACATGAAAAGATCGCCGAGTTTTTCTTTTTAAACTCGTTAAAAAGGAACTAAAAACATTGTCCACTTACAGCTCTTTTTCTGACCGTAAAAACATGAAAATATTGCCGGATTTTTGTCATTTCAAATTCGATATTGGTTATAAAACGACGTGTCATTGATCGCTTTTTTACTTTTTTGGATCAGAGGCACTAATTACGAAAAGTACTCCTTGATCGTAATGATCAAGCGATTCTCTCAAGTATTATTTTATACTTTTTCAGGCTTGGGAGACACAAATTTACGAAAAAGGTCAACCTTGGAGTCTTCTTAAGTTTTTTCAGACTCTCTAAAATTGAAAAACGCCGAGTTTCTCCTATACTGGACTCGTTAAAATTTAACAGTAAAGGACCTGTTCAATTACAAACAGGAACGGACCACTCCTTCTTAGAGTTTGAATTTAAACTAAGTTGGACTCATCCGAAGGATGAGCTTATAATCAAGCAAATGTTATCCTCCTCAAGTTTGTCAAAAATAAAGAGGCACTTTCCAGAAATGGTGGGGGTAAAGAGAGAAAAATGAACCTGTTTGTCATACTTTGTAACCACTCTTGAACACGACACTTTTATTCACCTGGGTTGGGAAATCCTTTGCCTAACAGTTGATCAAACCACATTGAAAGTCTTCAGCCGGTTTCTAGGTATTAACTTTGGGTCAATTGTCACCAAACCATCTACTATGTCGTTACGTGTTCAAGAGGTCAGTGAAAATAAGCCATTCATCTCCAAAATATCTGTCATCCATCTTGACCATCCCTGAGTCAGTCCTTGCAACTAAATTTTTTCAAACTTGATCTATGATTTTGTGTTGTGGGCTTGCTTACGACGGATCACTTTCTATCGACTCCAGCTCATTATCTAGAAAGATGATCTAGAAATCGTCAGTACCTTGGGATCTGCATGCCTCGATGGCAGGTTTTTCGCCTTCGACGATAGGTTGCATCATTGACCTTCGATCAAAGGATTCCTTGACATGTTCGACATCAACACATCTATTCACATCTCATGAATTATACTGAGTACTTTGAGAGCCATTGACATTACTGGTGGTTTCTCTCACACTTGTTAACAGTTTACGTCATTGACTCGTAATCAAGTGGTTTCTGCCATGTTCGACTTCAACACATTCATTTGCATGGTTAGAATTGTTCTATTTCGGGAAGTAGAAATGAAGACCCTGGATATAGTTTCTACCATCCAGGCTATGAGGAATTTTGTATTCATTATATTGTGGACTATTCATAAACAGATGGTTGCGTCCATACTGTGTCTACATGTGTCTATACTTGTGATGTATTACAAGATCATTCCTATATCAGAGCAGTAGTTAGTTTTCTAGTCAGTTTTGATCTTAGTATGGGAATGCCTACCTCAGCGATGATATGATCTCATATATATATTTTGCATTGAATGTTTTTACAGGTTTCAACCAGGCTCTCCACAAGATAATCCTCGAAATGATAAAGTACTTCACTCTTCCTAGATGATAAATGAAATCCTCATCTACTACAGACTTCGCACTTTAGGGGGCAATCTATTACACAAAAATATCGTCACCATGACTATTTGCAGTCAGTATGGGTTTATCATCACTTGTATTGTCCTCCTAAGCAAGTCTCAGACCTCAGCTCTTCAATTCAAGTTTTGAAAATGAGAGAAAGACATTGAAAATCAACAAAGCTCTAGTTCCGCACTTTCTCCCACTATTGCCTGCGGTCCCGCACCCCCTGTTCACATTACCTGCAGACCTGCCCGCTCTGTCCCTAAAGGAGTGGGTGTGGACCCCTGTGAAAGTCAAATAGGCGCAAGTTTATTCTAAAAAACTCACTTTGGGTTAATTCTAGATGATTCTATAAGGAATTTTGACGTGGATTGTTCGCTCTTAGGTGGTTCATGCATTCCAAAAGAGAAGGAGCTAATCCCTTGATGAGAGGAGCTATCCCTTTGAAGGAGGGCTTTATCCCTTTGAAGGAGGACCTAGTAACTTCCTTCCATTGCACTATAAATTAAGGCATTGGGCTCGTTGCTAGAGAGGTTAGAAGCTGAACATTTTTTAGGGTAAATGCTAGTGGAATTGAGACTTCCAAGTTAAGCTTGAGAGGAGAGATCACATACCTTTTGGCTTCATTAGGAAGAGAGTGAAACTTGTCAAAGTAGAGGAGACTTCTTGTTGGACCGTGGGAGGAGCTTGTATAGCATCAAGGCACAGGTTGTAAAGTTCTTCTTTGATTTGAATTAATACAATCAGATTCATTTTTCTCAACAAATTGTCTTATGTCATTTGTTTCATGAATTCCTTGATCATCATGATAAGTATGCTTTATGATATTGGCTTTTCAGGTGCTATTTAATTTGTTTGCTCGTTTGTGTTTGCAGATTTGCTATAAGGGAGCTCATTTGGATCAAAGGAGCGAGGCTTCCACAAACTTGCATTGGACCCAAGGTAGGCCTAAAACACTTGTTTGTCTTTGTTTATATATTGCATATTTAGAGAAAGATAGTTTTTGATTGGCTTGCTTGTCACTAGATATTGTTAGATTCTAGGAAGGTCTATCTTGTCTGCAAGATCGACTCATTCCATGTGACAGGCTAGAGAGGATAGAACATCATCTTGGCATCACCTTAGCAACTTTCATACCTCTAGCAAATCTAACAGATCATATCCCCGTGGCAGGCTCAGACTTCAACACCCTTGTTTGAATTTGATATGATTCCGGCTTATGATGAAATCTATGCCACAGTTTTTCTCTAAGGCCAACTAAGCCACTATCTATGTATTAGCCTAGTGTATGTTGTCACTTCTAGTTTTTTGATGTCTCTCTCATCTCTTAAGAGAGTACACTTTCGGTTATGGTTTGGTCTCCATCTAATAGATTGGAATGAATCATTATAATACTCAATGTAATCCCCTATTTTTTGCAACTAATAAAATTCACCCCAAAAAAATATCTTAAATTAATGAAGACTAGAAAGTAATGCATTTTGTTTATAATAGCTACTAAAGTTTTCTAATCATTTAATCTATATAAAAAAGAAAAATTAACACCCATATTGACATGGAAAAGCACACTTAGTTTTTTCTTCACCCAATAATGTCATTTAAAAAAAAGTGAAGTGCTCTCCCCACACAAATAAATAGATATATCAGGTAAAAAACTATTAATTCTTAATTTTTAATGTAAAAAAAATAAAAGAAAAAAAAATAAACAAAATATATTTATTCCAAAACAAAATGATCTAATCTCTATTAACTAGTTTCATAAAAAAATTCCTTTAGAAAAATAAATATTTAAATATCATTTTTTATAAAATTATAATGGATTTTATTTTTAAAATAATAAATTTGAATTTAAAAATATCATTGTATTATATTTTTAATTAAATGTTTATTTATTATTTTTTTTTATAAAATTTAATTGATTAATTTCTTAAAGAAAATATAATTTAAGAGGTGTAATTTATTTTATGTTTAATATAAAGTTCATATATAATTAAACAAAAGTGAAAACAAAATTCGTTCTAAACAATAAATAAAATATATTAATTTATATATTAAATAGCATAATTTTACATTAGTTTAATATAAAAAATAAATAAATAAATAAAAGATTTTTTATATTTTATGTTTTAATATAAAGAAAATGTGTAATTATTTTTATTTTTAAAAATATTTTAATGCAAGTTTTGAATAAAATATTTAAATATTTATGTTAATACTTTCTTCTTTATCACTTTTAGTGGGTCTAATGATTAAGAGCATGTATTTTCTCCTAAAAAGTCACAGGTTTAAAATTAGAGGGGATAGAGTATGTATGGCTTCCTAGACTTAGGAGTCAAATCACTATGAGAATGTGGGTCCATTTTTTCACAAACAAGGTGTCTTGGATGTGACCTTAAAATTGGATAATAATGATAATATAGTCTAACTTTTCAAGGTATTTTTTTCTGGTGTTGAATCCATTTATCAATTCAAAAATGTATATCTTGCTTGAACATTTTTTCTAATTTTTGTTGAAACAATTTATCAATTAAAAAATGTATTTTAAACTCAAAAAAAAATAAAAATAAAAAAAATTCACAATCTTGCTTGAAATTGTATGACCAGATTTGAGCGTAAAGACCATTTTCTCCATTTATCAATTCAAAAATGTATTTTAAACGAAAAAAAATAAAATAAAAATAAAAATAAAAATCACAATCTTGGTTGAAATTGGTTGAAATTGTATAACCAAATTTAAGAAAAAATACTATTTTCTAATTAAATTAAATTTTATAAATATATAAAATATTTCAATTAAAGTCACAAAACAAATATTGCACCATATAGATTAAAAGAGTGCATTTTATCGATATATTATTCATAATAAAAATTATTATGTAAATTTTCAATATATATAAATCAAACTGAGTGCATTTTATCGATATATTATTCATAATAAAAATTATTATGTAAATTTTCAATATATATAAATCAAACTTGAATCTACAATCAGTAAATTTATTTCCATATACTTTATCACATGATAATCCACCACCCAAACTATTTTATAATTATACTTTCCATTCAAAACTTACACCATAGTAGTAAATTTATTTCCATATACTTTATCACATGATAATCCACCACCCAAACTATTTTATAATTATACTTTCCATTCAAAACTTACACCATAGTATACACATGTTATGAAAATGCAGTTGAAATACAGTTGAAGGACTACACATTGGGTTGCTTTGCCTGGTCTATAAAAAGAGCATCAAGAGGACCTTTTCCTTGAAAATCTTGGCTGGTATAACCAGTTACATACTCCCCAGCTTTAATAGCCTTGTACAGGCTAGGATGGGCTTCATCGATCAATTCAGGGGCAGCACCAATCAACACATCAGAGTGTGGCATAAAAAACATAACGATTGACATTCGACTCCGTTTTGTATTTGCCACTACCCGGTGCTCGGCACTCTTGTATTTCCCATTGCTTACTATCTGCCATTACATAATCCTTCTATCATTTTACAAAGACTATGCGAAGGTTTAACAGAAGTAACTATAAACTAGAAAAACAATTGAAATGGCAAAAGGAGATCAAAGAATGTCACTTACCTGTAACAAATCCCCGATGTTGACAATAAGAGCTCCAGGAACAGGGGCCACAGTAAACCATTGCTCGTCTTTTCGGACCTGGAGACCCTCCACCCCATCGTCGAGCAGAACAGTCAGTATATCTCCATCTGAATGCGGTCTAAGCCCATTCACCAGATCTGGCTGAGGGCAAGGAAAGTAATAATTGATTCTGAGTTGGAGCAGGGGTTCTTTGATTAGGGTTTGGATATAATTTGGGTCCAGCCCTAAACCCTCTGACAGAAGACTCAGCAACTTCTCTATAAGCCTCATGATCTCTTCCCCATATTTTTCATGTGTTTCCCTTCAGAGTGTGTACAGTAGTGTATTAGAATGGATGCAATCTCATATCAGGGTTTCAATTATCACACAGAGTGTATATGTGTATAGAGTTGTACCTGTATGTGGAGGGTGTTTTGGGCCATTGCTCAATGACTTTGGCCCACTCTGGAGAAATATAATGAACAAGGGCATCGACCCAATCCAGGACCGTGTCATCAGAAATGTCAAAGAACCGGCCATAGCCTTCAAGCATATGAGTTCCAGGCCTCACAGGACACTGTTCCCGTTTCTCTTCAGGAGAAAGATCAAAAAAGTCATGTGAAACCCGTTTCACAGTCTCTATCAGTGACAAAGGTATGCCATGATTTATTATCTTCAAAACAATGGAAAACCCATAAAATTAGAAGGTTGAACAATAACGAAATTGGTTGGATGATTGACAGAGGAAAGGGAAAAAAAAAAATGCCAAAACTGTGATCCCATACAAACCTGAAAGAAACCCCATTCCTGGGATGCCTGAGCTAATTGGCTCACAGTCTTGAAGCGTTGGTCGATGTCTTCCAGGCCTGCTAGGTCGATGACGGGAAGAGAGTGCTGGACTTGAAGAGGACGAATTGGCCTCAGATCGGACGGAAGGATGTACCGTGCAGGGACTTCCTTCATTTTCCTTTCATGGAGTGTCTGCACAAGATCAATGGGTCTCTTAAGTCTTTCAGACTGCCTCACAAGAGCCTCCATGGCAGCAGATGAGGAAGCCATATTCGTAGCGGACGGTGGAATTTGGTTTCACGTGAAACCTGGAATTGGATCTGAAACCTCGAAGACTTGATTATAGGACCCCGGGCCCTCTGACATACAAATATTTGGTAGGGTAGGTACATTACACTGTTATTAACATTTATTTTCAAGGTTGCTGGAAGGAGGGATTTGAACCAGGAACTTTGGGATCAAAGCCCTAGTTTATATGGTCATCATCAATTGGGATTTCTCACTTGAAGTTGTGATATTAACAAATATTATAACAACTATTTTAATGGTCAATATTGTGGTGATAAATCAACGTGTATGACAACTGTTATCTAGTGATAATTATCTTCACAAATAGTAACTGTTATCAAGTGATAATTATCTTCACAAATAGTAGCTGGTTGTCTCAAAACAAAACAGATAATGATGATTATTTCCCCTACTAATTTGATGAATAAATTACTAATCTAACATGATAGGTTTTCAACGCTATGTAAAATAAAAACACTATCAATACTGTAAAGCAGCAAAGTAGTGACTATCACCATTGTCC
The DNA here is from genome assembly GCA_031772625.1 of Pinus tabuliformis. Classification (NCBI taxonomy): domain Eukaryota; kingdom Viridiplantae; phylum Streptophyta; class Pinopsida; order Pinales; family Pinaceae; genus Pinus; species Pinus tabuliformis. The sequence goes on along the minus strand of CM062819.1, from coordinate 314,266,397 downwards.
ATAGAGCAATCCAACTCTTTTAAACACGAGTAGCTACTTCCCCATGCTAATCATCTTTTGATTCGTTCAAGTCGTGACTATCAACATTGTCGAATGGACATTGCCATTTATTTTTTAATTAAAAATAAACATAAAGATTGTAATTTTGTTTGGACATAATTGTGCTATGGAGAGTTGAACTGGTAGATTGTTTAAATGAATATTTTATTTATCATTAAGAATTGATATATATATATATATATATGAATATTTTTGGTCTATGATAAAATATTTTATTTGTCAACTCTTTTTAACATAATTATTTGGAATTGATATATATATATATATGAATATTTTTGGTCTATGATAAAATATTTTATTTGTCAACTCTTTTTAACATAATTATTTGGAGAAACTATTAATGTAGAAATCTACTTACAAAAATAGTAATTTTTTATTATTTAAATTATAGTTTTGAATATATAAATATATATTATTTTTATATCAAAAACATTTAAATTATGTAAAATTCACAGTTCATGCAACAAGTATGGAATTTTAAATAATTAATTGAAAAATATGGAAAAAAAAAGGCTTTAAAATATAAAACAATTAATTTATTGGGCATGGAGTACGCCCTAAAGTTGTTTTTGTGTGGCTAAGAGTTCCACTTCCTTAGACTTAAAGAAACAGGGTAACCACCCAATACCCAAAAGCATCTCGTAGGAGTGAAACCTTACCCCCTGGGTAACCACCCAATATCCAGGAGTGAAACCTTACCCCCTGGGTAACCACCCAATATCCAAAAGCATCTGGAAGGAGTGAAACCCTACCCCCTTACTACCGTGAAACCCTACCCCCTTACTACCACCAGGGAGTTATTCTAGATAGCATGGTTTTCCTTGAATAAGGGTGATGAGTAAGTTTGCATCATGGTTTTCCTTGAATAGAGGTGATGAGTGAATTTGCATCGATGATTAACGACTAGAAATAATTGTTCTCATTTCTAATTTGACAACTAAGTAATGGTAGATTTCCCATCTATGAAAAAGAAAATGGACGTACTCTCTACAAATATAATGCAGTGATGATTTTCCTCGTCGTAATGTCATGCACGTAGTGATTTGACGTGGTTTAATTGGTTGTGAATTTATTTAGAAGTCAGGGGTTAAATCTGAAGGTTCCTACCTTATTTATTCGTGACTTAATAGAATACTAAACGAAAAATTGACCTGTTAAATATTCGATTAGCAAGATATATATTTTTTTTAAGAGTATATTTAGCATCAATGGTGAGATAGGAATACAATATGGATGAAGTAATTAAGGTTTGAAAGATTTCTCAACGACGTCAACTTTGCTGTTTAATATTTAAGTACTCCATTCTTCATAGATATTTCCTCAAACTCAATTTGGGCTATGCAACCATTTATTGCACTTAGATTCATGTTGAATGTTTTTAACAATATATTGTTTTTGGCATATGGTTGTGATTTAATGAATGGGTATAGCAAAATATTTGGTCAAAATGGGTATAGCAAAATATTTGGTCAAATAATTTTGTATAGAACTTTAAGTTTTTATAATTTAAATATATATCATATTAATTTACCCATATTTTTATCATTATTTTAGGTAAGGATATAACTTTTATGTAAAGTTACTTGGTATTATATTTATTTTTATATTGTTATTTTTTATAATTTATTTTTCCATTTTAAGTTGTTATTCTCTCGCATGGAGTGATATAATAGCTATTTTTATTGACATAAATTTAATTTGAATTTATTTTAGTATTGCAAATTCATAATGAGTAGATGAAAATCTAAAGTCAATCAATGAGTGTTTGAGTTTTATGAATGATGGAAGGTTTTAATTATTAGTGGTTGGTATTTGACATTAGATTTTTGGAATAAGAAATATATGCTACTTAATTTTCATCATTTTTATATGTCCCAAATGGAAGAGAAATACAAGATATTTTAATTATGGAAATTTGTTTTAAAATATTTTTACTCCAAAAAAATACAAAAATTACATCCCCGTTTTGATTCCTTCATTAAATATGTAATTAATTACACTATTTGTTGTTTTGGTAAGGATGTTTAATTGTGGTACCATGATGATTTGGATATGTTAGTGTTGTAAATATTATATACTCTAGTTAATAAAAAATGTCAACAACTAAGTGAGCATGGGAACCTATAAGGACCATGATACCACAAGTAGGGAATTTTAGGGAGCATGAGGGCTTCATTATGAGTATTAAAACCTAAGTCACCTATCAAAACTAGGAAAAGGGTAAATTTTATATTACTACATTTAGGAATTAGGTTTATTTACCTAAACTAATATCATACTTCAAAATAGTGTTATGAAATGATTTTTTGATTGATATAAGCTTAGGTTGTTAAATTTAATATTCGAATGTTATGGGCTCAATTGATGTTATCGTCTAAAGTCTAAATAATTTATGCTTAGTTGTTTTGATACTCAATAGGAATGGTATAAGTTTAGATGTTTCGGAATTAAACTAATTCGTTATCAATTTGATTATTATTATCACGATAATAGAAGTGTTATGGAATGAGATAATTACTTATTTATTAGAAACCTAAGATTTGGAATCAATTCCTAAAATGAATAGGTGCTAAATGATTGAGTGACTTAGCTTTTGAGCAAGAGTGAGAGTATCCTCTATTCTAAGATAGAGACCCTATGCTAGAATATTGTTTTTACTCAAAAGAAAACTCTAGACTTAAATAATTTTGGGAATAACAAAGTATTCCTTGTACATTAATCAAAAGAAAATTGGACACGAAGGAAGTCCTTTTCTTTAAAAAAATTTATATATCTTATTTTAACTTAACACTACGTAATAAATATAATTAAATAAGATATGTAGTATCTTGGATCTTAATACCCTTAACTTCTAAGGCCTGCTTATGAAGAGGTTGATAGTGTAGGATTTAGCCAACAAACCTTAATTGAGTGGAGAAGATTCATATTAACTTAGTATAGTCTTGGGAAGTGTTTCCTTTTAAGTATTAGTAGCTTTGGCCTATGTAAAAGTTTTCACTTTGAAAGCATGGTGAAATTTAATGGAAAAGGGTTAGAGATTTTCTTGAAATCCTTTTTGGGCAATATTGTGTATTGCATGAAGTTTATTTTCATGTGATTTAGTGTGTTAGATGAAAATTATTTTCATGAAATACAGCCCATATTGCATACAATTTTTTTGTGTGTGATATAGTGGCTTCGACAGAGATGAAAGTAAAAAAGGTTCAAGGATCATCACATTACATGAAAAATATTTTTCTGTAGTGCAATGCAACACACCTTAAGTTTTTAGGTTATGATACACCACAATATGGACAAATGAAATGGCTCAATATAGCATAGGAAATTAGGAAAGAAAGGAAAGAAGAAAGAAATGAGATGGACGAAGAATTGGAGCGATTTTACATATAGCACAAAGAAAATCTTCATGCAACGCATGTATTTCATGAAGAAAATCTTCATGTAATAGAGAAATATTCCCAAGAAAAGGAGAGTTCTCTTCAACATGAGAAATGAAACTTTCATGTCATGTGATATTGTGCCATAAAATATAATGTGCAATATATTGGAACATGTTTTGTGGTGATGTGATAAAGGTGAAGATCATCCTTTTCATAATGAAATAAAACTTTGTGTGACAATATGAGTTGGGAAAGACTTTGAATTCCTTTATTGTGGGAAGAAATATTTTTACAAATGTTATACATCACACCATAAAATTTTATGGTGCAACACATCATAGAGGATAAATTTTTGGGAGTTGTGATATGTCATGGAGGAGAAGGTTTTGGGAGATGAAACTTTAGAGGAAAAATAAATCACAAGATGAAAAATTTGTGGAATGAAATAAGCCATATTGCATGAAAATAAGTTAGTGTGATACACGAAAGAGAGGAATCTCTTGAAAGAAGTGAGACCTATATACAAGTTGTGATGTGTCGTGTATAATCTTTAACGTGTCATTACATAATGCCACATAGGATCCAATGTCAAGTAGGCATGGTGACATCATCAAGTGAAGAAGGTAAATATATTTCACATGATATAAATTTGTACCCTAAGCTTGAACAAGAGCTTGAGTATAGTTGTCAAAAATATCTTGGCAAGTAAAATGAGCTCATGTGTTTATAAGTGACATCAAAGTTGTAGAAAGAAAAGATGATGAATTGGAAATATTAATTACCCAAATAGCCTAATTAGGGTTTAGGGGATTGGGTTTATTATAAAATGGTATCAAATATATGGTTTAGACACAAGGCTTAATTTGGGGAGAGATCAACACCAAAGTGAGGGTCATCAAAACTTTTGTATTTACATAGGTTGGAGATAGAGCATTGGATACAACAATTAAGGATTGAATGGAATCAAGTAAAAAGATGAACTTGTTGTCCTAATTATTCCATATATTTCGTATGTATGTTTTGGAAGAGTCCATTTCAATTATGACATTGCTTATGAAAACACTAGAGCCTATACGATCCATTTCTTGAGCTTGAGAAATGAGGCTTTTCCTCGTTATTCATATAAAAGTTAAGGCATGTGCTTGAAGATATCATCCATTTCCTTTAGATGGACATCCTAGAAAGTTAAGACACTTTTGGTCAATGATAATATATGTGACTATTAAAATGGAATTTTGTCATATGTTTGCTAAGAAAGTTCTTTCTTTGTGTAAAGGGGTCCTTGTAAGGTCCCTTATTAATTAATTATATTTTTAAATGTAATTAATACTATTATGATGGATAACCACCATGGATATAATATTATAGTTTATCATGATGTAAATATTATTTTAAATGTATATATCGTTGAAACGAAAGGAGAGGAAAACCTACAATGAAGCTTCCCTTAGGGAAAGATGTGAAGGGAATAAATCAATTTATATGTATAAATATTGTTACATTTTAATTATCAATATGAGGTATGTAATCTTGTGATATGCAGACACTCTATGTATGGGATAAGATCATTCATAGTATATGATACCTAAGGAAACATTTGTAGCAACATAAATTAAAATACCGCAGATATTTTATTTGATCAATCAGCCTATGTTTTGTTGGAGTCAAAAGTATATTGAGAGAGATGATTGAATCACTATAATACAACTTTACACTATTTAAAACATTTGATCATAATAAAATACACCAGACACATGAGAGAATTGAACATAGGAAATACATGGAAACCCATCTCGGAGAAAACAACAAAACTTCTTTTAGTTATTTGATTTAAGTAGGAGTCAACATATTGTTGTATTCTTTGCAGGAACCAACTTATAGGAGACACCAATCACCTTATATTTGTAAGCACCAACTTGTAGGAGACACCAGTCCCTCATATTTGTAAGCACCAACTTGTTAGGGACACCAATCCCTTCAGATTTGCAAGCAATAACTTGCTAGAGACACCAATCCCTTTTGGATCTACTAATACAATCTGTTTTTCCTCTTAGATCTCTATTTCATCATATTTTCAGATTGGATCTAGAGGAACTTTCTTTAATTCTCATACATTCACAACTATTGAATCATAATCTCCTTCTTTCTTTTCTTCTCTAGTTGTGATATGCTCATCCTCATTCACTTGCAGTCATCTAGCATACTGCATAGTGTTGCACTGTTCTCTGTACACTCTTCACTCGCCTAGATCTAAGATTTTCAACTTTCGCTTGCACATATTTTGTTCATGTATACACTTACTTTACGCATGTGCACTCTCTCAAATCTCACATGAGCTCTCTGATCTCATTATGCTTTTAGATAACACATGTTCTATCACACTAGTTCTTTAAAAACACATTCATATTTATATATGTGTGAGAGCCTTTAATTCATTTTTAAACTAGTTCCTTAGCACCTTTTCCTACCCTGACACTTTATTTGTGTTTTAGCTCCCTTTTGCCCAAACTTTTATTGCTTGTGCTTCACATATGTTACATATTCCTGTGTTCATGACCATGAGTCTAATATACCAAGAATTAAAAATACCAAAACCTTTAGTTCTTTACATCTCTTAATGGGTGATTGTTATCCCTTAGTAATCGTTTGTGACTAAGGTTCATGACCTTCTCCTTCACATACCAAATAGAAATTATGCTCATAGGTTCATAGCCCTTGGGTGCTATAATTTCACTACTTGTAACCTCGCACTATGATTACATGCTTATTCATTGTATATTGAGGATTCTTTAAATCCCTCATCTCCAATTTCTAGACGAATGAGTGTTCATGACCATGGCTTGTGACTATGACTTAGTCTCCATGTTGGATACTATCTAAAATCCTTAGCTCTGAGTGTTATATGTTAGACCGTCGTGACCTTGCATTGTGACCTTGGCCTAATCATAGCACTCCATTATACTCTAGTCACAACATACGAATAACAATATATCAAATCTTTAATAGACAAACTCTTTCACTGCACTTGAAGACAACTTTTCCTTCCATTAAACTACTTCAAGTTGGACTACTCTACTCCATGGTTATTTCAACCTCCTAGTATCTGATAGCCTAGTATGGCCCCACAAGCGTTGAGCCCCTAGATATGCTATCTTTGGTGCAAAATGTTGGCTTTTATACATTTTATCGAAATAAAAATGCATATGAAAGCCTTTCCAAACATGGTTCTACCACAAGTCCTCAGACCTTCGAGCTTTCCACATCAATCCATAGTGGACCAATCATATGAAGCCATGTGCTCCTTTTGCCAAGTAATCTCTTTCATGTTCTCTCTTCCAACTCACGCTAGGTACGAGCCTTGGAATTTTATACATAATTTCACTCCAATTGGTGGTGACGTAGTACCCTAGTAGAGGACCCACCATTTCTACATCACCTACCAAGTCCCACACCTTTTCATCTTCTTTAACCAATCATATATTGCCATGTGTATGGGTGATAACATGTATTTTCCATGTGTCACTTGCCAATCATCTAGTTAGCTAGGCAAAATTTCTTTATTCCTACCACATGTCACCCACTATTATTGTGACATCAATGAATCTACACATGTCATCCACAAGGAAGTGCCATGACATAAAACTTCCACATCATACTAGATGTTGGATCAGGTGCACTCCTTTCCTTAACTGCCACACATGTGTGAGCTTGATATGGATTTCTGACATTAGATCGAGACATTCTCAATTTTTGGATCCATCATGTGCACAAACATACTTTAACCTATATGCATGTTGCAGGTATGATATTAATATGAGTCATTGATATGCATTCTTGGTATAGATCTAGGTTGTTGATATTCTGATGATTAATTGTCATAGAAACATCAGGTTTGTGGGCTGTGAAATACTAAGTTTCATTTAATTCATATGCAAGAATTCCATAAAAAAACTTCCAACACCCTACTTGGCCTTCTCCTACATAAGTTTTAGCATCCCATGTAGGTGCATCATGAAAACACCAAATTCATTCAAGGAAAAATCACCAAATTTCCATTTGAGGGAAACACTAAATTTCATTTATGGCCTCCGTTGGGGAATGCCCCTGACTTTAACAGTCATGTATCCAATGGCAACTTCTCATAACCTTGACATCAATAGAAATGTAGTCAACAATGCCACCATTTATCATTGATGGAAACCCATAGAATCCTTGTACGCTTGAGAATTTCTTTCCAACTTGCCAATCTTTCCACAAAATGATTGTGAATCTCTTTGCACCAATTTGAATATCACTTTTGTTAATTACACAACTAACTTCTAAGCTCTTACAAAATTTCTAAGGTTTGCACCAAATTTCATTCATGGCCTCTGTTGAGGACTCCTCCTGACTTTAATAGTCATATATCCACTAGGAACTCCCCTGACCTTAACATTAATGACAACACACCCAGCATGTTTAAAAGAGCACTTTACAGGCACCGATCATAGTAATTTTTTTGGATCGGAAGAATTCAAATAGGCGTATCATACCTTGAGAAGCACTTTAATTCTTCAATCTTCAACACCTAGATTCTACATGGAACCCACACTTTTGTAAGTAAAAAAATTTAAGAATTCAAATTACATAAATGGAAATTATAAAATACAGAGGAAAGAAATAAATGTAGATCCAAATATATTAACTAATCTATCTAATAAAGAAATGAGTTGCAATGAAAACCACATAAGGGGTTGTTGAAATCTAAGGAAATGTACATGTTGTTACTAGCATATCCATATATCAAGAATATTTTAAGTAAAGAGAGACATGTGACACATCAGATAGAGCAAAGAGAGAACAAAAGTAGTGGTATCCATCCCAAGCACTCATTGTATTAATCCACAAGTAATTGTCATTCTATCTTGTATTTATACTAGACTATAGGTAGTTATAGTAAACTAAATACCTTAAATACTTAAACAATTGACCCAACATAGAATCCTAACTTCACTTTTTTGTCAAATAACTTTCATATTATAAAGATTTTGGTAAGATTTTCCAACTTGTTGGTCTAGATGATTGAGTCAATTCTCCCTTCCAACATCTCCCTCGCCCTTAGTTCCTTCTTCATCTTGAATAAGGGGAGCTGTGGAATGTTTACCTTATAAAAATATAATGAAAGAAGTATAATAAGAAGAAGTTAGTAGAACTTAAGACTAGGACGCTTTTCCATCTTATTCCCATGGTAGAGTTGACATTGGATGATCTGCTACCTTTTCCTTTGGACAAGGGTTAATAGGTATTTCCTTGGTCTTAATTCCCCTTTTCTATTTTACATCTAGTGACAAACTGAATCCTTCTATATCCTCCTCAATTGTGGCTGACTAGATAGTATGAACCTGTGGTACATATTCATAGGCACTAGGCTCTAAAAAATGGTTTTTTGGTTGAGCAAGGGAAGGTGCCTCTATTGATGGTAATGTTTGAGTTTCCCCAAAAATTATTTTATAAAATATTATAGTGAATATGTGCAAGTTCTTAACAAATGTATTCCACCCTAATTGAATAATACACTTGGACCTCTAGAGATTTAAACTATGATATATAATGGATTTTATCTTCCAAGGAGCTATGTTGAAATTCCTTTAATTTTACCTTGTTTTACAACTCTTATATTTGTTTTCAAATTCTTTAAAGGTGATTATTTGTATTATTTTCTTTGACCAGAGCCCTCTTCCCTTCTCACGGCCATTGCCTCTCATCTTGCATACGATTTGCCTCTAAGTTATTTTCCTCTTCTATTTAAGTGTTGAGAGCTACTATAACGCCTCCTTAATGGTAGCTCCCCTTTTCATTCTCAATTTATAATATAAAATTAAATTAAAATAAAAATAAATAAACAAAATATATACATTCCAAAACAGAATGAATTGACATATGTTAATACAATAAAAACTATCTTAAACAAATAAGTATTTAAATATCATTTTTTATACAATTATAATGGATTTTATTTTTAAATAGTAAATTTGAATTTAAAAATATTAATGTGTTATATTTTTTATTAAATGTTTATTTATTATTTCTTTTATAAAATTTAATTAATTTATTTATTAAAGGAAACATAATTTTATGAGAGAAGAGGTGTAATTTATTTTATGTTTAACATAAAGTTGATATATAATTAAAAAAAGTGAAAACAAAATTCATTCCCAACCATAAATAGAATATATTAATGTACATATTAACTGTTAGGTCCCTTTACTACTAGTGTAACCCCTTAGTGCTTGAAAATGCAAATCCGATAGAGTGTTGTCATTTTAGAGAATTTGAAAGAAGTTCAAAAAGGAACCCTTATAAAGACAAAAGGACATGGACTTCTAGAAAAGGAAACACCTAGTAAAACCCCCTTATTATATTGTTGTGCCCATGTAGTCCCCATATTGTTATTACTGTGCCCCATAGAAGCTCACTATTGTTATTATTGTGCCCTTACATTACTATTGTTATGTCGGCTCTGATTCTATTATGACCCCTTAGACTCCTATATATAGAAAGGAGGTCTTTCCATTTGTGTGATCCAAGAATTATTCATTTGTGTAATGTAAAGGAGGTTTCCTCCTCGAAGAGGCTGATTTCTAAGGCATTCATCTATCTTTTCTATCTTTTTGTGAGCTGGTTTCATAACATTTGGTATCGGAGCTTTGGATTCTAGGGTTTCGCTGCCCCAAACAGGTCATCATTGAATTTTCGCTATAACTTGTTTTCTACGCAGTTTCAGAAGCTAAACAAAAAACCCATTTGAGAATAGAGATATGATATGAGGAAGTTAGGGTCTTTGAAAGCTCCAAAATTTCATCTAAAATAGGTCATCGTGGAAGTTTTGCTATAACTTATTCGCTACGAAGTTTCAGAAGCTAAAAAAAGAAAACTCAATTGAGAAGAAATCATTTTGAACCTCAAGTCCGAATTTCAAATCTTGTCTCACTATATTTTTAGATATATGATCTGAGGAAGTTAGGATTTTTGCAGACTCCCAAATTACATCTTAAACAGATGACCTTGGGAAAATCATCATAACTTTCTCTCTTAACATCAAATTGAAATTCCATAACAAGTTACAAAAAGAGGACGGACTGTAGTTTTCTGTTTATATTTTCCAGATCCGAAGGTCAAAATAGTGACATGTGCCACTTCATATAAGTTCACTCTTCTGAAAAGGTATATAATCAGGGCATCTTGGGATATTTTGCATAAATCTTTATTGAAGAATCAAATTTTGATAAGACTAGTGGAATTAGAAAGAGGACGCAGAGGGCTACTATAGGTCATGATTTCAAAATTGGAAAATTTGAAATTACAGAGTTACATTTGTTTCAAGATCGAGCTCCTAAAATCAAAGAAAGGAAATGTGAGGAAGTTTAATGGCAAGGATCAGGTAAATTGGATACTAGGAGCAATATTTTGATCTACATGAGGTGCAACTGTTACAAAAGGTATCTGTTGCATCTTCATATTTAGAACCGAATCAATTTTTATGGTATAAAGGGCTATGTTCTCATAAAGCACTTGTCACTTGGTCAATTTTCATGGAAGAAATGATAGCACATTATGAGTATACAAAGAGTAACACCTTCTTTAGCCAATTGATAAATCTCAAACAAAAGGGTTCAATGGTAGATCACATTGAGGATTTCAAAAAATTGAATATAAAGGTAAATGATATTCCAGAGAAGAAAAGGATTGATGTCTTCATAGGGACTTTAAAGGATAACATTCAACATGAGGTTCATCTTTGGGAACCTGATTCATTGGAGAAGGCATTAAGGTTGGCAAGAAAAATTGAAAGTGAAATTATGGAAACAAGGAATCCTACCACTCACAACTATAAATATGGAAGTGCTTTTTCTCCTAGCCTTCCACAACCTACAAGGTTTACATGGCAACAATTGGGAGAAAAAAGAGAAAAGGGCTTTTTTACATTTGTGATAACAAATACGCTAAAGGTCATAAGTGTGATGAGAAGAAATTATTTTACATAGACTATGAAGAGGAGGAAGAAAAGGATCAAGGAACATCAAAAGAAGAGGATATACACCAGGAACGAACCACAGAGAAAGAAGAAATGAATCTGAACATATCTTATAAAGCATTGGAAAGAATTAGCACTCCTCAAACTCTCAAGATAGAAGGACATATCAAGAAGAAAAAGGTTCAAGAAGTGAAAGATCACATCGAGAAAGAATAAATGAATATGACCATATCTTGTAATGCATTGGTCGGAATTACCACTCCTCAAACTATCAAGATAGAAGGACATATCAAGTAGAAAAATGTAATAAGGTTGACTGATTCGAGCAGTAAGCATATTTTTATTCATTGTAAGATAGCCAAGGAATTGAATTCCTTCCTATATCCAGCACTAGAGTATCAATTTATGGTTGCAAGTGGAGGAACCATAAATTTCTCTGGAAAGTGCCATAATATCAAGTTATCCATGGGATAATATGTATTGATTATCCCAATGCTTTCCATTCCAATGGGTGGTGCTGATGTTGTACTAGGAGTCCAATGGCTACAATCCCTGGGTACAATAGCTTTTAATTTTCAAGGAATTTTCATGAAATTTTCTTCAGAAGGAAAGGAAGTTGAATTAAGGGGTATCACAGGGAAACCAAGAAAGATAATCAACTCTAACGAACTAACAAAGATTCTAAAGAAAGAAAAACGAGGCATAATTGCACAATTATGTTCACTAGAGGTTCCCACATCGAAATAATCTATTTCTCCAGATCTCCAAAATGTCTTGGACAATCATTCCAAGATATTGGAGACTCCCAAAGGCCTCCCACCTATTAGTGATCATGATCTTTCTATTCATTTCATTCTAGGAAGTGTTCCTCCAAACATCAAGCCTTACAAATATCCCTATGCCCAAAAGAGTGAAATTGAATGTATGGTTGTAGAAATGCTAAAGGCTGGTATAATTCAACCTAATAAAAGTTCTTTCTCTGCTCCAATAGTATTAATGCACAAGAAGGATGGGTCATGGCGCATGTGTCTGGATTATAGGGAGCTCAAAAAGCTCACTATTAAAAATAAATTTCCCATTCCTGTCATTGATGAATTATTGGATGAATTGCATGGATCAATTTACTTCACCAAGCTGGATATTCATTTAGGATATCATGAAATCAAAATGAAGGCTGAAGACATTCTGAAAACATCATTTATAACTCATGAGGGTCATTATGAATTTTTGGTCATGCCTTTTAGCCTTACCAATGCACCTTCTACATTTAAAGGTTTGATGAATTCCATTTTCAAACCCTTCTTAGAAAATTTGTTCTAGTATTTTTTGATGATATACTAATCTAAAACAAGTCTTCGAAGGATCATGTTCAACATGTTGACAGGGTGCTCAAACTATTGGAGGAGAAACAATTATATACAAAAATCTCCAAATGTTTCTTTGGAGTAAAAGAGGTGGAATATCTGGGTCATATTGTATCTCATGAAGGTGTTAAGGTAGACCCTAACAAAATTAAAGCCATTAAGGAATGGAAAATCCCCACATCCATAAAGCATCTGCGAGGATTTCTCAGGTTGACAAGGTGTTATCGCAAGTTTGTTAAGAATTATGGGAGAATAGCAGCACCTCTAACAACATTATTGAAGAAAGATGCATTTTCATGGACTTTAGAAGAAACAAAGGCCTTAGAACATCTTAAAGAGGCAATGTGCCAAGCACCAGTCTTAGCTATGCCAAACTTCACAAAAACCTTTATTGTGGAATGTGATGCTTCAGGAAATGGAATTGGTGTTGTTTTAATGCAAGATGAAAGACCCATTACTTTCGAAAGTCGTCCAATCAAAGGAAACTATCTACACAAAGCTATTTATGAGAAGGAAATGTTGGCAATACTCCATGCACTTAAGAAATGGAAACCCTACCTAATGGGAAGACACTTCAAGGTAAAAGCAGATCATGATAGTCTTAAATACTTTTTAGAACAAAGATTATCCTCTGAAGAGCAAAAAAAATGGGTCACAAAGATGTTGGGTTATGACTTTGAAATCATCTACAAGAAAGGGAAGCAAAATGTTGTGGCAGATGCACTCTCAAGAAAGGATGAGGATGTGGAAGCATTGTTTTGTGCTATTTCTATTATCCAACTAGATTGGATAAACGAAGCAAGGGATGAATGGAAGAAGGACGAAGAAGTGTGGCCACTCATTTAAAAGTTGCAGAAGATCCCAGTTCAAACAATATTGCCAGAACTTGACAAGGAAGGAAAAATCATATTGGGGCCTGGAGTAGTCACAGAAACAAGAACCTGACAACTACGAAATCGACCAATTTCAGAGTATCTCATCAAGTGGAAGAACTTACCTGTTGAAGATTCCACATGGGAAAACAAGAATTTTATATAGAAGCATAAAGAATTACTTGAGCGTTGAGGACAACACTTTTCGAAGGAGAGGGGCATGTTAGGTCCCTATACTACTAGTGTAACCCCTTATTGTTATTAGTAAAACCCCCTTATTATATTGTTGTGCCCATGTAGTCCCCATATTGTTATTATTGTTCCCCATAGAAGCCCACTATTATTATTATTATGCCCTTACATTATTTTTGTTGTGCCGACTCTGATTCTATTATGACACCTTAGACTCCTATATAAAGAAATGAGGTCTTTTCATTTGTATGATCCAATAGTTATTCATCTGTATAATGTAAAGGAGGTTTCCCCCTTGAAGAGGCTGCTTTCTAAGGCATTCATCTATCTTTTCTATCTTTTTGTGAGTTGGTTTCATAACATTAAATAACATAATTTTATATTAATTTAATATAAAAATATAAAAAATAAAATAGGTCCTATATTTTATGTTTTAAGATAAAGAAAATGTGTATTTTTTTTATTTTATATCTTAATGTAAGCCTTAAATAAAAAATTTGAATATTTATGTTTACATTCCCCTTTGTCAATATATAGTCTAACTAAGAAATGAAATAACCTTTCTTCGCGACATTTTTCTATTTAATTTAAATCAAAATCTAGAAGAGAATTTTAAAAGGTAAGTAGTTTAATTTGTAGAATTAAAGTGCCTTAGAATTTTTTCAGTGTGTTGAATCCATTTATGAATTCAAAAATGTATTTAAACTAAAAAAAAATCACAATCTTGCATGAAATTGTATGACTAGATTTTGGTGAAAAAAGACAATTTTATTTATAAGTTAGATTGTGCTTATATATATATAAAGAATATTTCAATGTAGGTCATAAAAAAAATATTTCACCATACACATGAAGAAAGTACATTTTATTGGTATGTTTTTCAAAATAAAAATATGTAAGCTTTCCATATATAAATGTATGGAACCAAACTTGAATATAGAACTAGTAACTTTCTTTCCTTTTTTCCATATAATTTACCAAGTGATGATGCCCAACCCAAACTATTTTATAATTATACTTTCCATTCAAAACTTACAACTATTCTATGTATACACATCTTATAGAAATGCAATTGAAGGATTAGAAATTGCCTTGCTTTGCTTGGTCTATAAGAAGAGCATCAAGTGTTCATTTTCCTTGAAAATATTGGCTCATATAGTGAATCACATACTCCCCATCATTAATAACCATGTACATGCTAGGATGGGATTCATCAATCAATTTAGAGGCGACACCAATCAACACATCAGAATTTGGCTTAAAAATCATGACAATTGGCATTCGACTCTCGTTTGTATTTTCCACTACTCGATTCTCGACACTCTTATATTTCCCATCACTTACTATCTGCAATTACATAATCCTTCTACCATTTTACAAACACTATGAAAACTTTTAAACGAAGTAACTACTCTAAATTAGAAAAACAATTGAAATGGTCAAAGGAGATCAAAGTATGTCACTTACTTGTAACAAATCCCCTATGTTGACAATAAGAGCTCTAGGAAACACTTCCATTTGAGGGAAACACTAAATTTCATTTATAGCCTATGTTTAGGACTCCCCATGAATTTAAAAATCATGTATCCATTGGGTACTTACCTAAGCTTGAAATCAATGGAAACACATTCAACAATCTCCCCCTTTATCATTTCTGGAAACCCCTAGAATCCCTGGGCACTTCTTTCCAACTTTCCAATATTTCCACAAACCAATTGTCAATATGTTTACACCAATTTGAATATCCATTTTGTTAATTACACAAACAACTTCCAACGTCTGACCCAATTTCCAATATCTACACCAAATTTCATCCATGGCCTATGTTTAGGATTCCCTGTGACTTTAATAGGCATGTATCCACTAGGAACTCCCACTGGCCTTAACATTAATGACAACACATTCAAAATGTTTAAAATATAACTTTACAACCACCGATCTATTGTAGTCACTACAACAACCCCAAAATTTGACCCACTTCAAAATTTTGGAGCTCTTCATTGAGCTTTCGGGCCTTTTTTGTGTCATGTTGAGTTTTTACACCTTTGTACCGACCCGAGTTTTCCTCTAGCACTTGGGGAAATTTTGATTTTTGAGAATTTAACTTAGTTTTTCCTGAGGTCGTAAGGTGAACCATGTGACCGTAGCCTCAACTTAAAATTTTTGACCTATGACCCTTTCCCTCACATCTTATTTCACCCAAGTCGCTAAGTCACATAGACACCAAGTCGCACCAATCTAGATTTCCCTAGTTCAACAACATCGGGACCTTCCGACTTTGCCATCTATACCCAAGGTTACATTACGAATTACACTGCAGGTCACCATGTTTCACAACTTTTACCTTTCATCCTAGTGACCTAACATGGCTTGTGACCTAGATACCTAGCGACCTTGCACATACCTTTGACTCACCTAGTCAAAGAGTCATTGGGTCGCACCATAGAAAGGATATCCATGTGCGACCCCTCCTAAACCGTGACCTATAAACCTCCTCCTCCACATGTGCAAACTTTTTTATATATAATTCTCACCCTCATTTCTTTTGATCTATTGATCAGAGCGCTCGAGACATGCAACTTTGGTAACTTGGTGATTGCATGACTTCTCCCTCTAGGTAAGCGTCATTTCATCTTCCCTTGCAATCATTAGATTTTCCATCTCTCTTCCCATCTGGCATGGTTCTACACCTTCCATTTTCTACCCTGATATTTCACTTTTCCATATTCTTTCAATCCAAAGCTTATTTTAAAACCCCTCAGCCTTCCCTTCATCCACTAGGAACCATTCTTAGTTTCCCCATTCGAGATGCATTGCCCTTGTACTTGATCACCCCTGACTCTTTTCCCCCCTTGGGCTCACAACAAACCCTTGAAATCTTTTTTTCCCATTTCTTTAAGCTTGATATCATCAACTAGTCACCCAACCACTATGGAGGCTAGGTCATGCCCCTTTTACGCATGATCATCCATTCCATATGATCTCCCAATTCCACCAAGAATTGTACTCTCCTTGAAAACCTAGGTCACAAATTCACACAATAAGATATCATGTAACCCTGTAATAGATTCATCGTATGACTCTATGACCCTATCATCCCAATGACCTATCCCTCTCCTCGCAACCCCTGAGTCACAAAGTAGCAAGGTCGCCTAACAAGTAGCCCAGAAACTTGCAACCTCATTAGACCCCACAATTCATCAATCATATCAAGCTTTCAAGTCATAAAGTTTCCATTCTAATGGTCTCCAACTCCTACGAACCCTAACTAGTGTGATGTTACAACCTATCTATAAATCAGATTTGCAAATAAAGTAATTTTCTTACTCCTCACACCCCTGGACCCCAGTTTATAAATATTTTCTCTTTTCAATATTATTTATGTCATCGTTTATATCTTAGGATTGTTTGTTCGAAATTCCAGGTGACATTGATATGGATTGGATATCTATATCATTGTTCTCTATATAAATGGTCCCATCAGTAGTCAAATCCTCCTGCAAGAGTGTAAAGAGTAGCATCCAAGGGATCATAGAAATTCCACCTTCACCACCAATGTATAGAGATACAACTTGCAATATCAACAAAAGAACCAGACTCACATGGTGGGAAATCTACTCAGAGTTCACAAAGAAGGACATCCCTCAAGACTAAGAATATTTTAGGGTGTACATCAACATCAAGAGGTCTTCACTGCACAAAGTAGTTGTAAGCCCATGCATCTCCCTATGTGCAAAAACTATAGACTGGATATTACAAAACAATGATGAAGATCATTGGTTTATTAGGAAGCATATAAGTGAGGCCTTTACTTATTTCAGTGGAATTGACATCATATCTTACTATAAGCTACTAGAATGAGAAGCATTTTTCAACACTAGGTGGCTATCATATTTTAAGGGGTCAACAAAAGATATTCTAAACTCATGGTGGTAAGAACCATCTAGGTCCAAAATCAAGGAAGATCATATTTACAAGACGGAGGACCTCAGAAAGGTATATCAATACATGGAAATTATGATGAACCCATTGTATGGTAGAGTCAATATTGACACTTTTCTAGGAGCATGGGTTCCAATAATGTACTCGATAGCCATCAAAGTGACTGTTATACAAAATCTATTATTACAGACAAAAGTATTTTCCCTAGGTCTAGTGGACAGATCTAGAACAACAAAAATACAAAGAAGCTTATGTTTTCCTTAAAGTAAATGGATAACGGGATAAAGCCTACCTAGAATCTGTCATATGCTTCACTCCTTCCTTGTCTTGTACGCTCCAATCCTAGCTCTGATCACTATAATTAGAACCTACAAAATCATACAACACGAGCCAACGCTCTACAAGATCTATGTAGAATTATCTAATCAATTTATTAAATATATCAACATGGTATTGAGATACATCAAATAATAACATCATATATAAGAAAACAAAGAAATCTTTATATTAATATAAATGGAGCGAGTAACAACGAAAAGTAGGTGTTGATCTTGTATAAGAGCTCATCAAAGTTGTCTTGTCCTTTCCTTGCCACAAAGTGCACATCTAGTCACCCTAATGCATGGAATAATGTCTATCATGACAACAACATAAGGAAAGAATCAATCTCAAAAATCCAACTACAACCTGCTTCTGGAATGAGGTAAAATATAGGAAAGGGAGGTGGTTTAGGAATTCTTATCCTTTTACTAATCTAGGTTTAAGATCCACCCTTGATGGGAGGATGAGATCAAGGGATAAGGGAAGCTTCTGGAAGAGGAAGCTTCAGGATTTATTTTGTTTTCCTAAATTTCTAGAATCAATGCACCCCCAACATAGAGCAACCTATAGGCGATCAACGCAGGCCAAAAGTAGGAAAACTTGTATGTGAACCTAGGCCAATTTGAGGCCAAGGTGCATTGGGCCTAAAATTGACTGAAATGAAGCGGTTTTAGGAAGAAAAATAAGGATATGAGAGATGCATACATAGGGCTTTTTATAGGGAAGATGAAAAAGTGTTCAAATGATATGAATGATCCGATTTGAAAGCATATTGAATAGATGTGACAAAATGGCCTATAATATATTCCCCCCTAAAGCACAAAGTTAGAAATAAAATCTAATGACTGAAGTGCTTAACCTTGTGACAAATCAGGATCAAGAACAATCAATGAGATCATCATCTATTACAATACATTTACATCATGACATCTTTGCTAAGGGAGGCATACCCATACTCAACAGACTAACAGACACATCCACATATGAAAAATGGTGGACCCATGAATAAATGATTGTATGTACGATCATAACCATCATACATTGTGATCTTGAATTACTCTTGAAATCACAAACCAAATGGATGGAACTAGATCCAGGGTCTTATATCTCACTCACACGAATAACCAAGTTTCGGTCAAATGCCAATGATGAAAACCTGTCTCCGAGAGCGAGGAAACTTACAATTGATGTATGCAAGCACCAAGGTACATAAGGAGTGTCTCTAAGTCAACTTCCTAGATAATGAGCTGATGTTGACAGGAAGTGACTCATCGCAGGAGGGCCTTGATGCATTCCCCATCAACGACACGAAACAAGTATCATGACTTGAGAAATAATGATTAGAATGATACTAATATGAAACTGGATTGGGAAAGGAAAACATGGAATGAAGGCTTAAGAATATTGCAGTATATATTGATTGAAAGACTTCTCTTGAACACAATGACGACACTAAATGGAGTTGGAATCATTGGCTCAAAACCAAAAATAGAGACTTTGAAACGGTATGATAAATCAAAAGATAATCAGATTTACCAACCCAATATCCATGAAGATGAATTGGAAGAGTGTTGTGTTCAAGAGCGACTCACTACCATTAACAAATGGAGTACCCTCTTTTCCTAATTTCCCTAACCATATTGGTCAATGCCTCTTTATTTTTTAACAAGCTTGAGGAGGATAAAATATGCTTGATCTATAATTTCATCCTTTAGATGAATCCCTCTGTCAATATTTAAAAAGTCTAGAGAAGGAGTGGTGTGTTCCCATCATGAACAATGAGTCTATCAATGCTTGATTCATTTACAAGTCCAACAAAGGTGAAAAATTGACATATTTTTCATATTTAGAGAGTTTTAAAAAGAGGAAAAAAAGAAAACTCCAAATGTTCCTCTTCATAGATAGACCCTTAGGTCCTGAAAGGCAGAAAATAATACCCAAGAGAACCTCTTAGCCATGTTTGACTAAGGTATTCCTTTTTCATAAATAATCTATCTCAGTCCGGAAAAATGTTAAACTTATACTAAGTAGACGTCTTTTTGTTTACTTTAACGAGTCCGAAAAGACAAGTGCTCGACAATATTTTCATGTTTTGGGTTTCTGAAAAGAGATGAAAGAGGACTACTCCTGGAGGAACGAGTGGTATAAATGGATAGAAACTAGTTCCAGTCATGATGGAACTGCTCAAAACATGTAGAGGTTAAGAGGCTGGATAATAAGACCACTAATCGCAATTGTTCCTTAGGAAAGGGTAAAAACCAATTGAAAGTGTATGAGCGACCAAGAATATAGTGATGACATTGGAAAGAGAAAACCAAGGCTCTTTTGGAAAAATAAGGATGATAAAAATGTAAATCATGAGAGATTGGATGAGAATGGTTTCATTTTTACACAATCTTGAAACGAAGAAAACCTAAGTTTGAAATAATTTTGCATGCCCCGGGCATAATGACTAAATTCGAGGTACATGCCCCCCAAGCTTCATTTCATTCACGTAAGTAGACTACTGGTTACCAAGAGGTCAATGGAATTAATATTAATTTATGAGATCAAGTGAAAGAATCGACTGGGAATTTATGAGATCTAATCAAAGACTCGAATTGGAAGGGGATTTGTTTCATTTTTTAATGAGCTTGAAACAGGAAAAGAGCTCTGCTCATAGGATCTTGTTTCATTTGTTAATGATATTGACATAATAAAAGGAACTTTGCTCCAAACATTTTTTTCATTTTTTAACGAGCTTGAAACAAGAAAAAGAACTCTACTTAGGAACCTTGTTTCATTTTTTTAATGAGCTTGACATAAGAAAAGGAACTGACTGTGCTAAGAGGAATTTGTTTCATTTTTAAAGGAGCTTGACACAAGACAAGGAACTCTTCTCTGAAATAATATCATGGCCTCCAAGACACCATCGATTCCAAGA